>JAXUIB010000029.1:0-722500 GCA_036784905.1 Acrossocheilus fasciatus | reverse complement strand
GCATGACAATGCATCCTAATGGAAAAGTCCTCTTGTATGCGCTCACACAGTCACAGTGGATCACAGGCTCTTCATTTAGGGAGGTGGCAGGGGTTTGAGAAGAAAAACACACTTACCACAGTGACTCTCTCGGATGCACACCCAGTCTGGCTCCAGTCGATCTCTGCCCCCTCCATACGTCGAACTCGGCCGTTCCACCCCTGCATTCCTCCACCTCCCTTTTTCTCTCTTCTATTTTAAAACTCTTCGTCCTCTCCCTACTCACCTTCCACCCTGACATCTCTTTGTGAATTCCATACCTCCTCTTTCTATTCTCACCCCTTCTGCCGGTCTCCTCGGGTTTTCTCGTCCCGGTCTCTCACTCTTCTTGAAGCCGTCCTCTAGCCGTTGTTAACTTAACTGCAGACGGTCGGGTGTTTCTGGCTCTGTGTGTGTGTGTGTGTGTGTGTGTGTGGAGAGAGAGGGAGTGGGGAGTGCAAACCGGGACACACAGGCTGTGTCAGTTTGAATGAAAATTGTGAATGCGCTCTGCTTCCTTCTCCTCCCCCTCTCCCTCTCTCTCCCTCTCTCTCCCTCTCCCTCACTCTTCATTTCCTTCCCTCCCCCTTCATCCCCACCCTACTCTCTTGCGCACTCTTTTTTTCCTCTCACCCTCTTTTGGGTGCCTGTTATGTCTGTATTCCCTCCCATCTTCAAACATTTTCACACTCCAGACAGACATTTATATTTTTATACTTAGCCCCTTCCCCTCTTTTTCTCTTTCATCACTCTCTCTCTCTCCTCCACATTTAAACACATGCACACACATTCATGCTTTCCTCACTGAGCGCCAGACACTTAACCCTTCGTGTTCTGTGAGCCACTACCCTAAATATAGTTGATGTATCTTGGTGTCGGACAGTCTCAGTGTTTTGATTTTGTTTTTTGTTTTTTTTTGGTTATTATCCATATTTTAGGTTTAGACTCATTTCTTCAGTAACTGGTCTTAAAAATCAAAACTTACATTTAACCGTTTAAGGTAAATCTAATTTGGGAATATTAAAAAAATAATATTCTGTTATGTTTTTTTTTCACGTTTATGCTGTTACAAACCAGTAATACTTTTTTTCTAAAAAGAAAATGAAAAATTCTGAAGAATTTGCTAGTTGAAAACACACACACACACACAAATATATTTGTATAACATTAATCTGCTTTTTAATAAACCAAGCAACTGAACTTGGGGGGAAAAAAGCAGCTTTGATATTTTGATAACTTATGTTTTGCTTTTTTTAACCTTTAGAATGTTTATGTTAAAATATTAAATTTAAATATAAAGTTGCTTGGTTTATTAAAAAAGCCCATTTTTAAACTTTTTTTTTTTTTAATAAGCCAAGCAACTGACCTTTAAAAAAAGAAAAGAACAGCTTTCACATTTATTAGATGAAAACTCTTTTTTGCTTTTTGAACTTCATGGCATTCACATGACATTCACAGATATTATAATTATTTTGTAGTTACATTTTAATCTTTTACATTTAAGGGCCTTGCCCTAAAAATGTAACAAGCAGATATAAGCACACAATATCTTATTTAAAAAAAAAAAAAAGTAAATGTTTGTGGGTTAAGTGCTTACAATTTAGCTGCTTTCAATATGTTTATATTGTTTGTTTCAATGTCTGTGCAAACATATGAATTTCTACATGTGCTAGAGCCGTATTAAATGTACAAATACCTGCAATCACAAATGAGATTTCAGCTATAGCGTTACAAAAACTTTTCAACCAATAATCATGACGTTTTAAAATCTCACTTGATTCAAAAATCTAAGGATGGCACATGCATGACGCTTTGCCATCACGTGATGTACGTGTGGTCTCGAGAAAGTAAAGTATTTTCCCCACAGACACACTACTTTCAGACGCTGCATTAACGGATCCAGTGTCTGGTCGAGTCAACATGGCTTTTTTCCTCCCCCTCACACTCTCCATATTCTCTCCCTTCATAGTGACATATTGATCAGACATAATGGGAGGGGGTGGAGGAGTTGTGGTCATTGGGGTCAGCGCCATGGCTAGACTCCCTCACCCCTACGCATGACCCCCACCCCTCTCCCAACATGTCCCCGCTGACCTCAAGCTCCCCCCTTTCCAGACTGACCACCGATCGGCCTCCGCCACTGAATCCGTCTGACATTGGCAGCTGAGGATGGATAGAGTGACAGTCAATAGTCAATACAGGACAGGCTGTGGAGGGTGGAGGAGGAGGGAGACTGTAGCAGTACAAGGGGCAGTTCACCTAAAAATGACAATTCTGCCATCATGCAGTTTCAAACACTGTATGCACATAAAAGAAGGTATTCTGAAAAAATGTCTCAAAAACAGTTCAGTGAATGAACTTAATTACATTAAGGAAGATTTTTCCGCACTATTAATTTAGATGAATACAAATAGTGTTTTGTTGTACCAAATTAATACACTGACGTTGCTGTGTTAGATAAAGCATGTTAGCTTTTAGATGAGGAAGTAATAATCTCATTACTGGAATATAGTACTTGCTAGTACATACTGCTTTGCATATAGTTATTGCTCATTGTGTAAACATTGGTAGCCCTCAGCACAACCACAAAAGCAGTAGAAACTCTTCTAAATCTCCATCAAAACAGAGTCTTCCTCTTTACTGAAAACACAAAATTACACTTCGGTTCAAAATCTTTTCATGCAAAGCATTCTGGGATCTACAGATCTACTGCCCAGTTAATTATGTCAACAAAAATGATTGATGCAGTCCAAACAATAAATGATTCAGTTAAGTTTATTGCTTCAGCTCATCTTAACAAAGTAACTTGAACAAGCAGCAATAACTAACTAAATTAAAATTAAAATTAAATAAATAATTAAAATCTTATGTAACTTATATAATTCCAACAGGATCTAGAGCGGTTTTAGACATTGTATGAGCAAAAACATTCTTCAGAATATCTCCTTTTGTGCTTAGAGGTTTAGAACAACATGAGAGTGAGTAAATGCTGATTAGACGTTTCCTTTTTGCCTGAACTACCCCTTAAAGACTGGATTTCAGTTTCATGGGGTTATGGGAAAAGGGTTGTTTGTGACAATGGAGACCCAAGGATCTATGAAATATACAGGCGAAACAAATTCAAAAATGAATGAGTACCAGTTTCCCATCTCCCTCATCATTTAGCCAAGTAAAAAGCAAACAAGACAGCAGCGACACTACCTGAAAAACATGGTGGGCTTCCACTCCATTGCTTCCCACTGCCTAGTTATCTCAGATCAGTGAGCTTGAAGGCAATACGACAGGCCAGGGACGGCACTTTAAAAGCACTGGGATGTGGGACGCAGCGGTGGTGTGTCTGAGCTGGGAGTGTCTTGCAGAGAGCGGTACACTGTTAGAAAAGCTCCTCCATTTTAGCAAGTCCCTGCGGACACCCTGATGGACAGACAGAGTGCTTCAGTACATTATGAGGTTCGAGGCACATCAGATACCGCTGCCCGAGGCTAAAGCTACATCCTCCAACCGGCTGAAAATCTTTAGTGATTGGATAACAGCGGTGTGATAATGCTAAGTGACCATTTCAAAATACAACAGTAAGAGTCGTTTATAACAGCAGAGAAGTTAAAAGGGGATCATTAGGATTTCAGATGGTTCAGCCTTCGCCTGAAGCAAGCCATAGGTCTTCTCTCATTAATACACGTCTCGAGTGACATGCAATATTTCTGTTAGGCAGTTTGTAAATGCACTCTAATGACATTATTATTTCAACATTGACTGTAGCGGGGTTAAGTTACACACAGATAAGCCCCTGCAGTCTGCCACTGTTACAAACGTCTTCGAATGGGCTCCTACACTTTCATTAGCGCATCTTAAGTGCTTTTCATCATTAAGTGCGTACCATCCTTTACTTTCATTATTTGGCCTTTTACTGAGAATATGATCTGGTCTAGCTGGACACGGACGGGTCAGCACGGCATTCGCATGCTTTATTGCAGAGGAACCGCATGATCAGAATGAACTATCCTCTCCGGGAGCTGAGATACCAATCAGAAAAAAACCCAGCAGAATGCAGCTCTAGGAGCCAGCGAATCAATACCAACCATCTTAGAAAGGACGGCATGGGGGAGCGAGCGAAAGACTAATGGAGGAAGACAAGCCAGAGAGTGGGAGAGTAAAGAGATTAATGTAAAAGAGGATTTCCCCTGAAAATGAATCAAAGTCAGCCGGTGGAATGGAAGGTCAAAGGTAATGGGATTAATGGACATAATTAACTCAACTCTTTTTAGAATTAACTCTTTTTGAAAGGCAGCAAAAATATCATTGGTTAGTGACCAATAAGCTGTGCTCATCATAAATGCTGTATAAAATATGGAAAAACTGGCAAAACTGTTAAAACTGGAATATTCTGACATTTTATTACAATTCAGAATTTTTCTGGACTGTGAATCCGTGAATCTTTTTTTTTTTTTCCTTCTTCTCAGGATTCTTTGATGAGTAGAAAGTTCAGAAGAACGTTTATTTGAAGCAATTACATTTTTCATTTGATATTTTATTTATATTATTATAACGTATTTGTGTGATGCGTTGCGCCATTATTGCAATTTACCAAAAAAACAACAACTTGCTTTTCTTTCTCAAAGATGGAGAATTATTCCACAAAAATTTAAATTTAATAAGTATAAAAAGTTATATATTTTTTAACAGTTTATGTAGTGATAATGTACTGCTTTTCTGTCACACAAAACAAGGTCAGCATACACTGCAGTTGTTTTAATATATTTACAGTCAACCGATTACACTTCTTTGCAGTAAAAATAAGACTACATTAATATGTTGCTTATTTCCATAAACACAATATAATAATGATTCCTGTACATATCTTTTACTTTTCATTTCTTATCAACAGCTGACTCTTGCAAGCATGTTTCTTTAGGTTCATCTTTATGTGAGCTATAGCCTTCAAGTTAACATGTTGATTAAGAAGCCTGTGCTTTGTATAATGCGTCGCTCTCTATTTCTTTAACGGGTGTGTCCATGTCTTTTTGTATATCATCTAAGTCACTGCTCTCCTCTTCCATCACCACAGCTTTCCATGATTCCTGGTGCAGCTTTTCATTTCTTTCGGTTATCTGGGGTGACGGTGGGACTGTTGCCACCAAAGTAGGGGGGAGATGTTTGAACTCCTCCTCATTTATATCAAAATCCTTCATTTTATGATCAAGCACCCACCAGCGTCCCGCAAAACCCACATCCAGCATGCGTTTTGGCAGTTCTGACCAGGGCACAGAGATCGCCGAGCAGCGCGCCTCATACAGGCTGGACTCGGGGTCGTAATCTGTGTAATAAGTCAAAGATGCGATGCCCAGACTGGCATAGCGCAGCCTGCCCTCGTTTCGCAGTTTCACAAGGGTCTGGATGTGTCCATCTGAGGTGCCACTGCGTATCCAAGGTGACAGCAGAGCCAGACGGTTGGAGGTTTCTAGAAGGCTGGTCTCAAAGGAGTCATCATCAGGGTTGGTGTAATAGCAGGCGTACATTCCTCCCAGAAGACCCAAGTAGACCGAGGCTTTAAGGGGTCGCTCCCGGGCCCCCAGCAACGTCTCACGACAAGCCTCCTTATAATCACTTAAAAGACTCCGGCACCATACACCTGAAAACAGTGAAGAAATAACAGATCTTGATTCATGTTCAGCTATTACAATTTTACAACTGCCACATATTGCATTAAAGATGATGCAGTGAGAAAAAAAAAAACTAAAGCAATACGAAATTATATTTTTAATGACACTACAACAGATTTAAAAAAAAAACTAGTTAGTAAACTAATACAGCTGTATTTCCGTTGATAAAACAAATTAACACGCCCTGCCCTCAATTCAGATAATAACTAAATGTACACGTGACTGACCTCCTAATCGTAATACGAACAGTGTTTTTATACTTATGGCTTAAGGAAAAAGAATAAGCGTGGCTTACTCTTACCTGCGCGACTATTTATCAGTCTTTGCCACCTTGTGCCCTTGGTTGTCTCTGTAGCTACTGTGGAGCACCATCTCTTCAGCAGCCACGAGGCGGCCATGTTAGCAAATGATCTCACGAAGTGTGAGAGTTCACAGTTCACGGTGGATGTAGCACAGGAAGAGCTTCCGGCCAACAGTTTCCAACATTGGCTCAACGGATGCTGGTGAAACTTTTGAGCCAAAATGGCGAGGAGCACGGCACGTGTGATGTTATTGGTCCGGTGGGGAAACAAAGTACTGCCTTTTCGGTTCCACCATGCATTCCTATGTGCCGTGTCACTAAAACAATAAAGGATACAGGAAACAGATGTTTTAAAAGTTTTTATTTCACACAAAAAAGAGAGGTCTAGAATTATTTGTATCAAATATTTAGATCTGTGAATGTGGAATTTGGCAAGCAAATATTCTTATGCGCTCTGAATTTTTTTTCACAACACTTTTTACAAGATCATATGCGTATGTATTAATAAATACGACTGTCGAATATATGAAACTATTAGATAACAGCCAGGGAATTGTTTTTATCAAAGTAGCGTAACTAAGTTAAAAATAAGAACGATACAGCGAGTCGTTTATTTAAAGAGAGAGAGAGAGAGAGAGAGAGAGAGAGAGAGAGAAAACACATTTTTGTCTTAGATATAACACAACCTGCCTTGCTTATTCTTAACTATAAGCCATCAATATAGTAGAAGAAAGAGGTAAAGCAGGTAAAAACGTTCTCGTTTTACTTCCGGCTTTGTTCCGGTCACGTGATTGTGTTTTGACGCTTCGGAACCCTGCAGGTGACGTGGAATATGGGGACGATAACGATAAATCCCTGTGTATCGAGACGGCATCAAACCTATTCTAGCTACAATCGATTAGACTAATGGTTTTTTAAAATCTCGGTTAGTCAAAAGATACTATTAAATACCATCCGGCCTGACGAAACAATTGTTTTTGTACCTGCTAGCTCGAAACAAGCTTGACTGTTGAAGCTGTCAGAAGGAGTCAGGATTGGCGCAGGATTGCCATATTGTAGCAGCCAGGTGAACAAATCAGTCCAGATTTGATTTTGGTGGTGACAGCTGTCGTTTGATTATGTTTGTTGTCTTCGTTCCGCGCAGATAGTTTCCTTATGAGAACTCTCTGAGTATCCTGTGATCTCCAGTCATGGCTAGTCCAGATGATTTAAAGTTTCAGGGTAAGGTTTATGTGTCTTATGCGTTCTTTCTTGTTTTGTCTGTCTGTCTTTCTGCTTTAATCTTCATTCTGCACGTTTCCAGAGTTTGAGGAAGCCGCAGATCTCCTGTCTTCAAATCCTGGAGCCTCGACCCTCAGCGTCTCCAGCCCCGGCGCAGCAGCCTCCTCTGGAGATGTCAGAGTTGACCTGTCAGACGATGAAGACAATCAGGAAGAGAGTTCAGAGGTGAGCTGCGACACCAAAAAGCTGATTATTTCACATGCATCTTAGTTTTTTGGGGGTCACTGGTATAAGCCATTTTCTTTGAATTTTTCCACAGTTGCTTGGAGGTGAAAAACAAACTGGTGGTTTTTGGACGTTTGAGTACTATCAGTCATTCTTCAACGTAGATACAATGCAGGTACGTTTGTTTTCTTACTAATGGTATTCTTTATAACCCCCATATTATGTTACGAGTCTTGGTGCAATCCACTATGTGTGGGTCAAAAATACCCTAATTGGATTCGGTATAGGCCTAATTAACCTGCATGAACTGACAAAAATGTATGCTGTCAACTCAGTGTAAATTTCTTAAGATAAAAGCATCTGTCAAATACATAAATGTGACCCTGGACCACAAAACCAGTCATAAGTAGCACAGGTATATTTGTAGCGATAGCCAACAATATATTGTATGGGTCAAAATTTTTATTAATTTTTCTTTATGCCTAAAATCATTAGAATATTAAGTAAAGATCATGTTCCATGAAGATATTTTGTAAATTTCCTACCATAAATATATCAAAACTTAATTTTTGATTGCTAAGAACTTCATTTGGACAACTTTTCTCTATATTTAGATTTTTTTGCACCCTCAGATTCCAGATTTTCAAGTAGTTGTATCTCAGCCAAATCCAAATTAAAAATGCAAATTCAAATTAAAGCATCAACAACTCTAGTGCCCTACTAATTGTATTTCCTGTTATCTTTATTATTGTAGGTGCTGGATAGGATAAAGGGCTCGGTCATGCCTTTGCCTGGACGGAATTTTGTCAAACACCACATTCGAAATAACCCTGATCTCTATGGTAATGTAGATATTATTTTTTAATCTTGTAGAGCACCTCTCAACACAGCCAAACAATGTCTATATATTTGTATGAATCTGGATTACCACAAAACTGTCAGACATCTTATTTTTTATCATTCCTCTTGTCAGGTCCTTTCTGGATCTGTGTGACTCTAGTGTTCTCAGTGGCCATCAGTGGAGACCTCTTCACATTTCTGAATGAAATGGGAGACCCGGGGTTTCACTACAGACCTCAATTCAACAAAGGTGAGGCGGCAGTAGGCATGGAGAACGATTCTTTTAGTTCTTTAAGAGTCACTTGACCTAATAATATACTTTACAAATATAACACAACACAACTTTTTGGTTATGTATTTGTTTTAGTCATATAAATGCTTCATATAAATATTATTATATGAACAACCAATCAGATTTGAGGTTCAGTGAATCTAAAGGTCAACCACTGACTTTAAACCCACAACCCATAAATCCAAGATTTGAGTCTTTTTTTTTTTTTTTTTTTTAAATAACACGTAGCAGACAGCACTGTTTATGTCAGTCCCTTATGAATATACTAAATGAAGATTTTGTTCTGTTTTAGTCTCGATTGCAGCCGTCACTGTGTTCCTCTATGCATGGCTGGTGCCTCTAGGAGTTTGGGGCTTCCTAACGTGGCGTCAAAGTGTTGAGAGACACATCAGCGGTTACACGTTTTTAGAGACTGTGTGTGTCTATGGTTATTCTCTGTTCATTTATATCCCTGCCTCGGTAAGTTTGCGAGAATGTTTAAGACTCGGTCAGACTTGTTGGCGTTAGACCTGATAAGATAACTCCATCTCTGTTTTCAGATATTATGGACCATTCCCATCAACTGGCTGGAGTGGCTATTGATTGTCATTGCCATGGTGATCTCGGGCTCAGTGTTGGTAATGACATTCTGGCCGGCTGTGCGCGATGACACAAGACTAACAGCATTCGCTACCATGGCAGTAATAGTGTCACTTCATGCCCTTCTGGCTGTTGGCTTTAAGGTGAGAGAAGCTCTTCAAAGGAATATTCCAGATCAAATACACCTTAAACACGATCAGCTATGCTGTTAATAACCACAGAAAATAATTGACTCATCTTTGATAAAACTCTTTCCCCCGGTTTCACAGATGAGGCTTAAGCTAGTCCCAGACTGAAATGCATGTTTGAGCTGCTTCAACTGAAAATATCTTGCTCTGACATATCTTAAAATATGTCTGTGTCAAAATGCACACCTGTAATGTTTTCTTCTAAGGCATTTTTGTAAAAGTTGCTTAAATATCTTAATTTAACCAAGTTGTTAAGTATTTAAGTTGAAACTATTTTTAGGAGCAACTGTTTGTTATGTGAATTATTCCTGTAATCTTTCTGTGAATACAAGGCACAAGTATTCCTTGTATTTGGTTACTTTTATAGCTGGTTATGGCATGTTGAGAGATTGGATATGACTTAACACATTTAATTGGAACCAGTTTGATATCACAGCAAATAAACTTTAAGATGCTTCATTTTTACAAACCAGAGGATGAGTCCATATTAAATTATGTGGTAATTGACAACAACACAGTGCTTAAAGTGATTTATGGTGTTACTACCGTTGAAAAGTTTGGGGTCTGTGTGTGTGTGTGTGTGTGTGTGTGTGTGTATGTGTGTATATATATATATATATATATATATATATATATATATATATATATACACACGCATACATGAACACACTTTTACTATGTTTAATCTGCAAGAATGCATTCAGTTGATCTAATGTAACAGTAAAGACATCTGCAATGTTACAAAAGATTTCTATTTGAATTCATTTTTTTAACTTTGTATTAAAATGTATTACAGTTTCCACAAAAGTATTAAGCACAACTGTTTTCAACATGTATAATAAGAAATGTATTAGGAATAATAAGAAAATATTACTAACCCCAAACATTTGAACGATAGTGTATCCTGTACAAAGGACTGAAATCAGCAGCATATGCATCACCTCCCCTTTCAACTGCTCATTTTTTTCTGGTAAAACGGCACCATCCATTACAACAAACACTCAGCTTTAGTATTTAATCCATTTTCATCTCTCTTTTTTTAGCTCTACTTCTTCAAAACGCCAACATACACAGGATCATCGCACTCCGGACAACAGACCAGCCCAGCCGCAAATCACACAACACTTGCTGCGGAGAAAGCCTCAACCTGACCAACTGAATGGGAACCTAGGAGTCTTTATATTCAAAGGACATGAAAAACGTGTAGTAATTATGATAACCGAGCAATGAAGGAGTTCAGATTAGTGTGCTGATGCTTGATGCACACAAGCATTCCCAACAAACACACTGAAAGTGTTTCCAGTTTGTAACTAACCCAGCAGATTCCAGAACTAACCTCCCTCAGATCATAAGTAAAATCACAATGACTTAAGTTTGTAATATTTTTCTTTAATACATAGTGACCTGCCTGATAATATTTTCAAGTGTTATGGTCACTTGCTTTTTTGTTTATTTCAATCAAAATAGAGTAATTTATAAGAGTGATCTTGTATTACAGTGAACTGATTTGAGGTTTTCTTTCCTTGTAGGCTACTTTCTCATTATTCTGTAAGTTGAGAGGAAGTACCTGTATTAAGTATTTAATGTTGCTTTCCTGGACAGTTTTCTGCTTGACACTATGGATTAAAATCATTGTCGTCAGGGTCAAACCCGTCTTTTTGAGCTTGTTTGGTATGAATGTGGACAGATGCATCACCACTCCTACTTAGGCCACAAATTACTAAGGTATGCTTTGCACTTATTTAATATACAAGTCGATCTTTTAGGGATAGTTCAACCAAAAATGAAACTTGTCATCATTTACTCATCCTCATGTCATTCCAAACCTGTGGAACATAAAATATTTGAATCTGAAAAGTGTTGGTAGCCAAACTATTTTGGTTCCACTGTGTGGACAAACACTTTCTCAAAATATCTCTTATGTTTCACAAAAGAAATTAATATTGTTTTGAATATGGTTTTATTTTTAGTTGAACTCTCTTTAAAGAATCATTTAAAAAGATACTCCCCAAAACATTCCCTCATTTTCCAACCCTCATGTTACACCTATATGACTTTTATTCTTCCACCAATCCATTTCAATCTGCACTTTTTCATAATTTTTTTTTTTTTTTTTTTAAATGGACAGTGCCCAGTGGCTGACAATCAGAAAGGACATAACAGGACCTCAAAATGAGTCCCTATGACTAAAAGTAGTATTCTGAAACAATACAACAGCTGTATATGATAAAAAAACTAAAGTAATTGTTGAAACTGTGCACTGGCCACTTTAATTATATGGAAAAGAGCAGCTTAGGCAGTTTCATGAAAGATAAGTCACATGGGTGTCAAACAACATAAAATAATTACAAAATTTAAAATTTTTTTAAAACACTTTACAATAATGTTAATATTTTTGCAGCTTTTAACTTGGTTAAATGTTCATTTCAAGTTGTATAAACTAACATTAATACATTTTAAACAATTATCAAAAGTAAATTCATAAACTGATATTAACCATAATAAATGCTGTAAAAATAAATTTAATGATACCAAAATGCATAAAAGCAAATGGAACGCCAATGTAAAGTGTTATTCTATTTTCTTTCCTTCTCTGTTTAAAGGAATAGTTCACCCCAAAATTGTATATCATTTACTCACCCTCATGTCGTTCCAAACCCGTATAAAAGTTTCTTTCTTATGTTGAACACAAAAGATATTTTGAAGAATTCTGAAGAACCACGCAGTTGTTAGTCCCCACTGACTTCCATAGCAGGGAAAGAAATACTACGGAAGTCAATGGAGACCATCAACTGTTTGATTACCAGCATTCTTCAAAATATCTTCTTTTATGTTCAACATCAGAAAGAAACTCAAACATGTTTGGAACGACATGACGGTGAGTAAATTATGGCAAAATTGTCATTTTTTGGTAAACTATCCCTTTAAGACATCCGCTTTGCCATCTATATCTCACCCAGGGGTGCAAGTGAAAAAACACCCACCCCCCATGTTTTCCATAAAACAAAACAAATGCTACCATAAGCAGCCACACTCAAGGACTTCTCCATCAACATTTAATTTGCTCCTTTTTTTTGTCTGTTGCTTTTTTTTGTGAAAGAAAACAAAAACCAAAACAAAAAGATAATTCTACAAACTAGCAGACATGGTTGTTTTCATCTCATGATCTTGTGACAGTTGCTAAATCAAACTGAATTAACTGGAAAAAAAAAAAAAAAAAGTGACTGGAAGCGGTGCATACGACTTCAAAGTCTTGGATGGGGCTATCATCATTTCATATCCCCGGTGTGGGAGAGGGAGGAGGAAAATTATAGCTAGTCAGGCATCACTTGATCTCCTCCTTTCCTCAACAGGTCTCACAACACACAGAAGTTGACAAGATAAGGGTTTGGGGATGTAAACTAGGATACTGCAATTCCTGCTGCAGCGGTCAGTGTGTGTCCACGGACCTCACTGTTTATGTCGTCCATCCATCTGTCTTCCTCCCCCCAGTGCCGACTGTCCTTCCCAGCACTCCGCCGTCCTCCTTGTCTGATAATGGAGGGTTTTGGTGCTGGTATTCTTATTCCTAAAACCTGTGTGTCCTTATAATTGACTAACAATGAATCCTCCAATTTACAAGTCAGATTTGCGTCTATATGGAGTCGGAGGTCGACAGAAGCAGTCTCGATAATCCATGCTCAGAATTCACTTCAGGGAACACCAAGCGACATACATCTGGGACTGCACTACATTAAAACACACAGTGAGAAATGGAATGAAAGTAAGACGATCTCTATCAACACTATGGTTGTCTACAGGCAGGATCCAGCGGTACTGCGCTAGTAGTCGTAATGAACTTTGTGAGCTTCTACAGCACGTGTCCGTTTCTTCTGGCGAGTGATGAGAGGTTGTGAACATCTATGCGAGTCAAGATGGCCGTCAGAAGCCCATGCTGAGAGAATCGAGATGCGATAGCCAGTCGATTTCACTGGAAATGTAAAAAAGCCAAAAGGTGAAGTGTAGGTACAACACAGCTGGAGCTGTTAGGAACAGTGGCAAGATCCTGCAATAGATCTCGAATTCATATCAATTGTCAATGATGGCATTTATGTGGCTAAAAAAAGTGGGAGTTCATGAAGTAAGGGGGAACATGTGCACATTTGTAAAGCATTTATATATATTTAAAAAAAAAAAAAAAAAAAAAAAAAAAAAAAAAAAAAAAAATCAAAATGTGTCCCATCGTCAGCGCTCTTCCAAACAAGTCCTTTTCGTTGAGTCTCAAGTCTCTGGTTTGTGCTTTTTCAGCAAGCTTACAGACAAGTGCTGCCTCCTAGTGGCTGGTTGTGGAGCAGGCGTTGTGTGTGGTTGGGGTGGGGGTTTGGGGGGGTGTGGAAGAGCAACAATGATAAACTTCAGATGTGTTGACCCGGCCGAATGCCTGCACACGTTAACGTTATAGGGCCGTGGGACGGATATGTAAGAATAAAACACCAGTGAGAGAAACAGTTTAGAATATATATACATACGTATACATGTATATCTATATATATAGAGAGAGAGAGAGAGCGCGAGAGAATATAAAGTGATGGTCAGAGACTGGTGCATTGGTTTTGGTATTCTGAATTTGGCTGCGGTCAGTTTGCAGGGGTAGGGTGGGGTGAGGTGAGGTGGGGGGGGGGGGGGTAACTGGACATGCAGAGGCCGTCCTTTGGCCTTAGCTCCCGTAGTGCATGGTGTTGCTGGGGATGGCCATAGGAGATGCCATGGAAATAGCCGGGCCGCCCATGGTGAACTGGTTGGTGACGGGGTAATAGGGACTGCTGCTGCTGGGACCCTGCTGGGCAGTTGTGGCCCCTGAGAGGAGAGAAAAGCAACATTATATCCTTTGTATTTATGAATGTGTGGTTTAAGATTTTTAAGTATGCTTTGGTTTTTAAGTGTAAGCTGTGTTACTCGTATAGTAACAAGTTTGTCTACAAGGTGGAAACTTCCTAGTGTGCATGTGTTGAGTGCCTGTGTTTACACACAAATGGAGTATATCTTGAAAGGCTTTAGGTGTACGTTAAGTGTTCGTGTGACCACTAAAGTATACAAATCACCATTGGGGATGTTCAGAACTACTGTTTATTAACTAGTCAACTAACCAGTAGTCAAAGAATGCGTGTAATTAGCCTGGTTTCAGGTTCGTTTCAACTTGATCAGCTTTACGCAAGACACTTTAAAACTAACTAAAAGAGACCTGTGCTGGCAAAATTAGTCGGAATGAGCAAATTTTCAAAGGAATGTTATTTTAATTTCCACATTCTCCATTAAAATACCTTCAAAATTAAATATCTTTGTTGGAATTGGCTACAGCCATTTGAAGGCGATAGAGTTAGCAGATCTGATATAGAGAAAAATCAAGTTAAAGTTTTCTGAGAATTCAAAAGCAAAGATCACCAAGCAACACTGCATGCATTATTTCCCTCCAATTCTTTTCTTAATAATTACTATATTATTAAATCAAAATATAGCTTTTTTTTATTTTATCTTTGTTTGTTTGCATATTTGTTCTTATTTTTAATAACAGTTTAATCAAGAGCAGCAAGTGATTCTGTCTTTTTTTTAATGTCCGATTAACATCGAGACAGATCTAGGCTATAGTGTAATGCATGGATCTAATAAAATGTTACACCATCAGGATTTCCCCCAACCATTAGGCTAACTAAACGTTCATGTAAGACTTAATAAACAAACTACAGATGGTCCAAAATGCAGCAGCTAGAGTTCTTACTAGAACCAGGAAGCATGACCACATTAGCCCGGTTCTGTCAACACTGCACTGGCTCCCTGTTAAACATTGTATAGATTTTAAAATCTTGTTAATTACTTATAAAGCCCTGAATGGTTTAGCTCCTCAGTACTTGAGCGAGCTCTTATCGCATTATAGTCCTCCACGTCCACTGCGTTCTCAAAACTCTGGCCATTTGATAATACCTAGAATATCAAAATCAACTGCGGGCGGCAGATCCTTTTCCTATTTAGCGCCTAAACTCTGGAACAATCTACCTAACACTGTTCGGGAGGCAGACACACTCTGTCAGTTTAAATCTAGATTAAAGACCCATCTCTTTAACCCTGATTACACATAACACACTAATACGCTTCTATTATTCAAATCCGTAAAAGGATTGTTTTGCTGCATTAATTAGGTCAACTGGAGCCAGGAACACTTCCCAAAACAATGGCATCTGTGCTAATATTAGTCTGTTTCTTTCTTATTCCGGGATCACTGTAGTCACCCGAATCCAGTTCATATACAGCCCAGATGATGGATCAGCACCTAGAGACGACCTCTACCGCCCCGAACGTCAGAGGAGACCAGGACACCTAGATGAGCCCCAGAGACAGATCTCCAGTGAAGACCTCGTCACCTAGACAGCCATCGGGACAAGACCACAGGAACCAGATGAGTCCTCTGCACAATCTGACTCTGCTGCAGCTGTAATTGAACTGCTGGTTGGTCTGGTCAGAGGAGAACTGGTCCCCCGACTGAGCCTGGCTTCTCCCAAGGCTTTTTCTCCATTCTGTCACCGATGGAGTTTTGGTTCCTTGCTGCGGTCGCCTCTGGCTTGCTTAGTTGGGGACACTTAATTTCCAGCGATATCGTCGACTTGATTGCACAGATACTATTTAAACTGAACAGAGCTGGACGATGACATCACTGCATTCAATAAATGAAATGCCTTTAACTGAAAATTGTGTTTAATCTTGTCATCTTACATGGACACACTATTTTCCTATTTTGATATTGGAAAGTTGCTTTGACAATCTGTATTGTTATAAATAAAATAATGTACTTTATAAGGGAGATCACGTGCTCTGGGAAATGTCAGTCAGCGCGATTGTTTTGTTTTCATCAGCATGGGTTTAAAAATTATATTTCACTGTTTTGGACTTGTGTCATTAAGAATTTAATATGAATATTCACAAAGCTGGAATACTGTGCAACAACAGACATACAACTTGTGGTGAGAAGCAGCAGCAGTCGTCCAGAAGAGAGCAGAGAAAAACATACTCCTCTCAGAAAATGTACAAATAAAGATAATTTTAGATGTTTAATTACTATTTGGACAATTGGGGTCGCTAGAAGAGGGCTTAATGAACTCATTTTTGTGAAAACCTCAAATTTGACCAAAACTGTCATTTTTTCACTACTTTTGCTTGTAGCTTAAAATTAGACCATGCGCACTCCGAGCCATTTTGCCAGCACAGGTCACAAATGGAGACTGGAATAATGAAAAGTTTATTTTTTATTTTTTATGTAACACGCCATCTCGAAAATACAACACTCATGGTTTGAGAACAAGTACAATGAGACTATTCACATGGTAGCGGCTAAAGATATCAATCTGCAGGCACTCGACACACACTACCAGTACTGTAAAGGCCTATTCATATCACAGCAAGCACAAATGTTCAGTGCAGCACGATATTAAACAATGGACACCTTCACACTTAAAAATGTTCTTTTACTGATATCAGTTTACTGGGTCTACTCAGTACGGAAAAAAAAAAAAAAGAAAAAAAAAAAAAAAAAGGAAATTCTGTCATTTTCACCAGTTATTCCAAAATCCATAGAGCTCTCTCATCTTCAGAACACAAACGAAGATTTTTTTTTAATATTCCCTCTTCACGATCACAGAAACTCAGTCAGACTTGCTTGACACACGAGAACCAAATAAGTTTGTTCTTGCACATCAAGCAAGCACATTTGAGCTTCTGTTTAATGTGCACTGATTAGCATTTATACATGAATAAAAGCTTTTACAAAAAGTTAATTTAGGTCCATGTAATTTTGGTAACACTTTAGTATATGGACCAATTCTCACTATTAACAAGTTGCTTATTAGCATGCCTAATATTAACACATTGGCTGTTTATTAGTACTTATAAAGCACATGTTCTGCATGACTATATTCTACAACCCTAATCCTACACAATACCTAAACTTAAATACCCTTCTAACTATTAATAGGCAGCAAATTATGAGCTTTTATGATGCAAAGGTCATGGTTAATAGTGTGTTAATAGCAAGAATTGAACCTTAAAATTAATTTATGCATGAAAGTTTTGGGAAGTGTGGAATTTCAATGTCTAGACAAAAATTATGAGAGAATATGAAAAATCTTCATTTGTGTTCTGAAGATAAACAAAAGTCGTATTTTCCCATTTGATACAAGATGAGGGTGAGCGAATAATTACAGAATTCAAATTTTTGGGAGAACTATCATTTTATCTGTAGGAGTCCAGGTCTTGTTTTAGACCCAGAGACACTCACCCTGGACGATTCCGGTGCTCATTATAGAACCCATTCTGGAGTGAGTGTGATTCACAATCCCCGTGTTCACTAGAGGGGAAAAAAGACATTGCTTTTCAATTTACACAAGAACAAAATGTCATATGCATGAGAAACATGAATATTTGACATGAAAATAAAGGAGAAAGGCTGTGATATAGATAATATTAAACTGTAGTACTGTTGTATAGAAAACCTCTCAATTATTAATTGTACTATAAAAGGTATTAGAAGAGATATTAAAATAAGCATGGTTAATGTTTACTAAAGGGGTAGTCAAAGTAGTCTTTGTTTTGACTATTTGGACTGGTGTTTTCATAACATTAAGCTCTTATCTCAAAAGATCAAGATAAAGATTTGATCAATCATAATGAGGCCTTTTAATATAATGTTTATTTAAAAAAAAAAAAAAAAAGTTAAAATTAACTTTTTTTTCCCTAATTATTTTTTTTTAACTTGGTTCTTAAAGGGATAGTTCACTCAAAAATAAATTCTGTCAGTTAACACACTCATGTAATTCAAAATCTGTATGATTTCCATTCATCAGAACACAAATTAATAGGGCTGGGAAGATAAATCTATTCAGAGATTTTCCAAATGCATTTCGACTCCTGACGGCAGATGGCACTGCATGCTTCAGAAACAGCCGTACTCTGCTTGTTTCCAAATCCTTACACACTATAATCATTCATAAAATTCAAAAAGGTTGAAGCAAACTACAAGGCTGTTCACAGTGGGCTGCGTTTACATTAATCTCGCGTCACAAAAGCATTCTGAGCCGAGGTGAAATTACAGACTCAGCCGAACGCACAAGCGCTCTTCTTATCAGCATTTGTGTATGTGGGAAAAAAAAAAAAAACTAGAGTAGAACGCCATCTGCTGTTAATCTCAGAATCAATCCATGAATCGATTTATCGTCCCAGCCCAACAAATTAAGATATTAATATTCCCACATAATTTCTGTCCATCTATTGAAGCATCAAGGTTTTGGTGGTGTGAAAGTACAGAAACACTGATCATCATATACATAAAGCTAAAAAAAAAAAAAAAAAAAAAAAAAAAGGTAAACACTGCTTGCCTGACATGTGTAAGCCAATGAGGTTAAAGCTTTTGTATTACTTAATGTCTTTTCATACCTTTTTGAAGTGTTAACATTTTTGTTTCAATTGATGGACAAAAAAGATAAAATAATTTGAAAAATCTTGTGGATTTGCAAAGACATGAGGGCGAGGAACCGATGAAACAATTTTCATTTTTGGGGGAAAAAATCAGTTTAAAAACACCACAGAACTAATTTCACTCCTCATATGTGTGTATTTGTGAGCGTGTGTGTAAATATCCATACGTGCATGCGTGTCTGTACCAATGGGGATGAGATTGTTGTGGGACACCGTAGTCCCACTGCCGCCAATGACAGTGCTGAGATCATAGGCTGTAGGCATCCCTGACAAACACAGACAGAGCCAAACGTTAGTGGCAGCACTCCAGCTATGCATCACACTTCAGCTAACGGATATACATCTAAGAAGTGGTCAGGAATGGTTTCCTGGTGATCTACCTGACACAGCCATGCCTTGGCTCATGCTGTAGGTTCCCCCAGTGTTCCACATGTTCTCTGAGGGCGAGGAATAGTGTGAACCTGGAGGAGGGGTGGGTGTTGAGCCCGTGTACCTGCAGAACGCAGCACAGCGTCAGCAATGCATGTCGCAGACATCCTCTTACTGCTTTCCAAAGCAATGCGTCCAACTCACCGGAAGAAGGGGTTCTTGAGGTCAAGAAGATTACTGGACTTGGAGCCTGTCTGGTCCACTTGAGCAACAATACTAATGTCATAGCTTTGTCTGTGAGAGGAAGTGGAAACAAATGAGACCACGAGAAGTAAAAAGCGAAACAGCCTGCGGGTTCAAACACAAAACACTGTGTCCTCACCTCTTGTTGGCGATTAAATGTGCAGTGCCTGACATCGTGTCCCCTGCCTTGGCAAAGAGAGGCGACTGCAGCAGACAGCGCACCTGGTACCAGTGAGTGAGGGGTTCTGTGGGGGCCGTGGAGAGCCACACCGTCATCCTGTTCAAAGAGACACAGCACAAGAACACATCTTAGAAAAATTGTCATATTAACAAAATATTTGAATAGCTCCCTCATATCCAAGTACTCAAATAGTTTTAAAATCATGACCATATTCCCATACGTTGAAAAACTTGGAGAAAATGAATATAAATCATGACACAACTACTTGAGTTCATCCAAATGTATTTGGTGGAATGATTAAAATCTGAACCGATGTATGCTTACGGTCCACATACCAATTCTTTAATAAGATTTATCATTCAAGTATCACTTAAAAGCATTTGTAAAATATGTATTAAAAAATAAATAATGGTAACTTCATTTCAGGGTATACAAAAGTGTTTGTAAAAATCAGACAATATGAATACATAAATAAAAGGTAACTTGGTTCAGTTCAGTGATCCACAAAAATTTGGATTACACATGAACACACTAAACGAACTTTTAAAAATGAACTGAACCCCTCAAAACAAATTGACAGTCATCTTTAATTT
Organism: Acrossocheilus fasciatus; assembly: GCA_036784905.1. NCBI lineage: Eukaryota > Metazoa > Chordata > Actinopteri > Cypriniformes > Cyprinidae > Acrossocheilus > Acrossocheilus fasciatus. The sequence continues at coordinate 702,292 of JAXUIB010000029.1, read as the reverse complement.
GCATTATGACAATTATTATTGACAAAAAAAACAAAACAAAAACAACAATTCAAATAAATAAAAAAAATATAGACTGAAATGGACCAAAATCAGAGCTAAATTATTTTTATTTTAAATAATAGCAGTATTAATAATAATACAATATTCAATTGGTTCAACAAAAAAACAACAACAACAAAAACAGTAAGATCGATCAGATCACACCACTGACAGTAGTTAAAGGAACACTCCACTTTTTTTGGAAATAGGCTCATTCTCCAACTCCCTCAGAGTTAATAAGTAGAGTTTTACCGTTTTTGAATCCATTCAGCCGATCTCCGGGTCTGGCGATAGCACTTTTAGCATAGCTTAGCATAGATCATTGAATCCGATTAGACCAGTAGCATCGCGTTCAAAAATGACCAAAGAGTTTCGATAGTTTTCCTATTTAAAACTTGACTCTTCTGTAGTTCTATCGTGTACTAAGACCGGCGGAAAATGAAAAGTTGCGATTTTCTAGGCTGATATGATTAGGAACTATACTCTCATTCCGGCGTAATAATCAAGGAACTTTGCTGCTGTAACATGGCCGCGGCAGGCGCAGTGATATTACGCAGCGCCTGAAAGTAGTCCCCAGCTAGGTACCTAGTTATAATATAGCTGGGGACTACTTTCAGGTGCTGCGTAATATCACTGCGCCTGCTGCGGCCATGTTACAGCAGCAAAGTTCCTTGATTATTACGCCGGAATGAGAGTATAGTTCCTAATCATATCAGCCTAGAAAATCGCAACTTTTCATTTTCCGCCGGTCTTAGTACACGATAAAACTACAGAAGAGTCAAGTTTTAAATAGGACAAATATCGAAACTCTTTGGTCATTTTTGAACGCGATGCTACTGGTCTAATTGGATTCAATGATCTATGCTAAAAGTGCTATCGCCAGACCCGGAGATCGGCTGAATGGATTCAAAAACGGTAAAACTCTACTTATTAACTCTGGGGGAGTTGGAGAATGAGCCTATTTCCAAAAAAAGTGGAGTGTTCCTTTAAAGCACAGAAAACCAGGTTCTTTCACTTAGTTCATATTTTAGTCTATTTAAAATGGTCTGAATTTGGTTCTGTGAGAAAGGACTCAAGTATGAAAACACTGAAGAGAATATGTTGGAACTTACACTGATCCAATGAACGCAACATCAAACCAAAAAGCCAGCCCATGTACAAGCCCTGAATGCATCATGTGGAATTTGAAGGGGATTTCTATCCTGGAAAAAGCAAGAAAAGGATACATAAAAATGTGACAGTCTGACAGACTTCTTTTTGTACTTTTCCCATATAACAAAAGGCTGTGTTTAAACGGAATTTGGTGGAAACGTACTTGTAAAGATCCTCTTCTTTAGCATCTAAAAAGTTCACTGTATATTTCACTGATTTGGCCATCAGAATCCTGATATCAAACGTGTCCTGAAAGAAATCACAGAATAAATGAGAAAAGGTAGGATATCAAAGCTCAGTCCTACATGCAGAAGAGGATGAAGCAATCTGAACAGAACAAACTGATGTGCTGTGTGGCCTCTTGTCAAGGGCTGAGCCACAGTAAATCAGACTCAGTCCTAGCTCAGAGGGCTCTCCCGCCTCGGCCTGAACTCTGAAGGGTGCTACAACAGCGCCCCCTGGAGCCAGACCACAGCAGGTCACTGTCCCAGCAGTGTAACACCATTACAGGCACAGCGAATGCCTGAACAGCTGACTACTGCTGGACATAAACCACACACACACAGACAGACTATAAACTACAATTATGATGTCCGGAAATCCATGGACTGAAAATCAACTTAATTAGCTTCTCGAGTGCACGAAAGTAGAAAAAGTAGCTCTGACGGATTTCAAAAACACTGTGGAACCTAAATGAAAATCAACAACCAAAATTACACATGTAGAGGGTTCTTGTGCACATAAAGATGTGCTTCATAAACCTTCCTTGATAGATCTCAATTCATTGCATACCCTCTGACCACACACTAACAGTGAGCTCAGAAACCCGGACCACGAAGTAAAGCCTTTCATCACAGGCACAAAGGCGAGCATACATACTTCACTTGAGTCTCCTATATGAAACTGCCACTGAATCCGTTTTCCTAATCCATGAACCTTGATGCCTTTCTCCATTTCCCAGAAACATCCTCACCGTTCTCATTTGGGCTCAAGTTCGTAACCCAATCCTGTCCGTATTTACCCCCCAAGCCCTCACCGCTCCTCTATAACCAGCGAGGAGACAAATCTCCAGTTACCTTCATACCTCACACACTATTTTTCAGTGAAGGCATAAACACAAGCCCATGTGTTTATGGCTTTCTGACTTAAGAACTTTCCAAGCTGTGGCTAACTCTAAAAAGCGAGCATGTACTTATGAATTAACTTGCACACACCCAATCCGCCAGTTATTCCCTCCCATTTCTCACCACAATCGGCTGTCTGAAGTATTCGTCTACTGCAGCTCCTCTCAGCGCAGACAGATCCACCCCATGGAAAGACGGCTGGTACCTGAAAGAATCAGTTTTGTAAGCATAAGCACAAAAAATGATCCAGAGTTACATCTTCTGCTACCCGTTAAATGACTGCCTGCTTATTTACTCACACTCGTTCTACATTCTGCATCTTTAATCTCCCCAACCACCCGATGTCCTTATCCTCTTTTTAATAAACTTACCAGAAATTGGCCTTTGTAAACTGCTCCATGTAAAGCTGCTCATCTGTGAAAGGGGCGAGGTGCACATCTCCGATTGTGGGAAACATTTTGCCTGAGAGAACAGAGGTGTGTTACGTAAAGATATTGATACTCTATGTACTCTATGTACACAGTCTTTTGTTGTTTGGTTGCTTTTATTTTAAAAAACCTTTGTACCGTTGGGCTTGAGGAACTTTTTGGCATGCAGGTAGCTCTCCAGCATCCTTTCGTTGAACAGCATGTAGCCCATGGGTTCAGAGATGATTATGTCCACCTGTTCGGGTAGGGACACTTCCTCCACTTTCCCAGGAATCACCACAACACGCTCTGACAGCCTGTTACTGTTCACAAGAACCTGTGGACACAATTATTAGCATTATTACTACTACTACTTAGCATGACATAAGAGACTTCTTTTAAAATCACTTTAAAAATCTTACTGACCCAAACCTTTGAACAGTAGTGCATGTTAGCAGTTGAGGAGTCTGTCATACCTCTGCATGTTGAGCCATGGTACTGGCCTCCACAGCATAAACTTTACGAGCACCAGCCTGAGCTGCGAAAAATGACAGAATCCCAGAGCCACAGCCTACATCCAGCACCACCTGAAACAGACAGGGCAGACTGAGAACAAGAATCACACCATATGACACAATCGAGTCCAAAGTGCAGGTTTAATTTAGAGAAGCATTCACAAGGAATAACCTTTTTACATGAAGTGGACTCAAATGTCCGTTTTCCCTTAATTATAATAAGTCAATTGTTTCAGATATCTAAGAGACCACTAAAAGTCAAGGTCATAATAGTCATAATGCCTAACTACTGTGTTTTTTTGTTTCTTTCTTTTAATGGAGAACAAGCAATGCTACAATAAGCACAAAGAAAGCAATTCTGAAACTACTCAACTCCATGCCGTCTACAAATACACAACCTACAATCTATACAGTAACATATGTATCAACACGAGAAATAACGGTACTTTATCCTTGAAGTCAGTATGATTCTGGAGGATGGCCCGTTGATATGTTCCAGTTCGCACATAATCCTGCATCATGTTTTGTTGCTGAGAGAGGTAGCCATAAAACTGAAGAAAAAAAAAAAAAAAAAAAAAAAAAAAAAAAAAGAGAAAGAGCATTCATATCATGCCACAAGTCAAATTTCTCCATTAGAAAAAAAGGGTAGTCTGGATACCTTTAAAACTCATTTAAAATATCTCTTAAGGTTGCAAGACAGGAATAAAACTGGTTCATAAAACAACAATCCGTTTTGTTTAAAGAGTCATGAAACCCTAAAACATAAACAAACCACCTTCTACGCTCCCACTTTTCCACGGTTTTACACGCCCATTTCTAGAGTCTTTTTCAGATCTAAGGTGTGAAACACGGGGGTTTAAGCATGTTAATTAGAAGCCAAACACACCTGGAAATACTGTACAGCTGAGGACTCCTCCGTCCTCTCACTGAAGACTGAGTGTTCACCCCCATGTCCACGGCAATTCTTCAGGAGGTTATAGAACGACGAGAAATCTGGCAAACACAACACCAGTGAATACATTAAGAGATTACAAGCGTCATAGCACCATCTCTTCATTCAGGTTTGCCCACAGTCATTTAAATTAAAAGTTTGTATACAATGAGTGACTGCAGCTGTGCTTATCTGAATGTTTGTCTGTTTACAGTTAACAGCATGCCAGAGACCATGGCTATATTTATGTGAGAAAAGGACGACTTTTTTTTTTTTTTTATTATTATCTTTAATGAAAATGAAGTGAAAAAAGTTTTTAATCAGAGGCAACTGAAAAGTAAAAAAGAGTAACTGAAGAGAGTCCTAATGGACATCACAATCCATCAAAATATCAGCGAACTGCTAAATTACTGTAAAGCCTGATGTGCCTGTAAACAAAGGCAAGTTTTACCTGCTGGAGATGCAAACTGCAGGAGGACACTGTTACAGCCCAGAGTAATGATGAAGGACTGCTTCCCAACACGACTGCATTCTGTCTCTCGTGATACTGAGCACTTAAAGACACACGTCTCCTCATCTGTGGAGGAAGCATATGCATGGATGTTAATAAGCCTCACCCTAAAACAGATCAATGTTTTTTGTATTATCCCACTGTTTACAATTTTCATTGAAGAAAAACTGAATAAATCTCTTTCTTTTGAAGAATGTATCAACAGTTTTTGTCCATACAGTGGAAGTCAATGGGGTCCAAAGCAACACTGGACCCCTTTGACTGTCAATGTGTACAAAACAAGACTTGCCTCATAAACATTTGTGCACCATAGAAAAAAATAAATAAAAATAAGTACAGGTTTGGAACAAAAAAAAATATTTTTTAGGTAAACTATTGCTTTAAGATGGGACAGGGGAAATTATATTTACCAATTTAAAGCTGTATTTCAGCTTTACTATGAATTACGCTAGGTCCTTAAAGGTTACTACCACCTAAACATGAATCAAGCAAATCAAACTAAGCTAGACTTGTTCATAAACATTAAGTTGGACAGTAAACGGTGAAGCCAGGATGAGGGATTCTGTCATCTATTTGCCCAGCTGTTGTAGGATTAAGTCAAGCTTTCCAGGCAGATTAGGCTGGTATTCATTTATATAATTGAGCTGAAAACAAGTACAGTCTCTACAGCAGCTCAAGAAAGTACCTCTTAAACAGAGGGCAGGGGAATAAGGCCACGAAAATCTGAGCGTTACAGTGATGCTTGGCATCTACTGTTCATAACTGAAGGCTTTGCTCTCCTAAAACATCCTAAAAGACAGGTAAAGTAAGGATGTTTTCACTGGCTAACATACAGTATGATAGCACTTGTTTGTTTGGCTAACCCACGCTCATTTTTGTTTGGAATCATGAATTTCACCCATGCTGATACATGTTTTGTTGACTTTGTTGTTTGTGCTTTGTAAAACACATTGAACACTGGCTTAACGCACTACAGGCAGTACAGACCGTTATTACTATTAATATTATTACTGCTATCATTAGCAACCTTGTCAACTGCACAACAAGGTCGGCCATGAGAAGTCAACACTGCAGGACGCATAAGAGGCGAGCAGACTGACACTAAATCATAATCCAACACAAGTGGAAATCATTTTAATACTTCCATGAAGTGTGAATTTATTTGTAAAATGAAAAATGAACTTCTAGCACCTTTACTAGATCTTAATGTTTACACAACAATACATGTTTAAGAGCACTCTCTAGTGCGTAAGTTCATCAAAACCTGCAGCATATAACTCTGACACGCGTACACTATTATTGATTTCAATGAATAAACTTGGGCTTTCGACTAAATTATAAGATAACAAATGATGTGGCATTTGGGTCTCGAGCAATAAAAACTTCTCAAATGCGATGTGGTTCGCGCATCTGTTTCAGTAAGACATTCATCTCATCCACGGGACATCGGCAGCATGAGGCTCCAAACAAAAGCCCTGAGCGCTGAATGAACAGGCGGGACACTGGAGAAAAGGAGGCGGGGGACCCGCTATTGTTCCCCGCAGAACAAAGATGAATGCCCAAACGGTGCTGCCACAAGAAACCTCTGCGTAATTTCACATTACTTTAGCAATGCTTGCTGCACTTTGACAAAAATAAACCGGTGTAGTACAGTGTAGTAAAAGTGGAGAGGTGGCGCAGAACTGCGCGCCTGGGATGTGCGCAATCAATCAAGTAAACTCAGCATCCATTCAGCCCATCAACCAACCAGGTTAAAACGATTTCAATAACATATCAAACGTTTACGCAAATAAAACCCAGCGCAAAACATCAACGAACACGTTTCTATAACACTTTCTAAAGCTCGATAGTATGACTGAAGGTAAAGACTGCGGCTAACTTTATAGGCGCCAATCCACATTAACTATATCCAAAGCCCTTCCTTACTATCCTGCTAAAAGTCTGGATGAAAACCTTCAAAGAAACCTCACCCGTGTAAAGACATGCATGTATATTTCTATGCGTAGAAGCACATTCAGTGCTGGACTGCCGTGCGTTTTAGCTGGACAGTACGGTTAGCTAACTATAAGCAGCTTAAACACAATACGAAGTGTTTACGGATGCTAACATGCTACGATCAACGTGGTTTCTGCTGGCATGCGTGTTGAAACAAAGCCCCTCGCTCCGGCAATTTGACATCTTTTAGAAAGCATGCATGGGTGAAAGAGGCGCGTTTGAGATGATAACTCAAAAGCCGCCGGTGTCCCGGTGATCAGGCGGCGCGACGCACGCACATGCCGCACGCACAGACCTCTCATTAGGCTAAGCTAGGATACACCGCTCAACTGAGGCCGGATGCGAAGTGTTTAAAAGCCAGCATCTACTCACTGTTTGAGAGGCTTATGAGAGCCACGTCCTGGTTGATTTTGATTTCTAGCCGCAGAGGCTGCTGCTCTGAATGTCGCTGTATGTCTCCGTTGGCGTCTCCGATGGAGAGGAGGCGCACGCCTGAGAACACCGACACCGCCATCTTCGATCTGGGCAGAATCAGACAGCAGCTCCGCGCCTCAGATCTCCCCTGGAGTAGGAGTCAGTGGTCAAGCTAGGCCTGACTTACTACTGCCTCCATATGGCCACATCTCGCTTTTCCCCAGCTGTAGTTCAATTTCAAGACATGATATGGCAGGTGTATCTTGAGTACACTAATAAAATTAATTAAATGCGTGGGCTGGAAACCTTATTTAGGAGGCAATGTGAAGAAGAAGAAGAGACAACGCAAGTGAACAGGGTACAAAACTAACTTGGTTTTATAGACCTCACCAGTGTATATTAATATGTGACCCTGGACCACAAAACCAGTCGTAAGAAATTGAGATTTATACATCATCTGATAGCTGAATAAATAAGCTTTTCACTGATGTATGGTTTGTTAGGATCGGCCAATATTTGGCAGAGATTCAACTATTTGAAAATCTGGAATCTGAGGGTGCAAAAAAAAATTACTTAAATAAATAATTATATATATATATATATGTATATGTATATGTTTGTGTGTGTGTGTGTGTGTGTGTGTGTGTATTGAGAAAATTGCCTTTAAAGTTGTCGAAATTAAGTTCTTAGCCATGCATATTACTAATCAAATATTACATTTTGATAGTTTTATGGTAGGAAATTTACAAAATATCTTCATGGAACATGATCTTTACTTAATATCCTAATGATTTTTGGCATACAAGAAAAAATCAGTAATTTTGACCCAGTGTTGTCAAAAGACCCGGTACCAAGTCGGTACTAAAAAAATGAAAACTTCACGTTACCAGGGTTTTTAAGTACCGGTGGTACCGAGTACCCGGTCGACCTGGTTCTTGATGTGTATCCAAAAGGTGCTCAGATTCTCTTCATAAAAGAGACACTGAGACAGGGCGACCTCAAAAGGAGGAAACACAACAAACTAACAAAACACTTTAAAGATTGACACCCGGATCAAATGAAAGACTTCAAGCAGGTAAGTTTCAATTTAATATTTAGATATTCTGTTAGGAATATTATTCCATATTTTAATTTGAATGTCGGATTGAAATAAACATTGCCTTATTAGCGGAGTTAATCGTTAGCATAAGCGCGGCTAACACTAATATAATGAGCATTATGAAGTTTCTTTATTAAATATTTAATGCTCCTATAACTTTTATTAGGGTAAAAAAACAAAAAACAAACAAACAAACAAAAAAAAAAAACAACAACAAAAAAAACAGGAGGACATGATGGCATTTACTATTTGTGCACACTAGAGGCTTTTAAATGAATTGTGAATCTTAAATATGCCTGTTAGAGAATTTACAAATGGGTGTTTATGTCATATCAGTAAGTCAGAAAAGTTACTCTTGGCTGGATAACTAGCAGGTTTTAAAAGCCCTTTAAAATGAAATATGTAGCCTACACAGTTTGGATTAAATGAAAGTACAGTCAGATTTTATCTCCTGTATAGACTTTACAGTGACTTCATGTTATAATCTAACATCAGCTTACAGTGAGTGAACAATATATTTTTACAACATTAATTAATGTTTGTGAATGTTATTTAATTAAAACACTTGATCATTCATGTTTGTTCATTGTGCATTAAATAATTTGATTTTATGTATTAGTACATTTTTTAATTAACCCTAAGAAGAATAATTGCTATATAACTGTTGTTTATTGATAGGTCATGCTAACAAATGGAATCTCATTGTAAAGTGTTTTTAATACTACAGTGTCCTTCTATTTGATATACACTTGTCTTAAAATATATGTAATCTTAAATAAATTTATTATAAAAGCTGAGGTTTGTTATTTACTGAAATGCTATATTTTAGCTGTTGTCAATGATCTAATGTTGCATTTGGTCAGACTCAGCCCATTGCTTTACTTAAGTATATTATATTTTCCTTTTACAGCTGCAGGGAGATCATGAAAGTCACCAGCAAACCCTAAAACACACAACAGTTTACAGTTGTTTTTCAGAGGCAGCAGAAATATGACAAACCTTTGGGTGAAACTTGTTTACTTTTTTCATACTTTTATTACTTGTGGAAAAACTTTTAATAAAACTTTTTTTTTTTGTGGAAATAATTTTAAATAAGCATAAAGAATGGCATTGATTTTTGTACAGTTTATTTTTGTTTAACTTTATTGATAAAAATGTTTTTTAATTAGCATGTTTTTGTGTTTTGCTTGGGTACAGAAATTGCTACAGAGAACCGTGGATGCAGAAATTTTGGTACCGTGACAACACTAACCCATACAGTGTATTTTTGGCTACTGCTACAAATATAGCCTGCCCGTGCTACTTATGACTGGTTGTGGTCCAGGGTCACGCATGATTGTCACAGTACAATAACACAATTGTTTTGTATTGGAAGATTTCTGAAATGTTGTTTAAATATGCAGACAAGGCGTTATCTAATTAAATGTACACTAATTTACATACATTTCCAGAACAGAAATCTGAATATTGGATAAAGCCAGGTTCAAAATCCTTGTTTCATTTTGTTGTCATATTAAAAGGTAAACGTTTTTACAGAGGGTATTGGATACCTTTTTTATAACTCCATAAATCAGAAAATACATTCAACAGAGACCCAGGAGGAAAAATGAAACAAAGTGTTATATAAATCAGGCGAATTCTAAATAAATAAACACCTCTGTAAAAACCTTAATATAGATAGGAATAAAATGTGAAAGTTTGGGGTATGTTGGTGCTACTGGAAATAAATTATTATAGTTTTGTATGTTTGATTATATTTATATGCATATTTTCATTTTAATTCTAGTACTTGTACTAGATTTTTTTTACTTGAACTAAGTTTTAGCTCAGGTTTTATTTTCAGTCAGTAATTTCAGTGCCTCAAATTTTTGTTTAGCTTAAGTTTTTCATCTAATACTTTGTATTTTTCAGCTTTGTTTCAATTAACATCAAAAATGTTTTAAAAGTTTTAGCATTAGTTAACAATAACCCTGTTACAAACATAAACTATAGAGGTTTCCAGCATATTTGTTGCTCTTATTGGAAAAAAATAAAAATAAAATAATAATTCACAAAAAATTAAATTGGGATCTTGTTCAAAAAGCGTAAGAAGCTTTTCAGGCTCAGTCATTTTAATTTATTTATCAACGACATCTTATACCAGCAACATCTTGATTCAGTTTTGTAAGGAAAAGTATATAGGTAAATAAATCAGATGTTGCTTTTGTTGGCACAACCAAACTTAAAACGCAAGACATACATGAGGTAAACAGACTGAAAAAGTTAACAATGCAGGACAGCAGTAAAAATGACATTTGCATGAATGTCCAGTGGTTGACTGATAAAGAAACGGTACAGATAAAAGATGAGATTAGTAAGCATGTGAGGGCTGAGAGTACATGCAAAAACAGGCCAGCTGATAGCCTGTCAGCATACCCATAGTCATTTGGTGTTCAAATTCTTAGTGTAAAAGCATAACAAGCAGGCAGCACCCTTTCACCAGCAAATATCACTAAAAACAGATATAATTCTGCACTTGTGCCGTGTTAACACTATGTATAACATTTAAGAAATGTCAAAATTATGCAGAAACCTTTACCCACTAGATTAGAGAAAATACATTTGAATAAAAAGTAGTACCTCATTCAGTATTCAGAAAAGTGAATTTATATCAGAAACACAGCATCGATCTTTATCAAAAAAGAACCTGAGATTCAAGACATCTCTCTCCTTCAATAGAGCCATGCGGTTAATGCAATTAAATTAGCTTAAATACATGAGTTTCATGGCAACAACAGTCCATGTACATAAGCCAAATTGTATCAACAACAAAGAAATTCAGTGTTTCATCCTAAACTAAACATTACAACAAGAAAGCATTTTGCAATTTTTCTGTGTAAGGCTGGTATTCAAATGGACTTAGCTACATAAGGGAAAAAAAAAGGTGTAATATAATATTTTTGCGTATTTGTCATCACTTTTCCAATGGACCATCTAAACACTTTAATTTCCTCCTACTAGTGTAACTTTTGCACTACCATGTCATTATTTAACAGTAAACAAATTAAACACTTTAAAATCACTTCTCAGAGGTTTTCTTCATAACTCACATCACTGAACGTGAAAGACTTCAAGTCACAATGCAGCTTACAAATTAAACAATTTAGTGTAATAGTAGTGATGATAACCAGCTCTGCTGTAATGTAAAGGGGGTCTGAGGGTCGTGTAGTGAAAACATTTGTGTAAAAGAGGAATGTTCAGAAGTTTCTCCACATTCTTCATGACTCCTTTAAGGGGAAGAGAGAGATAGGTTCACATTTCTGTTTATATTCCCCTTCAACAGGAAATTTCAAAGGAAAAAGTAACACTGGGCTGATTGTTGGTACCTCAGAAGAGCGCACATGATTTAGGTGGACGGAAGGGGTTGTCGCTTGATGGCACCCCCATGAGGAGAGGGTCCTTGTGGGCATTTTGCAAGCAAAATGCCTTCAGCTCTGCTGCAGCTTGAGAAACCTAGGGATTAAATAAAATACAGACAGACAGATAAACAGACAAACATAAGTAGACGTGTGAAGAGTTCAGAGGCAAAAGCCTCTTAGTGCCATCTTTTTCTCAGGCTCCTGTTTATGTTCAGTTATTTTGCTTTAATGGCAATGAAAAGAACCTATTCATTGCCAGTAAAGTGACACTATTAAACATAGGAACCTGAGAGAGAGAGAGAGAGAGAAAAAGCTCATTTTAGAAGAACATTTCAAACGGCACTATAAGGGTTTTTGCATCTGAGCTCTTCATGTATATGAATGAAAATCCAGATAAAAGATGTTTGTGGAGCAATAAAGACTCTATTGGTTATCACATAGTCCAAGTAATCACGCGGTCAGAAGTTACAGAGTTTATTTGATTCATGATAAACTCAATAATAACACACAAAGCCTTGAGTTGTTTTTAAAATAGCGTGTTTGGTGCCAGTGGGAACTAATATAGATTTGGATTTTCCCGGCCAACAAATGTGACACTGTGTCACACACTTACAATCAACAAAGAGCTGCACTGTGCGCTACTGCCGGCAGAGTTTCACTTCTAATGCGGCTGCGCGCGACGAAAAGTTTGGAGGCTTTTATGTCGAACTGCGATTTTCACACACCTCACAAATGTACTGAAATATTGGATGATAACGTGCGTTAGCACTCGATTAAAAGCAAGCTGTCACCTGCTGAAAACGAAGGTAATTGCAACCTGCCATAATATATAAGACAGGCCACGGTAAAAGCTGGCAAACAGATAACATTATTTATTACGCTTCGGTTGCATTAGGTATGTTGTAAGAGCTCCCACGGGTATCAAGAAATGTTACAAAAACAGTACAATAATTACCCAAAGTAGCAGGATGTTCGGACAGGATCAACAAGTTTGTCTAGTCACACCCTGTTAGCAAAGATTTCCAATCTTTTTGGTTTTTATTTTCTTATGCTCACCTTAATTCTGCGGATTCCTGCTTCGAATCGCAGCTGCTTGACGCTTTTCTGCAGACTCACCAATCCGCCGGCGCTGTTATTCGACATGACTCCTGACTGATCGAGAAAGTTTGTAACAATGTCAGGACGAGACTGACTTGGGCAGTAACTGGCTCAATCGCGCCCCTATAGTCGAAACCGACGATTGGTTTCACACTGCGACTGCGCAGAAGGACACCTGTTGAAATGCTGTTTCTTCACCTGTGAATGAATGGGATTTAAAAGGAAGCAAGCATGCAATAAACAAATAAATACCCCCAGAAGGAAGCCCTTTTACTTGTACTGTTTTGTAATATTTTCTAGAACCCTCACAGTAAACCTCTCTACGCTGTACATTTTCATTCAGACATAATTAGTATGTTTATCACGCCATTTTTCTTGTGGGTTTGTTGGATGCTCCACACAATGTTGGTGGTAATTTCAGGATTCACTAATAAATGAATGAACACGTGTGTGTTGTGGTGGGTGAGATGATGCATAATTATTGCTAGTAACTTAATATTCATGCTTATAAGGCACAATTTCAGGATTTTTTATTACATTACTTTCACAAAAGGTTCTAGCTGAGTCTGCGGTGAGTTGCGCCATCTAGCGTTGTTTCATTATATGACCGTGGATGTGCTTCACCAGAGCCCCTCCGCAAGTGGAGACTCCAACGTCAACTAAACGCGTCGGGATCTTTCTGTTCTGTTTTCTGTTCAGTGGAAGACACGCGCCAGTTTATTTATTTTACCGAGCCGTCAGATCGAAAATATCTTTCACCAGAGAGACAAACTAGATTAAACAATAACATACACAACATGACATAAAAATAAATAAAAATAAAAATCTGCCAAAAGTATCAGGTTCTCTTTTTTATTTATTTTTATTTTATTTTTTTATATAAATGATTGAAAGAATTTTCCTGTCTTTTTAAGATTAGTAAACTTTATTGACAATATTACTAAACTTGAAGGACACAATTCAAATTGTAAATGGTTACAAACTGCATGTTTCAAGCTCATTAAATCATAACAGTTTACCAAAGGTACACTACAGTTCAAAACTTTGGGGTCTGTGTGAATAAAAAAAAGAAATAAAAAAAAAGAAATATGTGCTTCAGCAAAGAAGCACATATTTACTGGCAGTAAAGACTTTCACATTGTTTTAAAATATGTCTATTTCAGATTAATGCTGTTCTTTTGAGCTTTCTGTTCATCAAAGAATCATGTGAATAAAAGTATCATGATTTCTACAATAATATAAAACAGTACAAGTGTTTTCAACATTGATAATAATAAGATTTTTTTTTTTTTTACTGACAATTTTGCGACATGTGTGTTTCATTTTACGACACTTGTATTGAATCAGCAAACTATGGTCACACTTTCTCAACTTCTCGCCATCTCTTTCTTCTTTAGAGAATCTCTGGCTTTACTTGAATATCACATCCGGGTTAATAGGGGTCGCGCGAGGATTGCTCAACAGAAACATGTTGTTACGTGTAAGTATTAAAATACCTTTTGTAAATTAAACATTAATTCTAAAAAGAAATATGTCTCTGTCTGTGAAACAACTCAGTAGTGCAGCAGCAATGGCGGTTATGATAAACACGCTATTGTAAAACTATTCTTTTCCTAGCAGGCGTGCTTTATGTTAAATTGAGGTATCTTTAAATTTTGCTCGTTTTCACAAAGCTTAGATTTTTAACTGACATGTAAAGTAATGTCATCGGGCTGATTTGTGCTCTGTTTGATGTCAAGCTCGCCACTGAAATGTCCAACGACCTTGGATACATAATGCTGACTGTCTTTTCGACCACTGATCATCATCCTCATGACTGTTGTTTTCATAGAGGGTCTTACAAAGTGGTGTTTCTGCACTCAAAGTCAGTCGGTCCATTCATCAGAGTGCGCCATGGAGAAGTCCACTCATACCAATAGTTGTGGAGCAGACGGTAAGAGCACTTTTCTTGATGGTTTACTTTAAACTGATCATCTAGTATCCAGAAGTTACTTTTAGAGCCTATTGTGAATTCAGTAGTGCAGCTTCTTGGTGTTGCAGGAACTTGACAGCTACTTTAAAAGTCTTTTCTGTTTCAGGGCCGAGGAGAGCGTGCATATGACATCTACTCAAGGCTGCTCCGAGAGAGAATCATTTGTCTTATGGGTCCAGTAAGTTCAAAATATGCAAGGAAACACTCAAAATGATCTAAAATGATTTTCAGAAAGCCCTTTTCAGGTGTTTCCTGTCTGTTTTTTTTTATCCCTCTCTTTATGTAGATCGATGACTCTGTAGCTTCTCTGGTTATCGCTCAGCTGCTCTTTCTTCAGTCTGAGAGCAACAACAAGCCTATTCACATGTACATCAACAGTCCTGGTGAGAAACATTACTGCACTGACATAAAAAAAGATTGTGGCAGCTTTGATCTTATCATTATGTTTATTCAGCTGGCAGTCTTTGGTCTTAATCTGTCCCGTTTTCAATTTTCTGCTGCTCATATGAGATTTGCTTGATACCTGTATGGGAATCCACTTTCACTTTCTTACAGTATTGTAAATTTGAAGGCGAATGTTTACTTATGCACTACTGTACAGTCGTGGCCAAAAGTTTTGAGAATAACATATATATTAGTTTTCACAAAGTTTGCTGCTAAACTGCTTTTAGATATTGGTTTCAGTTGTTTCTGTGATGTACTGAAATATAATTACAAGCACTTCATACGTTTCAAAGGCTTTTATCGACAATTACATGACATTTATACAAAGAGTCAGTATTTGCAGTGTTGGCCGTTCTTTTTCAGGACCTCTGCAATTCGACTGGGCATGCTCTCAATCAACTTCTGGGCCAAATCCTGACTGATAGCAACCCATTCTTTCACAATCACTTCTTGGAGTTTGTCAGAATTAGTGGGTTTTTGTTTGTCCACCCGCCTCTTGAGGATTGACCACAAGTTCTCAATGGGATTAAGATCTGGGGAGTTTCCAGGCCATGGACCCAAAATTTCAACGTTCTGGTCCCCGAGCCACTTAGTTATCACTTTTGCCTTATGGCACGGTGCTCCATCGTGCTGGAAAATGCATTGTTCTTCACCAAACTGTTGTTGGATTGTTGGAAGAAGTTGCTGTTGGAGGGTGTTTTGGTACCATTCTTTATTCATGGCTGTGTTTTTGGGCAGAATTGTGAGTGAGCCCACTCCCTTGGATGAGAAGCAACCCCACACATGAATGGTCTCAGGATGCTTTACTGTTGGCATGACACAGGACTGATGGTAGCGCTCACCTTTTCTTCTCCTGACAAGCCTTTTTCCAGATGCCCCAAACAATCGGAAAGGGGCTTCATCAGAGAATATGACTTTGCCCCAGTCCTCAGCAGTCCATTCACGATACTTTCTGCAGAAGATCAATCTGTCCCTGATGTTTTTTTTGGAGAGAAGTGGCTTCTTTGCTGGCCTTCTTGACACCAGGCCATCCTCCAAAAGTCTTGGCCTCACTGTGCGTGCAGATGCACTCACACCTGCCCGCTGCCATTCCTGAGCAAGCTCTGCACTGGAGGTGCCCTGATCCCACAGCTGAACTTTAGGAGACCAAAGTTTTGAGAATGACACAAAAACATCCTCCGAGAGCAACTTCTCCCAACCATCCAAGAACAGTTTGGTGACGAACTTTTCCAGCATGATGGAGCACCTTGCCATAAGGCAAAAGTGATAAGTAAGTGGCCTGGGGAACAAAACATTGAAATTTTGGGTCCATGACCAGGAAACTCCCCAGAACTTAATCCCATTGAGAACTTGCAGTCAATCCTCAAGAGGCGGGTGGACAAACAAAAACCCACAAATTCTGACAAACTCCCAGCATTGATTATATAAGAATGGGCTGCCATCAGTCAGGATGTAGCCCAGTAGCTGATTGACAGCATGCCAGGACGAATTGCAGAGGTCTTGAAAAAGAAGGGTCAACACTGCAAATATTGAGTCTTTGCTTAAACTTAAATGTAATTGTCAATGAAAGCCATTGGCACTTATGAAATGCTTGTAATTTTACTTCAGTATACCATAGTAACATCTGACAAAAAGATCTAAAAACACTGAAGCAGCAGACTTTGTGAAAATTAATATTTATGACATTCTCAAAACTTTTGGCCACGACTGTATGCTGTACACAAAACAGCACTTGCTCTGCATTGTGAAAAATGGAGTCAGTTCTTCATTCACTTCAGTGTGACACTTTCCCAGTGTCATGATTTTGTTCGTCAAGCACCAAAAACAATTTCCATACACCCCCCCCCCCCCCCCCCGCCTTCAGGTTGTGGCACATGTGTCTTTGCTGTGATTTTTATAAAGTAAATGTATGAATACATTTTATATTAGCACTATATAGAAAAATCATGTTAAAATGCATCAAAGATGATACAACATGCATTTGAGCAATGTTTATTTGTACAACATACATATTTTCAACCATCATTGCATAGCTTTAAATGTTTTGAGCCCACAATGAAAACTACAGAGCTTTGATTATACGTACAAATATCATCTTACTAAGATATATTACTGGGAGAAATAGAGTGACAGCTGATATTTATATGCATTTTATATAATTAGTTTGCTACAGTGTTATAAAGATCCCACTGATTTACATTTACAACCTTTCATCTAACTTTTTGGCCATGTAAATATCAGTGACTGCACCAAATTGCATAATTTTGCTAATTTTCGAGTATGAGCTCCATATGTATTATAAAAAACAAAGGCCTGTTGTTTCAAATAGGATACTCAACAAAAAAGCACACATTTTTTACATTTTTGTCTAAACTTTTTAGTAAATGATCATAATTAAATTCTCATATGTCAGGCTTTACATGTTTAAACAGTTTTGGTATACAGAATAAGTAAAAAAACAAACAAAAGTGAATCAATACATTCTTTTTGTTTTTGATATTCCATACAGAAATGTTTGAAGCCAGCAGTCTACATTTCTTGTCTTTGTCTTTCAGGTGGTGTGATTACGGCTGGACTTGCGATCTATGACACTATGCAGTACATCTTAAATCCCATCTCAACTTGGTGCGTGGGTCAGGCCGCCAGTATGGGCAGTCTGCTTCTGGCCGCAGGAACCACAGGCATGAGGCATTCCCTGCCCAATGCCCGAATCATGGTGCACCAGCCCTCCGGTGGAGCAAGGGTAAGAATGAGGGACAAAAGAAGAGAAAAAGAGGGAGCAGCTGTCACAACTTTAACACCGATATTTGTAATTTCAGGGGCAAGCAACAGATATTGCCATCCAGGCTGAGGAGATTCTCAAACTTAAAAGACAGATCAACAACATCTATTGCAAACACACAGGGCAGCTTTTGGAGACTTTAGGTCATTTTTCTGTTCTAAATCTTTCATTAATATTAGAATACATTTTTTAAAATATTTTTAATTAACTTCATATTGCATGACTTCCTGGCATCAAGTTTCTGTATTCTGTTGTCCTCGCTTAGAGAGCGTGATGGAGAGAGACCGCTACATGAGCCCAATGGAAGCGCAGGATTTCGGGATCATCGACAAGGTCCTGGTTCATCCACCACAGGCTGGGCAGGATGAGCCAGAACTTATTCAAAAAGAGCCCACCAGCCCTGCAAGCACCTCCACCTCCCCTCAACCTCAAGCCTTTGAGGCGGGCCAGTCCGGCAGCAGCCCTCCCTCCTCATACAAGCCTGAGCCCTGAAAGAGACTCCCAGCAGGAGCGAGTGAACTACTGCATCACTGGTTCAGTGTCTGTTTTGGCAGATGTTTGAGGGGACAGTCACCAGCTCACACATCACATCTGAACCTTGTGACCTTCCTTTTGTACCTTTTATTGCCTAGTCCCGAGACGGTACTGGAATCTGGACTTAACAGATGCAAGAGTAAAGATACTCGGTCTAGCCCTTATATTTGTATGATGTACAAATAAAGGTATCTTTAGCAAGAATTAGGTTCATTGTAAACAATCTAGATGGGAACACATGCTTACAGCACAGGGTTTCAAGTCTGTATTATTTGGATGTGTGTTGCCATGTCACACAATATACTTTGAGTAAATGTGCCCCTCATTTAATATAATCCATGTCAAAATGATTTAGAGCAAGAGACTTTATAGATGAATATTCAAATAAATCATTGGTTAAAAATGGATGGTTTTCCTGTCTTTTGAAATCTGAATATTTTACCAAAGGTACACTCCAGTTCAAAACCTTTGGGTCTGTATGAATCTTGAAATAAGAAATATGTACATTTATTCAGCAAGTATGCATTAAATTGATCAGAAGTGTCAGTTAAGATTTTCACATTGTTTCAAAATGTCTATTTCAAATAAAAGCTGTTCTTTTGAGCTTTCTATTCATCAAAGAATCATGAAAACATGCATCATGATTTCTACAATAATATAAAACAGCACAGCTGTTTTTAACATTGATAATATTAAGAAATGTTTCTTGTGCAGCAAATCAGCTGGAGTAATGGAATAAATTACATTTTAAAATGTAAAAAAAGCTAAATTATAAGTATATTTCACAATCTTACTGTTTTACTGTATTTTTGACCCAATTAATCCAGCCTTGGAGAGCATAGGATACTTTAAAACAAAAAAAATCTTACGAACCTCAGTATGTCAAAATAATTTATGTAACATCATGGTGTATGTGATGTTATTTTATAATGACTTCATGGTTGGTATGTAAATCAAATTCTCAAAAAATAAGATATATAAAACACAACAAATTGCATGTTTTTGAGCTGTTTCTTAAAACAAAAAGAAATGAAGAAATGCAATTATAATATAAATAAATCCCCATTATGCTTTCTGAGGGCAAACGTGTGTCAAATTTTATTTTTGTACTCAATTTTGAAAATGAAAATGACAAGTATACAACTCATAAATCCTACTTGATATTTTCACTAAATAGAAAATCCTAAACTATTATGAGCTATATAGCAAAATATGTAACAGTAAAGATGCTACATTACCTTACCAAGTAAAATAATGCTTTTCACTTTAGTGTTCAATGTTAACAGATGCGAATTAGCACATAAAGAGTTAAGTAGTGCATTTGAACAATGGTAAAATAAACTCTTTCTTTTTCTAGTAAATGGCCTCTTTTCTCTCACAATAGAAGCATCCAGAAGAAGCAACTTTTCTCAATGCTGACCTCTGGTGGTGTCCACAGATGAGGTTTGTGTTTCTGACCAAACTCTCTGTAAAACCTTGGTGAACGCCAAGCCATATTTTTTGTTCCATGGTTACAATTTGCTTCATTGCCAAAATCTAAAAAATGGCCATCCTCAATGTGAGTGTCAGACACAGTGCTCACATAACAGAACATCCTGCCCACCCCTTCTTCTTGGCGGTGGTGGCCCAGCGCAGCCAGCTGAGATTGCTTTCGTTATAGGGGGGGTAGCGCAACACATTGACGCGCTCCAGCAGCCAACTCCTCAGCATGCAGCCACGCTTGTGACTGAACGTCTCAAAGCCCCAGCGACTGTGGTAGTTGCCCATTCCACTTGCGCCTGGGACAAAAAAAAAAAATTAATTCAGATTTCACCTTTACTCAAAACATTTTTATAAATAAAGCAGTGCAGTTGTTACATTAAAGTAATGCATTCAGCCTTACCAACTCCTCCGAAGGGTAATCCAACAAGGCTCATGTGAACTATTCCATCGTTGGAACAGAAGCCTCCACTGCTGGTCCTCTCAAGAACTGTAGTTACAACCTTAACAAATAGAGATATGCATAGCTTTATCGTTTACTTCACACTTTACTCATGTTAAGGACTTTTGTTTTTTCCTTCCTTACCTGAGACTCATCAGAGAAGGCATAGAGTGCCAGAGGCTTTTCCCTCTCGTTGATGAAACTGATTCCTTCATCGAGAGACTTGATGGTGAGAATAGGGAGGATGGGGCCAAAAATCTCCTCCTGCATTAAAGCATCTGACTCCTCGACATCCACAACCACAGTGGGGGCTGAGATAGTTCATGAAAAAGCAAAAGAGAAAAAGCTCAGAATACAATACCAGTTTAGCTGCCTACAAATGTTTTATATAAATATATACTGCACATTTTAGGAAATTCAGTAGGTCATACAGAAACCTATGTATTCTGAAAACGCATACTACATGCTTCAGCGACAGTAAGAGTAGGATATTATGATACAATGCACTGGACTTGTATGTTGTTCAAAAGTGTGGGGTCGGTAAGATTTTTTAAAAATGTTTTGAAAAAAGTCTCATCTTTACCAAGGCTGTATTTATTTGATCAAAAATACAGAGATATCGTTAAAAAACGTGAAATTGTGAGTACAATATTTAAAATTGCACAATTTAAAACAACTGTATTCTATCTTAATATATTTTAAAATGCAATTTAAAGACCTTTTTAGATTTATTTGATCAAAAATACAGTAAAAACATTTATACTGTTAAATTTTATTGCAATTTAAAATAAACAGTTTTCTACTGTAATATATTTAAAAATGTAATTCATTCTGGTGATTTGCAAAGCTTAATTTTCAGGAGCCATTACTCCAGTCTTCGGTGTCACATGATCCTTCAGAAATCATTCTTATATGCTTAATTGGTGCTCAAGAAACATTTATTATTATTATCCATGAAAACTATTGTGCTGCTTAATATATTTGTGGAAACCATGATACATTTTTTTTTTCAGGATTATTTGATGAATAGAAAGTTTAAGATAACAGCATTTATTTGAAATATAAATCTTTTGTAACATTATAAATGTCTCTACTGTTTTGATCTATTTAATGTGTCCTTGCTGAACAAATATTTTGTAAAAAAAAAAATCTTACCGACCCCAAACTTCGAGTATATACTGAATATGTAACCTTGTTTACTTACCAATGTACTTGGTCTTTTTGTCACTCTCTCCTCCTATCACTATCTTTCCCTCAGACTTTTTTAGCATCTCAACCAGTCGGTCCCAGTGCCTGTCTGTCACAATACGGCCCAAGTCTTGGCTTTGCTGGGGCTCAGATCCATAGAAACTCTCCAGAGCCTCTTTCATAAAAGGCAACAGCATGTCTCTCGTCTCAGCAGTGCATAAAACATAGTCTGGAGCCACACAACTCTGCCCTGCATTGAAAAACTTGGCCCACACCAGCCTCTTAGCCGCAGCTTTCATGTCTAGCCGGCCATATATCAAACAGGGGCACTTTCCGCCAAGCTCCAGAGTAACTGGGGTGAGGTGTACTGCCGCGGCCTGCAGGATGCAACGAGCCACTGACTGCGAGCCTGGAGGAGAGAAGACATGAGATGCTGAAGCAAATACAGAAAGGTGACAACTTTTCTTGAATCTGTCATTGATAACAATGCAAACTCAAACCTGTGTAGAAAATATGATCAAATCTATTCTCCAGCAATGTCTTGGTCTCTTCTGCTCCACCGCAAATGACTGCATAACACTCCTACAAGACAAAACACACATGGCACAAACAAACCCATTTACAGGAGAAGGATTACAAACCTTATGAACAAAGTAACACCATGAAGCTAAGAAGTGTTAAGTTAGATCATATTGGTCTTTCCCAAGGGTTACCTGGGACAGGTACTTAGGAATGAGTTCAGCAAGAAGCTTTTCGGTTGCTCGACTTATTTCTGATGGCTTGAGAATAGCACAGTTACCTGATAAAAAAAGACGTGATTGAGTTAAACATATTGCAGATGTGCCTCCTCAGATTTTTGAGCCAATGGATTTCCAAAGGACAAAATTTTTTTTTTCTTTATATTTGATAATTAAGTTCTATGATGATCGTAGGTACAAAATTAGTAGTTTCCCAAAGTAGATGCCTTTTGGTGAATTTTGCATATTTTGCCAAATATGTCCTTTAGCCTTTGTAATTTGTGCAGAACCACTAGGTTTTTGTGTGCGGGTGGTTGGGGGAATCCGTCCAAAATTTGACAAAATCAACAACACAACCAAAGGGTTTTACCACATAATATGTATTATATATCAATTTAAATATCAGCCTTTGTTAATATTAAGCATGCTAGAGAATGTGTGTTTTGCAAAATGTGTTTCCAAACATCGAAATAAGGTGCAGTTTGCCCTAGCAGACTAAACCAATAGCAACAGTAAACACATGATTAATGTACAGGTGCATCTCAAAAAATTTGAATATCGTGAAAAAGTTTTTTTTTGTAACTTATTTCAAAAAGTGAAACTTTAGATTCAATACATGTAAAGTAAAACAATTCAAGTTTTTTTTGTCTTAATTTTGATGATTAGAGCTTACAGAAGTCAAAAATCCAGTATCTCAAAATATTAGAATATTTACATTTGAGATTCATTAAATGACCATCCCTACTGTATACATTCTGAGTATCTCTTGTTCTTTGAAACTACAATAATGGGGAAGACTGCTGACTTGGCAATGGTCCAGAAGACAATCATTGACACACTCCACAAAGAGGGTAAGTCACAGAAGGTCGTTACTGAAAGGGCTGGCTGTTCACAGAGTGCTGTATCAAAGCATATTAAATGCAAAGTTGACTGGAAGGAAGAAACTGAAAAGGTGCACAAGCAACAGGGATGATGCAAGCTTGAGAATACTGTCAAGCAAAGCTGATCCAAACACTTGGGAGAGCTTCACAAGGAGTGGACTGAAGCTGGAGTCAGTGCATCAAGAGTCACCACGCTCAGACGTCTTCAGGAAAAAGGCTACCAAGCCACTTCTGAAACAGAGACAACGTCAGAAGCATCTTACCTGGGCTGTGGAGAAAAAGAACTGGACTGTTACTCAGTGGTCCAAAGTCCTCTTTTCAGATAAAAGTAAATTTTGCATTTCATTTGGAAATCAAGGTCTGGAGGAAGACTGGAGAGGCACAGAATCCAAGCTGCTTGAAATCCAGTCTGAAGTTTCCGAAGTCAGTGATGATTTTGGGTGCTGTGACGTCTGCTGGTGTTGGTCCATTGTGTTTTATTAAGTCCAAAGTCAATGCAGCCGTCTACCAGGAGATTTTGGAGCACTTTATGTTTCCATCTGCTGACAAGCTTTATGGAGATGCTGATTTCTGAACATTTCTATTCTCTTCATCTCTTTTGTGATTGATCTTTGAGAAAATATTCAAATTTTTTGAGATACTGAATTTGTAATTTTCCTAAGCTGTAAGTCGTAACCATCAGAATTAAAACAACAAAAAAAAAAACTCTTGAAATATTTCAGTTTGTGTGCAATGAATCTACAATATAAGAAAGTTTGCTTTTTTGAATTAAATTACAAAAAAATAAAGATCTTTTCCATGGTATTCTAATTTTTGAGATGCACCTGTATGTTCTCAGTTCAGAATTCAAAAGTAGTCCATATAATTGGGTGTGAAGATATTGCAGTAATTATTACAGTGAAAACGTTAAGAAAAGTTTTATCATAACAAAAAATAGTTATTTATTTGGGGTTCAATTCCTCTGTTTTCCATACATTAAATTGCATGAAGCTCACTGGCAGTCAAGTTCAGTTGCAATTTTGCATGGTCCACAGTAAAATTTTTATTATTCCGGGATTGAAACCCAACCACTATGTTTAATATAAAATGACACCACTGGACTATCATGACGCACAGTCTTAGGAAGCAGTGCCAGAACTGTCACTGGTGCTCCCATCAAAATAAAAACTAGGTGCATGAGGGGTATATAAGGGGTATATAACAGAAAAAGATACAGATAGTACCTGCAGCAATTGCACCAATCAAAGGTAACAGAATTAGCTGAAGAGGATAGTTCCATGCTCCAATGATCAAAACAACACCTAATGGCTCCCTGCGTACAAAACAGTCATCCAACTTTGTTGCCTGGAATACAAATGAAATAGGGAGAGGAAACAAATTAAAGCATTTTTAGGTAGATCAATCTCACATCTGCATTGACCAGACCCTTGAAGGTTTTCTCTTGAATAATATCATTGGAGCATTTTGTTCATATTATAGCTGCTGCATGTGTTAATGGCGCAATAATGTTTATATAATTATATATTAGTGTGTATCTCACCAGGTTTGTGCCCACATAAGTGGGCTGCATCCAGGTTTGCAGGTTGCTGATGGTGTAGCAAAGGTCATTCACCACCATTTCAATCTCTGACAGCACTGCCTCAAACTTGGGCTGCAGGGCAGATGAGATTGAAGCATCACTTGTGCATTGATTTTAAAAGTACTTGTGTGTCAACCTGTGCATATTCATACCTTAGCAAGGTCTTCATGCATTGCCTCTAAAATCTGGGTTTCATTGTCTTCAAACAGTGACATCATGGCCTCCAGCTGAGTCAAACGGAAATGGACAGGAAGGGTCACACCTGAGCGGAAAGCACCCCGCAGCCTCTCCAACACCTGTTTCTGGCCCTCCATAGTGAGAACACCTGTGCTGAACATTGCAGAGGAAGTCAAAACATGTGTGTAGCTATACAATATTTAGAGCATGAGCTTTTCAGATAAAACACTCTTTTTTAACAGATGTCTCAGAGATGTGTGCCCTGAAAACCAAATCCTTCAGTGATATCTGTATTGACTGTACTTGAAGTGCAATAATTTAAATGTGTTTCCCCCCACACACAAACGCAAAGCTGCATCATGATTACACAGCAATCACAAACGACTGTTATTAGTTCATCCTGACCAGCGCTGAGAAAAGTAACACTAACCAAACAACACCGTTGATATCCAGCAGTTGTCTGTCTGGAAAATAAATGAACGAATGAACCGACACTGGTGTACTTTAATAGATTTCGAAGCGAAAAACAGAGTGGATAGTTAAAAAATAAGACCATTTTAAATTTAGGCCACTTCGCACCTCACAAATGACAAACCACTTCCAGACCACGAAGCCTCGCCCATTTAGTTTAATTCTACCCGCATTTCTGATTTATCTCCTGATTCTTCGGCTACAAGCTACCTCACATAACAACAGGAGTTTTTTGTTCTATTAAAATCCCATTTCTTTTTTTTCTTACGAGCACATCAACACAGGAAGAGAGATGCAGAGGTTTTTGGTATCTTACATGTCACTTGACCACTGCTCGTCTCTCAGCTGCTCTGCCTATTTTGAACAACGCTGTTGTATTTACTTTATGCTTATTGCCAAGCCACAACAATGCAATGTACAATGGAAACTAGAGAACAACCTTAAATAAACGACACAACACGCTTAGTTATAAAACGTGCATGATAAATCAGAAGCCCTTTACAAGATCACCCAAGTGTGACAAACTTTACATAACGAGAATGATCTTATAAACCTACCTTTCGTACAAAATAGCACTTACTGGTACAGCCCAATGTTTTTTCACTGTAACACGTGAAGTGTGAAGACTAGTTCCGGGTTTTCGCGTTTCATTCAGAAAATTCAAGTTTGTCGAGTTTGGTTGGTAAAGTCATATTGCAGCCCGAAAAACCTGCTGTTTAGTTTATTGCAACAGAAACAAGGAAAAACTGCAAACGATATAAATATTTTTAAATGTATGTATTTATGTGAAGACGAGACATTTAATCTAACAGTATATTTATGTAATTCTGAATAATATTTTCATATAGCGAAATATTTTCCTAAATTATATTGAATTTGCTCATAATAATGCACTTATCAGGCTCTGAAACTTCTATATTAGACTAATTTTGTTAAAGCAAGACTAGTGATGAAGACATGAGGCTCAAACACGGTGTTATTGAAACTGTCGCAATAACTGGCTTGTGCATACAGGGTTTCTGCAGGTTTTATGAAGATTTATAAAAAAAAAATTCAAAGACCTTTTTAAGATCAAGTAAAGAAAATTTAAGGAATAAATTGAAGGGAACACAATAGGCTATGTCAGCATGTTCTATATATGCAAATGTCTAGAGAGCACACAATGAGTTGTATTAGCAACACTTTATTATATAACTATATTATATAACTTTAAATATATAGATATAATAAAAGTTACCAATCTCCTTTACTTTAAAAAAAAAAAAACAAGTCAGTGCAAAAGTCATAAACCAAGATACAATCAACCTGATATTTAATCAGTGTGAACTTGATAAAAAATAAAGTGAATTTATAAAAAAAAACAAAAAAAACAAGAACAAACATTTGCCATTGTGTTCATAAATGTCAAATTAATTAAGAGGGATGTTTCTATGAACCACATTGTTCTTGTTTTGAGCAGAAACTCATTTAATTTTGTTCAGTTTTTCAAGATTTCATTTTACACTTGCAATTCAAGTAAATGTTTCTTGATTTAATGATGTCTAGATAGTTGTATTTGAAAACAAAAATACTGGAAAAGATATTAATTTTTTGCAATGCATGCAACATTTAATGCCCTGACTTTATGAATTTAAGACTTTGTGCTCTGAATTAACTTTTTTAAGGCTTTAAATTATGGAAGGTGAATTAAGATTTTTAAAGACCTTTTTAATATGTGCAAAACCCCTGATATGTGGATGTAAAATTAAGTCAAATGTAATACTTCAAAGGGTACATTAATTTATTGTCTGCAGGAATGTGATCTTGCAAATCCTGAAAGGAAGTGATTCATGTGATATTACTACTGCATGGTTTCTGTGAATTTTGATCCACGTATTCTTTCAAACCATATAAATAACACAAAGGTTATTCGGAAATGAATTAAATTATTTATTGTTTGTTTGTTTGTTTTGAGGTGTACAAGCTAAATGGCTTAATGTTTGCCATTTAGTGGCTATAAGAAATGTCCTTATGCATTGCATTGTAATAAAAAGCATATATTCTGGGTTTTATTTATTTTATGTTAATTATTTATGTTTTTTTTGCACAATTTATGATTTTATTGTTTTTGTTACAGATTTTAATGTATATTATTTTATGAAAATATACACTAATTAAAATAAACCCAAAATACAACGTTGACAGAAAAAAAAAAAAAAAAAAAGCTAATGCACAGGTGCATGGCACAGCTGTTAATGTTTTGACTAACAAAACAAGACGGTTTAACGCTTGAAAGGTTCACTAGTTTTAAGGGTGTTTCAGTGAGCTGTAATAAGCTTTGGCTATATATTCTCTTGGGTGTAAAAGGTTTCAGGACCTGCCCCAGGGAATTTTCATTTTCATCCTTCAAGTGGGCTGACATTTGTTTCTTTCTTTTTGCATTGTCATACAGCTGTATCTGTGTTCATGAAATGATATGCCTTCTCCTGCAGGTGCATTTTCACATTAAAACATTTTTACGATTATGATATTAATATATGTTAAGTAGTTATAAATGTTGATATTTTCAGTTTAATAGGTTGAATGTTATAAGTTTATATGATGAATGGGTAAATCATTTAAATCAAATATGATTAAAGTTTAAATTTCTACTACAACATCTACCACATTTGGACATTTAAAGGCCAGATAGATGTAGTCTTTTGAGATTATATACTTAAGTCATACATTATTAAGCTTATTTTTACAAAAAAACAACTTAAATAGTAATTTTTGGTGTTATAATGAATACTTTGACATCCTTAAATGTTGTTGTGTTAATCTGGTTTAAATAAGTGTCATCCGCTTATAGAGTGGCCAAACATGAATGAATTTGAACAGCTACTGTATATAAAATTATACCATGTGAAATCATGTTATTACTCATAAATACATATTTAGAATGTAAATGGAATTATAGAAATGTAGATCAATAGCAACTCCAACAGACATCTTGATTTTAACTGTACATACGCCCAGTATTGATATAATTGAACAAATTAGCCAGTTTGAATATTTTGAAACATCCTTTTTGTCTTAAATCTGTGTGACATCACCACCCTCCATTTGTCAAACATATCTGTGATCAGTCCTTCTCCACTGGATCTCATATGAGGCCACTTCACTGAATCAAAGATGTGCAACAACCTGCTTCACCTTCTGCTTTTACTGGCCTTTGCAAGTGTGTGTCATAATGTGCAACCTAACACCATCTCAAACTGTAACAGTAAATATTCACTCTACCTGATGTTATGTTCTTATTTCTATTTTATTTTTCAATATGAGTGAAAGGTCAGAATTTGGAGTCTATTTCTTCTGTATCAGTGGTAAAGTCTGGAGAAACTCTGAGTCTTTCCTCTAGAGAATCAGGATTTACTTTCGGAAGCTACAGCATGCACTGGGTCAGACAGAAACTAATGATACAAAAACAGGTTTGTACAAACACTTGTAGTGTAAAACTGCAGTTCTCATCTGTGACAGTAGGTTGCAGTAGAATCCAACAAGTAAAGTCCACTACAGAGTGACTCACACAGCGACTGGATATTTTCTTTTAAACACCTTCTCAATATTTAATCAGACATTCTATCAACAACCTTAAACTTTTTTATGGTTCTTAAAAAAATGTCATGAAATAAAGTTAATTTCACAAACATTCTACTTTATGTTATAGGCTTAGTCATTTAAGTGAATAAAAAACCTAAATATATACTAGATATAAATATTTCATACTAATCAAACATTAAAAGATGTAATCAATGAAATGAATGTTAATAAGCCCTTCAAACACTGGATTCTGGTTATCCTCTTTGTAAGTGTAAAAGATCATCTCAGTGATCTTCCATCATTTCCTCATTATGCATATTCAAAAGAATCTATGATAGGCTGCAAGTATTTATATCTGAGCCGAGTGAAGCTGTAGAGTCATATAAACACTCACAAGATGAAGAATATACCCTTATTGCTAATTTTGTTCAACCTAAACTGTGAGTTAATACAATTTGTGTGTATAGATAGATAGATAGATAGATAGATAGATAGATAGATAGATAGATAGATAGATAGATAGATAGATAGATAGATAGATAGATAGATAGATAGATAGATAGATAGATAGACAGATTTTTTTTTTTTCTAAAACATTCTCCTACTTTCTCTTTACAGGCCTACAATGTCAAAAAATGGAGTCCATTGAAAACACAGCTGTGAAAAAGCCTGGAGAAACTCTGACTCTGTCCTGTAGAGGATCTGGGTTCAGCTTTGACTGCTGTAGCATGCACTGGATCAGACAACAAGCTGGAAAACCTCTTGTGTGGATGGTGTGGGGAGGCTTGAAATCACCAGAGATGATTAAAAAAACCATGATGTATCTGAAACTGTCTGGACTGACAGAAGAGGACTCCGCTGTGCATTTCTGTGCAAGAGAATCACAGTGACACTAACGTATGTGGCAATGATACAAAAACTGGTCTAGACACACTTTTAGTTTAAAACTGCAGTTCTCATCTGTGTCAGTAGGTTGCAGTGGAACACAAGAAGTTGTCCACTACATAGTGACTCACACAATCACAGAAACTACACAGTCACAGAATACTTTCTTTTAAACTTCTCAAAACTTGAGACAGTCTATTCACAATCAAGATTCCTCTTCACGTCACAAACACTCTAATTCAAAGTGTACTAGTTTTGCTCCTTTAAATGCATGAAAGCCATATAAGCTTTATTTATGTGTGCGCATACAATATAACGCACACATAAGGTCTCTTTTTTCAGGACGTGCTGCTGATCTGAAGCCTAGTGCTTGTTCAGCACAAAAGTAAATTCATACTGTAGCATAGCTTCAAAGAGCTGTAACTATATAATAATCTGTGTGTGAAAGGTAAATGTCAGTATACTTCTCATGAACAAACATTTAATGAAAAGACAAAGATGTACAGTTGAATGCAATGTTTAATAATAAGCAGCAAACAATAACAAGAAAAGAATACATTTTCATGCAAAACTAATGAAGACGAATGTAGATTACATCATACAGCCTTTCATAGCCAGAGCTACAAGTTTTGCAGTTGATATTTCATTGTAACGGCTGGATCTGAAAATTTAAATGAAATAACACATTCTATGGTAATAACCAGGCTTATATTTAACAATTGCAGTGACAACAGAAACAACAATTATGGTGATTATGGTTGTAATGATGGCACAAATATTGGCAGCCAGAGCACAGCGGCTGAATTTCTTTGCTCCTTTGACATCTCTGCTATACTTCCTATTTATTGCCTGTGAACATAAAAACACAAGATTTTTTTACACAACAATTGAATCACAATTTGATCATAATATATGGCATATATATGGCTCTCTGAGTCAAAAAGTCAGTTTCTGTGTCAGGTTTGACCTGAGCCACTGCTTACAGTGTGTTAGTATTTGTAGCAAAATTCCTTACCTTTGTTATGCGGTGCTGTGGTTGTGGCATCGACGAAGGCAAGTATTTAAAGGATGACGAGAGAACAAATAGCTTCAATTCACTTAAACCATTTATTAACGTAAATTCACGGACAACCAAAGAGGGAGAACTGAGGACTTATGAAGGAGAGGGAACAAAAGAGCAAACAACAATCAAACTCAGGTGGAGACAATGAAACGATAATTAACTAATGAAGGCGGGAACCAAACCAAATAAGGGAAATGAGGACTAAGACAGGCAGACATGTAACAGTATCTCCCCCTCCCGGTAGGCGCGTCCCGCGCCGTAACAGTTCCAACCGGGAGGGGGGGGTGGGTGCCCTGGATGCCGGAGCAGGACGGAGACCAAGACACAGAGGAGGCATCCATGGCGGGTCAGGGGACTCCGAGGGCCATGGCGGGTCAGGAGACTTGGAAGGCCAAGGCGGGTCAGGAGGCTTTGGCCGAGCAGAGAGCTTGGGCGCCCATGGAGGATCCAGGAGCTTGGGCGCCCAAGATGGAGCAGGACACACAGCGGAATAGCCCCCCCCAAAAAATTTTTAAGGCGGAAGTTAGGGGCTTTATGTCTTGATGCAGACTCTTGGGGGCGCTCTGGCAGCGCGGAGACAGGGAAGCGCCTTCGTGGCGCAGGCACTTGGGTGCGCTCTTGCAGCGCGGACTCTTGGGGGCGCTCTGGCAGCGCGGAGACAGGGAGGCGCCTTCTTGGCGCAGGTACTGGAGGGCGCTCTGGAAGCGCTATCTCTAGGGGGCGCTCAGGAGGCGCGGAGCTGGACGGAACCAGTGGAGGCGAAGGTGAGCTGGACGGGACCAGCGGAGGCGAAGGTGGGCTGGACGGGACCAGTGGGCTTGCCATATCTTTAGGTAGGCTTGCCGCATTCTCTGGCAGTGGGTTGGCCGCACTCTCTGGCGGCGGGATTGCCGTGGCCGCAGACGGCGGTGGGAATTCATGGGTCGCGGATGGTAGCGGGGGAGGAAGAGTTGGGAATGATGGTTGGTGTGGGTGAGCCGCGGCAGGCGGGTTAGTTCTGGCTCGGGCCCGGACGCTTCCCAGACACCAAAGAATGGCCTCTCTCCAACACAATCCCGTGGTGTCTGGGAGGTCCACAGGACGGTGGAAAGTGGCACCGAGCCGGAACATTTCGTTGATGGCGGAGTCCAGTAACGTCACTGCCGCGGCGAGTTCGCAAAACTCCCATGCGAACTTATAAAAGGGGAGATTCCGGAGGGTTAGGGTGGCGACTGCTTCCACGAATTCCATTTCTTTTGTGGGTCCGTGAATCTGTTATGCGGTGCTGTGGTTGTGGCATCGACGAAGGCAAGTATTTAAAGGATGACGAGAGAACAAATAGCTTCAATTCACTTAAACCATTTATTAACGTAAATTCACGGACAACCAAAGAGGGAGAACTGAGGACTTATGAAGGAGAGGAAACAAAAGAGCAAACAACAATCAAACTCAGGTGGAGACAATGAAACGATAATTAACTAATGAAGGCGGGAACCAAACCAAATAAGGGAAACGAGGACTAAGACAGGCAGACATGTAACAACCTTCAAGGAGCATATCAATGCAGCCGTACCCAGAAACAGGCAGTTGCAGAAGGTGATGGTGAACACAAAACAGCGTGAGTAGTCTTTCACTTTTACTTGGACGTTGCGAGGACCTTGGAGGTTTTTGCTGCATTTGGCGGTGTTTTGGATTTCCAGCTTTTGGACGAGATGGTCTTTTAGTCTTAGAGTCTTCATCTTCTATACCCTCCCCATTATTATCCTCCATCTCTAATTCATAATCCATTTCCATCTCCACATCACAAAAGTCCCCTTCTGGAACTTCAATTTCTGGAATTTCAAATTCTGGAATTTCAATCTGAAAATCTTCCATTGTCTGACTTTAATGAACAGAAGTATTCCTCAGGTTTAGTGACAGGTAGATGTACCACATATGGCTCATACAATCTGATAAACACTTCCTGAGTATTTTTATACATGACTTACATAAAATCCAAAGAGCAGGAAACCTAGGGCCAATTAGCAGACAAGCCACAGCCGTGGTCTACAATAAAACCTATGTGTTTTATAACAAAACTCAAATAGTGTTTGAAGATTTGGAATGGAAATTTTGGGTATATTTTCATAGTTTTCAGACATGTCTCCTATCTGTACTTACAAACGTGCAGTCATCTTTACTAATAGTGAATTATCTTAATAAAAATGTAATACAGATTTGAAACATGAACAAAATAATATATTGTTAAAATGTCTCAATATGTTTGTTTATTCAGGTCAGTGATATCCATTGTTCTTTTGGATCTACTGACTTTTATTATATAGACAGAAACATCTGAAAAATACATCTATATGCACATACATGCAAGTAAATAATAGTAAATAATGACAGAATTTTGATGTTTACAGTTCACTATCCCTTTAGTGGCTCATGCAGACATTTGTTATACAACACCTCTTTAACTTGTAACTCTTTAACTTATGAAAATGATTACTGCCAATATTATGTGTAAAATGTTTTATGGGCATTTAAATCACCTTTTCTGAGTTGTGTTCACTGCATGACAGGCTGCTCTATAATGCTGTGTTGGATGGTTGAATAGAGGAGACATACTGAAAAGCAGAATTAAAATTACCATTGTCTCTTCCAGAAACACAGACACTCAGTTTGTAATATTTATTTTTCAAAGCACAAGAGTCTATAAACTGTAAATATACACCATATTTATTTACTAAACCGAAATATAACCCTTCATTAGACCCTTACTGACATTAAATCAGCATTATGGGAAAGTATGTCATGCTCCTATAATGTGGTAAAACATTGTGTGCTTGTTTTTATACTTGTCCTACATTGAGACAAAAAAGACAAAATATGTAAACCTCATACATAACCTCACATCTGTGGTGTATGTATAGGTTCTAGCATATTATAGTGGTAATAGCAGGAAATGACAAGCAGAACTCAAATTAGCTCTCAAACAACATGCAGCCTTTGTCTGTGCAGTGCAGTTTTCTTTATGAAATATGCTGCAGTTGTCTTCAGGGAAGAATATAAATGCATGAAGAAAAAGATCAAATCAAATGCTTTTTCTTGTGAAGAGAGAGATTTTGCAAGATGCAAATCTTTCATGACTCCTCATTTATGGATGTGCACATACACAGGCTAATTATGCTGCATATTTAGTGCACAAGAGCAAAAATTAAACATCATGACTGGGTGGATACTGTTGCTGCTCTTTTCTGCAACACCAAGTATGTTATCAGGAAATACTACAGTGCTGTTATTAAATTTCATATTTAACATTGTTTTGAACTCAAATGCTTCTTTCTCCAGGTGTCTGCAGCATTGAACTCACTCAGCCAGACTCTAAAAACTAAAGCCTGGCCAACATTTGAGTCTCTCCTATAAGGTCTCAGGCTGTTCACTGTCTACATGTGGTTACTGCACAAACTGGTTACGACAAGCTTCTGGAGGACTGGAGTGGATTGGAAGAGTTTGCTGCAGTGAGACACATACTATAATGAAAGACTAAAGAACAAGTTCAATATCTTCAGAGACATGTCCAGCAACACTATGACAATAACAGGCCAAAACAATCAGACTGAAGATACAGACAAATATAAATGTGCACGAGAGTCACAGTGACACAAAACACTGTCACCCCCCCCCCCATATAAGTCATATAAGTGTTTATATGACACTTGTTAATAATCACTGAATCTTGATGCCCTTTTGTATTTCTTTTATTTTTTCAAACAGGTATTGATTCATATGAAAAAAATCATATAAATAAGAGTATTTAGATTATAGATAGAGAGATAGATAGACAGACAGACAGACAGACAGACAGATAGATAGATAGATAGATAGATAGATAGATAGATAGATAGACAGGTAGATAGATAGATAAAATCCAGAAAATACTTTTATTAATTTGTGTCTATTTACAGAGAATTATGTATTATGCATATAACAGTAAATGCAAAGATGGATATTCAGAATGTTAAGCAATTAAATATTTTTCATCACTCACACTGGTAATGGTTTGTCATATTGTTCTTTAATAGTTTGGCCCTTCAGTCATGATTGCACCTTGTGATCCTCCCAATGCAAATTAAAACAACCCTGAACATCCGTTTAGTATTTATGTGCTGCTGATTGGATCTGAAGTGTTACATCACCACTTTCAAGATGAAGAATACACTCTGTTTACTGCTGCTCTCATTCAGCCTTCAACGTGAGTTTTCCTCATGTCTATTATCAGGTTGAGGGTAAACAGATTCCAGATGAAATCAGTCTTTTCAATCTTCTTTTCAGGTATAAAATGTCAAAGTATGGAGTCCATTGAAAGCACAGCTGTGAAAAAGCCTGGAGAAACTCTGACTCTGTCCTGTAGAGGATCCGGGTTCAGCTTTGGCTGCTGTAGCATGCACTGGATCAGACAACAAGCTGGAAAACCTCTTGTGTGGATGGGACGTCTTTATAGTGACAGCAGTGGCAATGACTACTCTGAATCCTTCAAAGGTCGAATTGAAATCACCAGAGATAATTCAAAGAGTATGGTGTATCTGAAACTATCAGGCCTGACAGCAGAAGACTCAGCCATGTATTATTGTGCAAAGCAAGAACGGTGACACAAAGGTCTTGTACGGTTGAACAAAAACCACACTGACTGTTTCATCTCTTGTTACTCAAAGTCAACAGGTGGCAGCAGAGAATAAAAAAATCTGTAAAATATAGCCTGATGAGAAGACGCTGTTAAATATGCAGTGACGTTCACTATAAAAGCTCAAACATTATACAGCACAAAGGCATATCTGACTCCTTCAACACAACATGTGTCTTTTGATGTGTAGATTTGTGGTAGAGGTTACATGTGTTACAGTGACAAACTAAGAATTAGACTTTAAGTTACCAGAGACTCTTACAGGAGCAAAATAACCCATAAGACAGAATAAAAAAGAATATGACAATAAAGGAAACAACAGTGACTTGTAGAAAATAATGTAAAATTGATTAATGTCCAGTAGAGAAAAAAAATGTAAACAAAACATGTCATAAAGTCCCTAATGAGAGCAATAAATGATGAAGCATAACATAAATATTTTAGTAGCATGTAGATTTGATTAGGAACGCTGTATGATTATGTAAATCTCCTGTTACATATTTAAACAGCAGGCATGAGTCAGTTCATACATTCATCTGATCACTAGAGAGAGTGAAGAATCGCTTCAGTTCATTCAAACTGTGCTGTGAAACAAACCATGATCTCTTCATCTTTAGTGCTGCTTCTGGCAGTGATATCCTGTAAGTTTAGTCTACTTTCTGTGTGATACATTAATTTGTTGCTAAAAAGCTTGTTAACAGTTTTTAAATGTCATGCTCTCCTATTAACTGGTATTATTTGATTTGATACAGGTATTGATTCATATGAACTCACTCAGCCTGAGTCTCTGATTGTCCGTCCTGATGCCACTCTCACTATCAACTGTAAAGTCTCCTATTCAGTTACAAGCTATAATACAGCCTGGATTCGTCAGCCTGCAGGAAAAGCTCTGGAGTGGATTGGAGTGATCTGGAGTGGTGGAGGCTTAGCCTACAAGGATTCCCTGAAAAGCAAGTTCAGTATCACCAGAGACACGTCCAGTAACACAATAACACTGGAAGGAAAGAATATGCGAGCTGAAGACACAGCTGTGTATTATTGTGCCAGACAAACACAGTGACAGACACCAACAGCCTCCCTGTACAAGAACATCACCATATTCACATTACAGCATTTATTATGTTTTGTCCTTAAACTGATATTCATCAAATCAACAATTACCTAATAAAATAAACAAAATAATTAGCTATATAAGCATTATAATCAGAAACTATGTTTCAATAGAAAGTCAATAAAATCCATTATAGTTTGCATCATTTTTCTCTCATCCCATAAGGGAGCAAAGTTTTGCTGTTGTCTCAGAAGTGATACAGTAGTTTTCAGCACCGTTTGATCAGCATTGAGGGTTTCGTCATCAGATCTGTGTCAGTCAGTGAACTGAAGTGTTTATTCTGTCTGTGTGATGTGAGTCCTGGAGGTCTGTAAGAGATGTCAGCTGACTGCTTAAAAACCAACAGATGGCATCAATCCATCACTTTAATTTATCCTGTTGTAATTTTGCTAAATTGATTTTCAGTGGTTTTAAACACTTTCCAGTTGTGCTATTTCAAAACTGTATGTGAAGACAATTTTCTGCAATTTCATATTTTATAATATTAATGTTTTAATTTCATATTAAAATAAAAATCAATTATATTAAAATCCATTAAACAAGATACAATTAAAAGTAATGCAACACAAAGATGGCATTTATCTCTAATAATAGCAAAATAAAGGTCTGTTTATATAGATCAAACATTAACCACAAAAATATTAATCTGGACCAAACGGGTGTCAGCATTTTATATCATCAGTTCTCTGATTTGAATATGCAAATCAGCTTACTTCTTTAAATGTGACGGTGTATCTTTGTGATCTGAACAGACATCTGAACCCTGGAAACAAAGGCTATCTTTCTGGTTTAAACTTAACATACACCATGTTTAAAATGTTTTTTATATTTGTAATTCTGACCATTTTACCATGTAAGTCAATACATGAACAACAATAGTGAAAAAATGTAACAATATACTTCTTTACATATAATGTTTTTTTTTTCCCACAGGTACTGAATCCCAGACATTCACTCAGTCTGAAGCAGTGATTAAAAAACCAGGTGAATCTCACAAACTTACATGTACAATAACTGGATTTACTTTCAGTGGTCTCTATCTGAGCTGGATCAGACAGAGCCCTGGTAAAGGACTGGAGTGGATTGCATACATCAGCACATCCAGTTCTCCAATCTACTATTCCCAGTCAGTTCAGGGCAGGTTCACAGTGTCCAGATCTGATTCCAGCAGTCAACTGTATCTACAGATGAACAGCCTCAAGACTGAAGACACTGCTGTGTATTACTGTGCTAGAGAGTCACTGTGAATGAGTTCAGTGTCAAAGCAATACAAAAACTACTTCCTCATTCACATATACAGATGATGAATATTAACTGATCAGCTGCATTACATCGCATATAAATATTCAATTATAATGCACATTCTAACTTTGTTAGGTTGTAATTAAAAATATACAATATTAAATTTCATGTGTTTCCAATACAACACTGATTCTATGTGTTTGCAGAGCCATGTTTGATTTAAACATGCAAACTGCAAAATACTGTGATCCGTTCTTCAACCACATTCAAGGTGACAATATGCATCACATAACTACTTCCTAACTAAACAGTCTCACGCGAGCTGGAGGGCTGTTGTTATCAGTAGAGTACAGCTGAGATTCGGCCATAGGTATGAAGATGCATGTTATCACAGCCGTGGTTATATAGACCCCTTTTGCACCGACGTCACGATTACATTACAGCCCTAGCTGGAGGCAAAACAAAAGGAAAACTGGAGGCAGCCCATTCAAACCAGTGCAGATTCGGCCACATAAGGAGCTTAAAATATCATCTTGTTGTGATGTTGGATGCAAGAATCGACGTAGTACAGGCTCCAATTTGAAATTTTAACGCATACCTGCTGCCACTCCCAGACAAAAAACAGACGACAGCTGTGGTTAAACGCGATAAAACGAGTGGACTAGACAGAAACGATCGTCAAAAATGCTTGTGTTTGCAGCGCACACTTCTTATCAGAAAAGGTTAAATAAATTATTGTCTTTTGTTGTTATGAATTATGGTTTGTGTTACGTGTCTAAAGATTTCTTATGCATCTCACAACTATGAAATAATGTCGGTGTGAATGTGTGTAAAACAACAAACTGACGATTTATATGCTTAATCATCTGTAATATACATTGTTGTGATTGATAGTATCTGGACTTTCTAAGAACTTAGTAAGAAAGAATAATCAAATACAGAAAGTTCAAAATTAATTTCTGGAATTTTTTTTCTAGAAACTATTCACATTTTCCTGTAAATGTACTGTATGTAAAGTAAACTTAACTTACATAATTTACAGGATGTATATACTTTTAAAATAACTATTTGGCCACGATACATACATCTTCAAATAATATATCCATCAAATTGAATGTTTAACTTACTTTTTGTATTTTGGCCCAGTTCACTCTCACGTCTCAACATTAGCTGTAAAAATAGTTGCCTGCTCCTAAAGAAGCCAGGGATACTCCACCCCAAAATGAAAATTGTCATTAATCACTTACCCTCAAGTCGTTCTAAACCCGTAAAAGCTTCCTTCATCTACGGAACACAATTTAAGATATTTTGGATGAAAACCGGGAGGCTTGCGACCAGAGGTGTAAAAAGTACTCAAAAATGTTACTCAAGTGAAAGTACAAGTATCTGGCCAAAAACATACTTGAGTAAAAGTAAAAAAGTACAACTTTAAATTGTACTCAAGTATCAAAAAAGTAGAAGTACTTTTTTTTTTTTCTGACAGACATACAGAAGTTTTGTTAAAGGGAGAAAAATACAGGTTTTTCAATTCAAATGTATTTGTATTGTGCTTTTCACGATACAAATCGTTGCAAAGCAGCTTTACAGAAAATGTAAGTTTCTACATTCTATTTAGGAGTAGGTTATTGGTGGTACAGTAAAAATCATGCAGTTAAATTATAAATATATGACTTTCATTTATTAGATGAACACACAAACTAAGATCTAAATCATCTAAACTAAATCATCTTTTTTCGTATAACAAGTATGGGACGTCCAAAAATGACACTTCAAAAACTACACAAAGTGAATATGACAGTAACTCATACAACCCCTGTTAATGAATCAGTGTCTTAAGTGAAACAATGAAAATCACAAATACTAATATTTTAAACTTGACCGTCGTGTTCACTTTGTGTGGTTTCTGAAGTGGTCCTGTCCCCTTGCATTATATGGACTAATAATCTTTGCTTGTGTTCATCTGAAGAAAGAAAGTCATAAACATTTGGGGTGACATGACAATCTTAATTTTTGGGTGAAATATCACTTAATAACAATGTGATGCAGTTAGAAACATATTCCAGACAGAATGCAAGAATGGGTTGAATTAATGAAGAGAGTCATAGAATTAAAACATACAATATTAACTTTTTTGTGTTGTCTACGTCACTGTCTAAAAGGATAATTAATCTTTTAATTGTTTATTTGGGGAATTTTTTTGTGGGGGCTTTTTCTCAGGAAATATTGCTACATAATTATTTGCAACTAATTATATGAATTAATGAGCAAATCGTGTAATTATTAAGATTAAGAAAATATAAATTGAGAGTCCAAATTCCTACTCAATGCATCATATAATGACATATTATTAATACAACTTATCCACCACCTGGTAAGAACGTCACTAAACATGAATTACAATTAAGTAAACGTACAATGTTTATTTAAACACTTTTTTTGGAGATTTGTAACATTTAATTAAAAAAAAGAATTCCCACAAAAATTTTAATTATATATATTTTTTAAAATGTATCAATGATTTTATTTGCACTCAATCTTGTGCATTCAGCCAGTGTATTACACAGCTAACGGCTCTATCAAAACAAAGAATAAAGAATAAACTTTTTAAAAGTACAAGTAGTCAGTTTAAATTGTACTTGAATAAAGTAAAAATCCCCCAAAATAATACTTAAGTACAGTAATCAAGTAAAATTACTCAAGTATTTTACACCTCTGCTTGCGACTGTCCCATTGACAGCCATGTAAATAACACTGTCAAGGCACAGAAAAGTATGAAGACATCATCAGAAATTCAATCTGCCATCAGTGGTTCAATTTGAACTTTATGAAGTGATGAGAAAACTTTTTTTACACAAAGAAAATAAAAATAACAACTTTATTCAACAATTCGTCTCATCTGCGTCACCGTAGCGCCATTTTGGAGAGTATCTGCTAAACACAAGCTGCGTATGCTGTTCTGTGTCAGCCACTTGGCTTGGCTTGGCTTGGCTTGGCTTGGCTTGGCCAGACTAGGCTCACCAACAGCAGGTTACAACATTAA
Source organism: Acrossocheilus fasciatus (assembly GCA_036784905.1). Classification (NCBI taxonomy): domain Eukaryota; kingdom Metazoa; phylum Chordata; class Actinopteri; order Cypriniformes; family Cyprinidae; genus Acrossocheilus; species Acrossocheilus fasciatus. The sequence continues at coordinate 661,373 of JAXUIB010000029.1, read as the reverse complement.
TACAAGACGAGAGACAATGGCAACATGATGGCTACTTATAGCGAACAAAACAGGTCACATGAAAAGAATCAACCAATGAGCAAACAGAACTGAGAGTCACATGACAGGACAATAACCAATCAGAACATGAAACAATGAACAAAGGAACCAATAGCACGAATATATGAGGGCAAGGGAAGCATGACACAAACAGGGATCATGACTAAACTCCAAAATAAAAGACATGAAAAGATGAACATGAAACCAAACCCAAAACCCACATTACAGATCTCCACGTCTCTCTGGTTGTTGCTGCAGCTGGCAGTTGTTTCTCGCAAGTCTTTATAGCTTCTATAGAGATACTTCTTAATAAAAACACTTAAGGTGTATAATATACATAATGTTGTCATATCTCTAACATGTCCGGTCATATTTTTCCTCTCAGGTGTCCACTGTGTTGAACTGACACAGACTGCTTCTATGGTCTTAAGTCCTGGTCAGGTTTTGACACTGTCCTGTAAAATCTCTGGATATTCAGTGACTGACAGCAGCTACTGCACTGGCTTCATTCGGCAGCCTGCAGGAAAAGCTCTGGAATGGGTTGGAGAGATATGTGGTGATGGTAACACATATTACAGTGATAAACTGAAAAGTAGATTTCAAGTTACCAGAGAGTCTTCCAGCAACACAGTGACTCTGCGAGGACAGAATATGCAGACTGAGGATGCAGCTGTGTATTACTGCGCCAGAGAGAGAGCACACTGTGATACAAAACACAAGCAGTTCTGGTCATAAACATCTTGAATGAAATAAGCAATCAAAAATAGTCAACAAAAATTACTCTTACTTACATCAGTGTTTTACAGCTCAGCAAACGTCTGAGAAATGACCCGTAGACTTTACTTTGCTGATGTAACCTAATAGTACAATCAATTTGGTTTAATCAGATTAAATAATATTTTTGACTTGAACACAACCAATTCATTAGACTTTACCACATGAAGGACATTTTTAGATTACCTGTAACTGTTTGCTATGTATAGTCACATATAAAGTGAAGGTTTGTAAAGTCAAAGTTATTAATCTTTGAAGAGAATACTGCTGATATTACAATAGAGGGCACTCTCTGCCTTCTGTGATGAGTGTAGATTTCTGCAGATCAGGGATGTTGAACATATTAAAACATATCGCTAACATAGTTGAATTTTATTCTTTCTGATATAGGTCCAAAAGAACCATACTTTCAGAATCAGTGTTATTACAGTCAACTAAAACAATAAAACCCCCATTATTACTTGAAATAAAATACATTTTAACCAATGGAAAAATAAAACAGAAAAAAGTAACCTTTTTTTTTCAGCTAGTCCACATTTCTGAATTTAATGCTATAAATGTTTTAATATAAGCAATAAATTATATTTTTGTCACTTCTAGGTGTTTAGCTGGTGTTAAAACAAAAATTGGTCACACTTTATATTAGGTGGCCTTAAATATATGTACTTGCATCAAAAAATAAGTACAATGTACTTACTGTGTTCATACTGTATTGCAAATCACTATTGCTGCTATTGAGGGGGATACGGGTAAGGTTAGGGACAGGTTTGGTGGTACGGGTAGGTTTAAGTGTGGGTTAAGGTGTAAGGGATGGGTCAACAGTGTAATTATAAATGTAATTACAGAAATTAATTACAGATGTAATTACATATAGGTATTTTTAAAAAAATATAAGTACAATGTAAAAACATGTATGTACACAATAAGTGCATTGTACCAAATGATTAATTCAAATGTAAGTACACAGTAGTTAAGGCCACCTAATATAAAGTGGGACCCAAAAATTTCTTACAGTCACAATGTCTGCAAATTGTTTAAATAATGACCTCGTTAATTCAAAAATGAAAAGCTTTTAAAATAATGTCCAGGACAGTGTGATGCATGTGAAGTTCATTAACATCTCCGTGTGATTATGTAAATCTCCTGTTGCACATTTAAACAGCAGGCATGGGTCAGTTTATACATTCATCTGATCACTAGAGAGAGAAGAATCGCTTCAGTTCATTCAAACCATGATCTCTTCATCTTTAGTGCTGCTTCTGGCAGTGATATCCTGTAAGTTTAGTCTACTTTCTGTGATACATTAATTTGTTGCGAAAAAGCTTGTTAACAGTTTTTAAACACCATGCTCTCTTAATAACTGGTATTATTTGATTTGATACAGGTATTGATTCATATGAACTCACTCAGCCTGAATCTCTGATTGTCCGTCCTGGTGCCACTCTCACCATCAACTGTAAAGTCTCATATTCAGTTACAAGCTATGGTACAGCCTGGATTCGTCAGCCTGCAGGAAAAGCTCTGGAGTGGATTGGATTCATCTGGAGTGATGGAGACTTAGCCTACAAGGATTCCCTGAAAAGCAAGTTCAGTATCACCAGAGACACGTCCAGTAACACAATAACACTGCAAGGAAAGAATATGCGAGCTGAAGACACAGCTGTGTATTATTGTGCCAGACAAACACAGTGACAGACACCAACAGCCTCCCTGTACAAAAACACCATCATTGTATTACAAATGAAGTCTTTCTGATATTTTTCCCCAGTCTAATCACTAAAAATAATTTGCACCTTGCTATTTGCTAGTTCTTTACAATATGTGGAAGATAGGATTTATAGGTCATCTTGTTATTTAACAGTAGTAGCCAGAAACACAATATTGCTTCATAAGCATCACAATAATAATTGGATGTAATGAATGTATAAACAGTAAATAGCACATGAAAATTACTGAAGAGGTTAAATAACAGTAATTCACGTATTTGAGAATGTCCCGGAGTTACTGAAATTGTTAGAATATAAAAAAATATAGAACTTGTGAACATTCTTATTCAAGTATGTTTGAAGAGATTAAAAAATACAGACTGATATAATGTAAAAAAAAAATAATAATAATAATAAAATAAATAAGATCATTCTTTAAATGGAATTAAATGACAAACAAAATATTATGGTAATTTAATATTATGAAATAAGGATATTCTATACTTGTCTCACCAACAGTGGCATATTTTATTAATTTTAAAGCTCCACCCAAATGTAAATTACATTGCATACAGTATTTCTACCAGCAGTGTTCGATGACATTGTAGCAGTTGACCTTCCTGCATCATTTGAAATGGCAGACATTTCATTCTTATTTTTTCTCCTGGTGTGCTTTACTAGTATGTATAATAATCTATTTGTCTGTGTAACAATATTTAATTCTGGCTTCAGATTTCATTAATAGGTAGATGTACTGTATATGATAATGCTGACAGGCCATTATAATTTTTTGTTTTAGGTGTTGATGGCCAGAGCCTGGAGTCCATCCCATCAAGTTCTGTCACCAAAAAGCCTGGAGAAACTTTGCATCTCTCGTGTAAAGGATCTGGATTTAATTTTGGACAGTACGGCATGCACTGGATCAGACAGTCAGCAGGGAAAGCACTGAACTGGATGGGTGCTATCTGGTACGATGCCAGTAAAACAGTGTATGCTAAAAGTGTAGAGGGACGAATAGAGATCACTAGAGATAATTCAAACAGCATTGTGTATCTGAAACTCTCTGGTCTGACAACAGAAGATACAGCTGTATATTACTGTGCAAGAGACACAACGATGCAGAAAAGCACAGAGCTGTACAAAAACAAGCCAGGGAAGAAAATGAGAAAAAAAACAGCAGATGGCGCTGCAGCACAGTTCATCTCTGAGCCAAAGAAACATACCAAAGACATCTTATCATAACTGTTATGCCCCGTCTAGGGAAGAAGCGCAGCATGAAAGGACTAGCATGAACAAAAAGATTTTCAACAACAATACGTTTATTGGGAGTTTAAGTTCAGGGGCCTGTACCATGAAGCCGGATTAGCTGGCTAGCCAGGTAAGTCTCAGTTTAGTTTGCACCAATCCTGGGTTTTAGGTACCATGAAAGTGGCTTGGCTTTTAGCTGCATTCATTGCCATAGTAATTTACACTCCACAGCTAACCTGCTCCGGGGCAGCTTATGTTCTGAGTTAGAGATCTTAAACTGAAATTGGACCAATCAGATGTGAGTAAAGTGACGCATGTCTGACACAAAAAAAGTCACTCCCCCAGTTTATCTTGCTCCAAATTAAAGGTCACCAGTACACTAGTACAAAACCAGTAAAATTGTCTGGTTTTAATATATGATTTATATTATTATTAATCCATTACACAATCAATTTAACAGTTATTATAAATCATTTATTTTAAATGAATATTTATACAGATCGTATGCAATATAAATAAGTTGTAGAATCAATAGATAATGCTTTAAAAATGACTACATGTGACCTTACATGTTCGAGTCTTTATCGCTGTATATTTCCAACTATATAAATTAAATTAAACAAGTTTCACTTGACCATTCCTACTATCCCAATTTAGTATTTACAGAGCCAAGCAAAAACAAAAGTTTAGAGGGCAATTCAAAAATCAGTGTTAAACAGGCAAAAGGGTCAAATAAACCAGTATATCTTTGATACAATACTTGCAACCAAACACAAAACAAACAGTTCTCACAACGCTCTTAATACAACCTCTTACACAACAACTCTGCACGATACAAAACAAACTGCTCCGATCACAAAATTGCAATAAAATGTGAAAAGATTACAGCTGAGGAAGTGATGACGTGACTTTTGACAGCAACAATCAGCCTGCAGGAGCCAATCGGGTAGGGAGAGCGGAAACACAGCCCCAACACAGCAGAGAAATCAGAACAATCACAGGTTGTAACTGTAATGGATGATATACTGGCCCATATTTTCCTGTAGAATATAAGTTATTTAAATGCCATGACTGCTGATACACATGCCATGAATGAAATGAATATATAAGAAAAAACAAATATCAAGTTGAATTAAATGTGTTCTATTGTTAATGTCACAGACCCATCCATGTCAATGCTGTTTTCTGAAAGAAAATGCCTGCTCATGCCAGATTCACTTGGAAAAGCTACAACCCTTAACAATGAAGCTTACGTCTAAGTAATGGAAATAAGAATTTGAGTCTCATGATGTGAATTAGAACACCTCAACATACAAGAACTGGTGCTGAATTTCACACATTTGTGGTGTTTCATCCCAGCAAAAACTTTCCATAAGATGAGGTGTTTTGTGTTATGTAATGTTATGTTATGTTTATATATTAAATATATTTATATATAATATAAATTATATGAATATAATTTATACATGTAAATACATATAAATATTCTTAAAAACTATACTGTATGTGTGTGTATTTATATATAAGTAATAAATATACACAGCACACACACATATATTATGTAAACAAAAACTTTTATTTTGGAAGTGATTAATCGCGATTTGACAGCACTAGTTCTCACACTATACGGTCCAATCGTCAAGCTGCGTCTTGACTGCTCACACTATATGGGCAAAATACACATGGGACCCTCCGAACCCAGAACTGCGTAGCCCCCATCGCTTCCATCCAAACCAGACACCATGTCGACATGATTTTGTTGGTTGTGGCTAGAAGGGATATAGCTACGTCCAGTAGTGATGCAAAATTTCACCATAAAATAACAATTAATTTAATTCACTGCCCACTGTAAAAAAACTAGTGCTGGGCATAGATTAATCTATTTCACAAAAATACATGCAAAAACTGTAAAAATACAGAATAGACTTTACAGTCAAAATTAATTAAATTACAGTATATTACTGCTGATAATGTTTTTAAACTATGGAAAAACTGACAAATTATGTCAAATTACATAGAAAAACAACGACTTTCAGGTTAATCTCTGTAAATTTTGGGTTTTAATTAGTTATTTTATAAAATTGCTCTGTCCATCTACAGTAATTTACTTTAATTTAAAAGTTTTTCCATGTACAATAACTAAAAAAAATATTGTATAAAAATATAGCAAGTACATAATACAAAGACAAATGTCTGTAGATATACATTTTAATCGTTCATTTTCCATTAGCATTATAGTTTAAAATGTTTGTTGGACAAAGAAACAAGCATAGTACTTACAAATACAGAAAGATAGCAACATTTACAGCCAATTTCTGTTAAATTAATCTATTCTGTACTTTTGCATAATTTTAAAAGGAACCTGCACATTTATGTTGTTACATGAATAATAAAATAATAGAAAATACATACTTTTTAAAACATTAAAAAATACCTACATTAAAAGGAAATTGCTGTATACCTTTATACATTTTATCCAATGCAACATACAAAGTCCCAGTTAGTCTAGCACAGTACAGTTTTTTTTTTTTTAATAAACAAAAGTTAGTATTAATGGGTCAAGTGTTCATGAAAGGATGCATTTTTAGCCATTTCTTGAAAATGTGTGGATTTAGGCAGTTCATTTCAACAGCAGGGAACAGTCAAAGTAAAAGTCTATGAAAGTGATTTTGTGTCTATGGGATGGCACCACAAGGTGTGATTCACTTGCAGAACACAAGCTTCTGGAGGACACAGGTCTGAAGTAGTGAGTTTATGTATAGGGGTGCAGAGCCAGTGGTTGTTCTGCAGACAAACATCAGTACCTTCAATTTGATGTGACCAGCAATTGGCAGCCAGTGCAAACTGATGAAGAGAGGTGTGACGTGTTCTATTCGGCTAGTTAAAGATCACTCTTGCATTACAACAGTCCAGTCTGAACAGAACAAAAGCTTGGACAAGGAGTTGTGTAGCATGCTCCAAAAGGAAGGGCCTGATCTTCCTAATGTTGTACAAGGCATATCCTCAGGATCAGGCAGTGCAATGTGGTTGGTGAAGTTTATATGTGTCAATTATAACACCAAGGTTGGGTTGGCTGAAAACATGAGCAGTTTGACATGGTTGAGTTGAAGGTCATTCATCATCCAGTAAGAAATGTCCATCCAGCAGGCTGAGATGCAAGCAGCAACCATCGGAACATCCAGCTGGAATGAAAGGTAAAAATGTGTGTCATTAGGATAGCAATACTGTTGTCAAAAGTACAGAGAATAATAGAAATTAATACTTTTATTTAGCAAGGATGCTTTAAATTGATCAGAAGTGATGATAAAGTAATTTATAATGTTACAAAAGATTTCTATTTCAGATAGATGCTGTTCTTTTGAACTTTCTATTCAAAGAAACCTCAAATTCTACTCCGCTGTTTTCAACATAATAATAAATGTTTTTTGAGCAGCAAATCAGAATATTAGAATGATTTCCGAAGGATCATGTGACTGGAGTAATGATGCTAAAAATTCAACTTTGAAATCACAGGAATATTTTAAAATTTAATTTTAAAATATTTTCAAATAGAAAACAGTTATTTTAAATGGTAAAAATATTTCAAAATGTTTTTGCTGTATTTTTGATCAAATAAATGCAGGCTTGGTAAGAAGAGAATTCTTTAAAAAACTAAAATCTTACTGTTCAAAAGCTTTTTACTGGTAGTGTATGTTAGCCTATAGTTTGAAGTTAAAGATATTAATATTAATAATAAGGTGAGTCTGAGATGTTTATTTGACAGTGATTTCACATTTCTTGTTTGTATGAAGGCTAAATACAAATAAAAGGTAAACATTAATTTATTTGTGCTGTTTTTACCCCCCTAAAATATTATATAGTTCATAGACTTGGCAAATTCATTTTTCATAAGTTTGCAGGTACAGACATCTGTTGTGGGCATCCTTGGCAATTTTTATGAGGCTTTTTTTAAATAGTGTTCATATCGATATCGGAATTATATCGTATCGCCCGAAACTAAGAAATATATCGTGATATAAATTTTGGCCATATCGTCCAGCCCTAGGTTGAACCACTGTAGTCACATGGACTAATTTTAATGTCTTTATACCTTTCTGGACATCAAAAGATGCAATGACGTTGCTGCCTATGTGATGTTCAGAAACCCTCAGATTTCATAAAAAATATCTTCATTTGTGTTCTGAAGATGAACGAAGGTCTTACGGGTTTGGGACTACATGGGGCTGAGTACTTAATGACAGAAATTTCATTTTTGGGTGAATTAACTCTAACCCTAGGCCCAAATTACATGTTTTCATGAGTTCTAGAAACCAGAACTTGTCTAAGCACTTCGGGTTAACTAAAAACTTTTGCTTCCGTTTAAAATGACAATGATTGTTGGCATAGTGCCAGAGATTTCACACATTACATAATGTAGATTTCTTTAACTGCTGCATGAAAATAAAATAAAGAAAATGGCATGAGAACACTTGTCCATGCTGATTTCAGGTAAAAATAAATAAGTTAAAAGTTCACCGTTTCATACCTGGATTGCCATGCTCATCTGCTGTAGATCTCCAGTCTTTCCAGACTACCTGAAACCACAATTAAAAATTTTTTTTTTTAAATACTTTGCATTACATTCACACATTACAGTATATATTCCACTGAGACAATAGTCTGGAAGCTGAGACGTAAAGGCTAACAGTGATGTCTTGGTCTGCCATGTGATTTTAGCTAAATTTATATAAACATTTACAGAAATTTGTATCATTTACTTTGATTTAGCTGCATCATATTACTACATAGGGGCGTAACTGTCCATTCATCTGGATAGGTGCAATTTTTATAACTACTAAGGAGCCAATACGTAATGACAATTTACCATCAGACATTAGCCACGTTCAGCGTTTCAAAAAGTCCCGCCATTTAACAGTTTCAAAACTTGGCGGGTAAGTTACTGCCATATGAGCAAAGAATTCGTGCAATTGAATGGACTTTAATATGAATAAGTTTACTAAAGCTTGTTTTGAGGTCAACTGATCTTTCTTGCATTACAACAAATGGAAAACAAATTTGAAAGACGCGTGGTGCTGCACATTAAGTATTTGTAGTATGAAAGACTTAACTCAGTCGGTGGTCGGTTGGCACGATGTCCGCAGTGGTATCATCAAAATTTGCTGTTGTTATCGAAAAACAGGCTCAATGAAAGAGTGCGATATTTTCTCACACAGCTCCTAATGGATAGCCTGCAATTGATTCAAATCATCCGCTCGCCCTTCCGTTACTGTCGATGACGATGAGTAGAGAGCAGCTCTGCAGCCTGCACTGTGGGCGGGACTAAACGGAAAAGTTTTGGCGGCCGATTTAAAACTGCGTCATCACTTGTGCGCACACACACACATAAACAAATCTGTTTTCATACAGTCTATGAAACAAATACATATGCCTCTGAATAAATTTTGTTGAATAAAAGTTTGGATGTTATTAACTGTTTTATTGAGTTGAAATAAAGCTGTTTCAATTATGCTGTGTAAATATTTGCTGATATTTGTTAAAATGCACAAATCTTTATTTGAATAGGCAACATTATACTACTGTTTAGAACAGATAATCCATAATTTATTTTGCATTTCTTTAAATATAGTATAAATGATTTCAAGTAAATAGGCAAGGGTACACTGTAACCTCACTATTCATTTTTTGAGAATGCAGTGATTTATAATAAAGAATGCCCAGATGCTGCTGCAATACTATGCATTTGGCATGAAACTTTAAATAAATCAAATGTTTCCAAAGCATCAAAATAAAATTTTGTCGAAATAATTGGACAGTACACGACTGCTGATTTGTGGTTATACATTTTTTCCTATTTTTACAGGAAAAATCTGTAAATGTTACATAACATTTTATGTAAAATTACACATTACTCCTTTTAAAAGCAGAAAATTGTTGTAATACCAAAATACAAGCAATTATCTGTAAATATAATGTTAGAACTTTAAAATATAGCAAATATCTGTAAAACCACAGGTATTATATTGTATAATGAAATAACAGGAAAATTCTGTAAAAAATACAGACCATTACCTGTAAAATTACACTTATTTTTAACAGTGCCTATTAGGTTGTGTTTTATTAACGTCTACAAGCTGTGAGGAAAAAAAATACTGAACTTAGGGCAGTCGTTTCATAGCTCCACTTCACCTGTGCAATACACTTATGAGGGGCGACTAAAATTTCTGAAATGCCGATTGCCAGTCGGGAGAGGCTAATCGCAAAGCTGAAATTCTTCCTGAATTAAAAAAAGCAAAATCGGCTCAAAATCAGATGAAAATCTCACAGAGTATGCCTGGCCTAAGGATTCCCCAGTGTGGCCTTCAGACTCTACTTATCCAGTCCAAAAGCTGAGATCCTATTGTGATAGATTTATCCATTCACCACAAGGAGTGATGCAATCAAATGAAAGTGTGTCTGACAGCAAGAGAATCACACTCGACTTTAGCTGAATCTAATGGACAGGTGTGAGAGAAACTCATGTGAAACAGGTGAGCATGTATATACTCGTTTACTGGGTTGCATATGCAGTATTGCATGCAAATATTGTCCCTCCTCCTCTTAATTTGAGTGTTAGGATGGAAAGAAGTCTCAAACCATGATCTCTTCATCTCTCTGTTGCTGCTACTGGCAGCTGTTTCTCGTAAGTCTTTATAACTTCTATAGAGATCCTTCATATTAAAAACACTCATGGTTATAAATAATGTTGTCATATCTCTAACATTTATGGCCATATTTTCCCTCTCAGGTGTCCACTGTGTTGAACTGACACAGACTGATATTGTCTTAAGTCCTGGTCAGGTTTTGACACTCGGCGCAAAAATAAACAGTTTTATGCTAAGAATTTATGCTAACTCATTACTAAGCTACTTCTAATTACTGATTCAGTTTCAGATGCAGATTGAATACAATATTCATAAAAATGACTCAAACATTAGTGTACTTTCTTTATAAAAACTGTACCATACTGCTTTCCAGTTAGTGATAGTGAAGTCTATTTTTATGGTTTTAAAATCTTTTAGACAGTCTAGATCTTACTGAGACTGTCAACATTGTATTGTTTATTTACTGATTTTTTCTTATGAAGCTCATGACTATGTAAAAAAATCCTGTTAATCTCTTTTACTGCAATAATGCTAGTAGTCTGTATTAAAGTACTTCTGCTGAGGAGCAGCTGTCACTGAACACAAAATCTCTTAAGAAAACATTTACTGCCTACCAAGTAGTTATAAATGTTGGTATTTTCATTAGTAGTAGTTTAGTAGTTTCGTAGTTTAATAGTTATAATGTTATAAGTTAATTTGATGAATTGAGTAAATCATTTAATTCAAATCTGATTAAAGTTTAAATTTGTTCCACAACATCTACTGCATTGCATTTAAAGACAGATAGATGTAATCTTTTGAAATTATTTACTAAGTAAGTCTACTACTGATAAGTCTACATTATTAAGCTAATTAATAAACAAATAAATAAACACATAGTCATTTATTGTGTTATAATGAATACTTTGACAAAAAGGGAAAACTCCTTTGTTACTTTTGAAGAAGCTGCTCTTTAAATAAGTGTCATCCACTAATGGAGTGGCCAAACGTATATCAATTTAAACAGCTACTGTATATAAAATTATAACCTGTGAAATCATGTTGTTATTATTCATAAATGTATATTTAGAATGTAAATAGAATTATAGAAATGTAGATCAATAGCAACTCAAACAGACATCTTGATTTTAACTGTACATACGCACAGTATTGATATAATTGAACAAATTAGTCAGTTTGAATATTTTGAAACATCCTTTTGTCTTAAATCTGTATGACGTCACCACCCTCCATTTGTCAAACATATCTGTGATCAGTCCTTCTCCACTGGATCTCATATGATATACAGTACCTAGAATATCAAAATCAACTTCGGGCGGGATATCGTTTTCCTATTTAGCGCCCAAACTCTGGAACAACCTAACACTGTTCGGGAAGCAGACACACTCTGTCAGTTTAAATCTAGATTAAAGACCCATCTTTAACCTGGTTTACACATACACTATCACATTTATATAATTCAAATCTGTTAAAGGATTGTTTGGCTGCATTAATTAGGTCAACCGGAACCGGGAACACTTCCCATAACACCCGATGTACTTGTTACATCATTAGAAGAATGGCATCTACGCTAATATTAGTCTGTTTCTTTCTTATTCCGAGGTCACCGTAGCCACACAGATCCAGACTGTATCCACATCAGATGGTGGATCAGCACCTAAAGATGACCTCTACTGTCACGAATCCGGTTCGTGGTCTTCTGTCCACTCGCCACCAGAGGTCACTCGCTCACCACATTGACTCTTGCACTACACTAACTGTTGACCGTCACCCCCGGACTGCATTTCTTCTTTTTCTTCTTCTTCTTCTCTTGGTTAATGGTGGATTGCAAACAACTTTTAGGTGCATACTGCTACCTACTGTACAAGAGTGTGTAACATCATGTCATTTTAAGTGTACTCATATTCTGCTCATTAACCCTGTGTCATTAAGGAATTTAAATAACGCTTTCCTAGCTATCATTATCCCCCCTCCCTCTCCTTCTGTTCCTAGTATTCCCATCATATTCCACTCTCGCCCTGCCTCCTGAACCCTATCTTGAAACACCTGTAGGGGAATTTACAGTAAAGACCCTCGGACCAGGTGTGTTGAATGAAGACCAGAAGTCAAGAGATTCAATCAAAAATGAAGAAAATTTACTGAAGATAGTTTGCAGTTTCATCAGCAGAAGTCAGCTTTAAGACTCACAATCGAGTTCGTAGGCCGCTCTGCGTACAATTAAAAAACACCAGCAATTATACCCTAACAGAGGTTGCTAATTGCGTCAATGCATAAGTCATCAAAATTCTGATAGGTTCTAAATAAACTTAGACAATCTCCACATATGGACGTAAATGCTTCAAACATATCTCCATCAGATTGGGCAGACATCAGCGATCAGGGATCATACAAGATAGGTGTCTTCCGGACACCTATTTTTGGTCAGGATGGCGACAGCTGACAGAGACAGTCTTCTAACACACAGAGACAGAGCTACCAGCACACATATAAACACACAGAGCACTTATCAGAACTTCAAGGCCGCCTTGCCTTCGTTACACACACACTATGAAGTCATCATCTTAGAGAGTAGAAGTACAGCATAAAGCAGGATTCTTTAATATCTCATAAGCGCACATAAGGTTACACATTTCACTCTTGCCATAACTTGATTAATAGTCAAACAAGAAATAATATAATAATATAATTAATATCAATATGAAGGATATGGCAGCTCGGCATCCACTCCTTCACACCCGTCTTTCCACCTCATACAATATACAGTTTAGTATGACATGTTCAGCATTTTCTTTAATCCCACAGTTATCACAATTCTCATTATTCCTTTCCCTCATTAAAAACAAGGTGCTATTCAGTGACCCACTCTCATTCTTGTCATTATAATTTCTTCTCGCCTGTTCCTTTCTTTATGGTTTTTAATACTAACAGACTTTTGTATTTTATAATATCCCCTTCCTTTCTTGTCTTCCTCCCACCATTTTTGCCAAATTACAATAACTTTCTTCTTAACTACAGCTTTTCCTTCACCTTTTCCAAGTGGTATTGGAACTGATATTTCTTTTCCCAATGCCTCTTTTGCTAGTTTGTCTGCACTTTCGTTCCCTCTCACTCCCTCATGTGCTGGCACCCAACACAACACATCTTTACCACTCCTATGTAATCTTAACAAACTATGATAAAGTTCAGTTAATAAGTCTTCTCTAACAGACGTCATTGACTGTATGCTTTTTATAACAGTTAAGGAGTCTGTGCATAGTATCACCCTGTCAGGTCTGACCTCTTCAACCCACTGTAATGCAATAATGACTGCCACAGTATCCACCGTATACAGATAACTGATCAGACAGTCTTTTGGAAATATTAATTTTACATTCTGGAATATATATTCCAATTCCCATACATTCCTGTTTGTTCTTGGATCCATCAGTAAAAATGCTGAAATAATTATAATAACTGTTTCTTAGATAAATGCTCATTTTAACTCCCACTTCCTCCATCCTCCATTCTTTTTTTTTTTCCATGATACCAAAATCTGTGTTTGCCTCTGGAAAAAACCATGGTGGAATGTTACTAACTGGGGTGAGCGTAGTGAAATCTAATAAGTCTTCCATTCCATATTCCCTCACTTTCTTTTCCCCGTTCCATCCAAACCCATGCCCCTGAAACCTAGAATACTCCCAACAATCCTCTATTGTCTCCTTTGTAGGGTTTTACTTCCCACTTCCTTTCAATCGTATCCAATATGCTAGTGCAAGTTTTTCTCTTCTTAACTTCAGGGGTAACTCACCTGTTTCTATGAGTGTTGAGTTAATGGGAGTAGACTTAATAGCTCCAATGCATACGCTGTTACGGTGCACACAGCAGGAAGGGACGAGGAACACGGACACGAGGATAAACTTCAAAATAATAGTCTTTAATGAGGACATCAGGACAGGGCAAGACAAGGCAAGGTTATCACAGACAGGAACACCGGGGAATAACGAGTAGACCAAACTAAACAGGCAGGAACTATATACACAAGACAATAACTGATAATGACTAAAACACAGCTGGACAAGACTTAACTAATAATCACACTTAACAAGGACAGGAACAAGACCAAATATGGACACAAGAGGCGGGAACACATGACACACACAACAGAGGACGTAACAGTACTCCCCTCTCCCGAAAGGCGCGACCCGCGCCGTGACAGTTCCACCAGGGAGGGGGGGGTGGGCATTCTGGAGGCCCCTCAGGACAGACATGGACTGGAACACAGGACGGGGACCTCCAGAGTGGAACAGACAGACGGAGGCCCTGGCAGGGCTGGGAGCTCAGGCAGTCAGGGCTGATGGTCTTCGTGGCCGTGGCCTCGGCTCCCTCGGCCCGGCCACTCCACCCGGAGCTCTACTACCCCCCCAAAATTTCCTTGGGGAATCCAGGGGGTATCAGGAGCCCTCCAGGGCTAAACGAACAGGACAGGACACTGGCCAGACACACACTAGACAAGACAAGACAAGACAGGATAGCCCTCCAGGGCTAAACAGACAGGGACAGGACAGGCCAGACACACAGACAGGACAGCCCACAGGAACAGCTCGGAAGCTGAGGCTTCTTCTGGGCATGACAGGGAGTCAGGGACCCTCCCAAGGTCCCTCAGCAACCGCCTCCACTTCCACGACAGGGGGGCAGGCGGCTGGAATGGCCTCCATGGCCACAACAAGAGGAGCCGCCTGCCCTCGACGATTCTCCATGGACAAGACAAGACTAGGGTTTATTTAAAATGTTCCTGTGGGCAAGACAAGACCGGCACTCCTGGCCGGAACGTGTGGACTACTCCACGGGGACCTGGGAACTGGATTGGAGTCAGCGGCGGCCTGCGGGCTTGAGTCAGCGGGTTCCGGCGGGCTTGAGTCAGCGGCGGCCGGCGGGCTTGAGCTCCAGGCGGGCTAGCCATATGTGCTCCAGGTGGGCTTGCCGTACGCACTCCTGGCGGGCTTGCCACACCCCATGTTGGCTAGCCCCACGCATTTCCAGGCGGGCTAGGGTGAGCCGCGGATGGCGGCGTGATCTCCCGCGAACGGCGGGCCTGGGTGAGCCGCGGATAGCGGCGTGCTTCTCCCGCGAACGGCGGGCCTGGGTATGCCGCGGTCGGCGGGTTGGCTTTCCCCGCGGACGGCGGGCCTGAGTGAGCCAAGGACGGCGGCGTGAAGTGAGGGAGCCGCCGACGTTTGAGTTGGCTTTCCCCGCGGTCAGTGGCGTGCACTAGCGGCAGCCCGTGAACCAGACGGAGGAGCAGGGGCGTAAATTTCATCTGACAGTAGGGGGGGGACAATAAACGTAAAATTTCTCAAGAGCAATTTTTGAAGGGGACACAAATAATACAGCCAAAATTGTACTTGTAAGGATAGATATGTGTACATAGCATGGAGACCGTGTTTAAATGAGTTCATGGTTCACGCGGTCATACAGAATTCCGTGTAATGTTCACGGACTTAATCAACCTCCGAATCTGTGGTGGCATCACGGAATCGCCGAAAATTCCGTGCTGGGCTCACAGAGGGTATCAGCCGTGGTCCATGCACGGATTCACTGGTTCAACGTAAAAAGAGTGACTCCGATGCAGTTATACTTTCACTGGAGTACCTGACAGCCCCTACCCTAAACCTACCCAGTTCTGAACAATAATGATGACGATAAATTTCCCAGTATCGCGTCGGCATATTGATGCTAAGGGTTTCCGTGCGTGGAGCACGGCTGATGCCTGTCACTGACTTACATTGGTATCACTTCTGTGAGTCCATCACGGAATTTTCGGCGATTCTGTGATGCCACCACAGATTCGGAGGTTAATTAAGTCCGTGAACATTACACGGAATTCTATAACTAACTTGTTCTCTCTCACCCCCCTCCCTTGCCTCACAGTGGTTTGGTCCACTGCCCGCTTTCCTTCCTTACCAATACACACACGAGTCCGGTGCGAGAGAACAAGTTAGTTATGTGTAAGTAGGCTGTCAAGGCTATTTTATTATCTTTAAACATCGAGTGAAATTATTCTTTCTCTTTAATACAGATGATGCTGGATCATTAATAAATTAGTCATGACAAAAGAAAATTGAGAAAAGGCCGTACCGAGATAAACTCGATAAAGATGCCAGGGACCGTTATTTAGAGAAATTGTTATTCATTCAGAACATAGATCCATATGAGCTGACTGCAGTAAGTTGGAGTGCTGACCCCGCATTGCTACCTTCATCCTCATACTTAGACATTGTTAATTATCTTGTTTATGGTATAAGCGCATATACCAGTGAACAATTTAAAAACTATAAATCTCTGGAAGCCCACGGACATTTCACCAATGGCTGACGGTAGTAACAGCAAAAGTATGTTTTCTGTAATGATTATTATGTAATAATGTCATGTTAACTGTATAAGGATGGTTTGTTTAGTTTGAACGTGTCAAATAAATTTGAATACTACCCTCTTTTCATGCATTTTTTTCTTTATTGTATTAATTACACAAACCAATACCTAACACAATAAAGCAGAAACATTGTTCCAATAAAATATGTTTGCAAAGGTGATGTTTTTGCGTCGCACAGCTCCAACCCAGGCCATCCGACGCCTCTTTGTTACGTCCGCTACATGCTGTCCATGTCCTTTCTTCAAAGTGGGAAAACTAAAAAACCTTTCCCCGTTACTTAGTTTGTGACCTTTTCTGTCGTGAGACTTACTATTGCAGCCTATCACACAACAAGAACGTACCATTTTATCACAGAATTATTTTTAAATGAACAACACAATTCTCCCAACAGAACACACCAGCAATGATACCTTACAAATGGCGGCTGCGCCCATAATGCACTTCATGTTCCACGAGTGTGACGTCACCTGACAAAGAACGATTAAGAGACAACGCTTCCCCGCCGGGGAGGACCAAGATGGCCGAGTAGGTAGACGCTTACTGTCGAGCTGTGCATCCGAAAACTTTGAATACGGTTAAAACAACCTTTCTGTTCGGACCTTATAATCATTTATAGTGCTTAACGCTAAAGAAACTTTGTGAGGAGGATTTAACATTTGAAGATGTCGACCCGCGACAATAAAAGACCGCTGAAAAACCCAAAAGCAAAGTTAACAATGCCAACAGGTGATGCTAGCCACGCCGCCTCAGGAGGAAACCCTCTTATTGATAACATACATGACTACACGACTGGCTCGGTGACTTTGCCAGTAATGGAGGATCTTATGGAAGAATTTCCTCCTCTGTCCCTGTCACCCAGACAATCTCCAGCTCCTAAAAAACCATTGTTTTCTTCTAGGGTGGAAGACATAGATGTCGTCGCGTCCCTGTCGAAACTAATAAATGAAAGAATGGATGGGCTGGCGTTGCAGCTAGATGGTGTAAAAAAAACTGTGGACTTCGCGTGTGAGGAGATAAAAGATGTGAAAAAACGAGTGGGCACGCTAGAAAACAGAATGACTAAAGAGGAGAGTCGCATGGACACACACCAGCGACAGATCTTTGACCTGGAACGGTACTCTCGGAGGTGGAATCTGAGGCTCCTTGGTGTTAAAGAAAATGAAAAGAACGATATCCGCCAGACTGCCATCGAGATCTGTCAAGCCGTTTTACCTGAATGCAAAAACCGCATCCGTGACACCGTTGACACTGTGCACCGTAGCGGCGCCAAGCTCCCTAACAGCAGCAAGCCCAGACCGATTCTCATTCAATTCATTTCAAGGGTGACCAGAGATAACCTATGGAAGGCTACAAAGTCGTCACAATTTCTCAAAGACAACCACTGGAAGTTTGCAGAGGATCTCTCAAAAGAAGATAGAGAACGTCGGAACAAGTTGTGGCCCATCATCGAAAAGGCTCGCAGCGAGGGCAAGAAAGCTTACTACGTTGGATGTCGTGGATTCGTTAACGGGACAGAAATCTTCCCATCTTCAGGATGACCAAAAGTGGTAGTTTACATAGGTTATGTTCGCCTTGAATTGTTCTAAGTCATCACATTGTTAAGCTATTATCTTCACAATGTTACTGTGAAACTTAAAATAGGAACACATTTTTATAATAATTATAATATTGCTGCCAATCTAGCACTAATTTGTTCTATTTTGTAGCCCACAGAAGATGAGAATTTAAGTTTTGTTTATATTGTTTTTGCCAAATTGTTAGTTCATGCTGCAAAGCTCGATCCCTTGCTGAGGCAGATCACTTAAATACTTTTTTTTTTTTTTTTGCCTTACACATAAAACTAATTAGTTCATATTTGTTATACGTTGTTATGTCACTTTCCATTGTTTCACTTAATGCCAGGGGGTTGAGACAAATGTGTAAACGTAAAGCCTTATTTTTGTATGCAAAAAACTTTAAATCTGATTTCTCTTTCTTTCAAGAAAGCCATTCAGTAGCTGCTGATGTAAACTTCTGGAAGTCCCAATGGGGTAATGATGCATGGTATTCGCATGGGTCAGAGAGGTCAGCTGGGGTAACAACTTTGAAAGGTTCTTTTAATGGCACTGTTCTACATTCAGATTGTGATTCTTTAGGCCACTATATTTGTCTACTAATTGATCAGAACCATTCTATCTTTATTATTATTAATATTTATGGTTACAATACCAAGCATGAAAATGATAAACTAATTGATTCTATAGATGTAAGGTTAACCTTTTGGCTTTCCAAATACCCTAGCTCATTTATTTTAATTGGAGGTGATTTTAATGTTACTTTAAATAATTCAATTGATAGGTGGCCCCACGTCCCAAATTCTAGAGATAATTTAAAAATGAAAACTTTTATGGAAAAATTTAATGTAGTTGACATTTGGCGAGAAAAGTTCCCTAATAATATATCTTATACGTGGAGTAACAGTTTAGGTTCAAGGAAATCTCGAATAGATTTTTACTTAATTTCTAATAATATACCGAAAGACAGTGTAACAGTCAATATCCTTACAACACCACTTACTGATCATCAGGCAATCTATATAAACTTCCAACTTTCTGCTCATACTAACAATAGATCCTCATATTGGAAATTGAACAGCTCACTCTTAGGACATAGCGAAGTAAAATTAGAAATTAAGCGTTTAATAAAGCTATATTGGGATAAGGGTAGGGAAAATAACTTGTATTCTGCTAATTGGGAACTTTTTAAATTTGAAGCAGGCAAATTTTTAAGGCAATATGGAGCTAAAATGGCTAAACTTAAGGCAGCAGCAGAAGAAAAATTAATTGTTCAAATCTCTTCAATGTATCAGGTGCCACCAGATGGAGTGTCAGAGGAGGATAAATTACATCTAAGAGAACTTCAATGTCAACTCGATGAATTATATCGTGGAAAAGCTGAAGGAGCTTTTGTTAGGTCAAGAAAAAGATGGTTAGAGGAAGGTGAACAAAACTCCGCATATTTTTTCCGCTTAGAAAAGCACAGATCCAAGACAAATACGATTCATCAGTTGAATATAAATGGCACTGTCACTGATGATGTCCAGAGCATCTCCCAATTCTGTTATGTCTTTTATTCAAATTTATATGAGTCTAAGTACAATGCTGATACAGCGACTAAATTTATCAATTCTATAAATAATGTAAAAATGATAGAACACACTGATAGGGATTATTGTGACAGTCCACTTACGAAAGAAGAGGTTATTAGAGCTATTGCTCTTCTTAAAAATAATAAATCACCTGGCAACGATGGGCTGGTTTCAGAATTCTATAAATCATTTTCTGATCTACTAGCACCTTTTTTGTTACAAGTATTTGTCGAAAGTATTGAAAGGAGTACTCTTCCATCGAGTCTCACGCAAGGCCTCATCACCCTAATCCCAAAGCCTAATAAGGATCTGCTTTTTATTGACAATTGGAGACCAATATGTCTTTTAAACAATGACTATAAAATCATGGCTTTAATGTTGGCCAGAAGAATAAAAGATGTATTAGATAATGTTATAGACGAAACTCAATCTGGTTTTATGAAGAATAGGCATATTTCTAATAATCTCAGACTTGTTTTTGACATTTTGGATTACTCAGATCTGATACAGGATGACTCATTTATCCTCCTCTTAGACTTCTACAAAGCCTTTGATTCTGTTGAGCATGAATTCATATTTCTCTCTCTTAAAAAATTTGGCTTTGGTGATATGTTCTGTAATGCTGTCTTGGCCCTGTATTCTAATGCTAATAGCTCCGTTAGAATGAAAAATGGCACAACGTCAAGATTTAATCTTAAACGCGGGATCCGACAAGGATGCCCGATCAGCCCTTATTTATTTTTACTTTGTATGCAAATTCTTGCCTCTCATATTTCTAATAGCATCATGAAAGGTATCAATATAGCAGGTAAAGAAATACTCATCAGCCAACTAGCTGATGATACGACAATTTTTCTTAAGGATGCCAGTCAGGTGCCTATTGCCTTAAAAATTATTAAAGAATTTTCCATAGCTTCTGGCTTGACCTTAAATTTAGGCAAATGTCAGTTATTACCTGTCAAAGATTGCAAGGATCAGAATATTTGTGAGATTCCCAACCGAGAGGAAGCGAATTATTTAGGCTTAATCATTTGTAAAGATGAAAAGAGAAGAATTCTATTAAACTTTCCACCGATTATTAAAAAAACACAAACTAAATTAAATCAGTGGTTGCAGAGAGACCTAACAGTAAGAGGGAGAGTCTTGCTCTCAAAAGCAGAAGGCTTGTCTCGACTAACATATGCAGCTCTTTCTGTTCATGTAGACAACAAAACTTGTAAGGATATTGATTGTATGCTATTTAACTTTCTTTGGAAGAATAGAACACATTATATTAGGAAAAATGTTATAATGAATAACTATGAACATGGTGGGCTAAATGTGTTAGACTTTGCTACTCTAAATAATACTTTTAAAATTAACTGGGCCAAACATTTTCTTAAAAATCCTGTTTCCATTTGGAATTTTATTCCTAATTATATATTTTCTAGATTTGGTGGTTTGAGTTTCATATTAGGTTGCAACTACAATGTAGACAAAATACCGGAAAAGCTCTCTTTATTTCACAAACAAGTTTTGTTAGCATGGTCCCTCGTATATAAGCACAACTTTTCTCCCCATAAATATATTATATGGAACAACCGAGATATTTTGTATAAGAATAAGTCATTTTTTTTTTCTAACTGGATTGAGAAACAGATTATTTTAGTATTTCAACTGTTCAATAATGATGGACAACTTATGTCTTATACAGAATTCTTAAACACCTATAAGTTTCCAGTCACACCGAAAGAATATGCAATAGTATATGATGCTATACCTTCTGGTGTCAAAATACTATTTAGAAGTGTTGATTTTAATGTCTCTTCTGTTCCTTTCTACAATCCAATCGATTCAGATATAGGTAAAATTTGTCTGACCTCTTCTAGAAATAACAATAAATATGTACGGTCTTTGTTTCAGAAAGAAGTGATATCGGTTCCACATGTTGTTTCATACTGGAATTCTTTTGTAAATGATATTAATTGGAAAAAAGTATGGACAATTCCCAATAAGTTTTTTATTACAAACAAAGTTAAAGAAATTTCTTTCAAAATTATTCACAAGTTCTACCCTGCCAACCAATATATGACGAGATTCAAAAGGGACTTTGATGTGAACTGTTCTTTTTGTGGTAATCACCCTGAGACCACCCAGCACCTTTTCTGGATCTGCACACACTCCACAACCTTCTGGAAGGACTTCTGCAGCTTTGTTATGAAAGAACTTTACAAGGACTTTACTTTGAAATGGGAAAATGTTGTGTTTTGTTTTTTTAGAAAACAAAGTAAAGAAGATATATTTTTTATTATAAATTTGTTAATTGTGCAAGCTAAATTTTATATCCACAAATGTAAATATATAAAACAAAAACCGGCCTTTAAACACTTTTATTGTGATATGTTATCATATATAAAGTAGTGGTTCAGTGAACAAAAAGGCTATGAAAACTAGGAATATTTGTATAACTTACAATTTGTTTGAATGTATGTGATGTCTATCCCTCTGGCAAGGGTAATATTAAGATGTATACTTTGTATATTATGTATTCTGTTGTTTACGTTTGAGATTTACGCAATAAAAAAAAAAAAAAAAAAAAAAAAAACAACGCTTCCCCGCCATTGACGAGTTTTTACGGCAATCCGTGTTCTATGTGTATTACGGTAAGGAAAGCCCTAGCGCATGTCCTGAGTGAGTTACGGGACTTCCGGGTCTTTAGGGTGCGAATAGAAGACGATCGCCATAAATGTAGGGTCAGAGAAAATGTAGATCATATATAGATCATAGCCTATGTAGAACATGCTTTGACCATTTTGAATCTGATCGGGACGATGTAGTCAGTGAGAGAGATACATTTACAGACACAGAAACATCTGTAGTTATAACAGACCCGTCGATCTGAATAGGGGTGTGTGTGTGTGTGTGGGCTCTATCTATCTATCTATCTATCTATCTATCTATCTATCTATCTATCTATCTATCTATCTATCTATCTATCTATCTATCTATCTGCATGTACAGTATATGTATGTATGTAGCCTGTGTGTGTGTGTGTATAATCATAAGTATGTATATGTTTGTGTGTGTGTGCTCGTGTGTGTGTGTGTGTCTGTTTGATCTGTTTATTAAATGCAATTTAAATTATTCACATAATTATTTACAGGTGAAAGAATATGACATCTGAGTGTATTTTGCATGAAAATGCACTACTTTGATAAAAATGCATTTTTCTCAGTTTTTTGTCCAAAATGTTGTATTTTTGATGGTACCCACCTGTATTCAAATGGTCATAAAACATGAACACATGAAGATAGAATAAAATAGTTTTTTTGTTTGTTTAAAAGCAGAGACTTGGTTCTTTATTTTGATATATAATATGTTCTTATATTCATAGCAGAAAATATTCTGAGGGCTGTCAAAGTTAGGTGAAAATCATCAAAAACGCTGGCGGTGGCTGGCAACTTTTTTAAAAAATGCTGGCGGTGAAAGAGTTAAGAAAAAAGACGAAGAAGACTGATAGTGTCTGATAGTGTTTTCTACAGGCCGGTTTACTACAACAGTAGAATAAAATTCAGAAATTATGGTTTATAGTTTTGGTGTGCCACCCCAAGATTTTAAGTGGCCCCATCTGGCCACCCCTATGAAAAATTTCTGGAGGCGCCACTGACAGCAGGAAGGGACGAGGAACACGGACACGAGGATAAACTTCAAAATAATAGTCTTTAATGAGGACATCAGGACAGGGCAAGGTTATCACAGACAGGAACACCGGGGAATAACGAGCAGACCAGACAAAAGCTAACTAAACAGGCAGGAACTATATACACAAGACAATAACTGATAATTGGACAAAACACAGCTGGACAAGACTTAACTAATAATCACACTTAACAAGGACAGGAACAAGACCAAATATGGACACAAGAGGCGGGAACACATGACACACACGACAGAGGACGTAACATACGCGTAATGCGATATACTGTAATCTATTAATTTTATCTAATAAAGTTTTTGTTGCTGCACCATAAACTATACAACCATAATCTATTGCTGACCTCATGCAGGCTCTATATATGTCAATTAGTGAATGTTTATCTGCACCCCAATCACATCCAGCCACAGCTGGTAGATTAATAACTTTTTTGCATTTAGTTTCTAAATGTCTTATGTGTGTTTTCCATGTATACTTACTATCAAACCATAAACCCAGGTACTTAAATTCATTTACTTTCTCCATTGGCTGCTGATATAATGTTAGCTTTTCTACATAACACTTACGCTTGTTTGTGAACATCCTGTAACAGGATTTACTTGTTGATATCTTAATCCCCCACTCATATGACCATTTTTCTACTTTCCCTATTGCCTTCCTTGTATTCCCAGGTGAAAAAGACGGAGTATTAAATGTAGTAAAAATATACTTGAAATTCAAGTAGTATGTTTATAATACATTTGTATTCCCAACATGCTTATTTCAAGTGCATTAAAAATATATTGAATTGCATTTTAACATATTTCTAAAAAGTATACTAGAAGTACTTTTGTATTAAATATATGCTTAGTTATACTTCTAAGAAATATGCTAAACAGAAGCATACTTGTAATGTATTTATAAAAAGTATACTAGAAATACTATGTTAATAAATATATTCTTAGTTACACTTTAAAGGAATATACTAAACACAAGCATACTTGTAGTGACGTTTTAGTGTATTTACAAAAAAAAACACACTTATGTTACTCTTAGTTAAAATATATTTTATGTGTACTTTGTGTAAGAACATAAAATGATTACACTTTTAGTAGGTTTTTAATGTACTTTATATTGCAGTAGGCATACACATGGTTATATTTTAAATATTTGTATTTATAATTTTAATATTTGGAAAAGTACAATATTTTGAAAAACATTTTTAACCTTTACAATGTACAAACCTTTGTCAAATATTATTAACCATTGCAATATTTAAAATATGTTGTTTAATATGGGTTATGCTACCTTGGTTGATTAGGTTGTTGTTCATTACATGATACATTACAACCCAGTCTCACACCCAACTCGTCACATATTGAAGCTTGGTCAGGACCACTTGGCGTCGCTTTTTGACGCTCAAGGTACCCCTTAGCGTCATTTTTCGACTTGCAGGGTCCTCCGTTGCTTTAAATAGGAAACCCTTAGCGTCAATATGCCGACGCCATACTGGGAATTTTATCGTCATAATTAAATTATATATTGGGTAATAACATTGCCATTATTGCATATATGTTGGGGTGTGATTTTTCAATGTAAACAGCCACAACAGTTTTATTTATATTACGTTATTTACACATTAATGAGCACATTACCCAACCCCTGCCCCTAAACCTACCATTTGTCAATAAAGCACAAGATATAACAGGCAGATACAACTACCGTCATAATTTATTCCAAAAATATTAATATTCCAAGTCTTCTGAGGCAAAACATTTGATTTGTGAGAGGAATAGACGCGATCGCAGTCTCTGTCCGCCGTTAATCCTGTATGCTGCAGTCTCTGTGCGCGGTAGCGCGAATTCAAAAAATGCCGCCAGAAGAAGCCTTACGTCAGCCTTGGTTGTGAAATGCTATTGGCTCTTGTGTATCTCGTGACCGATTGCGTTATGCTGTTCTGACAGGCTATTGGCTCTTGTGTGTCTCGTGACTGATTGTGTCATGCTACGTGACGGTAGTATCTTTTTGAATGAGATGTGAGCGCGTTAACGGAGCGGGATCATTTTCAGCGATTAAAACCTTGTGTTTTGCTCTCTTCTTCTCATAAAGACTTCGTATGGCTTCAGAAGACTTGGAATGCAACACGACTTGTTTGTAATGCGTTTATTCTGCTTGTTTATGGTCAGTTTTTGCAATAAATACCGGTGACTGCACTTACATTTGCCTGTTACGTGTTTTATATTGTTCAGAAGTGGGTAGGTTTAGGGTAGGGGTGGGTTAGGTGCTCCAATAAATGTATATAAAATTATTTATATTTTTACAAATGCATACAAACCATTAAACTAAGACAAACAACGGAGGAGAACGTATTGTCATTTTCCATAAGCGTCTTGACCAGATGGAAAAAAACTTGCCTCTTCTGTAGTTATATCGTGTACTAAGACTGGCGGAAAATGAAAAGTTGCGATTTGGCTAGGAACTATACTCTCATTCCGGTGTAATAATCAAGGAACTTTGCTGCCGTAACATGGCGGCAGCAGGCGCAGTGATATTACGCAGCGCCTGAAAGTAGTCCCAGCTAGGTAACTAGTTATAATATAGCTGGGGACTACTTTCAGGCGCTACGTAATATCACTGCGCCTGCTGCGGCCACGTTACGGCAGCAAAGTTCCTTAATTATTACACTGGACTGGGAGTATAGTTCCTAATCATATATGCCTAGAAAATCGCAACTTTTCATTTTCCGCCGATCTTAGTACACGATATAACTACAGAAGAGTCAAGTTTTAAATAGGAAAACTATCGAAACTCTTTGGTCATTTTTGAACGCGATGCTACTGGTCTAATCAGATTCAATGATCTATGCTAAGCTATGCTAAAAGTGCTATCGCCAGACCCGGAGATCGGCTAAATGGATTCAAAAACGGTAAAACTCAACTTATTAACTCTGGGGGAGTTGGAGAATGAGCCTATTTCCAAAAAAAGTGGAGTGTTCCTTTAAAATTACCATTACTTCTTTGTATTCCTCCTAGACCAGGAATACTGGTGCCTGATACATGTTTTGGCCATGTAATACACTCAAAAAAAATGAAACCTTGACTTTAATTTTTTCTTGTCAACAGGTTCCACACAATTTTATTATGAAAGTTGAAAACAAATATTTCAAGGTTATCTAACTTAATGGGGTTGTTTTAGGGAGAAATAATATTTTTGACTCAAGCCAACTATTATCACTAATTTTTGCTCAACAAGAGACGTTTGAGTTTAACTAACTAAAGTCAGTTATGTTATATGGACTAACAAAATTTGTTTAGAAGTTGCATATTACATATTTCTCTATTCAAAGAAAACTAATGATTTTACAACAAAACATTCAATTCAAGCTTAATTAATCAAAATAAAATGCTTTCACTAACTTTAATTTTTACTAGTTAGGTTGAATTAACTCTAGTTTGTCAACAGGTTCCACACAAATTACTTCAGTAAACTCAACATTTGTTAGTTCCTTTATTCACCAACACAAGAGTTTATCCACAACATTCTGTTTTACAAAAGAGAGAAAAAAAAGTTAAACATACCCATGAGCAGCATTTAAAGTTGGTTATCTTTACCTTAAAAAAAAACAAAAAAACAACAACAACTCTGGACACACTTTACATGCATGTCACCCAGAGCAGTGGTGCGTCTCACACACAAAAAAAATTAAATGGTTTCAAGTGCAAAGCAGGCCTTCATGTTAAACGCCACACGCTCAATGTTGTTCACTCATACCGTTTGTTTTTAAGCATCTGTACCTTGGTTGAGAGTCTGGTAGCATTCAGCTGGACGAAGGTTTTCTGAAGCACCTCAAATAACATTTTCAGTTCCTGAGGATAACAGAGGTTCATTGCATATATAACACCCATTAAGAGTGCACATGCAGAAGCGATGTCTCCCAAGTCGTGAAGCACTTCAACACCCTCAATCACTATTCCAACATCAATTGGAGTGGTGGTGGCATCACCTCCCTCAGCATTAATGCTGTAGATGCCAAAGACAACTTGTTCAAGGTCCCCGTATAGCACAGCCATCTGAATCCTTTCCACAAACAAAAAAGGACAACAATGAAATCACCAGCCAATTACATAATTCCAAAGAGCTCATTTATATTGCAGTTTTCTCCGTAAATGTTTTAAAATAGTGCTTTATTTCTAACTTTTGGTCCAAACTGATTCCTCACAATTTGTACACTCACTGGCCACTTTATTGAGTACACCTGTATGATCTGATGCCATCTAAAATAGCAGCTCTGCCATAAGTACTACTTTTAAAAGATTATAATTTTTCAATTTTTAAAATTAAATGATCAGAAACGTGATTTTGGTCTATCAAAATTGACATTCCTACAAGCCATAATCCCACAATGTTAAATGGATATTGTGATATTCTCAAAAGCCCTAGGATACCGTTACTGCTGCAGTAATTGTCAAGTCAAGTCACCTTTATTTATATAACGCTTTTATCAATACAGATTGTGTCAAAGCACTTAACAGTATCAAATTGGAGGACAGTGTGTCAGTAATGTATAATGATAAGATTAAACACTCAATTTTCAGTTAAAGGCATTGCATTTAGTATTTAATTGTTATGATTTTGGCTCACATTTAACAAAAACCCACCAATTCTCAACAAATTAGAATACTTCATAAGACCAATGAAAAACATTTTTAGTGAATTGTTGGCCTTCTGGAAAGTATGTTCATTTACTGTATATGTACTCAATACTTGGTAGGGGCTCCTTTTGCTTTAATTACTGCCTCAATTCGGCGTGGCATGGAGGTGATCAGTTTGTGGCACTGCTGAGGTGGTATGGAAGCCCAGGTTTCTTTGACAGTGGCCTTCAGCTCAACTGCATTTTTGGTCTCTTGTTTCTCATTTTCCTCTTGACAATACTCCATAGATTCTCTATGGGGTTCAGGTCTGGTGAGTTTGCTGGACAGTCAAGCAAACCAACACCATGGTCATTTAACCAACTTTTGGTGCTTTTGGCAGTGTGGGCAGGTGCCAAATCCTGCTGGAAAATGAAATCAGCATCTTCAAAAAGCTGGTCAGCAGAAGGAAGCATGAAGTGCTCCAAAATTTCTTGTTAAACGAGTGCAGTGACTTTGGTTTTCAAAAAACACAATGGACCAACACCAGCAGATGACATTGCACCCCAAATCATCACAGACTGTGGAAACTTAACACTGGACTTCAAGCAACTTGGGCCTTCCTCCACACTCTAGGACCTTGGTTTCCAAATGAAATACAAAACTTGCTCTCATCTGAAAAGAGGACTTTGGACCACTGGGCAACAGTCCAGTTCTTCTTCTTAGCCCAGGTAAGACGCCTCTGACGTTGTCTGTGGTTCAGGAGTGGCTTAACAAGAGGAATATGACAACTGTAGCCAAATTCCTTGACACGTCTGTGTGTGGTGGCTCTTGATGCCTTGACCCCAGCCTCAGTCCATTCCTTGTGAAGTTCACCAAAATTCTTGAATCGATTTTGCTTGACAATCCTCATAAGGCTGCGGTTCTCTCGGTTGGTTGTGCATCTTTCTCTTCCACACTTTTTCCTTCCACTCAACGTTCTGTTAACATGCTTGGATACAGCACTCTGTGAGCAGCCAGCTTCTTTGGCAATGAATGTTTGTGGCTTACCCTCCTTGTGAAGGGTGTCAATGATTGTCTTCTGGACAACTGTCAGATCAGCAGTCTTCCCCATGATTGTGCAGCCTAGTGAACCAAACTGAGAGACCATTTTGAAGGCTCAGGAAACCTTTACAGGTGTTTTGAGTTGATTGGCTGATTGGCATGTCACCATATTCTAATTTGTTGAGATAGTGAATTGGTGGGTTTTTGTTAAATGTGAGCCAAAATCATCACAATTAAAAGAAGCAAAGACTTAAACTACTTCAGTCTGTGTGCATTGAATTTATTTA
Source organism: Acrossocheilus fasciatus (assembly GCA_036784905.1). Classification (NCBI taxonomy): domain Eukaryota; kingdom Metazoa; phylum Chordata; class Actinopteri; order Cypriniformes; family Cyprinidae; genus Acrossocheilus; species Acrossocheilus fasciatus. The sequence continues at coordinate 631,797 of JAXUIB010000029.1, read as the reverse complement.
ATACACAAGTTTCACAATTTGAGTTGAATTACTGAATAAATGAACTTTTCCACGACATTCTAATTTATTGAGATGCACCTGTAGTGTATGTAATCATGTCAGTGCAATTTAGACAAGTCCACTGGATTCATAGACCCAGAAAACATGGGGTTAGACACCAAGATTACTTGGCTAGGTCAAATAATGAAGCAGTTAGGATATTTTAAGGGCTTCCTGCCCATCTGACCACGGGGTGAAGGTTTGGCGGCAGGCCGGTGTGACTCGGACCTGGTGAGTGCCGTGTTGCCACGCCCACCTCGGGACTCAGCCATGGAGCCAGTGTTGATTCCACCACAGTGCTAACCTTGCTTTTATCAGATTCCTGCCGCTTTAAGGTGTTTGTGGGGACCAGAGTGGCAGAGGTACAGGACTTGACTGAATCTGACACCTGGCGTTATGTACAGTCTGCCGACAACCCTGCAGATGCCATTACAAGAGGAAGGTCTCCCTCTAATCTCAACAGAGAAAGCAGATGGAACCAAGGCCCAGAATTCCTCAGACACACACCAGACCGCTGGCCAGAGATGCCACCATTAAGACATGTAAATCAAGACAGTGAGCTAAAGAAGTCGACCTTCTGTGGATTGTTAACCTCTGCTCTGTCACTGCCAGATCCTCATCAATTTTGCACCTTCACAGACTATCTAAATGCTCTTATACAATCATCAGCTGAAAGCTCCCCATCCATCGCAACTGCAGAAGACTATAAGGAAGCCGAGCTTACAGCCCTCCGACAGATCCAGGCAGAATCATTCTCCGACGAGATGTTGCACATGAAATCTGGTAAATCTCTACCAAGCAATAGTCGACTGCTGTGCCTAGCCCCAGAACTAGATAACAGTACAAATCTCATACGGGTTGGTGGTCACCTCAGACAAATCAGTCAACTAGAAGAAGATACCATTCACCCCATTGTCCTTGACCCACATCACCCGCTCACCAAGCTGATTATCAGGGACTACGATGATCGCTTGCATCACCCTGGACCAGAGAGGGTGTTTGCGGAGCTCAGGAGAAAATACTGGATATTACGAGGACGAGCAGCAGTGAGACATCATCAGCGGCAATGCACAGAATGCCAAAAATGGCGAGCTAAACCACATCCCCCCAGGATGGCAGACCTCCCACCTGCCAGGTTAAGAATTCACCAGTCAGTTTTCTATTCAACCGGTATAGATTGCTTTGGTCTTTATCTCATAAAGATTGGACGCCAAAATGAGAAGCATTGGGGGATTCTATTCAAGTGTATGACCACCCGTGCAGTACATATTGATCTCCTCACAAGTATGGACAGTGATTCATTCCTGATGGCCCTTCGTCGCTTCATTGCTCGAAGAGGCAAACCCTTTGAAATCCTATCAGATCAGGGAACGAATTTCAAAGGTGGTGAAAAGGAGCTTCGGGATGCCTACGCTGCTCTTCAACCTGAGCTCCAAGCTCAACTTGCAAGCCAGCAAATCAAGTTTATATTCAATCCACCTAATGCCCCACATTTCGGTGGATGCTGGGAGCGGGAAATTCGGTCTCTGAAAACAGCCCTGCGTGTGACCCTTGGAGCACAGACGGTCACTGAAGAAGTGTTGCGGACTGTTCTCATTGAAATTGAGGGGATCCTCAATGCCAAACCCCTTGGTTACACATCTTCAGACATTGCTGACCCAGACCCAGTTACACCCAACATCTTGTTGATGAGGCGGCGGGACGCCTCACTTCCACAAGTGGCATACCAGGATTCTGAGCTTCCCCAGCAGGCACACAACGTCATAAGACGTTAATATTTGGTTAGATTTAGGTCGCGACGTCAGGTAACCAAAATTCAATGTCAAGCCAACGTCTAATGACAACGTTACTGTGACGTCCAATACCGACGTCAGCTGACGTTGATGTTTTGTTGTTTTTAGGTTGTGTTGTAAAGTAACCAAAATCCAACGTCGAGTCAACGTCTCAAGCCAACGTCACATTGACGTCAAATACTGATATTTAGTCGTCAGGTATGGCAACCAAAATCCAACGTCTCCTAGACGTCATATTGGTAACGTCCACACAACGTCAAATTCTAACATCATTAGACGTTGATATTTAGTTAGATTTAGGTTGTGGCATTAACTAACCAAAATCCAACGTCAAGCCAACGTCTTAAGCCAACGTCACAATGACGTCAAATACTGACATTTTGTGGTCTGGTATGGCAACCAAAACCCAACGTCTCCTAGACGTCATATTGGTAACGTCCACACAACGTCCAACTCTAACATCATTAGACGTTGATCTTTAGTTAGTTTTAGGTTGGGGCATTAACTAACCAAAATCCAACGTCGAGCCAACGTCTTAAGCCAACGTCACAATGACGTCAAATACTGACATTTTGTGGTCTGGTATGGCAACCAAAACCCAACGTCTACTAGACGTCATAATGGTAACGTCCACACAACGTCAAACTCTAACATCATTAGATGTTGATCTTTTGTTAGTTTTAGGTTGTGACATTAACTAACCAAAATCCAACGTCAAGCCAACGTCTTAAGCCAACGTCATATTGATATCAAATACTGACATTTAGTCGTCAGGTATGACAACCAAAACCTGACAATTAGTTGTCAGGTATGGCAAGCAAAACCCAACGTCTCCTAGACGTCATAATGGAAATGTCCACACAACGTCAAATTCTAACATCATTAGACATTGATATTTAGTTAGAATTAGGTTGGGGCATTAACTAACCAAAATCCAACGTCGAGCCAACGTCTCAAGTCAACGTCACATTGACGTCAAATACTGATATTTAGTCATCAGGTATGGCAGCCAAAACCCAACGTCTCCTAGATGTCATAATGGTAATGTCCACACAACGTCAAACTCTAACATCATTAGACGTTGATCTTTTGTTAGTTTTAGGTTGTGGCATTAACTAACCAAAATCCAACGTCGAGCCAACGTCCTAAGCCAACGTCATATTGATGTCAAATACTGACAGTTAGTCAACAGGAATGATGACAAAAACCCAACGTCTCCTAGACGTCATAATGGAAACGTCCACACAACGTCAAATTCTAACATCATTAGAAGTTGATATTTAGTTAGATTTAGGTTGGGGCATTAACTAACCAAAATCCAATGTCGAGCCAACGTCTTAAGCCAACGTCATATTGATGTCAAATACTGACATTTAGTCGTCAGGTATGACGACCAAAACCTGACATTTAGTCGTCAGGTATGGCAACCAAAACCCAACGTCTCCTAGACGTCATAATGAAAACGTCCACACAACGTCAAATTCTAACATCATTAGACATTGATCTTTTGTTAGTTTTAGGTTGTGGCATTAACCAACCAAAATCCAACGTCAAGCCAACGTCTTAAGCCAACGTCATATTGATGTCAAATACTGACATTTAGTCGTCAGGTATGACGACCAAAACCTGACATTTAGTCGTCAGGTATGGCAACCAAAACCCAACGTCTCCTAGATGTCATAATGGAAACGTCCACACAACGTCAAATTCTAACATCATTAGACATTGATCTTTTGTTAGTTTTAGGTTGTGGCATTAACTAACCAAAATCCAACGTCAAGCCAACGTCTTAAGCCAACGTCACATTGACGTCAAACACTGATATTTTGTGGTCTGGTATGGCAACCAATACCCAACGTCTCCTAGACGTCATAATGGAAACGTCCACACAACGTCAAATTCTAACATCATTAGACGTTGATATTTAGTTAGATTTAGGTTGGGGCATTAACTAACCAAAATCCAATGTCGAGCCAACGTCTTAAGCCAACGTCATATTGATGTCAAATACTGACATTTAGTCGTCAGGTATGACGACCAAAACCTGACATTTAGTCGTCAGGTATGGCAACCAAAACCCAACGTCTCCTAGATGTCATAATGGAAACGTCCACACAACGTCAAATTCTAACATCATTAGACATTGATCTTTTGTTAGTTTTAGGTTGTGGCATTGACTAACCAAAATCCAATGTCAAGCCAACGTCTTAAGCCAACGTCACATTGACGTCAAACACTGACATTTTGTGGTCTGGTATGGCAACCAAAATCCAACGTCTCCTAGACGTCATAATGGAAACGTCCACACAACGTCAAATTATAACATCATTAGACGTTGATCTTTAGTTAGTTTTAGGTTGTGGCATTAACTAACCAAAATCCAACGTCAAGCCAATGTCACATTGACGTCAAACACTGATATTTTGTGGTCTGGTATGGCAACCAAAATCCAACGTCTCCTAGACGTCATAATGGAAACGTCCACACAACGTCAAATTATAACATCATTAGACGTTGATATTTAGTTAGATTTAGGTTGGGGCATTAACCAACCAAAATCCAATGTCAAGCCAACGTCTTAAGCTAACGTCATATTGATGTCAAATACTGACATTTAGTCGTCAGGTATGGCAACCAAAACCCAACGTCTTGTAGACGTCATATTGATAATGTCCACACAACGTCCAACTCTAACATCATTAGACGTTGATCTTTTTTTAGTTTTAGGTTGTGGAATTAACTAACCAAAATCCAACGTCGAGTCAACGTCTTAAGCCAACGTCATATTGATGTCAAATACTGACATTTAGTCGTCAGGTATGGCGACCAAAACCCAACGTCTTGTAGACGTCATATTGGTAACGTCCACACAACGTCCAACTCTAACATCATTAGACGTTGATCTTTAGTTAGTTTCATGTTGTGGCATTAACTAAACAAATTCCAACGTTGAGCCAACGTCTTAAGCTGACATCATACTGATGTCAAATTCTGACATTTAGTCATGAGGTACACTGTAAAAAAAAATCTATTTTACGGAATATAACTGTACATATTTACAGTATTTTTCTGTTATTTTAAATTATAAGTAAAATTCTGTAAAACAACATCTATAAATTAAAAACTTGACTGTTATTTTAAGTAAGCTGTTATATCTTTAATGACAAATTATAGTAGTTCTCATTTTTTTAACACAGGAAAATGGCTGTATTATTTATACTGTATTTTTTCTGTATTCTTAAATTGCATTTAATTTAAATGTAAAATTACACAAATAATCTGTAATATGTAGCTCATTATATTAAAGGTTTATGCCCATACTAGCTGTTAAGCATTTTTCTTTGTAATTTTAGTAGTACATCAAGTACATCATATTAGTTTTATATTTAGGTGTTTTTACATTTATCAATTCTGAACACAAATATAGCTGACTTACATCAAATAATGCATAGTCTGTTTTTAAAGAGTAAAGCTGCACTACTCTCCAGGTTGAAACTTTCAGGCCTCTGCCCACACACCAGTGGAAACTGTGAACAGAGAAAAGTACACATAATCTTTAAAAGCTCAAACTCTCCAAAAAAAATCCATTGACTTTCACAAACATGGTATACAGCCATTGTAAATTATTGGTATGTTATCTGATCAGAATGTGCATTTGTTATTTGTGTATTTGTAGAGAAACCCTATACCTACGGAGAAATTTGAAATGAGAAAAAAACAGAGCATGGAGAAAAGGGTCTGAAAGGACTGGAATGCATACCATAAAATTTTGAATCCTCGATTTGTCAAATGTGCATGTCTGCATTATGGAAAGACCATCATTTACCATAGTTTACATTTTCCCATACCATGAATGCTGTAACGGCATTACCACTGCAGTCAACAGTGTAATCTGTAGACAAATGTTGCAATTATGACAGTATTTGCAGTAAGTGTTACTGTGGACAAAGGAATAAACCTAAACCAACAGGTGGTGTAACACTGTCTGCAATACAGCAAAGGGTCAGATACAGAAAATGCCACAGTTGTATGCATAGCTGCATTTAGGCATAAGAGTGGTACAGTTGAGACAAGGGATTTGCTAAAGTTCAAAAGGGTCATTATTGGTCATGTGAATGTAACTGCAATTTACGAGTATAGACAGACGTGTACACACTGTCTGTACTCCTAAACCTAACCCTATTTTAACTCTAAATTCATAGGGAAATTATAGGTGAATAGTGAATAGCACACATACACTTGTAAGCATAAGTGAAACGTCTCAGGTTACGTATGTAACCCTAGTTCCTCGAGGGAACGAGACGCTGCGTCCGAAGACGCTAGGGGAACGCCCTCAGCGTAACCGGCTCTGAATACAAATGAAATCTGTCCAATGGATGGGCGGGACGTCACGGGCGAGGTGACGTAATGACCAGCTGGTATAAAAGCACATGCGGTGCAAACCGGCGTCAGCCTCTGGAACGAAGCTAGCGCTGGCAGGGATGCCGGAAGTGTGGCATCGGGACGCAGCGTCTCGTTCCCTCGAGGAACTAGGGTTACATACGTAACCTGAGACGTTCCTCTTCAGGAACTCGAGCTGCGTCCGAAGACGCTAGGGGAACGAGATATCCACGCTGCCAGACTTTCCAATCCCTGCCCAGTGTGTATCTCCGCGGAGCACACCTAGGGCGAGAGGACGGAAGAGCCTGGAGTGGCCCGCATGTCCAGGCCATAAAACCTGACAAAGGTCAGGGGCGTAGACCAACCCGCCGCGTTACAGATGTCCTGAATTGGGACACCTGCCAGGAAGGCCTTGGAGGCCGCCACACTCCTAGTGGAATGAGCCCTGACTCCCATCGGCGAGGGGAGGTCAGAGGACTCATAGGAAATGTTAATAGCATCCACTATCCACCGACTGAGGGTCTGCTTGGAAGCAGGGAGACCTCTTTTAGGGGGACCATAGCAAACAAGCAACTGGTCCGCCCTTCTCCACAGGGCAGCTCTGTGGACGTATGCGTCCAGTGCTCGCACTGGACACATACAATTAAGCTTTTGCTGGTCTGGCTCCCTGAAGGGAGGAGGACTGAAGGCCTGCAGTACGACAGGCTGTGGCGTGACAGAAGGAACTTTGGGGACGTACCCTGCATGAGGGTACAAAAAGGCTTTGGCCATACCAGGCGCAAAATCCAAATGAGTAGGGGCCACTGAGAGGGCCTGCAGATCCCCAACTCTCTTAAGAGAAGAAATCGCCAGAAGAAATACAGTCTTCAGAGTGAGATGGCGATCAGATATCTCCTCTATAGGCTCAAAGGGAGGCCTACAGAGAGCATCCAACACCACAGCCAGGTCCCATGGAGGAACACGGGACCGTACTGGAGGCCTTAGCCTCAGCGCACCGCGGAGGAAACGTGTAACCAGGGGGTGTCTACCCACTGACTGTCCACCAAGAGAGGTGTGGTAGGCCGAAATCGCCGCCACATAAACCTTCAAGGTGGAGTGGGTTAACCCTGCAGAGAATCGAGCCTGCAAGAACTCCAGCACTGTACCAACCGGGCAGTTAACTGGGTCGAGCTGGCGATCTCTGCACCATGAAGTGAAGAGTCTCCACTTCAGGGCGTACAGTTTCCTCGTAGAGGGAGCTCTGGACTGGAGGATGGTCTGCACAACCTCGGTTGAGAGACCGGAAGCTATGAGCTGTGCCCCCTCAGGGGCCACACCCACAATTTCCATAACTCCGGGCGGGGGTGCACCAGGGTGCCTCCTGCCTGTGAGAGGAGATCCCTCCTGACGGGAATCTCCCATGGAGAGCCGTCGAGGAGAGAAATCAGGTCCGAGAACCATACTCGGCCCGGCCAGAACGGGGCTACTAGCAAGAGCCGAACCCTGTCCCGGCGCACTCTCTCCAGAACTCCGGGGAGTAGAGCAATCGGGGGAAAAGCGTACAGACGAAGCCTCGGCCACGTCTGTACCATGGCATCCAGCCCCAGTGGAGCTGGATGAACTAGAGAGTACCAGAGGGGACATTGCGCTGTCTCCTGAGAAGCGAAGAGGTCCACCTGAGCCTGGCCAAACACACTCCAGATCTGCTTCACCACCTCGGTGTGAAGCATCCATTCCCCGGGCCACAGCCCCTGTCTCGACAGGATGTCTGCTCCCACATTGAGGTGCCCAGGGATGTAAACTGCTCTCAGTGAGAGGAGTTTGCCCTGGGACCACACAAGGATCTGGTGCGCCAGCCTGTACAGGGGGCGCGACCGCAGACCTCCTTGGTGATTGATATAAGAGACCACTGCTGTGTTGTCGGTGCGCACCAACACATGGTGACCTCTTAGGTCTAGGAGAAAGTGTTTCAAAGCCTGAAACACAGCCAGCATCTCCAGCCGGTTGATGTGCCAGGCGAGAAGATGCCTGCTCCACAGACCGTGGGCAGGGTGGCCATTCATGACCGCTCCCCAACCGGTGAGGGACGCATCCGTCGCTAGCGTTACGCGGCGACATGGAGCTCCCAGCACCGGGCCCTGAAACAAGAACCAAGGTTGTCTCCACATGACTAAGGCACGTAGGCACTGCCGCGTGACCTTGATCATGCGAAGCGGGTTTCCCCTCGGGGAAAACCCCTTGGTCTTGAGCCACCACTGTAGGGGTCTCATGTACAGCAGGCCAAGAGGTATCACGTTGGACGCAGCTGCCATCAGACCCAGCAGTTTCTGAAACTGCTTGACAGTGAGTGACTGGCCTTCTTTCACTCCCCTGACTTCCGTGAGGATCGACTCGATCTGAGCAGGGGACATATGTGCCTGCATCGTGGTCGAATCCCACACCACACCAAGATAAGTGGTTCTCTGTAATGGAGAAAGCACACTCTTCTTGGCGTTCAGTCTTAACCCCAACACTTTCATATGGGCGAGAACAACATCTCGATGTTGAGCCGCCCTTCGCTCTGAATGAGCGAGAATCAACCAATCGTCGATATAATTGAGTATGCGGATGCCTCGTAGCCGCAACGGAGCTAACGCGGCGTCCACACACTTGGTAAAAGTGCGGGGTGAGAGTGCTAGGCCAAAGGAAAAACCCGATACTGGTAAGCTTTGCCCCCGAAAGCAAACCTCAGGAACCTCCTGTGAGTAGGAAGGATGGAGACATGGAAGTATGCATCCTTTAGATCGATCGTGACAAACCAGTCCTCGGACCTGATTTGTGACACGACCTGTCTGAGTGTGAGCATCTTGAACTTCAGTCTGCCGACTGAGCGGTTCAATTGACGCAGATCTAAAATGGGACGCAATCCTCCATCCTTCTTGGGAACTATGAAGTACCGGCTGTAGAACCCGGACTCTCTTTCTTGAGGAGGGACCACCTCGATGGCCTCCTTCCTTAAGAGAGTATTCACCTCTTGTTCCATTACCAGAGCCTGCTCGGGATCCACCAAAGTGGAATTCACCCCGTTGAATCGAGGCGGAGGAGAACCGAACTGGATTCTGTAGCCTCTTTCTACAGTACGCAGGACCCAGTGAGACACATTTGGCAGTAGTTTCCAAGCTGCGAAATAGTCTACTAAGGGAACCAGTCTCTCGAGACTGGCCTCTGGTGTAATCGGAGCTGCTCCAGAGACCCCCGAAGGGGTGGCGAACATCTCAGCTCCGCTACGTCTCCGGGCGGAAAGAACTGAGACATATGCTCGCTGGAGACCGCTGCGCCCTGGAACACCGTACGTGGCAGGGTTGGCAGATCGATCTCCTGAGGGTACCGGGGCGAGGCGAGCACCGAGTACTGCGGTGATCGCCGTCCTTCCCCAGTGGGGGCTACCCTCATAAGCCCTGGGCCACTGACCTCAGGGCTTCTTGGCCGAAGACCTCTTCGCCTGCAGAACGGTCCGCAGATCCGGCTTAGGCTGCGAGGTCTTTGACCGAGAGCCCTTCTTACCGCCCTGGCCCCTATGTTTTCTTGGGGGAGCACGGGCGGCGACGCTCTCTTTCTGAGCCTCCATGTGCGAGGAGCCAGCACGCGGCCGGGGCTGCTCTCGCCCAGCAGCCCCTTGAGCTAGAGAGCGGCGAGGGAGAAACCGCTGGAACGCCGCCGCCTGCCTACTGGCCTCCTGGTGCCTGTCGACGACTGCGTCAACAGCATCACCAAAGAGGCCAGATGGCGCCAGCGGGGCGTCCAGGAGGAAGACCCTGTCGCGATCTTTAATATCCGACAGGGTCAACCAGAGATGCCTCTCCGCCGCCACCAAAGCTGCCATAGACCGCCCGATAGCACGGGCGGTCTCCTTGGTGGCACGGAGAGACAAATCAGCGGTTTTGCGGAGTTCGGTGATATCCTCCGCACTAAATCCCTCGCCCTCATCCAGCTCTTTGAGCAGGTCAGCCTGGTATGCCTGCAACACCGCCATGGTGTGCAGACACGAACCAGCCTGACCTGCTGCCGTGTACCCCTTGCCCACCAGCGCTAACGATGTGCGCAGCGGCTTGGTGGGCAAAGTCGGAGCCTTCAGAGACGACGCAGCGTCAGGGGACAGATAGCTCGCGAGCGTCTGTTCCACCCGAGGCATCGCTCTGTAACCGCACTCACTCGTCCCCGCCACATTACCGTAGTAATCGGACGAGGGGACGAAGAGGCGGGCCGAGAATGGTTTTCCCCACGACTTCGACACCTCAGTGTGAAGGTCGGGGAAAAAAGGCAGGCTCCGATGTGGAGATGGAGTCTTAAACCACAGAAAGCGCTCGTCTAACTTGCCTTTCTGTGGTTCGACATGACACTCGGGCGGCCAGACAAGATTTAACTTGGCCACGGCCCGAGTGACCACCTCCACAAGCTCCTCATACTGGGGTGAAAGAGAGGGCGCAACGTCTTCAACGTTTCCCATGTCAACCTCCTCGGAGGAAGACAGGAGAAGCGCAGATGCCGCTGCCCGAGGGGAAGTATCCGCCTGGCGGGCTTCCAATCTCGGGGAGCGGTCATGGGATCTGGCGAGCGAGGGCGGAGATAGAGACTCGCTCGTCTCCGATCCCTGCGCCATATCCCACTGCGAACCCCACGAGCGCTGCCGCCGCTCCGCCTCGGCGAAAGCGGGGCCAGCGCCACGGGGAACGCTGACGAAAGATCCCTCTTTAGAGAAGAGGACCTTTCGGGAGCGAAGTACACGCAGAGGGAGGCTCTCGCAGTGCGGGCACTCATCCCCCTCGAGAGCCGCCTCCGCATGTCTCGCTCCCAAACAAACCACACACAAGCTGTGTGTATCACCTGCGCACAAGTAACGTTCGCAGGGAGGAACACACAGCCTGTACTGTGATTTGCTCTCATTGCCCTGATGTCTAGCCTTGAACTGGCTTTTAGACATCCTCGAAACAAGACAGACAACACCAAATAGGACTGACAACACACAGAGCGCTAGCTGAATGACAGAAAGCTGACGCCGGTTTGCACCGCACGTGCTTTTATACCAGCTGGTCATTACGTCACCTCGCCCGTGACGTCCCGCCCATCCATTGGACAGATTTCATTTGTATTCAGAGCCGGTTACGCTGAGGGCATTCCCCTAGCGTTTTCGGACGCAGCTCGAGTTCCTGAAGAGGAACACCATTTTACCAATTAATTACATGTAACAGCCTAAAAAATAAAAATCAATATATGGGTGATTCTTCAATTGGGGGCTATTTTGCCATCTTACATTTTGATGAATTAAATTTGGTTGAATTTTGTTAGAATTATGTCAAGACAATGTTTACATCCTTTGATGTAAAGATATAATAATGGCCACGACTGAGCTTAAATATAATTTGAGTATTTTATATCTATTTGCCAACTGGCACTGCAAAACGTCATTCCCATCACAACATCAAAAAGTCTCATAATGCAAAGAATTTATCAAGGAGATCATTTAAACTCATTTATCTTGCAAACATTGTTAACCTTCAACAATACGTATAAAAAACAAAATGTTTCCATTCAGTGAATTACATATATTTTCTTGTTCTTACCATCAAAATGTGTTTTTCTGTGTTCATCAAAGCACACATTTGTTTAATTTCTGGAAAATTAATTTTAGATGTTTTTTCTTTGAATAGGTGGATGAGTATTTCATTAGGCTTTTCATGTAGCACCTCAAGATTGAACATAAAACAGTTTTAAAGGTATGTTTGCTGTAAATTAAGCAACGTGGCGGTAATGACATACTGTTCTGGTAATGACATAAATGAAAAGTGCACTGATACATAAAGCAAATTTAAAGGCTTAAATAATGACTTCTGGTGAGTGTTGTTGAAAGAAATGGGCAGATGTGAGGAGATGTATATAAATATGACACAACCATCAACTTGAACATGTTTATTTCAATCATGCAGAAACCATACAATATTTTCTAGAGAATCAATTGCCACAATAGGATAAACAGCATAAACATATCCTTCATAAACATTTCATAACTATGAATATTACCATTAGGTGAAATATTATATGTTTGGGTTAATAACGCATAAAAGTTGCACACTAGTTGACCAAACATGAACATCCAGAACTATATATCTCCAAGGACCGCCCTCTTGACAGATCTCTTATAAGTGGGAGAACAATTTCTCCCAGACATCTACTGGCAGCATCATGTGCCTTTTCGTCACTGGCTGAGGTGGTGGGATAAGACCCAGAAAATCATGCGGCTGATACCACAGAATATTTTTCTATAATCTCTAGACCTTTCAGTTGATTTCTTGGGAGCCATTCTGGTTAAAAAATAAGAAAAAATAGTTTTAGGAAGAAAGGCATCTCACTTAAGTTTCATTGCAAAATCACACTATTATGCTTCTTTAACTTAATTTATAAACACATAATATGATATAGATAGTGACACAGAACATGTCATTACCACCATCACTTGTCATTACCATCACAACAAGTTGTGTGTTGGTAATGACGTGTTGCGGTAATGACATTTTAATTTTTTTTCAGGAAAAAAGATGCTAGGTCATGGTTTTGCTAACATCACTCAACAGCTAATACAAAAAGAACTTTAAATACACATAAATCATGTGAATATATATATATATATTTATCAAAATATTGCTGCTACAGCATTTATGGTAATGACGCTGAATAAGTCTACTCCATGATCAGAAGGAATTCATGATTAAATTACTTACTTTTTCAGACATCAAATATCACTGTTCTTCCATGGCTGACATGTGCTCCTCTGCTAGTCCTCATTTCCATGGTTACGGCATAAACAAGTCTTACCCTCAAAAATATCCTTGTTGTAATCATAGACTGTTCCGGTAATGACAGTATTGTTGTGGACAATACTAAATTGTTAAAAATATTCACAAATTGCACAGATATGAACCCGAATTATGCATCAAGTGCCTTTTTAAGTTACTGTTTAAACATATATTGTGATTTTTTAATGAACTGATAACATTTTATCACATTTTCAGAGCAGATAAGTTTTAAAGTCTGGGTTGGGGACAAGGCCTGAGTAGCCAAATATTAGTGATGAAAACATTTTTAAAAATGGAAATCAGACTGATTTTAGTGTATAACATTTTTTGGTGGTGCAATAAATACTATTTGAATTAACTAAACTATTTATTTTATAATATAATATTTTTAACATTAATGTATAACCTGGGGACATAAAAGTTCCCCCAATTGAAGAATCACCCATATACATATTTGCTATCTTTTGTTTAAAACTAGTTTTTTCTACAGTTGCAATGTTATTTGATGTCTCTCTTTGTTGCTTTGGTCGTGATTGGTTAATCTAAACGTCATCCAGGAATCTGGCCAATGACAACTGGGCACGCCTCCTACCGCTCAAATTTGAATTTACACACCAGTCCGTTGCTGCTCTGACAACTTGCATCTAGTCTGTTGATGAAGCCGTCTCAGGTCACGTGAATTATGATCGCCTTTTCACAGGCGGCCAATCACAGCTGACTTCCGGAAAAGGGGAAGTAACCAATGGCGTTAGAGATAACAATTAAAACAGCAAGCCCCGCCCCACGACTGACAAAAATAGAAGTGTTTGCGCGAGCAGGTGAGAGAAGATGAAGCGCGAGGATGTGGGGGATGATCACGCGCGCGCGAGGGCTTGTATTGCGCGCAGAGGACAGGTGACGCGCGCGCGAGTGTTTGAAATTAGCTCGCGTGCCCCCGTTTCCTCGCGTGTAGATCTGTTTTCCTCTCGCGGAAGTGATTTACCGCGCGCGCCAGCAAAAGTGGTGCGCTCGGTTAATAATGTCACAGATTTGACGCCATACATTCTGCAGTCCTGCTCCGTTCAGTGCAGTAGTAATGGCTTTTACATGGATTATCACATATCTGACAGATGAATTCTTATTTTGACCGATTTTGAGTTATGCGGTGCAGATTGAGAACGAAAAAGCGCGAATATGAACACAGACACAATGGCTAATGGACACATATTGCAAACGGCAGAAGGTAAATACCATTTATAATTTTTCTACTGTTACTGTTAAAGTGATATGCTAATCGCGATGACATAATCTGTTACTGTTTTGATATTATGTTTTAATAAAGATAAGGCTGTGTGTAATGACGATGTTGTGGCCATGATTTAAAGTGACTACTTTGTGTTTTTAAATATTTGTTTATATCGCAGAATGTAAATATATTCACGTAACATAGTGCTACAAGTTACTGACGTTTTAATAGAGAAGCATGCATGAATGACAGAATAAATAGAGTCTGGGAATGTGTCGTCACAGCGGCAATGCATTCTGGGAATTTAGGTCACGGGAGCTACAGCGGAGACTGAGTGGTAGTGAATGTAGACGTTTTATATTATTTAATGTTTAAATTATTCTACTTAAGATCGCGTTGCAAGTGGTTAATGCTTACTGTATCATCAACTGTCATATCCTTTTGCACAGCCGGTGTGAAAAACGTGCTTTCTCTGCGTTAGAAAGCCGAAAAAGCAGGGGTTTTACCTGCAGACATTGATGATAAAGGCTGTGGTAATTGATCATTACAACGCGATCTAAGTTAAATCATACATTAAATATGTCTACATTCACTACGGAACTCAGATGAAAATTAAACTGAAAATCGGTATGGTAAATATCTAAAATAAAATGTGGCTTTATAATTCATCTCTGTTGATTTAATATATTATAGATACAGTGATTTGCATTAAACTGTAAATCCTCACACCACTAAGGAAATCATATATGGAAATGTTATTTGCGGCAGCTCGTTAATACCTGGCGACTTTTTGTATGGATTAAGTTTCCTTCATTTATTTGATCGCTCGCATCGTTGTTCGGCATCTCTAGTAGAAATCTTCAACTTGGTTCGGTCAAGTCAATGTATTTATTTGCATAGCATCCACAATACACATCGTTTCAAAGCAGCTTCTAGTAAGTTCTGTTACCTTTATAATGGCTTAACTCTTAACACTGAGCAGTTTTACCAGGCAGTTTTTGATGATATAAAATGATCCACTGTTTGAGATCTAGCTGTTGTATATTCTCCCCTTACAAAATTAGACATGGTTTGCTACTCTAACCATAGTTTATCCATGGTATTTAATAAGATTGTGGTTATAAGAATGGTAATACATACACCAAAAACACGGTCGCTACACGTTTACTATAGAAAAACCATGGTCAATTGTTGTAAGTGTTTTAGCAGTTAGCATATATCAGTACCACTGTAGTGAAGGAGACTGATTAGTAATGAATATTTGCAGCCTCTCAGACAAACAACAGAGCATTTTTTTATTATTTAAAGAGATCTACATATTAGTCTGTTTTATTCTAAGCGTATGTAAGATGTTTTTCAAAAATATGAATGTAAAACGGTCGGCTTTTTCTGTGGTGATTTGCATTTGTTCAAGCTGTGTGCTCCTGAGCGTGACCTAAAAAATGGCGGATTCCGACGCGGCGTGACGTAGTTTGCCAAGCTCTATAGCGGGACATGTAACGTTATGATGTTAATACAGAAGGCCGCCGTTTGCTGATCTTATTTTTAATAACATTATGAAATAGTAAAAATAACTAACGTTATATTGTTCTTTTATTGTAAAATAAAATGTCTCACTGTGGAACATGAAAAACTGGCATATACACTTGTTCAACAGAGAGGACATGAAACCACCATTCTTGGACTTAGAATACTATGCAAACCATGCTTTTGGATCTACTGTTAAATTTTTGTAATAAAGCTGGTGAGTAGGCTAAATTTCTGTAAGCCCATGTCTCTGTCAGTAAGTCAACAATATTGTTCTATTAAACCTGCTAATATTCATTTGTGTGTGTGTGTGTGTGTGTGTTTTCCCTCTCATGGTCCAGAGGTTTTGGGATTGAAAATCTTCTGCCACATGATCTTCCGTAAAAGTGAGTATACATGTCATACTAACATTAATTCTTTAAATGATCATGTGCTATTATATGTGCTGAAATGTGAACACAGCAAAGCAGGCAAACTCTGCACCAAGGCACCACTCTGATTCAAAGTTTGTTCTTGAGTTTAGCTCACTCAACATGAAAACTCCCTCATCATTTTCTCACCCTCATGTCTTTTTTGATCTTCTTTTGTGTTCCACAGAAAAAAGTCAGTTGCAGATTGGAAAAGACATGGGTGAGTAAATGATGACATATCCACCTTATTCTTCACATAAAAATGGGCCATTTGTAGATTTTATGGGTCTTGCTTCCGGTCTCTTTTACTTCCAAATATTTTTAGCTGTACAGAACCACTCGTTTTGCTGCTTGATATTGCAAATTGGTGTGTCTTACCATGTTATTTTAGTGTATTAGCTTAATTATGAACACACTGGTTTGTAATGCAAACAGTTTTACCGTTTACTGCATGTTGTTATTCTTGTCGTTGTTTCCCTATAGCGGCTAAGGAACTGGAAGTCTCGCCCATAGGCTTACTTCCGTGTTTAGGAATAAGGTGGATAAGTATGATATCTTGAGTAATTTAATGATCTCCTCAAGTACATTTGTTAGACATTTCACCCCCTTGTGATAGAAAAACAGTGTAAACCGATTAATAATTATATTAGTTATAAATATACAGGTATTAGAATATTAGCAATTGATACAAATATTAATTCTTTTTATTTTTTGGTGTACTAATTGGCATTTTTCTGGGTACAAAATTTATTTACTTTATGATACATCTGAGAAAAGTTGTTCATTGTTGTGAATACTAATTTCTTTATAACTACCATCTCAAAGTAGAGTACACACACAGCAGTGAGTAGAGAACACACACCCAGAGCAGTAGTCAGCCATTCTTATTGTGCGGCCCGTGTGGGTAACGTGCCTTGCTCAAGGGCACCTCAGGCCCCGTTTACACTAGTGCGTTTTTTAAAAGAGCGCTGTTCATTCACTCATCTACATTTCCTGCCAGTATTGAGACTCGAACCCATGACCTTCAGGTTACAAGTCTGACTCTCTAACCATTAGGTCACAACTAGATCAATAAATAGGCCTGAATGTCTCATAATGTCAAATGTTGTTTATAGAAAAGGTACACAAATGAAGTCCTTTTCAATAAATCTCTTTTTTAATTTTATTTTTTATTTAACCCCCAGATGCAGCAAGGATCCAGCTGATTACTTCAGATTTGGTGGACTGCTCTTTATCTGCTGTGACTGTCACTTCTGGTGCAGAATCATGGACCTTTATTTGTATGTTTTGATTTTACTTATTACACTTGTGTAGCTAGTATTCAGGATTAAAATACAATGTAATTTTTGTCCACATATATTATCAGAGCTGTATGGAATCCAATAGGGTCAGTCAAATATTGAGAAAAAACACTATAAACCTGACTGGGAAAATACAAGCTAAAATACAGTTCCCTCCACAATCTTTTTCAAAGAAAAAATCATGATACTATAACCCTAACTTGTAAGATAAAAATGTAATTTTTAGTTTTTCAATTGCTCCTCAAGAATTCCTCCTCAGGAATTTGTTTACATAAATTTACATCTAAATAATGAAACAGTTTTAAGCATGGAATACACTACACGATTTTTGCCCTGATTTTCCGCCAATTTACAGTCAGGAGAAGTTGACGCTAGTTGCCGAAAGTCAGAGCCAGTCCGCAGATTTGAGATGACAGATTCCATAGAAAATTGCATAGTGTATGATAGTCACAGACTCCGGTTTTTTAAGCTTCAGACTCTGATTCTATCCAGTTGGAGGATATCAAACGTTTGATATTTTCAGCCGATTTTACAATGTATATTGTTTTCATTTGTCATGCGTCTCCTAGCAACAAGGCTCATGTTTCTGAGTGAGTTTGTTGTTTGTTGATCGGAACAACTTTAAAGTCTGGTAGTGTATGATCCTCGGTCATGTAGTGTATGATGCCCAGTTTTCCTTTGTCGCTATTTACAAAGTCAGTATATGTATGATGCCTAGTGTTTTAAAAATCTGTTCAGATTTTAAAAGTCATGTAGTGTATTCCAGCCTTTAGAATTAACAGTCATTTGAAACAGTGGCAATCTTGTAGATGTTTTGTATTTCTTCTTTTGAGAATATTTAATTCAACTTCTGATCAAACTGTTCTGTTAATTGGTACAGTATTGTAAATGTTGAAATGTATTTCCTTTCAAATTTGTACTTTTTTTTTTTTTTTCAAAAACTGAATGATTACATTTTCAGTTTTGTACAGTATATGTACAGACTTTGTATTTTGTCTTTCAAAATAAAACTTTTAATTTACAATCTTGAGCATGCTTTAACACTTTCATTTTTTTGTTTGTTTTTTAATAACCTGTAAAATAACAAGTGTTTCTCTGCAGAACTTTTGGGCTAGTGCTTTCAGCACTTTATTGAATGCGTTTGATCATAATAATCTAGGAAAAATCTGTAAAATGATAGTGTTTCTCTGTACAGTGTTTAGTGATGTCACTTTATTGAATTTGTCAGTAATAATCTAAGACAAATCCATAAAATAACAGTTTTGCACTGTAAAAAAAAAAAAAAGAAAGAGTCCAATGACTGGCAGTAGCGGCTGCCAAACAAAAACCATAAAACTGAAGTACATTTTTTTTTAAAAAGGGACAAACCACGCTTATATAATGGTGGAATACCATTCATAGGCCTTAAATACGGGACAATTCTATGTTAATGTCAAGCCCTGTTTGCAAATATGTGTTAATATTGCCAACTTCTTGGAAAATTATGGCAGACTGCTGATATTACTGAACTCATAGTGTGAAATATCCCAAAACATTGCTTTTGGTACCATATAATAGTCATAAATTGCTCAGTCAGTTGTTCTTTGTTCTCTCTTTTGTGTACATGCAACAGACCCAAGTAAATGTTAAGAGATGTGTTCACATCCTCACTGCCTTTTAGCATCAACATCAGGAAGGTTTTAGGTTTTGAAATTGCGTGATATCAGTTGTGTCTCCAGAAGATAAAAACCTAGCAGTTTGGGTGGGCCCGTGATCTTCCATCTAGCACCACAGTAGAACCAATGTGACTTCTACATTAGATATGACAAACTTGACACAAACTATAACAAGCGGTTCATAATGTGTTATGTATAATCAATTATTTGGACATTTAACTCCTCTTCCTTTTGTGTTCACAGGTTGATGACAAATGTGGTAATGGCCAGTTTCAATAGGGATGTAATGCAATGTCTGTCCAACGTTGAAATCAATTCAATGACGTCAGTCTGATTTTCATTTTCAACTAAAATGCAACGTCAATCTTACGTTGGGTTCTGACGTCAATATAACGTTGGGTTTTGACGTCAACCTGATTTTCATTTTCAACCAAAATGCAACGTCTGTCCAACATTGGAGATTGACGTCAATATGACGTTGGGTTCTGACGACAATCTGACGTTGGGTTTTGACGTCAACCTGATTTTCATTTTCAACCAAAATGCAACGTCTGTCCAACGTTGGAGATTGACGTCAATCTGACGTTGGGTTTTGACGTCAACCTGATTTTCATTTTCAACCAAAATACAACGTCTGTCCAACGTTGGAGATTGACATCAATATGACGTTGGGTTCTGACGTCAATCTGACGTTGGGTTTTGACGTCAACCTGATTTTCATTTTCAACCAAAATGCAACGTCTGTCCAACGTTGGAGATTGACATCAATATGACGTTGGGTTCTGACGTCAATCTGACGTTGGGTTTTGACGTCAACCTGATTTTCATTTTCAACCAAAATGCAACGTCTGTCCAACGTTGGAGATTGGCATCAATATGACGTTGGGTTCTGACGTCAATCTGACATCGGGTTCTTACGTCAACCTGATTTTCATTTTCAACCAAAATGCAACGTCTGTCCAACGTTGGAGATTGACGTCAATCTGACGTTAGGTTCTGACGTCAACCTGATTTTCATTTTCAACCAAAATGCAACGTCTATCCAACGTTGGAGATTGACGTCAATTTAACGTTGGGTTCTGACGTCAACCCGATTTTCATTTTCAACCAAAATGCAACGTCTATCCAATGTTGGAGATTGACGTCAATTTAACGTTGGGTTCTGACGTCAACCCGATTTTCATTTTCAACCAAAATGCAACGTCTATCCAACGTTAGAGATTGACATCAATATGACGTTGGGTTCTGACGTCAATCTGACGTTGGGTTTTGACGTCAACCTGATTTTCATTTTCAACCAAAATGCAACGTCTGTCCAACGTTGGAGATTGGCATCAATATGACGTTGGGTTCTGACGTCAATCTGACATCGGGTTCTTACGTCAACCTGATTTTCATTTTCAACCAAAATGCAACGTCTGTCCAACGTTGGAGATTGACGTCAATCTGACGTTAGGTT
This sequence comes from Acrossocheilus fasciatus, assembly GCA_036784905.1. Classification (NCBI taxonomy): domain Eukaryota; kingdom Metazoa; phylum Chordata; class Actinopteri; order Cypriniformes; family Cyprinidae; genus Acrossocheilus; species Acrossocheilus fasciatus. The sequence continues at coordinate 611,199 of JAXUIB010000029.1, read as the reverse complement.
CTGACGTCAACCTGATTTTCATTTTCAACCAAAATGCAACGTCTATCCAACGTTAGAGATTGACGTCAATCTTACGTTGGGTTCTGACGTCAATCTGACGTTGGGTTCTGACGTCAACCTGATTTTCATTTTCAACCAAAATGCAACGTCTGTCCAACGTTGGAGATTGGCATCAATATGACGTTGGGTTCTGACGTCAATCTGACATCGGGTTCTTACGTCAACCTGATTTTCATTTTCAACCAAAATGCAACGTCTGTCCAACGTTGGAGATTGACGTCAATCTGACGTTAGGTTCTGACGTCAACCTGATTTTCATTTTCAACCAAAATGCAACGTCTATCCAACGTTGGAGATTGACGTCAATTTAACGTTGGGTTCTGACGTCAACCCGATTTTCATTTTCAACCAAAATGCAACGTCTATCCAACGTTAGAGATTGACATCAATATGACGTTGGGTTCTGACGTCAATCAGACGTTGTGTTTTGACGTCAACCTGATTTTCATTTTCAACCAAAATGCAACGTCTGTCCAACGTTGGAGATTGACGTCAATCTGACGTTAGGTTCTGACGTCAACCTGATTTTCATTTTCAACCAAAATGCAACGTCTATCCAACGTTGGAGATTGACGTCAATTTAACGTTGGGTTCTGACGTCAACCCGATTTTCATTTTCAACCAAAATGCAACGTCTATCCAACGTTAGAGATTGACATCAATATGACGTTGGGTTCTGACGTCAATCAGACGTTGTGTTTTGACGTCAACCTGATTTTCATTTTCAACCAAAATGCAACGTCTGTCCAACGTTGGAGATTGACGTCAATCTGACGTTAGGTTCTGACGTCAACCTGATTTTCATTTTCAACCAAAATGCAACGTCTGTCCAACGTTGGAGATTGACGTCAATTTAACGTTGGGTTCTGACGTCAACCCGATTTTCATTTTCAACCAAAATACAACGTCTCTCCGACGTTGGAGTCCAACGTCAACCTGACGTTATACTGACGTCCGGTGCCTGCTGGGTCTGAGTCGACAGAGATGGAGAATATAAAAACACAAGATTTTGTTATTCAACTTTCTAATCGCAATTTGATCATAATATATGGCAAATATATGGCTCTCTGAGTCAAAAAGTCAGTTTCTGTGTCAGGTTTAACCTGAGCCACTGCTTACAGTGTGTTAGTATTTGTAGCAAAATTCCTTACCTTCAAGGAGCATATCAATGCAGCCATACCCAGAAACAGGCAGTTGCAGAAGGTGATGGTCAACACAGAACAGCGTAAGCAGTCTTAGACTTTGCGAGGAACTTGGAGGTTTTGCAGGATTTGACGGTTTTGCTCCATTTGGCGGTTGTACTGGATTTGGTGTTTTGGATTTCCAGCTTTTGGACAACATGGTCTTTAAGTCACAGTTTCTTCATCTTCTATGCCCTCCCCATTATAATCCTCCATCGCCATTTCCATCTCTACATCACAAAAGTCCCCTTCTGGAACTTCAATTTCCGAAATTTCAGTTTTTGGGATTTCAAATTCTGGAATTTCAATTTGAAAATCTTCCATTGTCTGACTTTAATGAACAGAAGTATTCCTCAGGTTTAGTGACAGGTAGATGTACCACATATGGCTCATTCAATCTGATAAACACTTCCTGTGTATTTTTATACATGACTTACATAAAACCCAAAGAGCAGGAAACCTACATTAGGGCCAATTAGCAGACAAGCCACAGCCGTGGTCTACAGTAAAACCTGTGTGTTTTATAACAAAACTCAAATAATGTTTGAAGATTTAAAATCGAAGTTTTGGGTATATTTTCACAGTTTTCAAACATGCAGTCATCTTTATACCACTGATTTATCATAACAAAGTCATACAGGTATTAAACGTGAACAAAATAATATATTGTTAAAAGTGTCTCAATATTTTTGTTTAATTAGGTCAGTGATATCCATTGTTGTTTTGGATATACTGACTTTTTATTATATGGACAAAAACTGCTGAAAAATACATACATACTGTACATACATATAGTTTTATAAGGATGCAAATGTAAATGATGAGATAATTTTGATGTTTATAGTTTACTATCCCTTTAAAGGCTCATTCAGACATTTGTTATACAACAATGTTATGACTTATAAAAATGATTACTGCCATTATTACATGTAAAATGTTTTCTGGCCATTAAAATCACCTTTTCTGAGTTGCGTTCACTGCATGACAGGCTGCTCTATAATGCTGTGTTGGATGGTTGAATAGAGGTGACATACTGAAAAGCAGATTTAAAATTACCATTGTCTCTTCCAGAAACACAGACACTCAGCCAGACCTGACAGTAAGTTTGTAATATTTCATTTTCATAGCCCAATACAATATATTTATGCTACTAAACTGAAATATAGCACTGTCAACCCTTCATGAGACCCTTAAATCAGCATTATGGGAAAGTATGTCATGTTCCTATAATGTGGTAAAACATTGTGGGCTTGTTTTTATACTTGTCCTACATAAAAGACAAAAAAGGCAAAATATGTAAGCATACATAACCTCATACCTGTGGTGTATGTATAGGTTCATATTATAGTGGTAATAGCAGGAAATGACAAGCAGAACTCAAATTAACTCTCAAACAACATGCAGCCTTTGTCTGTGCAGTGCAGTTTCTTTATGAAATATGCTGCAGTTGTCTGCGGGATGAATATAAATGCATGAAGCAAAAGATCAAATCACAGGACATGTTTATGTTTGTGGTTCATGACTCTTCCTTATTTATGGATGTGCACATACACAGGCTACACTGTAAAAGATGATGCAGTGTTAACTTAGTAAAATTACGTTCATCTTACTTATTTGTTTCTGCTCTGTTGACATTACTCAGTTTGATCAAGTTTGTATTACTTTCTGTTACTTAAAGCATTTCAATTAAGTACAATAAACTTAACCCTTGTGCATTGTTCAAATTCACCCTTTCGTTATGTTCGGGATGAAAACATCCACTAAATTAAACTGCTGTAAAATTGTATCAGATAAATATTTTTTTTAAAATTTTTTTTGCATAAATCTGTTAATCAACCTCAGTCCTGATCAAAGCTACTAAATCTTTAAACAAAAAAATCCAGGATTTTTACTCTTTAATTGCCAAGTTCATAAATGATGTCACTGATTTGGGGGAAAAAAAACACAAAATGACTTATTTTCAATATAAAACGTGATTGAGGACTGGATATTTTTTACCTTTTATCACAGTCTTGGACATGTGAAAGATAAGTAACAACATTGGCTTTCATGCATTGTTAGTTTTTGTGCAGCATCAGATTTTAATTTGTTCTCCCTCATTTACTGTTCATGGCTGTTTTTGCCCCATTGACTTCCATTATAACGACATTTTTTGATTGCAAAGCCATGACACCATATAATCATGCATTCTTGATTGTTGGTGGTTTTCCCTTTTGGGAAGAGGTAAAATTTGTCATTTTTACTGTTGAACACCAGGAAAAAAAAAAAAAAAGCTTAGTTTCTGGCTTGTATATGGAATTATATGGAGTATAACAGCATATTATAGTGTGTGTATAGCCTACAAGGATTCCCTGCACCGTAAAAAAGTGATAAGTTGACTTAACTTAAAAACTGAGGAAACCCGTTGCTGTACAATTTTTAAGTAAATGATCATTTAAAAAAAAATAAGTTAATTGAATTGTCAAGTTCACTTAACTTTTTTTTTATTATTATGTACTTAATTTTAAGGCAACAGGTTTCCTCAATTTCTTTAAGTTAAGTCAACTTTCACTTTTTACAGTGTGAGAAACAATTTCAGTGTCACCAGAGACACATCCAGTAACACAATAACACTGCAAGGAAATAATATACAAGCTGAAGACACAGCTGTGTATTACTGTGCCAGATAAACACAGTGACAGACACCAACAGGCTCCCTGTACAAAACAACATTATAATAAAAATAAGTGTATTTAATATATTTATAATATTTTGAGTAGTTTTGAATAGTTAATAGTTTGGCCCTTCATTCATGATTGCACCTTGTGACCCTCCCAATGCAAATCAAAACAACCCTGAACATCTGTTTAGTATTTATGTGCTGCTGATTGGATCTGAAGTGTTACATCACCACTTTCAAGATGAAGAATGCACTCTGTTTACTGCTGCTCTCATTCAGCCTTCAACGTGAGTTTTCCTCATGTCTATTATCAGTTTTAGGGTGAACAGATTCCAGATGAAATCAGTCTTTTCAATCTTCTTTTCAGGTATAAAATGTCAAAGTATGGAGTCCATTGAAAGCACAGTTGTGAAAAAGCCTGGAGAAACTCTGACTCTGTCCTGTAGAGGATCTGGGTTCAGCTTTGGTTGCTGTAGCATGCACTGGATCAGACAACAAGCTGGAAAACCTCTTGTGTGGATGGGACGTGTTTATAGTGACGGCAGTGGCAATGACTACTCTGAATCCTTCAAAGGTCGAATTGAAATCACCAGAGATAATTCAAAGAGTATGGTGTATCTAAAACTGACAGGCCTGACAGCAGAAGACTCAGCCATGTATTACTGTGCAAAGCAAGAACGGTGACACAAAGGTCTTGTAAAGCTGAACAAAAACCACACTGGCTGTTTCATCTCTTGTTACTCAAAGTCAACAGGTGGCAGCAGAGAGTAAAAAAAATCTATAAAATGCAATGAGATGATATACCATCGCTGGAGATGGTATGCAGTGAAGTTCATTATAAAAACTCAAACATGACAGCACAAAGGCATATCTGACTCCTTTAACACAACATGTGTCCTTTGATGTGTAGATTTGTGGTAGTGGTTATACATGTTACAGTGACAAACTAAAAAGCAGATGTTTAATACCAAAGACTCTTACAGGAGCAAAATAACTCTGTAAGGACAGAATATGACAATGAAGGACACAACAGTGTCTTAAGATGCACAAAAATGAACACAGTGATAACCTACAAGCAGTTCTGATCTAAAACATCTTGAATAAATGTAAAAAAAAAAAAAAAAAAATCCTCATAGGAACATAAAAGTGCATTTGAATTATATCATATTTCAAGATCATTTTTTTTCAGTGCACAAATTTGCAATATTAACAATGCAGGTACAACAGAAACATGCTTATTGAACTACTGCTATTGTTGCTGTCAAAAAATTCTTTATCAATACAGTATATCAGTTATGTCAAGCCCTCAAAAAGAATTAGAAAAGATGGAAAGAATGATGTAAAATCAATTCATGTCCACTATGAAAACGATCTAAACAAAACATGTCTTAAAGTCTCTAATGAGAGCATTAAATTATATGAACCCTAATATGAATATTTTTGTAGCATGTAGATTTGATCAGTAGCTCTGTATGATTATGTAAATCTCCTGTTGCATATTTAAACAGCAGGCATGAGTCAGTTTATACATTCATCTGATCACTAGAGAGAGAAGAATCGCTTCAGTTCATTCAAACTGTGCTGTGAAACAAACCATGATCTCTTCATCTTTAGTGCTGCTTCTGGCAGTGATATCCTGTAAGTTTAGTCTACTTTCTGTGATACATCATTTTGTTGCTAAAAAACTTGTTAACAGTCTTTAAACACCATGCTCTCTTATTAACTGGTATTATTTGATTTGATACAGGTATTGATTCATATGAACTCACTCAGCCTGAGTCTCTGATTGTCCGTCCTGATGCCACTCTCACTATCAACTGTAAAGTCTCCTATTCAGTTACAAGTGAGCATACAGCCTGGATTCGTCAGCCTGCAGGAAAAGCTCTGGAGTGGATTGGAATCATCTGGAGTGGTGGAGGCTTAGCCTACAAGGATTCGCTGAAAAGCAAGTTCAGTATCACCAGAGACACGTCCAGTAACACAATAACACTGCAAGGAAAGAATATGCGAGCTGAAGACACAGCTGTGTATTATTGTGCCAAAGAAACACAGTGACGGACACCAACAGCCTCCCTGTACAAAAACATCATATTCATATTGCAGTATTATCATGTTTTTACAACTGTTGCGATAGAGGCTATTTACACTAAGTGAAAATAGCAGTACTCTTTAGTGATATGCTATTTACACAGTGCAAATAGCTTTAGATTCTATTTATTCTATGTTAAAATAGCAGGATTCTGCTAATTATTGCAAATATTGAATAAAAGGGTATGATTAATTGTGGCGAAAAACATTACTTATTGCAAATAGTGGCACTTATCTGCACCTCTGCATTGTAATACATTATAAAATAGTATGCAATAACTTATTGAGTGTAATTTTAAATTTTTATTTCAAATTATTAAATGGATGCCACCTTATTGGGACAAAAGCTCTCCCTACCCTATCCCTACCCGATACTTTATGTTCAACTTTTTGATTATTTCCTTCATTTTTATTAAAAAATAAATGCTTTTCTGATGTGATTTGAAATTTAAAAAGGGAGAAAAAAAGTTTGCCAAAAGGCAGATTGCAAATTTGAATATCCCAATCATACGTTTGTGGGTGGAGTTAGTTAAATAGCCTCTGCCAACAACATGGCTATTTGCACTTAAATAGATACTTCGATTTTTTAAAAAAAAATTTTTATATTCCCAACAATTAAACAGTTGCCCACAGAAAAAAACAGGGGGTGCTGCAGCACCCTCAGCACCCCCACTTCCCGCGCCCCTGAGTTAGGATACAGTACATTTCGTTAATTAATTGTTTACAGTTATTCATGTGACTAAAGTCTGTTTTTAGGATATCAAAATGTGAATTCCTCAATTAGGGTCGGCGCCAAAGCACACAAAGTGAGGGGGCATGCAAGTGAGGTTACTTTGAAAAGAAAATAACCTGTTTCTAAATATTAATTAACACCAGTGTTATGGTTCAAAATACACTCTCGCACATTTAACAAGAAAAGATGTCGATGACATTCAGCATGTGTAGCTCTTATTTATCGTTAATGTTTGATCTTTACATCTTCCCCCATCTTTTAACCGAAATATTATTAACAAAACGAATAAGACATGGCCTGTAGGCTACCCGAGTTGTAACACAAAGAAATGAAAGACCTATGGATTTCCCCCTCACTGAAAAAGACATGCTTTTGGTTCATTAAAACTGGCTAAACCTTTATTAACAAAACGACTAAGACTGATTACATCCGCGTTAAAACAAACTTTTTCCCCATTAAAACAAACGCTCAGTTTGTGGTCCATTATTACATTAATGAAAAAAAAAGAAACTCACTTATAGGCTATTAAACAAATAAATATATATCTTTTATATTAACAAGCTCTGAGCGTTTGCAGGAGTCGCTATGGTTCTGTCAATCCTGTGCTGTGGCTTGTGCTGTATGAAGCAGATGCTTGTCTGCTGTCCAGCTCAACTAGGCTACATTATTTATGTTAGGCGGCAGGCCTATTGTATAAAAGTCGGTGGATGGCCGAGCACACCGGCACAAACCTTAAGAGTTAGTTATTTATCTACTTATTTATCAACATGTTACTAAGCGTAGAGGGCTGTGCACACTCATAACATAAATCCTGGCTAAATGCATCATTCCAGCAGCTATGATTAGCCTACAGTAGTTTACAGAAAAAAATAGTAGCCTATTTGCAATGACGATCCCATGTCTAAAACTGAGCGTACTGTCTAAAAGTGCTCGAATTGAGGTACGCAGAGGAATCACTGAATTAAATATAAATTAATGTGAAAACACTTTTAAAAGGTTTGCAAGGTTGCTAAATGATGCCTGTTAATTTTTTTTGATCAAGTACTGTACATTTTTTACTTTACATTAAGTACAGTACAGTTTTTTGTTTTACCTTTTAAGTACAGTACAGTTTTTATTTAACTTTTATGTACAGTGCATTTTAATTTAATCATTTAAGTTTTTATTTACCTGTATGTAAGCACGGTGCAGTGTTAATGTTCAAACTGTTTTTACAATGTTTAAAGTGGCTGACAATAATAAATATTCTTATTAGGAATAAAACACCCTCGTTTTTGAACTGTGCATAGCTCTAGCTGAATAATTAGGCCTACCACGCTACTGTATTTTAATGTTGGTCATTATGGTGGTACTTGGAGAGCCAAATATGTTCTGAGGTGGTACTTGGTGTGTAAAAAGTTTGAGAACCACTGCTATAGGGGGTCCCCTTTTTTGAAGAGGCTGGTGGTTGTTATGTTAGTGTTGCTATAGGCTATAGCATAATATCATTTATAAGAACAGGCTTTTGAGTTCATCAACAATATATACAAAAAGATACATATTCAGTCAATGCAATGTTAGGCTATATAACAACGAGAGATAAGCTATTGTTCGTCTTTTTAATTGCTTACCCTAATTAATATTTGATGTGATTTCCAAAATACAGATATCTAAAAAAAAAAAAAAAAAGGTAGAAAATAAACTCACTGGAGAGTATCACTGTCAAATTCAGTAGCAATTTATTTGATTATATAATCTTCATTTACTAATGAAAATTCCAATCTGAGCAATGGTGCAGCTGTCCCTTTGTGCCGCCAGCAGGTGGAGACTTCACCAATGAGTTTGTATGACTGCATACTGTATACTTCAAAGAATGTCATGCACAAACATTTTGATTAATTTTCGACATTTTGGGGAGTTTTGATGCCATGAGCTGCTGAACACAAAGGAAGATATTTTGAAGAAAGTTTGTAACCAGGCTGTTTTGGGGTACCATTGACTTCCATAGTAGGAAAAAAAGTCAATGGTGCCCTAGAACTGCTCTGTTTCCCACATTCTTCAAAATATCTTCCTTTGTGTTCAGCAGAACAAAGACATTCATACAGGTTTGGAACTACTTGAGGGTGAGTAAATGATGACAGAATTTTCATTTTTGGGTGAACTATCCCATTAAAGCAGAGCGGCCGACGAACTCCGTGCGAGTGTTAAAGCTGACTTCTGCTGATGAAACTGCAAACTATTTTCTTCAGTAAATTTTCAAATCTCTGACTCCTGGTCTTCCTTCAACACACCTGGTCCTTGGGTCTTAACTGTAATTCCCCTGCAACTGTTATCAGCAGTTTTGTGACATAATTAATAGCACATTCTTTCATTGTTATTTTCAGTGTGGTTTCATTGTGGTGTTTTCTGTGTTGAGCTCACTCAACCTCCATCTTTGGTTGTGAAGCCTCAAGAATCATTCTCCATCTCCTGCAGGATTTCAGTATCAAGCTACTGCATTCACTGGATCCGTCAACCTACTGTAAAACACCTGGAATGGCTTGGATATATTTGCAATGGTGGTAGCAATAACATTAAAGACTCAGTAAAAAACAAGATCGGTTTCATCCAGGACACATCCAAAAACACAGTGTTTCTACTGGGGAAGAATTGTCAGACTGAGGACACAGCTGTGTTTTACTGTGCAGGACAGTCACAGAGACTAAACAAGCCACAAAAAAAAACAAACAAACAAACACCTGAACACATGAATCAGAGATATGTAATACCAGGGGCATTTCTAGCCTTTCATCAGCACTCAACACCAGCCCTCATATAAACAGTCTTTAGCTGAAGTACAGTCATTTACAAGCTGCACACAGTAATGACCAGGACTATTGCCAGAACTACTTCTAGACATGTGAAAGAAAAAACACGATTGTCACACATAACGCTCTGATAGAAATATTATCAGAAAAAAAAAGTAAATTCTCAGGCTTGTATATTGTAATGTCCATTAACACATAAGGATCTATCAGTAGCTGGGGCTCGTGGCACAGTAAAAGGGTCTAGAGACGCCCCTGCATGCTACCATTCCTCATCACACATGTTTTTCATACTCAATTAGAAACAAGAATTGACAGTCTGGAGGAGGAGTTCATGCAAAACTGTGATGTTTCTCTCTCATAAGTTACATTGTGTCATTGAAGTGTGTCTGTGTTTCATGTGATTCTGTAGAAGAGCTTCATCAGCAATGACAAGAATTCATTCAGTCCTGATATTGCTATTTTTACATGGTTTGTTCAATTTTAAATAATAATAATAGAAAATTACAGCATAATACTTATATCAAGAACACTGCAATAGTTTTTTTTTTTTTTTTTTTTAAATACTTTTGATGACTTTTCAGTTCATTATATTTCTCTCTCTTTCACAGATATTCATTGTCAGACCTTCACTCAGTCTCAAGATGAGGTAAAAAGACCAGGTGAATCTTTTCGTCTGGTCTGTACCGCCTCTGGATTTACATTCAGCAGCTACGGTGCAGCTGTGGTCAGACAGGCACCTGGTAAAGGACTGGAGTGGATTGCATACATCGGCACATCCAGTTCTCCAATCTCCTATTCCCAGTCAGTTCAGGGCAGGTTCACGGTGTCCAGAGATGATTCCAGCAGTCAACTGTATCTACAGATGAACAGCCTCAAGACTGAAGACACTGCTGTGTATTACTGTGCTAGAGAGTCACTGTGAATGAGTTCAGTGTCAAAGCAATACAAAAACCACCACCTTTACTGTTATTTATGCTCCAGACGTGCTGTTCTATTTCCAAGAGGTGGTGCTCTTCTCAAGCAGTCTTAACTGAAAACAATGTTTGTTTTATTGACAGAAATAGTCCAATTTTGAAATTCTAAAGAAACACAAATAAGCCAAATAATTAATCAAAAATAATATTTTAGTGTTTGCATGTTTGTAAAAATTAATTATTTTTATTTGTGTCTTAATTTTTATTTATTTTTTGTTAAATATCTGTAAATAAAAACAGCTTAGATCAATGCAATGTGCCACAGTATACATTTAATTTAAGTCAATTCATTGAAAAAGGAAATGAGGAAAAAAGTCCATGTTAGTTCACAAATTAGTGAAGTGTCTTTAAGAAAAGAGCTAGAGCAGTGAAAATTCCCATTTCCACCATCAAGGCAATAATTTCCAATCAATCTGCCTGGAAGAGGACGTGTGTCTATATCGTCCTAATGCACGGTGAGGAGGAGAGTTTGAGTGGCTAAAGACTCTCCAAGGACCACAGCTGGAGAATTTCAGAAAATAGTTGAGTCTCGGGGTCAGAAAACCTTAAAAAAAATAGCACCTACATCACCACATGTTGTTTAGGAGGGTTTCAAGAAAAATTCTCCTCGCTCATCCAAAAACAATCTCCAGCATATTCAGTTATCAGACACGACTGGAACTTCAAATGGGACTGGCTTCTATGGTCAGGTGAAACTAAAAAATGAGCTTTTTAGCAGCAAACATTCAAGATGGGTTTGGTGAGGGATAAAAAGTACCCCATGTGTGCAATGAAATATACTGCTATATTTTTGATGTTGTGGGCCTATATCTCTGCTGGAGGTCCTGGACATCTTGTTCAGACACACGCCATCACTGATTCTATCAAATACCAACAGATAAAAAATCAATAAGTGACTGACTCTTATATCTTATGAAATCTTATAATGGGCCATGTTTGGATCTTCCAACCATACAATAATCCAAACACAAACCTCAAAAACAACACAAAAATGGGTCACTGAGCACAAAACCAAGCTTCTGCTGGTCATTCCAGTCCTCTGACCTGAACCCTGTAGAAAATGAGTGAAGTGAACTGAAGAAAAGAAGCATCAACATGGAGCTGGGAATCTAAAGGGTCTGGAGTGATTCTGGATGAAGGAATTGTCTCTGATCTCTCGTCAGGTGTTCTCTAACCTCATCAGGCATTATAGGAGAAAATTTAGAGCTGTTAAACTGGCAAATGGAGGTTTCAAAAAGTATTGAATAAAAGGGTGCTGTTAATTGTGGCCAATGTGTATTAGAGAAATGTTTTTTTATTCCATAATGATATTTCCCTTCATTTTAAATTCTTATAATCCAATGAAAAGTTAGATTTTTGTGAAGTTTTTAAATGAAAGATCAAAAGGATTAACAATGCAGATTAATTTTCACAGCCTTCTTTGATCATATTTACCAAGGGTGCCGATATTTTTGGCCATGACTGTAAATAGGCGCTTATGGACATAATCAAGAGCTCTTTAAGTCCTGAGGTGGAGAGAGTCACAGGTCCCATCTGAGAGAGTACAGACAGACAGAATCATGTACTTTATATTATTGCTATTGATTTTATCTACAGCACCCAGTGAGTATCTGTTACTGCAGAACGGCAATGTTTTTCAAGCTGCAAAAAGATCTGTAATATGTAAAGATCCAAATATTGTAAAGGACAATCAGTCGACAACGAAGATAAAAATTAATTCACTCTTATTAATATTAGTTTTACATGACATTTGCTAAATTAGTTAGATTACATTTAATTTACTACAGTCAGCTTTAGATTCTGTTTAAATGTATTCATTTGGTTTCTGCTCCACAGATATTCATTGTCAGACTTTCACTCAGTCTCAAGCTGTGGTAAAAAGACCTGGTGAATCTTTTCGGCTGGTCTGCACATCCTCTGCATTTTCATTCAGTAGCTGTGCTGCAGCTGTTATGAGAGAAATCACTGGAAAAGGACTGGAGTGGATCGCATTCATCCATGTATCCAGTTCTCAGATCTTCTATTCCCAGTCAGTCCAGGACAGGTTCACAGTGTCCAGAGATGACTACAGAGGTCAGCTGTACCTACAAATGAACAGCCTCAAGACTGAAGACACTGCTGTCTATTATGGTGCAATAACACAATGAATGAGTTCAGGGCCAGTGCAATACAAAAAACACTTCCTCGTTCCTGTATATTGCAGATCCTGGAAAATCTGTGGCATAGTAGGACACACAATTCTGCTTAAATACTGTATAACATTGTACCTAATATTTTATTGTTGTTTGTAATTTAATTGAAAAACAGACAAATGTGCATTTAATACATTAAACACCAAGTATTACACTTAATTTGTTTGTTGAATATGTTTCATCAAAATCATTAGTTATGCTCATGCTGTTTCATTACCAAGAGGTGGCTTTTGTATTTATTATTATTTTTTTTTTGGTATATACATTTATTTGGCACTATTTTTTTTAATCTTTCACTATGTAATTTTGTGTTGATAAACATCAAATTATGAATGAATGAATGAATGATGCATTTATATAGCATTTTTATTGTGTATTGCCATACACCCAGAGCGCTTTACAATCATGGGAGGGGGGGGGGGGGGGGGGGGTCCTCTCCTCAACCACCACCAGTGTGCAGCATCCACTTGGATGGTGCGACGGCAGCCACAGGACAACGGAGCCAGTGCGCTCACCACACACCAGCTATAGGTGGAGAGGAGAGAGAGTCATAGAGCCAATCAAGTGGATGGGGATTATTAGGAGGCCATGATAGACAAGGGCCAGTGGAGGGAATCTGGCCAGCCAGGACACCGGGGTTACACCCCTACTCTTTTACGAGAAGTGTCATGGGATTTTTAGTGACCACAGAGAGTCAGGACCTCGGTTTAACATCTCATCCGAAAGATGAGAAAAATTATAAGCCCTAGATTATACAATAGATGTATAAAGAGGTTTCTCAATTTTATGCTACAAATTGCAATAAAAGTGCAGTGTTTATAATGATCAAAAATTAGGCTTCAAATTAAAACCTGCATGCATCTTGAATGACCAATAAGAATCTCTAAATTGGCTTTCATATCAAAACATCAAAGGTTTGTCTTTATATTAAGAATAGTTTTTACACCTTAAAGAAAAGTGACAGGTCCTCTCATTTTCTTCATCTTTTTGTGTGTGTGTGTGTGTGTGTGTGTGTGTGCGTGTGCGCGCTTATAGACATACATTGTCCCTTTTCTCCAGAGAGCAATTGTTCCAGATATCAAATAAAATAAAGATGAAATGGCAAAAGTACTGAATTTTTACATCTTGAACAACAAAGCGACTGTATGCAAATTCTCCATCTGCTCCATGTACTAAAGCGAAGTGTGTCTGGGGGTCAGAAGGAGAAATTCACATCATTTTTAATCATGATCTTCTCATCAGCTCTACTACTGCTGGCAGCAGCTGCATCCTGTGAGCTTCACTGATGCTTTATTTAAACTCTAAAACAATGAATTAAGCTTCAGAACTGAGACAAAATTATTAATAACACATTCTTTTATTGCTAATTTCAGGTGGTGTTTTCTGTGTTGAGTTCACTCAACCTCCATCTTTGGTTGTGAAACCTCAAGAATCATTCTCCATCTCCTGCAGGATTTCAGTATCAAGCTACTGCATTCACTGGATCCGTCAACCCACTGGAAAAGCACTGGAATGGCTCGGATACCTTTGTAGTGGTGGTAGCACTAACATTAAAGACTCAGTGAAAAACAAGATCAGTTTCACCCAGGACACATCCAAAAACACAGTATTTCTACAGGGGAAGAATTTTCAGGCTGAGGACTCAGCTGTGTTTTACTGTGCCAGAGAGTCACAGTGACTAAACAAGCCACAACTCTGTACAAAAACCTGAACACATGAACAAGAGATACGTAATACCAGGGGTATTTTTAGCCTTAGCAAATTTAATATTACATATTAATTTATGTATGTACATATGTCTCTTTTTCATACACACAGGTACAAAGAAGAATTGAAGCTGGAGGAGGAGTTCATGCAAAACTGTGATGTTTATCTCTCATAAGCTGTTGTGCCAGCGAGTGTTTCTGTTCACTGACTGAATGTGGTTCTTGTTGAAGAGCATCAATAGCAATGACAACAATAATTAATTCAGTCCTGATACTACAATTTTTAAATGGTTTGTTATTTTCTAAATAATAATAATAATAATAATAATAATAATAATAATAATACTGTATAAATGCTTTTAGCAAGCACATAGTTATGTTATATATTATGTTATATTTCTCTCTCTTCCACAGATATTCATTGTCAGACCTTCACTCAGTCTCAAGATGTGGTAAAAAGACCAGGAGAATCTTCTCTGGATTTACATTCAGCAGCTACTGGGCAGCTGGGGTCAGACAGGCACCTGGTAAAGGACTGGAGTGGGTTGCAACTATCAGCACATCCAGTACACCATACTATTCCCAGTCAGTTCAGGGCAGGTTCACGGTGTCCAGATCTGATTCCAGCAGTCGACTGTATCTACAGATGAACAGCCTCAAGACTGAAGACACTGCTGTGTATTACTGTGCTAAAGAGTCACAGTGAATGAGTTCAGTGTCAAAGCAATACAAAAACCACCACCTTTACTGTTGACTTCATTTATGCTCCAGACGTACTGTTCTATTTCCAAGAGGTGGTGCTCTTATCAAGCAGTCTTAACTGACATTACAAATGTCACTGACTGAATGTTTGTTTTCTTGACCAAGAAACAGACTAATTTAGAATTTCTGAAGAAACACAAATAAACCTACAGTAACTTCATCACAAATTATATTTTCATGTTTGCATTTTTGTAAAAAATAATTATTTCTATTTTTGTCTGGATTTTTTTTGTTTGTTAAATATCTGTAAATTATCAGCTTTGATCAATGTAATATGTTCAATAGTATACATTTCTTTTAAGAAGGATAAAAGTCCATGACTACATCAAAATAAATTAATATGAGAAATAACATATTTCTGTAGTGCTGCTTAGGGATCTGCACATTTTTCGTGCACTCACTATAAAGAATAAAGACTTTTGTATAATTAGTTTTTTCGAATTAATTCGGGGTGGGGGGGGGGGATTAATTAGAAAAATCTAATTATGCAAAAGTCTTTATTCCTTATAGTGAGTGCACGAAAAATGTGCAATATTCACATTAAACAAATGAACATCAGCTTAACTGGTTTTATTCAACTCAAAATTGTTTTATGGTTAAGATCAGGTATGAATAATTCTTTAAGGTAACAACACATATTCACTCATTACAGTGTATTATACAATTCCATCCATAAACCATGTCTTATCTGTGTGAGTGCAGTGAGATTGTGAGTACAGTCCATTTTTTCAAGATTTTTTTTTTTTTTATTAAAAAATAAATTATTAAACAGTTTTCGACTTAAACATGATACAACCACTATAACCACAAAATGACCAGACTTTCTTTTATAAATCAAGTACACAAAATCAGACAAATAATTTTGCAGTATCATTAATAACTACCATAAGAACTAATATCAGATGTTTACATCAATGCAAATCTCTGCCCTTAACAGGAGAACACAGGCAGAATAAAAGCTCTGTGTTTTACAGAGCCATGGCACAGTGAAAATACAAGCAGCATCATGTACTTTATATCAGCACTGCTAGTTTTAGCAGCTGCATCCTGTGAGTATACCAAATAAATATTTCTAGAAAATCAAATGTGGAGTTTAGTTTGTATTACTGAAAATGTTTTATTTGTTGTTCGTAGGTCTTTTCTGCATTGAGCTGGATCAGCCTCCTGTCATGGTTGTAAAACCAGGGGAAACGTTTACCGTCGCCTGTAAGATCACTGGATATTCAGCCTCAGGTGGAGGCTACACAAACTGGATCAGACATTCAAGTGGAAAACCCATGGAATGGATCGGATATTTCTACACTTCCAGCAGCAATCGTGTCACAGATTCTCTGAAAAATAAGATCAGTTTCTCTTCTGAATCCTCCAGCAACACAGTTATTTTAACAGGAAAAAACTTCAACACTGAGGACACAGCTGTGTATTACTGTGCTCGCTACACTGTGCTACAACCTGCCACAGGACCTGTACAAAAACCCCGAACCACTGAACACATTTTTCAATAAAACAAAGTTATACATTGCAGATCCTTTCCATATTAAACATCTTATGACATAATTCCAAAGTCAATACGGCAAAATCAAAGCAAATAAATAAATACTGCACACTGAATGGGACAGGTCATGTTTTAGCCTTTGTAAATCAGTTATATTTTTTTAATTAAATTAATCTGCTAAATGTCAGGTAACAACCTTGGGTGCACAATTGACCCCCATTTAAGAATAATTTAGATGCCAGAAGAGGGCATCCTTTCATGATAAATGAAAAAAAAAAAAAAAAAAAAAAACCTGACACTCCTGTTTTGTTTGAACACACCTACTCTGTGTCCCCATGCATGAGCAAAAATATCAATGCAAATTCAACTGCCATATTTTATATTTAAACAACTGGTGAATGAGTGATTTATCTGAAGAGGAGAGACAATGTTCTCCCTAAAGCTCTTTCTGCTGTTGGTGGCTGTACACAGTGAGTGTTTTTAGTTCAAGGGGGTTTATTTAGGCAGTTTCACAGACTTACAATTTAACATCTAATCCTGTTTCATCAGTGTTTCATCAGTTCATTTGATGTGTAAAGCATTTTTTTCTCTGTTTAGGTATTTATTCACAGGTTGTGCTCACACAGTCTGAGCAGTCAGTAACTGTGTCTCCAGGTGGTTCTTACAAACTGACCTGTGCATGTAGTGGATTCACTCTTAGTAGCTATAGGATGCACTGGATCCGTCAGGCACCTGGAAAAGGACTGGAATGGATCTTGCACTATTATACAGACTCTGACAAAGGCTCAGCTCAGTCAGTGCAGGGCAGATTCACAGCATCTAAGGACAGCTCTAATCTCTATCTGCACATGAGTCAGCTGAAGACTGAAGACACTGCAGTGTATTACTGTGCAAGACAGACACTTTGTTTGTTTTCATACAGATACCCTTACAAAAACCCAGAGGGGAGAGGGACTGTATTTTAATTTACTGTTTTTGTTATTTAATGTAAAATAATAAATTACTCTGATACCATTTTTGCACTGTTTTTCTCATTCTTAAATTTATTAATTCTGGTTAAAAACAACAACAGCTCAGCAGCTGTCTCTATTTTTTCTTAAAGGAATATTTTACCTAAAAATGACAATTCGCTGAAAATTTACTCACACTCACCCAAGATGTAGATGATCATTGGCGCAAATCTGAAGAAACTTAGCATTATGTGATTTGCTCACCGATAGATCCTTTGCAGTGAATGGGTGCCGTCGAAATGACAGTTCAATCAGCTGAAAAAAACAAAACAAAACAAACAAACAAAAAAACATCACAATAATCCACACGTAATCCACAACACAACTCTAGTTCCATCAATTAACGTGAAAAGCTGTGTGTTTGTAATGCGTGTACATTTTTTGCAAATTTTTATTTTTGGGTGAACTATTCCTTTAATGATGAGGTTCTCACCAGATGAACACCAATAATTCCCATAACACACATAATAAAAAAAGAATGTTTCATATTAAAGGAATAATTTACCCCAAAATAACCAAAAATCATTATGTCTTTCCAAACCTAAATAATTTAATTTTGTAAAACACAAAAGGAGAAGTGCAGAAGTTAAATGACTACAATAATGATACATTTATTGCAATTTATTTAATAATTTTGGACTTTGACAGTCTCAAACCTGTTTTATTTTATATGGAAAAAAGTAGCCCAAATATTTACTTTTCTGTTCCACAGAATAAAAAAAAAGTCATATGGGTTTGAAACAACAGGAAATGAGTAATTAATGACAACATTCATTTCTTAGAGAATTGGTAATTATTTATTTTTAATTAAAAGTCAATTAAAAATATCAGAATGTTACCAGATACACATTAAACAAATGAATAAATATTAGTGTTAAATATACAAAGATTTGAATTCATTACTTTGCATGCTTGTGTGGATCCATAAAATGCATATGTATGTGACTCTGTAATATGATGCCCCTATTTAAACACAAGACATCCCTAACTGAATATTTCATTATTTAAATGTTGGATTATGTAAATTCATCATTCTCTTGAGCCCTTCATAATAATTTCTGCATCACCGTACAGCTCAATAATTCAGTGCATAAACATGGAGCCCAAAATATTTGGATTTTCAGTGCTGTTACTTGCTTCTCAATGTACGATTCTAGTCTTTATTGTTCAGAATATAATGGTCTATTTTTTTATCTGAATTTACACACAGTCATCATGTTTTATTTTGCAGATTGTTGGTGTCAAACACTGACTGAGTCTGAGGCTGTAGTCCTGAAACCTAGAGAATCTCATAAGCTAACATGTACTGGTTTGGATATGGCTAACTACTGGATGGTTTGGATCAGACAGAAGACTGGAAAAGAGCTGGAATGGCTGGCTTTGATCAGATATGATAGCCAGGAAATATATTGCTCTCAGTCTGTCCAAGGACGGTTCACCATCTCCAGAGACAACAGTAGGAAGCAGGTGTATCTGCAGATGAATAATATGAAGAATGAAGACACTGCTGTGTATTATTGTCCAAGAGAGACACAGTGACTGAAATGACTGCAGTACTATACACAAAAACTGCCAAGACTGAAAACTAGCTAGAAAACAGCATTTCTGTAGGTCACTTGAGTCTGTCTAGTTCTCACCAGAACACAACAAACAAACAAAACCATTTATTAACTTCACAGAAGTACATTTTCCATATCAATAGGTGGTACTATTGTCCATGAAATGAACCTCAACGGTCTCAAACTCCTTTGACTCCACGTTTTTTTTTTTTTTTGCTAATTGAAGGTTTCAATGCAAATGAACTGATGTCTGTTTCATATTTAAACAGCTACACTGTTGAGTGGAGGACTCACCACCAGTTCAGCCTTCATATAAACCATGTTCACTTCATTTCTCTTGCTGTTGCTGGCTGCTGTGTCTTGTAAGTAATTCCCTGAACAAAACAAACTGTTTTCTAAGTGTAAATAGATCCATGTTCATAATTCTGTTTTAAATGTTGTTTATCTGCAGGTATTGACTGTCAGGTTGTGCTCACACAGTCTGAACAGTCAGTAGTTGTGTCTCCAGGTGCTTCCTACAAACTGACCTGTGCCTGCAGTGGGTTTTCTGTTAGTGGCACTAACATGTACTGGATCCGTCAGGCACCTGGAAAAGGACTGGAATGGATTATTTATTATTATTCAGATTCTGATAAGAGCTCAGCTCAGTCAGTGCAGGGCAGATTCACAGCATCTAAGGACAGCTCTAATCTCTATCTGCATATGAATCAGCTGAAGACTGAAGACACTGCAGTGTATTACTGTGCAAGAGGCACACTGTGGAAACATGAATACAGGCAGCTGTTCAAAAACTCATCATGAGAAATGGGGTGGACATGCAAATTACGCAAGCTGGACATCTTGTAATCCTTACCCCACAAAATAAGCATGACACTGATACACTCTTAAAAACAACCTGGTCTCACAGAATTCCGTGTAATGACCACGGAATCTTAACCCCCGGATCTGTGGTGGCATCACGGAATCGCCGAAAATTCTGTGATGGGCTCACAGAAGTGATACCAATGTAAGTCAGTGACAGGCATTAGCCGTGGTCCATGCACGGATTCACTGCTTCAACACTTTAAATAGGAAACCCTTAGCATCAATATGCCGACGCGATACTGGGAAATTTATCGTCATAATTAAATTATATATTGGGTAACAACATTGCCATACTGCTTGTTTATGGACAGTTTTTGCAATAAATATCTGTGACTGCACTTATATTTGCCTGTGTGTGTTTTATATTGTTTATATTGCTATTAAGTGGGTAGGTTTAGGGTAGGGGTGGGTTAGGTGCTCCAGTGAAAATATACATTTATATACAAAATATAACTGCATCGGAGTCACTCTTTTTACGTGGTCCGATGCAGCGCTGGTGTTGAACCAGTGAATCCGTGCATGGACCACGGCTAATGCCTGTCACTGACTTACATTGGTATCACTTCTGTGAGCCCATCACAGAATTTTCGGCGATTCCGTGATGCCACCACAGATTCGGGGGTTAAGAGTCCGTGGTCATTACACGGAATTCTGTGAGACCAGGTTGGTAATAACCTTGAATGCTCAATTGACCCATGTTAGACAATGTTCTCCCTAAAGCTCTTAGTGCTGTTGGCAGCTGTACACAGTGAGTGTTTTTATTTATTTCTTAAAGAGTTTAAGCAGTTTTAGGGAGTTACAATGTAACACCCAATCCTATTTCATATGTATTGTGATTCTTTAGATGTGTAAAGATTTATTTTTTTTTGTCTCTCTGTTTAGGTATTTATTCACAGGTTGTGCTCACACAGTCTGAGGAGTCAGTAACTGTGTCTCCAGGTGGTTCTTACAAACTGACCTGTGCATGTAGTGGATTCACTCTTAGTGGCTATAGGATGCACTGGATCCGTCAGGCACCTGGAAAAGGACTGGAATGGATCTTGCACTATTATACAGACTCTAGCAAAGGCTCAGCTCAGTCAGTGCAGGGCAGATTCACAGCATCTAAGGACAGCTCTAATTTCTATCTGCACATGAGTCAGTTAAAGACTGAAGACACTGCAGTGTATTACTGTGCAAGACAGACACTTTGTTTGTTTTCATACAGATACCCTTACAAAAACCCAGGAGGGGAGAAATGGAGATGATGGGTATTTTTAATAAATGTATTTTACTTTGATTTATTTGGGAAGTGGTTTATTCATTTACACATTTATTTCAAATGAATAAATTACTCTGATGCATTTTTGCTCTTTCTTGTCTTTAAACATGTTTAAGTTATAAAGCCAGGTTAAAAGGAGCTCAGCAGTATCAGCAGTTGTCTTACTGATTGAGCTCTAATTAGATGAGCACTAATAATGTCTATAAGACACATTCAAAGCAGTTCATTTCATATTGAAGACAGAATTCTCCCCAAAATTACCATAAAGCAAACCACTGCATCTTTCCAAACCTATATGTTGTTCTTTCTTAGAAAACAAAAAGAGAAGTGCACAAGTCATAATGACATTAATATTACATTTAAAGCTATTTATTTCATACTTTTGGAGTATGACAGAAACAGACCACTTTCATTTTCTTCAATGGAAAAAAGCAGCCACAATATTCACATTTTCTGTAGGCTACCACATTAAAAACTCATTCAGGTTTGAAATGAGTAAATGATGACATAATATGCATTTATTCGTGAACCATCCTTCAGTATTCACCCTGTGCACACACACATTACCAATACTCAATGCAAATTCTCCAGTATTTATATACCCAGCCCCACCTTTGCTGTGTATAATTCTCGTGTTGCCACGAAGCTGAGAAGAACCACTCATAAAATCATGTTTTATCTGTTTGTGCTTCTATTGATGTCTGGCACACCTTGTGAGTACAAATCTTTTTTTTTTTTTTTTTTTTGCAGTATTTAACATCATTAATAATCACAAAAAGACCATTTCAAAATTAACTGTCTCTGTGTGTGTGTTTAATTTGCAGATGTGTACAGCAGCGTGGAACACAACCAGCCAAGCTCCCTTTTGGTAAAACCTGGAGAATCTTTTACCATTTCCTGTAAAATATCTGGATATGCTCTCAGTGATGGCTCTAAGGCACCTTCCTGGATTAGACACACTCAGGGGAAGATCCTTGAGTTCATTGGCATGATCCATGCTGGTGGTGGAACAGACTACAAGGATTCATTAAAAAATAAGTTCACTATCTCCAGAGACACATCTACAAGCACAGTATATCTTAAAGGACAAAATCTGCAAGTTGAGGACACGGCTGTGTATTATTGTGTTCGGTATACAGGCACAATGATGAATAGCTGTTTAATGCCTGTGCAAAAACCATGTGCACAAACATTTTGGTCTAATTTTAACATGCATGACTTAGTTTGGATGTTGAATAATAAGACCTAAATCAATATACACTTTAACGAATATGTACATTTATTATTGAAAACAAAATGGGGCAATAATTAAAAGTCAATTAGAATTTTAAATTACTTAAATAAATTATATTAAAAAATACTTAATATGATTTATTCATTTACCAAATAGGTAAATGAATAAACAAATACCTTGAGTAAATGAATAAATAGGTCAATGAATAAGAATATAATTGCTGTATTTATCTAAATGTACACAAATGTACAGTGATCATGTTTTATTTTGCAGATTGTTGGTGTCAAACACTGACTGAGTCTGAGGCTGTAGTCCTGAAACCTGGAGAAGCTCATAAACTGTCATGTACTGCCTCTTGAATGGCTAACTACTGGATGGTTTGGATCAGACAGAAGACTGCAAAAGAGCTGGAATGGCTGGCATTGATCAGATATGATAGCCAGGAAATATATTACTCTCAGTCTGTCCAAGGACGGTTCACCATCTCCAGAGACAACAGTAGGAAGCAGGTGTATCTGCAGATGGATAATATGAAGAATGAAGACACTGCTGTGTATTATTGTCCAAGAGAGACACAGTGACTGAAATAACTAGCGCTGTGCAAAAAATAAATTGATTGCAAGCACTTACCTTAAAAAAATTATTAGAATAATTTTTTTCCAGTGTATGTAATGATTCGTTGAATTTACAAAATTTTTAAAGGTAAGTTGTTGCAATCAATTATTTAAATACATTTAAATAAACAAATTTATTTGACTAACTTTCAACATGTTTTCATTTTTTAAGTGTAGCTAAAATAAATTGTCTGCTACCACTTACCTTAAAAAAAACTTAGTATCATTTTTTTTGAGTATATTGTTGTGCAATATTATTTTCGTATCAATAGGTGGTACTATTGTCCATGAAATGAACCTCAATGTACTAAAACTCCAGTGATTTCACTAAGTCATGGTTTCAATGCAAATGAACTGATGTCTGTTTCATATTTAAACAGCTACACTGTTGAGTAGAGGACTTACCACCAGTTCAGCCTTCATATAAACCATGTTCACTTCATTTCTCTTGCTGTTGCTGGCTGCTGTGTCTTGTAAGTAAATTCCCTGAACAAAACAATCTGTTTTCTAAGTGTAAATAAATACATATTCATAATTATATTTTAAATGTTGTTTATCTGCAGGTATTGACTGTCAGGTTGTGCTCACACAGTCTGAACAGTCAGTAGTTGTGTCTCCAGGTGCTTCCTACAAACTGACCTGTGCCTGCAGTGGGTTTTCTGTTAGTGGCACTAACATGTACTGGATCCGTCAGGCACCTGGAAAAGGACTGGAATGGATTATTTATTATTATTCAGATTCTGATAAGAGCTCAGCTCAGTCAGTGCAGGGCAGATTCACAGCATCTAAGGACAGCTCTAATCTCTATCTGCATATGAATCAGCTGAAGACTGAAGACACTGCAGTGTATTACTGTGCAAGACAGACACTGTGGAAACATGAATACAGGCAGCTGTTCAAAAACTCATCATGAGAAATGGGGTGGACATGTTTGAGTTATGCAAGCTCTACAGTAACATAAGGCCATCTGAGCTGTTTTAAATAAATGCAAAAAATATGTTAATAAAAAATTAATTATAAAACTTTTATTATTCATTTCACACTTGGTTTTCAGTAAATCTATAAAGACTAGTCTGTTTTTTACAGTAATCCATGTTTCAGTATGACGTATAACCTGTACATTTTATAATATTCAGTATTTTTAATTTCTCTTATACAGGTGCTGGCCATATAATTAGAATATCATCAAAAAGTTGATTTATTTCACTAATTCCATTCAAAAAGTGAAACTTGTATATTATATTCATTCATTACACACAGACTGATATATTTCAAATGTTTATTTCTTTTAATTTTGATGATTATAACTGACAACAAAGGAAAATCCCAAATTCAGTATCTCAGAAAATTTGAATATTTACATTTGAGTTTCAATTAATGACCATCCCTACAGTATAAATTCCGGGTATCTCTTGTGCTTTGAAACTACATTAATGGAGAAGACTGCTGACTTGGCAATGATCCAGAAGACGAACATTGACACCCTCCACAAAGAGGGTAAGTCACAGAAGGTCGTTACTGAAAGGTGTGGCTGTTTACAGAGTGCTGTATCAAAGCATATTAAATCCAAAGTTGACTGGAAGAAAGAATTTGGGTAGGAAAAGGTGCACAAGCAACAGGAATGACCGCAAGCTTGAGAATACAGTCAAGCAAAGCTGATTCAAACACTTGTGAGAGCTTCACAAGGAGTGGACTGAAGCTGGAGTCAGTGGATCAAGAGTCACCACGCTCAGACATCTTCAGGAAAAGGGCTACCGAGCCACTTCTGAACCAGAGACAACGTCAGAAGCGTCTTACCTGGGCTGTGGAGAAAAAGAACTGGACTGTTGCTCAGTGGTCCAAAGTCCTCTTTTCAGATGAAAGTAAATTTTGCATTTCATTTGGAAATCAAGGTCCCAGAGTCTGGAGGAAGACTGGAGAGGCACAGAATCCATGTTGCTTGAAGTCCAGTGTGAAGTTTCCACAGTCAGTGATGGTTTGGGCTGCCATGTCATCTGCTGGTGTTGGTCCACTGTGTTTTCTGAAGTCCACAGTCAACGCAGCCGTATACCAGGAAATTTTAGAGCACTTCATGCTTCCTGCTGCTGACCAACTTTATGGAGATGCAGATTTCATTTTCCAGCAGGACTTGTCACCTGCACACAGTGCCAAAGCAACCAGTATCTGGTTTAACACTAGAACAGCCACGGGGTAAATTTTACCCGTAGCTGTTTTTCAAATGTACATAACAAATTTTCAACAAAACATTCAAGTCTCCCAGTCATTGACTTTTACTAAAATTATGTAATTTACAACCCAATATTGTTAAAAATTATTTAGATAAAACCAGATCAAAAAACGGAGCATTTATACCTATAACCGCCGCGCGGGTCAAATTTACCCGCTATATAAAGCATGTATTTTCGCGCTGTCATCTTCTTGCTGCTTATGTTTTAACATTGTACATTTCTAGGTAACGCCTTTCACTCACTGATTTAGCGGTTATCAGTTTCATAAATAAAGTCAAAATGACTAAAAGGCGGCGATTTATGGAAGGTCGGTATTAGGAACACTAAATGCCGTGAGTGATGGAGAGTCTGATGGTAAGTTATGCGTCCTGGGTCGACTCAGCATCTGACAGTGTTCCAGACATCATATTTAGATGTTGTAGCCTAACGGTACTCATAATTGGTCAAACTTTGGTTTTATTATTTCATTTTTGTCTTGCCATATCGTTTATTGTTCGCTATGTACGGTGCTGCTATTTATTCTACTCTGGCCATTTCCTGAAGAAAAAAAAATCCGATCTATGATGTAACAAATTATTATTATTATTATTATTATTTGATTACCCGAAGTTTATTGGTGTTGTTCTCTTATTCAAATTATAAATTATATAACTAAACAAATTAATAATTGGGCATAGGTGAAGCTGTGCGTTTGAATTTGTCATAGCATCATCCTATGCAGTGTGGAGAATTATTATTGCTCATTATTGTCTATTGGCTATTTTAGTCATTTAAATAACATGGGTTATCCTAATATATTGATTAATGACATTGTATTATAATATTACACCACCCAAATATTTACTACCTTCTAATTTTCGTTGTCAGTGCAGGCTTTTTTTTTTTTTTTTTTAGCTTAGCCTACTGACCATTATGGATTAGTGTAGGCAGCATTAAAAAGTCTTGAACATAAAACAACAGGGTAAAAATATAGTTGACGACTAGACATAATCATTTCATGACTCTAGACACTTCTTTGTGAAGACAGTGGCATAATACAGTGAAATAATATGTTCTTTAGCCATATGAAAACAGTTGCCATGTGTGCAACTAAAATTTACCCGCTGGCGCTTTTAGGTATACAGCGACCTCTGGCGGTTCTAGTGTTAAGGACCATGGTATCCCTGTTCTTAATTGGCCAGCAAACTTGCCTGACCTTAACCCCATAGAAAATCGATGGGGTATTGTGAAGAGGAAGATGCCATATGCCAGACCCAACAATGCAGAAGAGCTGAAGGCCACTATCAGAGCAACCTGGGCTCTCATAACACCTGAGCAGTGCCACAGACTGATCGACTCCATGCCACGCCGCATTGCTGCAGTAATTCAGGCAAAAGGAGCCCCAAGTAAGTATTGAGTGCTGTACATGCTCATACTTTTCATGTTCATACTTTTCAGTTGGCCAAGATTTCTAAAAATCCTTTCTTTGTATTGGTCTTAAGTGATATTCTAATTTTCTGAGATACTGAATTTGGGATTTTCCTTAGTTGTCAGTTATAATCATCAAAATTAAAAGAAATAAACATTTGAAATATATCAGTCTGTGTGTAATGAATGAATATAATATACAAGTTTCACTTTATGAATGGAATTAGTGAAATAAATCAACTTTTTGATGATATTCTAATTATATGACCAGCACCTGTAGTAATAACGGACTAGGCATTTTTTCTAATAGCATTTCTACTACATAACTTCATTAACTCTACATGGGTACTGTCACAATGGAGGTCATTTAAAAAAAAAAAAGTAGTGATATGATTTATAGAATAATTAAACTATTAATCATGACCATACTATGATGCAACAAGTGTAGTTAAATCCGGTGACTCTCAAATACTTTCTGACAAGCTGCACAAGCAGCCTACGAGGCAGATCACAACCAGATCGTATAGTTGATCCTTTCACCCCAAAAATGAGACTGATACCAGTCAATGACATTCACCAAGGAAAGAGAAAATGCAATAAACCAATAATAATAGTAATAATAATTAAAAACAAACAACCAAACAAACACTTCCCTGCTGAGCTAGAAACTGATTGCTGGAAATGACTGAACAATGCTGGTGAATGTCCATTAATAATTAGTCTTTCAACCAACCTCAGGCCCCACTTTGCCATGTTGGGTCAATATTAAATAACAAACCATGAAAGACATTACAGAATAAACACAGGGACGTGCAAAGAGTTCCGGAGCAGGGGCTCAAATGTAAAAAAGGGGCATCAATTGTTACAGTAAAATTATATATGCATATGAATATAAAAATGTCCTTTGCATGTTCTGCTCACATGTCACATAATAGGCCTGTTGGTGGCACTTGGGCTTCATTTAATCAACAATGACAGTGTCATCAAACAGTAAATGATGTATCAATAAGCAGTACAATCAATGCTGCAACTTCTATTTTGGCAATTTCCAAAAAAAAAGTAGTTTTCAACAGATTTATCGCAATGGCAACAACGTCTCAGACTGACAGATATAAGAAAAATAAACATGTATTTTCCAAGTTTTGAGCCATTTGTTACTGTTTTAAATGTGTTGTCATAATTATGATTCAAATGCATTTTGTTTTATTGACCTGTCATGGTGCACACAGTGGGGAGGAACGAGGAAATCGAGACGAGGAGGAAACTCAGGGTATTTAATCCAGACAAGTCAGGGCAGACACACAGGAACACCGGGAGTAACGAGTAGACCAGACGAAAAGGAACTGAACCGGCAGGAACTAAATACACCGGCTAATAAACACACACTGCTGAACTGAATTAACTAATAATCACACTGAAAAAGGACAGTCACAACCACACCAAAGACTTTGTGTTTCTTGCCAACCTAACACACCACCCGGGCAACTGCCTCTGCTCGTTTTATCAAGCTGGACTGAACACCTCCACACGAGCGCAGTTGTCTGGGGAACGGGGATGGTCCTCGAGAGAGCCTCGCCGCCTTCATCGAGTGGGTACTGGTGTCCTGCTAGTCACACCTGACTGTGGACATAGTGGACAACGACACCAGCCCCAACTTGGGACCCAGAGCCCAGTCAACTACCACCCCGCAACGCGGAGCAGCCCGAGCCCACCGCAGACAGAGAGCCAGAGCCTGCCGCGGTCGTTGAGACATCTCCATCAAGAGCGACAGAGCGGACGATCGTCCCTGAGCCTGAGCCCCAAGTGTCTGACCAGGTGCGAGAGCCGACAGCACAAGCGATGGTGGACACAGCTGTGGAGATCGCGGGGGCTATGGATAGCCCCGCCCACGGCGCCACCGCTGGGGGTGAGCACGAGCTGTACCTGGGAGACTTAATAGACTTTCATTCAGATTCACTCGTCATTCATCCATCTCCTGAACTGTATGCCTGGGAATATATCCCACCCAACCTCCCTCTCCCACCTCCTCTTATTGATCTGGCCCCTGTTTCAACACCTTCATCGCTGGATTCCGTCAGCCTCTCTGCTCACCCTCAGCTCACCATCTGTGGCGGGGGTTCGCCGCTGGTCTGCCGATCTCCAACTCCATTGGCGTAGAGTCTGGAGGATCCCTCGACTCTGCCTTCAGCCTCCGAGTCCCTTCATCCCTCGGGCTCCGTTGGGATCCTCCTTCCCTCCAGCTCCACCACAGTCCTCTGTCGCTCCGGCTCCGCCTTGGCCCTCCGGAACCTCCTCATCTTGAGTTATATTAAATACCCTATTCCCTTTAAACCTTCGTCTTCGTGTGGCTATTGTGTGTGCACTGCATAGGACCGTGACAGACAGGAACATAACCAAATATAGAAACATGAGGGCGGGAAACACACAACACAAGGCTGACATGACATGAGGGCGGGAAACACACAACACAAGGCTGACAAAATTAACCATCCCTCTCTCACCAATTATCATCAATATTATTGATGATAATTGGTGAGAGAGGGATGGTTAATTTTGGAAAAAGTGCAGGGGCTTGAACACTAAAGCAGCCCCCTCTGCACGTGCCTGAACAATGTAAATATAGATTACATAATATTAAAATATGAGTGGAGGTTTCCTTTTGTCTTTTGTATAATAACACTCAGATGCAAATGACTTTATGGGAAGGGTCAGTGTCTCCCAGACTCCTGAAAAACTGATAAAAGCTGAACTTTCAGTCAGTGCATGTGTTCAGTGACTAAAACAGCTGCAGTGTACCCTATCACTGTTTTACTGTGGTGATGGAGATGCTGTATGGACTCCTACTGATGATTCTTTCATGTGAGAAAACTATTTGTTCTGTATTATTTTGTAATTTCATTGTTCTAAATCATCTAACGTTATTTGTTCCATGTTTTTCAGCTGTTAGTGGTCAGTCTTTGACCTCCTCAGATTCTGTGGTGAAAAAGTCTGGAGACTCAGTGACTCTGTCCTGCACTGTGTCTGGATTCTCAATGAGCAGCTACTGGATGCACTGGATCCGTCAGAAACCAGGGAAAGCACTGGAGTGGATTGGGCGTATTGACACTGGCACTGGCACTGTTTTTGCTCAGTCTCTACAGGGCCAGTTCTCCATCACCAAAGACACCAGCAAAAACATGCTGTATTTAGAGGTGAAAAGCCTGAAGACTGAAGACACAGCTGTTTATTACTGTGCACGAGAGTCACAGTAAGACAAAAGACTGTAGGACTGAACAAAAACTAGTAATGTTATCTGAGGGTCCAAGAACATGTTTCAGTACACTTCACTTTTTGTTAATTCTTGTTAATTCTCTGAGTGTTTTAGAAATTGATGTAAACTTGAATAAATTAAGAAAACTTCCAGACAGTATATATTTTTTTTCCATAACAGTATAGGGATTTGTTGAATTGAAATGTTGAATTTATTTAGAAAATCGCCTTTAAAGTTGTCCAAAATGAAGTTCTTAGCAATGCATATTACTAAACAAAAACGACGTTTTGATAAATTTACAGTGGTAAATTTACAAAATATCTTCATGAAATATGATCTTTACTTAATAAACTAATGATTTTTGGCATAAAAGAAAAATCAATAATTTTGACCCATACAATGTATTTTTGGCTATTGCTACAAATATACCCCAGCGACTTAAGACTGGTTTTGTGGTCCAGGGTCACATATTTCAAACAGGTTTTCAGTCTAATCAGTGCAGAATCAAGAAGCATCTTTGTTCTACGTGGTTGTGTTTATATTATCTTTTCTGTTTTCCTGTGTCTTTTAAAGAGTGTTATTAAAGACTGTTAGTTTAATTATCTCCTTTGTCGAGCACATCATTACACCCAATATGAGACACTACTATGTCTCTGAACTAGTACATAAACAAACAATACATTTAAAGGCAGACATGGTTATGAAGGTTAATAAAGTCACAGAAAATGTAAATGTACCTTTAGATGTCACCCTACGCAAACCTACCTCTCTTGGTCCTCTTTAAAAAGCCTTCACTCTGTTGTTTGTGATTTTGATGCGTCAGATTCCTCTTTTCATAACACGACAATGGATATTGTGTCTAAACTAGGTTTTATCTTCATGTTTGCTATCACAGATTGTAAGAAGGACACCTAAAAACCTGTTGGTAATCAGATTTATTCATGTGTTCTGTTGTAAATGTTAATGTTGAACTGTTTGTTTTTCAGTCTGTTGGTGTCAAACACTGATTGAGTCTGAGTCAGTGGTCATTAAACCTGGAGGATCTCACAGACTCACCTGTACAGTCTCTGGATTTAGTGGAGACCCAGACTTAGCTTGGATCAGACAGACTGCAGGAGGAGGTCTGGAGTGGCTGGCATACATCTCATCTGCTGGTGGTACTATATACTACTCTCAGTCTGTTCAGGGACGCTTCACCATCTCCAGAGACAACAGCAAGAAACAGGTGTATCTGCAGATGAATAATATGAAGAATGAAGACACTGCTGTATATTATTGTGCAAGACAGACACAGTGATGAATACAGATACAGCACTGCACAAAATATAAAAACAACCATATAAACAGCTCACTATATAAAACCTCATTGAATAAATTAATTAAACATTAAAATAATTAGATTTTTGCTTATACAACGCTATCGAATGTCTTCAGGAGACTTTGCATGGAGGCATGAGTCATATGTACTAATTATTTGATGCCTTTAGTGAAGCTCTCATTATTTACTTTTGTTGAGAATGTTCTGTATAACAGCAAGGTGATTATTATTAGGCTTAGCTGCAATTTTTGCTATTTGATAATACTGCATGTAGGGTCGAGGTTTTAACCTGAGTCCCTTAGACAAATGCTGAATCTCTAGACTATCCTGCCTTACAGTTTTATAAAGAACTACTTAAGTAATTGTTTTTTTCTCCATTTGGTCATGTCTTATCTCAGGAGAATCTATTTCTAACTGACTAGTTAAAAATATTTATACAGTCACAGAAACAGATGTGATCTCAGAGCATGTTGTTCACTTTGACAGATGCTAATGACATCTCACGGATTGAAAACACACAACACCTGGTTTTTGAACAGTCTGTATGCTGAATTAAAATAAATGAATAAATAAATCAGACATTGTTTCCACACGCAAGCTGTCATTCCACATTTGTAATTTGAGAACCTGAAAAACAACACAATTACATGTGAATGGAAAAAAAGAGAATGTAATAATGATAATACATTACTAAATGTTGAATAGTACATTACAGCAATGATTCACTGCTTCCACAAGAGGGAGTACCTAACTACAGTGAAAACAGTGACTTTTTTTGTCTGAAAATGTAAATTGTAGAGATAATTATATATAAAAGAAGTAAATTATAGAGACAAAAATGACATCATAAAAAAATGTAATCAAAAAGAGAACCAAAAAATTAAGATCAATTTCACTTGAAGTAAATGTGGTTAAAATGGAGTTCATGTGTAATTCTTCAAGAGCACCATTTCAGTAACACCTCCTCACATTTCCACCCACGTGTTACTTCAGAACTTTATATACAGCCCAAAAATGTGGCATATGCAAATTCACTCTCCACTTCATCTGTATATAATGTTAACACACAATTCAGTTCAACAATCATCAAACATAACATTATAATTTAGAATACACCCCTGTAGTTAGAAGGCTTTTTAACAATGGGGTCGAAAAGCATTTGGCTGTTCATTATTGTAGTGATTTTAACTCAACAAGGTAAGGTTGACATTTTCCACCTTTCTAGCCAAGCGCATTCGATACACTAATTAAAGCTCTACATCAATGTAATTTATTTATTATTACTATTCCTCAGGTATCAGTAGTGATGAAATCCGGTTGGATCAGTCACCTGCTGAGATAAAGAGACCTGGAGAAACAGTGAAGATCTCCTGTAAAATATCTGGTTTTACAATGACAAGCTACTTGATGCACTGGATACGACAGAAACCAGGGAAAGCTCTGGAGTGGATTGGGAGAGTTAACTCTGGCAGTAGTTCTAGCTCTGATTATCTTATTTACGCAGACTCCATGAAAAATCACTTCACTATGAGTGAGGATGTGTCTCAAAGTACACAGTATCTTGAAGCCAAGAGTCTGAGAGAAGAGGACACTGCTGTTTATTACTGTGCTCGACAGACACACTGACTCCATCTGATGAAGCAGCTCTACAAGAACTGAAAGTAACTGAAGTGAGAAGATGCCAGTTATTAGCTTGATACCTTATAGTTTGCATCCAGAATCCACATGTACATTATATCACTGAGAGTTTAATCTTCATTGCAATAAAAATGTGTAAACTTTAGCCTTCTGCTTTCTGTCACAGTGCACACAGCAGGGAGGAACGAGGAGATGAGGATAACTCAAAATACAGTCTTTAATATTGACATTGGATCGGGGTGGGGCAGGGCAGACACACAGACAGGAACATCGGGAATAACAAGTAGACCAGATAAACACTAACTGAACAGGCAGGACCTTATATACACAAGATAATTACACACACCTGAATAGAATAACAGACAATCACAATAAACAAGGACAGGAAGCAAACCAAATAAGGAAACAAGAGGCGGGAACACATGACACACACGACAGAGGACTGACACTTAATTTTTATTTTTGGGTGAACTATATTTTTAAATGTGTATGTATGCGTGTGTGTTTCATTTTTAAAACAAAAAGTTGAATGATACACTCAACTAGAAATATGCAAATACTTTTTGTTTTGATGACTGAAAGCATGTTTAAAAGTGAAATTAAACTCCCCTGTCCTCCCTGTCCTACCCCGAAATCTTTAAGGACCTTTGCCTAGGCCTTAAAATACCAAATCCAAGCACCAGTCCTCCAAAACCACTGTAAACAGACATACTAACTGCTACCAAAAACAGCAATCATAAAAACATCTAACATTTACAGCACCCACACCAATGACAGCAACTGCCTGATTTCTATAGTATGCCAGAATTAGTAATAACTGGGTCAAAATGTGAAACATTGCTGTGAAGTAAAAAAAGAGCAGGTTGTTTTATGTAAGTTGTCTGTATGTTTTAAGTTGATTTTATGAGTTAAGGCCATTTGAAATGTATTTTTGTAAACATACTGTACAATAACATGCCGGAAAACCCCTGTACTGCCCTAAAAATAAAATAAAATGTGAATTATGTATTATATAAATCAGAATTTAAAAAATCAATTTTCTCAGTTCCAGTGTTGCCAGAATTACCTTGTTTTGCAGAACATATGCAAATGTGATGATTTAGTAGGGAGGGTCAATGTTACTTAAACTTTTAAAAGTCTTGTGCTATAAAACAAGTCTCAGTCAGTGTTTGTGTCCAGCTGAAGTGTAGCTAAGTATTTTACTCTTTAGTTCACAGTTTCGGTGTGATGATGGAGGTGTTACTGCATTTAGTTCTGCTGTTGATCATTTCATGTGAGAAACTCTTACTTTTTCTGAATTGTTGAGGACATCCCACTGTTCTACATCATCTAACATTATTTGTTCCATGTTTTTCAGCTGTTAGTGGTCAGTCTTTGACCTCCTCAGATTCTGTGGTGAAAAAGTCTGGAGACTCAGTGACTCTGTCCTGCACTGTGTCTGGATTCTCAATGAGCAGCTACTGGATGCACTGGATCCGTCAGAAACCAGGAAAAGCACTGGAGTGGATTGGATTTATAAACACTGGCTCAAGTGCATATTATGCTCAGTCTCTACAGGGCCAGTTCTCCATCACCAAAGACACCAGCAAAAACATGCTGTATTTAGAGGTGAAAAGCCTGAAGACTGAAGACACAGCTGTTTATTATTGTGCTAGAGACTCACAGTTACACAAAAGACTGCAGGGCTGAACAAAAACTATTGATGCATCACATCACAAAAGCAGTTCTACTGCAAACATCCCCAAAATATAAAATATAACTTGTTTTTAGATGTTATTCAACACACTTAAGCAGTTCTTTGGTAGCATTTTAAAATAAAGGTCCATTAACAGGTAACTATGCAGGAGGAAGTGCAGGACACATGAGTAGAACAGAAACACTTCAGCTACTATTAAATACTCTGGAAACAAGAATACTAAGAACTAATCATTAAACAATAACAAATTTAGGCTTTAGACAGTAGATTTATTATTAGATATTCAATAACTACTGAATGAGATTAAACTCGTTAAGAACTACTTCATAACTACCACAAATTATAAAGAATTACCAGTTAATTACTAACCACATTATTAACGTGTGAGCAATTTTCTATTTTACTGTGAACATGGTCATAAAAATAAATATAATAAGTACATAAAATGAAGTGACAGTAATAAAAAAAACATTTAAAAAAAAAGAAATAAAAGTGACAAAAATGACAACTATTATTTACATACAAGATAAGCAAGATAAGGCCATGCTTGGGGTTTTATTCATATTTTTGTTCTGACTTTCTTTGTACTGATGTAAAATCAGCCGGGGGATGGACAATGCAAATTAATTGTACCTTCTGTCTTATAAACCCTCCGTATTTAACTCCTCAGTATTTTTTCAGTGAGATTTTTTAACAAAAACTGCTGCAAAAATGGTCCTCAGAATTATGTTTAATAAGCATAATTGTATTTATGGACGGTAAGTATAATATAGGAAAACATTTTTATACTACTTTATTACTGACTGCTGTAGACAACGGTCTGACTTTTATTTTAACAGAGTGCAAAGGACAAACACTGACTGAGTCTGAGTCAGTCGTCATCAAACCAGGGAACGATCATAAACTGACCTGTACCTTCTCTGGGATTGATGTTGGAGCTGCATTTATTTCATGGATAAAACAGGCTGAAGGGAAAGCACTCGAGTGGATCTCATTTATTTCTGCTCCAAGTGGCAGCAACAAATATTACTCTAAAACCGTTGAAGGACGATTCACCATCTCCAGAGACAACAGTAAAATGCAGGTGTATCTGCACATGACAAATCTGCAGGCTGAAGACACTGCTGTTTATTACTGTGCCCGAAAAACACAGTGAAACAAGAGACTTCTGTGCAGTACATAAACTTAATGTGCTTAATGTAAACCATACAATATTCATGCCACAATTATCAAAAACAGTTCAGACGGTAATCTAAAAAACCTGCCCATCTCTCATTCTTTAATATCAATATTAAAGCATGTAGAAATACCATCTCATCACGGTTCAAACCCAAAACATGTTACTCCAACTATGAATAAAGGAAACTCTGTTTACCTTTGTTTGTGAAACAGTGTATATACCGGTTCTATATATTTGAGGAACAATTTGTATGTTTTGTATGACTTGAGAAAACTGGATTTGGATTAAATAAAAACATATACAATTAATTGGTAATCAACTATCATAGCCTAGTAAATACCTAACAACAATACATTTAAAGGCAGACATGGTTACAGAGGTCAATAAGGACACAGAAATGCAAATGTACCTTTAGAGGGCACCCTATGCAAACCTACTTCTGTTTGTCTTCCTCAAAAGTCTCCACTCTATTCATCTCCAGACACAAAACTTGTGACTTTGATGCATCAGCTTGGTCTTTTCATAACATGACAATGGATATTGTGGTTTTATCTTCATGTTTGCTCTCACAGAATGTAAGAAGGACTCTTAAAAACCTGTTGATAATCAGACTTATTCATGTGTTCTGATGTAAATGTTAATGTTGAACTGTTTGTTTTTCAGTCTGTTGGTGTCAAACACTGACTGAGTCTGAGTCAGTGGTCATTAAACCTGGAGGATCTCACAGACTCACCTGTACAGTCTCTGGATTTAGTGGAGACCCAGACTTAGTTTGGATCAGACAGGCTGCAGGAGGAGGTCTGGAGTGGCTGGCATACATCTCCTCTGGTAGTACTATATACGACTCTCAGTCTGTTCAGGGCCGCTTCACCATCTCCAGAGACAACAGCAAGAAACAGATGTATCTGCAGATGAATAATATGAAGAATGAAGACACTGCTGTATATTATTGTGCAAGACAGACACAGTGATGAATACAGATACAGCACTGCACAAAATAAACTATTTTTATGTGATTGTATTTACTAAACTACAACCCACTGTAGCTCTACAACTTCACAAATTCAATTTTATTTCACAGATCACAAATAGCTTCTTACATAATACATTTTAAAAATTGTAATGGGCTACCAATAAACCAATAAAAGAAACATTTATACCCATTTATGACCAAATACCCTCTTTATAGGGAGTATTGTAAATGTTTAAAAGAAAGAAAGAAAGAAAAACTACAAGAGTGTTAACATAAGAACAAGAGACACTAAATATTACATCACTGAAATGCATGAAAATCTGCACTGAAGAGGATTTTGGCACTGAAATCTGTTTTGTAATAATATCTGTATGTGTTTAGAGACCAAACCAGTTTATATATTTGTGTTCAATGTCTTATTTCTTGCTGAACAGTACAAAAATAAATCAGGTTGTAAAAAAAAAAAAAAAAAAATAGCTCAGTACTTTGAGCAACTGATGAACACTCTAGTGCTGTCAAACGCATATATATATATATATATATACAAACACACACACACACACACACACACATGCATGTATATATTTAAGAAAAATATTGTACGTTTAAATATATTTATATATGATATAATTTATATGAAAATAAATATATACATGTAAATATTTTCAAGATATATGCTGTATGTATGTGTCTTTATATATACATAATAAATATACACAGTACACACATATATATATTATGTAAACAGAAACTTTTATTTTGGATGTGATTAATTGCAATTAATCGTTTGACAGCACTATTTTATACTTGATCTTTTTAGTCTATGCAAAGCTGCTCAGAGTTTCCGCCTCTCAGGATGTTTTAAAGAGACCCATTTGTATTTTTTATCTCCCAGTAGAGCCGAGAGAGAAATCAACACAAATCATGTTCCCGACATCTTTACTGTTGCTTTTGGCAGCAATGAGCTGTGAGTGTCTTTATCAAGTAATATGAAACACATATGTGGACAGAGCTGTATAATGTCATTGTTATTTTCTCTTTGACAGGTGTGGAGTGTAACATTGTCCTGACGCAGATGAACTCTATAGTTCTGCAGCCGGGACACTCACTTACTCTCACATGTGAGGTGTCTGGATACTCTGTTACTGATAATGGCTACGCAACAGCCTGGATACGACATCCTGCAGGAAAAGCTCTGGAGTGGATTGTGCACATATGGGGAGGTGGAGGCATAACAAAAAAAGACTCACTGTCAAACAGGTTCAGCATCTCCAAAAGTGACTCCAGCAACACAGTGACTCTTAAAGGACAAAATCTACAGACTGAAGACACAGCTGTGTATTACTGCGCCAGACGACCACAACATGAGAAAACGGCACAAGCTCTGTACATGAACTGCTATTGTAAACATCCAGTATATGTGTCTAAAAAATCATTTATGATTATATTATCACTCATGTATTGATTCGTCAAACATGATACAGGGTTGTTAACAGGATAGTTCAACTCAACTTGTAAAAAAGAAGAAAAAAAAAAACGCACAAGCACTATACATGAACTACTACAGTCAACTCAACATCCATTACGTTTACAAAAAAAAAAATCATTTCATAATTACATTGTCACTCATGTATTGATCCTTAAAATATGACACTTAACAGGATAGTTCAAAATTCTAAAAAATATATACTAAATTCTAAAATATTTACTTACCTTATGTCATATCAAACCTATATTGACTGTCTTTCTTCTGAGCAACCCAGAAGATTTTATGAAGAATATTTTAACTTGTTTTCATTATATGAGCTTTAATGAGTGGATGTTGTTCAGTTCTAAGCCATTTAAGCCATAAATACAAGCCATGCAAACATGACGAATGTAAAAGACTTGTGTAATGTTACCCCATTATTGCCTGAATATGGTTGTTTTTAGCTCTGTTAACTACTGTCTTTGTGAATTCCTGAAAACGGGCCTATGCAAAGCAAAGATGCCATCCCTGTATGATAGCATGTTAGCTCACTGAATTTCAAGCTTCAAAATCAGATCTTTATTTAACTCAAGTAATGATATGCAAATGTTCACCATCCACATGAGAGAATAAGAGTGTCAGTTTCCTCCAGCACAGGGGCAGTCCACTAACACTAGGATAAAGCTGTGTGATTTACTGCCTGATTCTGAGATCAATCATGAGTCAAACTCTACTCATTTTATTTGCCTTTTTGCCATGTGAGTTCATTCATTCAGTCATATCAGTGTGAATCTTTGTGTTGCGGACTGTATTTATACACATTTATATAGTTAACAGATGTAATATGAGACTGACTCAGAGTGTTGTTCTCTTTTACAGATGTTTCTGGCATCACACTGAGCTCGTCTCCTGCACAGACTAAAGCTCCTGGTCAGTCGGTGAGGTTGTCCTGTCAGATCTCTGGATATGCCCTCACAGACTGGGGCACAGCTTGGATCAGGCAGCCTCCTGGAAAAGCCTTGGAGTGGATCGGGATCATATGGGGCAGTGGATCAATAGACTCTGGGAATTCCTTCAAGAGTCGCTTCACTATTTCCAGAGACACGGGCCGAAATGAGCTGTACTTAGACATCAGCAGCCTGCAGACGGAGGACACAGCTGTGTATTACTGTGCAAAGACAGACACAGTGGATCAGTTCAGTGTGAGAAACTGACAAAAACAGAGCTGCAGCTCATCAACACAGTTATGAACACACAATGAATGACCTGCTTCATGTTCAAGATCACATTCAGACATATTAATACACATATATTAATACACATATAGTAAAGTGGCCGTAATGTTATGATATTTTATATTATTATTCTCTGTTACAGATGACAACTGAAAAATGTTAAATAGCTTGTGTGCATCACACCTCACCCATGATTTTTAATTCATGCATAGTAGTGTCCTCTTCAACTGTGGAAAATTTAAGTGATGTACATTTCTCTAATCTGAGGATATTGAACAAAGTCCATTTTAGGGACAAGAACTTCACCACCTCCCTATAATGCTGAATAGCTTATTTTCTGACCATAAAATGGAACTTTGACATTTGTGATCTTGCCATATTTCATAACATGTTGACCTTCATTGTAATTTAAAGAAATGTACAGTGGTCAGTGGGGTACAGATAAAACACACTGTATCAACAATGAACCTGTTGTGTGAGATGCTGTCAAAGCTTATTGGAGATAAACTGATCTGACAGCATAATTAGTAACTGAATATAAGTAAGTTGATTACTGAGTATGTTACTGAGTTACTTCCTGACTGAGTGAATAGTGAAATAGTAAAAGACTTCTAGACTTTACAAACTGTGGAAAAATAAACTATTTATGGGTATTATTGATCATTATTCCTTTAGTGAACTAATAAAATAAACACAACATGACAAAAAATACAAGAGTAAGTTTTTGTGTGGTAATGTAAAAAGTGTTCTAACTGTACACAGTCTACTGTACAGTTTGTTCTAAGTTTGTTTTAGCAATAAATAGAGCTATTATATTTAAACAGTATCAAACTGTAGAAATGCATCACAATGCTAATATTTTATATTATACAGATTATATAGAGTATTTTAGCAGCAGCACACCACAAGAAGGAATCACTTATTTATATCAAGTTTGATATCAAACTTCCTGTTTCTGAAGATTTAACACAATTATCAGACAATTACTTTACTGACAAATAAGTTCTGACAAATAATCAAAAACCAGTGTACCGAGATCATTATAATTACCGGAAGAAAGAAATTAGGGCAAAATCTGAGTCCACAATGAGCTATTCCAGACATCATCTTCATTGTTATCTTTGCCTTTAGCAGAACCATCTGAGTAACTCCTCCTCGTCACATGATCAGCCACATTACTCTAAGAGATCATATTATACAAGGACAGAGAAAGCAGCCTATGCAAATGTGCTAATTGAGCTCTATATCACACACAAATTCAGCTGAACTGTTCCCTGTCCGGTCAAATAATATCTAATGTTCGGCATTTATATCTAGCAAACATGTTGACAATGGAGTCGCAGAGCTTTTGGCATTTCATCTTTATGGTGATTCTGTCACTGCAAGGTCATTTGTGTATTTGTCTAGTTAACAGCACTTTAATTGATAAAAGCTCTTCATTCATGTATTTTTTGTCTTTGATTCCACAGGTATCAGCGGTGATGAAATCCGGTTGGATCAGTCACCTGCTGAGATAAAGAAACCTGGAGAAACAGTGAAGATCTCCTGTAAAACACTGACTCCATCTGATGAAGCAGCTCTACAAGAACTGAGAACTACAGTGAGGAAAGAACAGTTATAAGGCAATGAATAATATACTTGCTCTTATTATCATTATTATGAAGTATTAGTAGTTGTTGTGGATACAGTATCATCATAATTTTAATTCTTTATTTTCCCGACACCTTCTAGCTTGTATCTGAAATCATCTCAACATACTAATGACCATTCAAAGGAACTTTTACTAAACTTTTACTAAACAGTTACATTTATAACACTCTAAAAAATGTGACGTCGAACATGACCGACTGAAAGGGAACTTATATAAATTTATATAAACTTATATAAATTTGATCTTGCTGTACCTGGATAAAATAAGTAAGGAAAACTGAGGTTACCCTGCCCTACTAAAAAACACTCATATGTAAAGTCTCATGCTCCGTCAGTTCTCAGCAACAACCCAATGATCTACTGCAACTCCTTACTGTCAGTCTCAACATATATAGCACCACGTCTCCCTCCATCCTCTTCAATGACATTTAGACAGACACTCAAACTGCCTCACATCCATCAGATGACAGATTGTCAATAAACCTACTAGCTGACAACATATTTATACATTTAACACTCAGGAACAACAACCATACAAACATCCAACACAAACCATTAGCAATATACAGTATAGACAGATTTTTAACTCTTATCTTTGAGACACTGTGTCTGTTGTTCATTTAACTAGAAAAAATGACAGTAGAATTGTTCTCTCTCAAAATCTGTGGTTGCTCCAACTGCAACTATAACTATAACACACACACACACACACACACACACACACACACACACACACACACACACACACACACACACACACACACACACACACACACATATATAACTGCAAGCCTCTATATATGCAAATGATTTTGTAGGGAGTATCAGTGTCACATAGACTCTTGAAGTACTGTGTTATAAACTGGATACTCAGTCAGTGTCTAGCTGCAGTTTAGCTTAATTGTTTTCATTTGACATTTTATGGGTAATAATGGAAATGATATGGATTGGAGTTCTGCAGTTGATTATTTCAAGTGAGAATGATTTCACTTCTCCAGATTATTATTGTCATATCATTCTTACAAATCATAAGCATAATTTTTCGCATGTTTTTTTAGTTGTTAGCGGTCAGTCTCTCCATCACCAAAGACACCAGCAGAAACAGTCCCTGTTACACAAAATACTGAAGGACCGAACAAAAACTGTTTATGCATGATATCACTGAAGCAATAGCAAACTCCCCCAGAATTCAAGAAATTACTTTTTAAAATGTTGTTTGCAACATTTAAATACTTCCCTAAAAATAGTTTATCAAACAATTGAGTGAATAAAGGTCTGGATTAATTAAGGTACATCATAAAGATCATAGAGTCAAAGCCTGGAGGGTTGATCAATGAGCAAGATACAAAACCTGTGCAGCTGCCGTATACATACGCTTCTGCTAAATTCATAACACTAGACACTAATCTCTCATTAATATATGGAATCTGAGAACTCTCTGACCTTCCACATTCCCTTTGATATCAAAGGGAATGTGGAAGGTCAGAGAGTTCTCAGATTCCATCAAAAATATCTAAATTTGTGTTCTGAAGATGAACGGAGGTCTTACAGGTTTGGAACAACATGAGGGTAATTAATGACCGAATTTTCATTTTTGGGTGAACTATCCCTTTAAATAATAAACGTAACTAATAATAGAAAACAATATAGAAATGTATTGTAGAAATGTAACAATACTAATAAATGTATATTGTATGTATGTAACCCTGGGTTAATTTATTGTTAATATTTACATTTATGTACTACTTTATTTTTCCTTGTGGCAAAAGTGTTTCTGTTTTAAAGAAATGTACCTGTTCAGACATGTCTGTGTCAACAAGTTGTGTTTGATTTAAGGTTATTGTTTAAGGAGTTGACTTAATCCCGCCTAATGTCAAAACTGGAAACTGTGATTGGTCAGCGAGGTTGTCAGTTAGAGAGAGGAAGAGACGAGGAAAAAGTGCGTAGGTGCTGTTGTCGGCATGAGAACAGAAAATGGCTGTGTCTCATTTAGAAGGCTGCGTCCTCCGGAGGTCGAATCCTCTGGAGGTTGCATCCTCTGTAGGATGCGTAACATATATGAAGTGTCCTCAACCTAGAATTAAACGAGACGGCCTTCGTAGGACGGGCGGAAAAGAAAACAGGAAGTATCACGTTGATTTGCCAACACATTTAGAGCATCGTTGCACTCGCACACGACTTAAATGAAGGAAAAATATTTCTAAATTTGGAAAGTAATTTAAAAAAAAAAAGTTTTATTTTGCTCAATGTTTGAGGTGCTGCATCGTTCGTACAACAGACAGCTGTTAGAGAAAAAAAGGAGGAGGATATTAAGAACAAAGTTTAACCGTATTTACTGGAGGTAATTTAAGTTAAGTTGAAAACATCACATCTGCGCTTGTGTGTACATCTGCCGGCGCCGGCATTTTTCAAATTAACGACGGTTGTTTATGGCGACGCAAAGAATTGTGGGTTATCCGTAGCAGCGAAGGATACACCTGATGCATCCTCCGAATTCCCGTGAAAGAAGGTCGCATTCGAAGGTCGCATTCGGAGTGTCCTACTTGCTTTTCTGAAATGAGACAGCCTCGATGACGTATGCACCCTTCGAATGAGACCTCCGGAGGACGCAGCCTTCTAAATGAGACACAGTGAATGTGTCACTTTATTTGTGAATAACGTAGTCAGAACTGTATCGTTTGAGTGCTAATCAGTATATTATTCTGTTGTGAAGTCAACTCGACGTGATTCGGAAGAAATGCTGTTTTAACGCTTGATCGCCATTGCAGTAAACGGGACTAACGTGGATTGCTGGTGAAAAACTTAAATCAGGTTTATCACCAAAATCAGCGCCTATGAGAGAGTTAGGTGCATAGAGGAAATCCAGATAGCGCTCCTAATCGCCGAGGGGTTAGGGGTTCCTCTGGCATCGCGGGAGCGTCACGGAGCATGCCTGACCACAGCCTCACGTGGACTGATCTTACGGGTGACGGGATCCTTGAACTCTTTCAAGTTCATTCAGGTATATTTGTTTGTTTGTGCTCTTCAAGAGCGAAGCGGCCATTTTACGTTTCACTCGGCCTTAACGCACTCAAGCTGAAAAAAACTGCTTTATACTCGTCTAACTCAGGTTCGGATTCATTGAATGGCTACAGGATGTCCGGTCAGAACATTAGGTCTCACACCAGGAATGTACTTCAGGGTGATTTATTGTGCAAAGATGGGTGTGATTCTGTAAATATAAAACAGTATCCAAATATAAATAAATGAATAAACATACATTAACAGATCTTTACAGCAGTACTTAAATACTGCATTGT
This sequence comes from Acrossocheilus fasciatus, assembly GCA_036784905.1. Classification (NCBI taxonomy): domain Eukaryota; kingdom Metazoa; phylum Chordata; class Actinopteri; order Cypriniformes; family Cyprinidae; genus Acrossocheilus; species Acrossocheilus fasciatus. The sequence continues at coordinate 566,679 of JAXUIB010000029.1, read as the reverse complement.
AAACGATATATTATTGAACTTATCATGAAGTAAACAATATAAATGTAATATAGATACAAATACAAATTGAAGTTCTTTAAAATTATTGCACTACTGCAGTGGGTGTCTAGCTCACGTGACTAACTCGTCAGGTGAACAAGCCCGAACATGTTCCCTGAGATGCGTTGAGTCCATGCATTATAGCTTAATATGCAATATAACATTAATTACTCTAACAGACAAATAACACAGGAGAATTATAACGTTTGTCAACAGGATAATGTGCAAATATAATTAACAATGTAAACATTTAGGCGGAATGCCTCTATAGCGGTCATTAATCTCTTGTGAATTTATCATCCAATAAATTATGTAAATGTACTTACGATTAGTTGTACGCACACATACACACAATCCTTAAACAGGGCACTTCTAACTAATTTATCTTGAACTATTGACTATAAACATCTACACATCCAGCCTCAATACGGTCTTGTTTTTTTGGAACAGTCCAACTCACGAACACAGGCGGGAGGTTTTGGACGAGTTCACTTTCGAGGGGTAGCCTTTCTTACAGCTGCCCCCAAATTCACATGGCGAATTTGAACAACAAGAAAGGCCTTACTAAGAATTGGAATGTCATTCAGGCAAAGGAGGTAGGCAGATGATCTTTGTCACTGGCCTTAGGTAAGTTCTGTCCTTTACTTTGATCTCAGCTGATCTGACTCTGTTATCATTTCCAGGGAAAACTTGAACAATCCTTGCAACAGGCCAAAGTGAGCGAGGTAGCTGCTGGTCCACAATCATAACAGTTTCACCTATCTGTAGGTTGTCTGTTTCTGACATCCATTTTTGTCTGGTCTGAAGGCTAGGTAGGTAGTTATGGATGAATTGCCTCCAAAAGTGATCAGCTAGCAGCTGACTATGCCACCATCTCTGTCGACTCAGAAGCTCAGAATCCTGGTATGCCACTTGTGGAAGTGAGGCGTCCCGCCGCCCCATCAACAAGATGTTGGGTGTAACTGGGTCTGGGTCAGCAATGTCTGAAGATGTGTAACCAAGGGGTTTGGCATTGAGGATCCCCTCAATTTCAATGAGAACAGTCCGCAACACTTCTTCAGTGACCGTCTGTGCTCCAAGGGTCACACGCAGGGCTGTTTTCAGAGACCGAATTTCCCTCTCCCAGCATCCACCAAAATGTGGGGCATTAGGTGGATTGAATATAAACTTGTAGCGTCAGAACGAGTCAGACAAAACTAAGATTCGATCAGAACATCGAAACATGAGAAGCCGAAATTCCGGAGAGGCCCAAGACAACAGGACAACGTCGTAAAGATTACTATCTCCAACTTCTGGAGCAAGCCTTACCAACAAGCCTCTTTCACAGAACAGTTTGCAACATTAAGACAAAAGAACACTTGTTGATAAGTGTTCTACGCAGGAAGGAGATCGTCAAATTTGGGGTAAATAGTCAAGATTAATGATCAAAGAGATGGCCATCACATGTGTTCCACAAGAGAAATCACAAGCTTCTTTAGATTGACTTTTCCCCCACACATACAAGACAAAGACTGAGACTGAAATTCCTCTGTCCAAAGAATATGTCTTTTGGTCTCCACAGAAATACACAGAGACTTTCTTTTTCATATGCACATAAAATCATCCTAAAAGGACATTTCTAGGCATAACACTATATTATGTATGTAACCCACACATTAGATTATCATGTTTTAAGCACATATTATGTATGTCTTTTTAATAACTATTGAATGACTTTAAGGTTTATTCGTGTTTGGTATGTATGAGCTTGACAATTCTAGCTTGAAACGTTTCTTCCAATTGTTTCTTTGTCAAATGTATCATATTCTGGTTATAGAAATCACATCCAAAATTATACTTTGCAAGAGTGTGTAAAATTCAGACCATGTGACTGATAACATGCTGATTTATGATGGAAGGAACAACCCCAGCAAAGATAATAGCCTATCTAATTGGTAAAGACACCAGATGGGATGTGTCCAGAAGCCGAGTTTAAGAACTCAGGACACCATCAAATCCCTCTCTCTTTCCTCTCTCTCGTCCCTTCTTCTCGCCGCCGCGTTTTGACGCTGTTTTGACGCTCTTTGAGCGTGCTCTGGCCTACAGGCCAGTTGCTACTTAACACCACGATGAGAAGAAAAACCACCTAGTCTCATTACTCATTTTATTCTTTTACTTTAGTTTCTTTCCTTTCCGTTGAGTCTCGTGTTCAAAAGTTAAGTTTGCCGCAAAGTCCAGCTCCGACTGCACCCGCTTCAAACTTCAACCAGCAACGGACTCCAAGACCATCCTCAGCCAACGCCCAACCATTGGCTTCCCAAGAAGACTACTTCAAAGACTACTGAACTTCCAGCCAATCACCAACTCGGGAAAACCCCTTTCCTGCAACGACGACGACAGAAAGGAATCCCTGTAACACAAGGCAACGCAAGTAAAACAACTCCAGATTCTGGCTGAACTGGTGCATTTAATATAAATTTTAGCCTCACTGAGAAACTCAACGCAAGGGTTAATTAAGTGATTGATGGTTGTTCAGGTCTGCGATAGCACATATTGCTATAAACTTGGGATTTCACATTCTCATTCTCTAAATTCATCCTTTCTCTCTTTCTGCAACGTGTGAATGCGTGTGTTCATGTTAGATTAGTTTATGTCTTAGGTTTATATAAATAAACTCGTATTTATATTGAAAAGAGAAGTATCTTGTGTTTTGTGCTTACAAGTTAATGTGTTAATCTGCCGATCTTGTTACTGTGCTTATTAATAGTGTTTTCACTATATGTTGGATTTTAAACACTATATGTTTAGGGTAGAACATCCATTTGCCACAGTCTCTCCACATTTGCATAAAGATCATTGACAGGCCGCAGTGAGGTGAAGAAGCATTGCTCAGGGGAAAGATGACCGCTCAATTCTTCAGCTGAATCCTGCAGTGTCCATCCCAGACGTGTTCTTACTGCTGTTGGCCCACCAGGGGGCCCCAGTCGGACTGGTTCTATGGGTGTGAGGAGGTGGGGGCAATCAGAGCCAATGAGAAGAACAGGGTGCACCTGGTCCAGCTGTTGTAAAGGTAACCCGGCAAGATGCTTGAATTTCCGTTGCAGGACACTGACTGGGTGTGCATGTTCTGCCAGACCAAGTGATTTGGCTGTGAAGGCGTTACGGATCTTGTAAGCTTTGCTGGGGTTAACAGTTGGGGACACAGTAAAAGTCACTGCCGCCCCGTGAATGACCTGGGTGTCCTGTCTCACTGTACGAAGTACAAGGTCCTCTGGCTCTCCCACAAGTCTTAATTTCTGCATTGCATCATGCAGAATGATGGTCCGTTCTGATCCATCATCTAATACGGCGTAGGCCTCCATTGACACGTTGCCATTCCTTATCAGAACCTTAGTCACTTTGAGCAGCACTTTACTGCCGGAGGTTGGGCGGTCCACTTATAAAACTGCACTGGAAGGAACTGCACTTGGCTGAGATGGCTTGCCCTGGTCATTGACATCATGCAGTACCAAAAGGTGCTTCTTGTTGCAGGTTGGGCAGAGAGTCTTTAGTGTGCAGTTAACTGCTTGATGTCCACGACCACAACGCCAGCAGCGGTTCTTTGTCTTTATCCAGTCTATCTTCAGGTCTTTGCTAAGAAGCTTGAAGTTGTCACAGCCATTCAGATAATGTTTATTATTTTCACAGTATGGACAATAAGCTCTTACTTTCTGTTCTCTGACTGAATCTGGTTTAGATGTGGCTGACAACGTTGGTAAGAAATGTGACTTATCAGTACCAAGTAGAATGGTGGTCGGTCTGCGAGGCTGCTTAGACTCTCTTCTCACCTCTCTTCCACGCACTGAAGATTCCTGCCTTGGGTAACAAGCTTACTGGCTATTGTCTTCCTGTATTCGAAGCTCATATTCCAGCCAATCAGCGAAGTCCAACAAGGTGGGAATAGAGACTTGCAAAGGGTGGGTGTACTGCTTGAAACTTGATCTGAGGTCATGTGGCAGTTTACTCAGGAGTCGAGACACATGTGACCCACATTCCAGCTCTACAGTACCTTTGTGGCCCAGTTGCTGCAACATACTGACAAGCGAGCGCACCTGCAGTCCGAACATCCTAAAGGCCTTTACATCTCCACTGCGTATATTAGCTCCATCCATCAATTCAGCGATTCGTTGCAGGGCTAATTGGTGGGGTTGACCATACATCTTATCCAGAGCTTTCATGGTGTTGGTGAAGGGAAATCTGGAATTGCTGTAAGAGTCTGCCACCAGGAGGGCCTCCTCCAGTTTTAGATGGTCTGTGAGGATTTGAAATTTAAAACGTTCTGTGGCATCGTCAGGCAGGATGTTCTCTAAAGCAATTCTCAGTCTTGAAAACTCCCTAGGGTCAGAAGACGTGAGGTAGGGAATGGTAGCGGCTGGACCTCTGTAGATTTTCTCTTGGGTAGATGAGGGTAAGAGATGATCAGACGTGTATTCAGCTTGGTCTGGCCTCTTCCCTTCCTGTGATAGAACAACGGACTTAGGTAGCTGAGGTGGCTGGGAATATGGGAGAGAGTTGAGATACCTGAACTGAGCTGAGTCACTATAATGTGCTGTAAAGGAGATGAGGAAGAAATGTTCATGTTTCTCAGGTCTTCTGTCAGCTCTGGGGTTTCCTCTGGCACAGCTGTGTGAGGCGGTCTCTTAGTGGCAGATGGTGGCAGCCTGGAACGTGGAAATGGTATTGGGCGGTATGGCTGAGTCTGAAGGTTGACGGCTGGAGAGTGAGAGCATAGTGATGGCATTGGTAGAGTGACTGACTCAGGTGTAGATCTCTGCTTCGATTTCAGGCTTTGAAACTCTTGAATTTTTTTTTTTTACTCCGGAAAGTTTTTTGGAACAGTCCAACACACAAACACAGGCGGGAGGGTTTGGACGAGTTCACTTTCGAGGGGTGGCCTTTCTTACACAAGCGACGCTTCAGGCCTGCAACGGGGGTTTGTGCTGTGTGCGAGTGTGTGAGTGTGTGTTTGTGTGGTGGGCCCACATTAAGCTATTTTTCTATTTCTGAACAATATTGTGGTTTAATACTCTGTAATTGCTTGAGAGTACATCAGTACTCAGAGTTACATTTGTATTTCTAACTAAATCTAAAGTTCTTTACATACTGTATTTATATTTTAGTTTTCCAAAGGATACTGATATATTGGTTTACGCTGGTTGGAGACAAATTTGTACTTCTGAAGGGAAAGAGTTGAAATTTAATTTGGAAGAGTGTTTCAGTGAAAACCTCTATTTTGATATTTGTGTAAAAGTTTAACCCTTGAAGTGGGTTGTTGTGGAAAGGAGGTGAGAAGAGTCAATCAAGCACTGTGTTTGAAGGTAAAAGTTTATTTATAAGCTGAGAGAACAGATTTTGCTTCATCTTTGATTCCTTCTGTTTATCTTCTTTGGAATAAATTTGTGTATTTCTGCTACATAGTGTGGTCACTTCAATGTATTGAGAGGTAGTTAATATTCGTGGAAAGTAGTTTACAGAGATCAGAGTTGCACTTTGTAAGTAGTAGTATAACAAGCAGAATCACTGTTTGATTTTAAGTAAAATCACGTCAAGAGACACAATCAAAAGAATCCGGGTTCTAGCGTCAACGGTTCAAACAGGTGGATTCACCTAATACCTAAAGAGGGCGCTACATGTATTTTAGCAGAGGGAGAAAAGAGGGAGTTTCTTACCTATATTTAAAACATAACCTGTTTCTGAAAATTTTCAGAAAATTATATAAATTCTGATAAATAATCAGGGCAAGGGTCAATACACAGCAACAGTATGGCGTAGGCAAGACAAAGAGTAGTCCAAGACTAGGAAAACTAGGGCAGGCCCCGTAAAGTAGCTATAAACTAAAACGTTATAAATGCTCAACAATACTCAGTGATCTGAAAGAGGAAGTCCATGGCTTATAAAGTGTGTAATGTTAATTATAAATTGTAAATACACCATAGTGTTGTTCTGAACCTATATGACTTTCTCTCTTCAGTGAAAGAAATTTTGAATAATGTTGGTAAACAAACCATTGACTTCTATTATAACAAAAAATATAAATATAAATAAATAAATATAAATTCTCAAATGATCTTTTATGTTCCACAGAAAGAAGTCATCCAGGTTTGGAATGACAGTAACATTGGTAAGGAGTTAACACACAATTTATGTAAGACATTGGCTGTTTACAGAGTGCTGTATCAAAGAATATTAAATACAAAGTTGACTGGAAGAAAGAATTTGGGTAGGAAAAGGTGCACAAGCAACAGGGATGACCGCAAGCTTGAGAATACAGTCAAGCAAAGCTGATTCAAACACTTGTGAGAGCTTCACAAGGAGAGAACTGAATCTGGAGTCAGTGCATCAAGAGTCACCACGCTCAGACGTCTTCAGGAAAAGGGCTACCAAGCCACTTCTGAACCAGAGACAACATCAGAAGCATCTTACCTGGGCTGTGGAGAAAAATAACTGGACTGTTGCTCAGTGGTCCAAAGTCCTCTTTTCAGATGAAAGTAAATTTTGCATTTCATTTGGAAATCAAGGGCCCAGAGTCTGGAGGAACAGTGGAGAGGCACAGAATCCACGTTGCTTGAAGTCCAGTGTGAAGTTTCCACAGTTTGTGATGATTTGGGCTGCCATGTCATCTGCTGGTGTTGGTCCACTGTGTTTTCTGAAGTCCACAGTCAACACAGCCATCTACCAGGAAGTTTTAGAGCACTTCATGCTTCCTGCTGCTGACCAACTTTATGGAGATGTTGATTTCATTTTCCAACAGGACTTGGCACCTGCACACAGTGCCAAAGCAACCAGTATCTGGTTTAAGGTATCCCTGTTCTTAATTGGCCAGCAAACTCGCCTAACCTTAACCCCATAGAAAATCAATGGGGTATTGTGAAGAGGAAGATGCGATATGCCAGACCCAACAATGCAGAAGAGCTGAAGGCCACTATCAGAGCAACCTGGGCTCTCATAACACCTGAGCAGTGCCACAGACTGATCGACTCCATGCCACGCCGCATTGCTGCAGTAATTCAGGCAAAAGGAGCCCCAACTAAGTATTGAGTGCTGTACATGCTCATATTTTTCATGTTCATACTTTTCAGTTGGCCAAGATTACTAAAAATCCTTTCTTTGTATTGGTCTTAACTCTTTCCCCGCCACTGACGAGATATCTCGTCAATTAAGAGACAACGGTTCCCCGCCATTGACGAGTTTTTACGGCAATCCGTGTTCTAGGCGTATTACGGTAAGGAAAGCCCTTGCGCATGTCCTGAATGAGTTACGGGACTTCCGGGTCTTTAGGGTGCGAATAGAAGACGATCGGCATAAATAGAAGAATCAGAGAAAATGTAGATCATATATAGATCATATAGCATATGTAGATCATGTTTTGACCATTTTGAATCTGATCGGGACGAAGTAATCAGTGAGAGAGATTTACAGACATTTACAGACACAGAAACATAGTTGTAACTGTAACCGATTCGTCGATCTGAATATGGGTGTGTGTGTGTGTGTGTGTGTGTGTGTGTACGTGCGTGCGTGTACGGTATATATGCATGTAGCCTGTGTGTGTGTATAATCATATATGTTTGTGTGTGTGTGTGTGTGCGTCTGTTTGTTCTGTTTATTGAATGCAATTTAAATTATTCATATAATTATTTACTGGTGAAAGAATATGACATCTGAATGAATTTTGCTTGAAAATGCACTACTTTTTTAAAAATGCATTTTTCTCAGTATTTTGTCCAAAATGTTGTATTTTTGATGAAAGCTATCTGCATTCAAACGGTGATAAAACATGAACCCAGGAAGATAGAATAAAATAGTCTTTTTTGTTTAAAAGCAGAGACTTGGTTCTTTATTTTTATGTATAATATGTTCTTATATTCATAGCAGAAAATATTCTGAGGGCCGTCAAATTTAGGTGAAAATCATCAAAAATGCTGGCGGTGGCTGGCAACTTTTTAAAAACGCTGGCAGGGAAAGAGTTAAGTAATATTCAAATTTTCTGAGATACTGAATTTGGGATTTTCCTTAGTTGTCAGTTATAATCATCAAAATGAAAAGAAATAAACATTTGAAATATATCAGTCTGTGTGTAATGAATGAATATAATATACAAGTTTCACTTTTTGAATGGAATTAGTGAAATAAATCAACTTTTTGATGATATTCTAATTATATGACCAGCACCTGTATATGCATGGATCGAGTTTATATGTATAAGCGAGTGTCTATGTATGCATGCATCAAGTTTATATGTATATGCAAGTTATTCACAAGTGTATATGCATTCATTACTAACATAATATGTATTGGTATGGATTTCATATTAGTGTGCACGTGTATTTCATATATATATTTTGAACATCCAATAGTATACATGTATATGTGAGTCATTAATAGGTGTATATGCATGTGTTTTATGTATGTATTGATAAGTGAAGTTTGATTTAAATCCTACATGGCGCCTCATACAGACGCGCTCTGACGATGGCAGTGATGGTAAAATCATCTGCTCAAATCGAACCCTTCTAAGTTTCAAAAGGTAAGAAAGTATGCTTATTTTATTCTTTTCCCCCCCTCAATAATATGTTTAATTACCCACTATAATCTTAGGTAAAATTAACATTAGCACTGAACAAAATATTTAGTATTGCCCTTTGTGCCTAACTTAACCAAGAAAAAATTATTTGTCCTAAAATATGGAATAAATGTGATAAAGAAAGCATTAAATTTACTTTTCTCATATTACTTTTCACATACTTTTTTCATATTCAACTATTTGTATTTTTTGAAAACTGTTGCTTCAATTAATGTTTTGCAAGATAGAACCTTATAATTCCAAGCGGAAAATGACTTTTTAGAATTAGAAGGTTCTATATGCATTTGACCTGTTCCAAAAATCTCCATTTAAAAATTTTAGAGGATTTTGATATTATACATTTAGGGTCTCTGTTATTTTCATGTAGGAAAGAGACTTCCATATCATTTTTGCTATATGGATTGCAAAAACTTTGAAGCTCAATATCTCAAAACCACTCAGAATGCAGACAACCTTATAATTCCAAGGCGACAAAATGTAGCAGGTAATCCAGGCATTTCACGCATACAGAAAATTCACATACTATTCACAGTATTCACACAGCATACTACAGTATAGTAGGAGTTGTATTATAGTATGCCATTCGGAACACAGCTTCTGTACTGATTTCAGTGTACTTGAGTTATATTTAGCAGATTCTGGCAAATATAGTAGGTCATCTGGGTATTCCATGCATACAGAAAATTTGCATACTATGCGCAGCATACATACTGGATGCTGCAAAAATAGTAAGAGTAGTATGATAGTATGGTATTTCGAACACAGCCTTCGTGTTTTCATTGTTATATGGTAGGGGGCGCTAGTACACATCTTCTGTGTGAGAATTCAGGGTGTTGTGATCATTTGACCAAGTACTCTCGAAGGATTTCAGAATGTCAAAATTAGATCTATTCGAGAGTGTATAGTCAGGTCTCTCTTTCTTCCTCGTTTTGCTCACACCTGCTGAAGTGAAACTGCATTTGTGTTGATGACAAACATTTCTTAGAAAGGTTAAAATGTTCAAATTTAAAAACAATTAAATACTTATTTTATTAGCTGTAGCATGGTTTATGATCCCCATACATGCCCATTTATGCAAACTTATAATGCAATATATAGAAAATCATGTTATAAAAGCTAAAATAGCCTTTTAACATTTTAATTGCTACATTTTTACATTTTAATTGCTACACGAACTTGGAGCAGAAAGGAGAATGTGGTGTGCCCCTCAAAAGTTTATGTAAAGCCTGTAGCATGACGAGTATTTGAGGAAGAATGTATCACTGTGCCTGGGGTGGTGGCCACAGTGAAATCTTTCACTACATAATCCCCATAAAACACAGATATTTGATTTAATCAACTGAATTCTAGCCACTGATTCTGCATAATTTGTTTGGGTGCACAGTATCCTTTGTGCACAAAGGATAGCACAAGTGAAAAAATATATATAGTAAAATGTATTTGAGATGCTAAGTATACTACATTTACATAGTTAACTGCTTAATAAAAACACCCTGCAATTGCACTTTTAGTATACTAAACTGATATAACCTTAAAGTCTGCTGAACTGGAACAACTAATTTTGTACTTAATGCACTTTAATTGTGCGGAAGTATAAAGTCCAACTAAATATATAATGAAGTATATTTGATTGTGCTAAAATGGAATTATATTGCAAGTATACTTCAGGTACAGTTTAAATATCTTCCATTTAAAGACTGATATTATTAAAAGATCATGCAATTCTCATCAATAGTGACGTTAAAACACATTTTAGGTTTAATATTAAGACATATAGTATAAACAGGGGTGCACATAAGTTTTTCAGCCTGGTTCTCATATGAGAACCTGGAGATTTGGTTTGGTCCTCACATGGGCTATGGCATGTAGCGTGACCCATAAAATATAACTATAATTTTTTTTTTTATTAATAATGGTAATAATAATAATATGATTGCACTTTATTTATTTTTTTTTTTTTAAATAAAATAACTAACTAAAAATAATAAACTAAATAATCAAGTGTGATAATACTATTTTATTTTAAAATAAAAAGGGAGTATTACATACAAATGCAATTATTTTATAGTGAATGAGCGAGCTTTTATTTTGGCGGGTTGCTGGCAAGTAAGTATTATGCGCTTCCGGGTTTATCGCTGCTGATGGAAGAGCGTCAGTGAATGGAATGTCACAGTTTTGCTTTGAAAATGGCAGCGGGTAACCTAGATTATGCTTTCGGTTTGGATAGAAATCTTATACAGTACAGTTTGTCGATCTAAAATGGTAATTGTGCATTAACAGCTGTCAACCATGTCGGTACGCAAATGCGCTGTCAGAACTTATTTACACAGAGCATTTTTAATTTTGGTCAGGCATGCGGACCACTTATGTGCACCCCTGAGTAGAAAAAACTAGTACTCCAAATAAAGTATAATTATAGTTTATATTTCAGTAAGTCTTGAGTGCAATGTCAGTAAATATAGATTTGAACTACCCTTGAGAATAAAAAAAAAAAATGTATTTTAAATATATTACTTTTATGTAATGAGGGAGAAGCTGATCCATTTGCAGAAGTTTAATGAGGAACCATACAACAATCCAAATCGATAGGCAGTAATCAGAGTCGTGGTCACAGGCAAGGAGTCAAAATCACAGTCCAACTGGCAAACAAACAAGAGGGCAATCCAAAAGGCATAATCATACACGTAGCAAACAAGACAAGTCAATGGAAACTCGCTCGGTAAGGCAGTGAAACTGGCAATACTTCACAAGGTTTGTTAGCCTGGCCATGCTTAAATGGCTGCCAAGCAGGAAGTGATCACAGAAGCAGCAGAGGGAGTGGTACCAGTCAGTACTCGGGCGAGGGCTCCCTCTGCTGGTGTGGCGTTACATTTTAATATTACTTTTAGGGAAATCATTTACTTCAAGGGACAGTTCAACAAAAAAATTTAAATTTTGTGTTGCATTAGCTAATTTTAATTATGTAAATTGAATTTTCAATAAATGCCATTTGATAGAAGTCTATTTGAACAATTTATTTTTATTATTTTCAATAGAGCAGCTCTTTTTTCAATAAATGAGTATAACACTAATCTCTAAAAGCAGTCATCAACAAGCATTTATGATGCAGAATATTATTTACGCTGTAGAATATTTTGTTTTATTTTGTTTTGTTTGATCATTTTTATCTTGAATCTTTTTCAGGCATATTAGCCTAATAGATAGTGGCATTAAGAAATCAATATGCAAATGTAGTGATTGCTAATCCTAAAGTCAGATAAATGTGTTTTCTGATAACAGGATCTGTTTTTGTTATGGACTGTCTGTTTGTGTATATGGGCTGGGGCACAGTATTTCAACCCATTACAAAAAGGTTACAATATGGTCAAAAGGTCAAAATGATCACAATAGTGAATCTATAATGTGCAGCTAAATAGATTTTTTTTCTACCATCATTTTTCAAATAATGAAATAATGAAATGAAAATAAATAAATAAATAAATAAATAAAACACCTTTATCTAAAAAAAGCAAAAAAAGAAAATAATAATCTTCACAAAGTGCAACAAATTAAATTGAAATTAAATTTGAAGGATATAACACTGAGTTTATAACAGAAAACAATATTTTCAGAGTATGATGATCTTTAACGATCAGATTTGAGAAGTGACAGCTCTTTGATACATAGACAATACATCCATTAAAATTTCAAATGATATTTGTAATTTGTCTTTTTTTCCATTTTCTTTCAGCTTTTCTGCATGTTTGTCTCAAAGTGTGAATATTTTGATTAAGCCAAGGTTCTGAGTTGGGTTTAGGTTTGTACAGCTTAAAAGGTGTCATTCTGTTCAAAATATTCAGTCAGGCCGCACTAAGTACATTAAAATGCAGATCAGGTAGTGCTGACTCAAGTGACAAGGGAGTACAGACCTCGTTAAAGAGCGCATTAAAATCTTTGCAAAAATGAGGTGAGTAAAAGCATGTTTGTTTTGTATCAAAAGCTGATTTCTGAGAAGGCTGATGAAGAGACAGTAGTTTAGTAGTAGTATTGCACCAGTGATGTAGACTTAAATATATTGTGTAGTAGCTAGAATAACTATATTGAGTCTCAGACATGTAAAACTATCTCAAAGAAATCTTTTTCTGGTTAACTATTATCTAGCAATAGCACAAGAAGAAAAACACAGAATACCCTACTGCCATCAATGTACTACTGTATACACAATAACTGCTTATTAAAGCACCTATTACAGCCCTCCTGGAACCATCTTTAAATAAACAATTTACAGTATGGCAGTATGTACTAATAGTTTATATTATTATATATTATCTTAATATTACTTTCTAAATTCGCTCAAACACCTCATTTGTGGACCCCTGATACTGATATTTCATAATTTCAAATATACCTTTATTGTTTTTTATCCTCTTATATTTAAGTAGGTGGAATGTTTTGTGGCGTTTTAATGTTTTCTTGTTAATTTTGTTCATGTCAGTCTTTTAATTTGAAATTTTTGTTTCTTGCTGTTCAATTCATTTGTTCACTGACCCTTCCCTGATTGAGTTTTTTAATCTTTACTTCTGTGTATTTATAAAGCCCTCACATTTTCCGTTTGCTTTATGTATTGTTTTTTGGTTTGTTTGTTTGTTTGTTTGTGTGTGTGTGTGCCTGTTTTTCTACTCAGGTGGGGACTTAAACCTGAATACACACAGACTCATGGGGACTCGTGTCACGGTGGAGACCTAAATTGAGGTCCCCACAGGTAAACAAGCTAATAAATCACACAGAATTAAGTTTTTTTTTTTTTGAAAATCTAAAAATGCAGGTTTCCTGTAAGGGGTAGGTTTAGGTGTAGGGCAATAGCACATACAGTTTGTACAGTATAAAAACCATTAAGCCTATGGGATGTCCCCACTTTTCACAAAAACAAACGTGTGTGTGTGTGTGTGTACTCAGCATTACTCCATACACCCTCAAAACATGGATGATATTAATGACATCTGTTTTGGACAGTGAATGTTTATGCTGGAGTGTATCACTGTGGGTGTTGGGGGTGACACTATGGCAGAACACACAAAAATGACATTTATTTTTGTCAGTTACGGCTCGTAAGCGCTAGCATTCTGCCCGCTTTAAATCAGACACAGAGATGAAATAGTGCGGTAAGACCACATTTATTTGAATGAATTAGCATGTATTTCAATTAATTATCGATCGAGAGAGAGAGAGAGAGGACAGTGCACCTGCTTGCTGCGTCTGCGCGTCTCTACAAAAAAATACTTAAAAAAACATTTTATCACCCAGTTGCTGGGGAATATGATGTAGCAATCTAGTATCTATATCCTTTACTTTATTAATAAAAATCGCGGGGAAGCGTTGGAAGTTTATATGTGTGTGCAGCACAATCTGCGATCTCTCTCTCTCTCTCTCTCTCTCTCTCTCTCTCTCTCTCTCTCCGTGTGTGTGTGTGCGCGCGAGCGAGCGACTGGTGCGCAGGGCTTTTTCTAGTCAATTTGACAAACAACAACAAAAAAAAAAAGCCGTTATACCTTGCCAAAGCACTGACAGAAACCATTTATCTAATGGCGTTGATGAGCGCTCCAAATGCAAGCATGCAACGATCAGGCAGCAATTGTCAGCGCCCTGATGCAATGGCATACAGGCATCGTCAGATTGACAGTACTCTAGCCCAATGATGTTGGAAATCCAGTGGTGGCGGCAGTCATATTTTAGGGTGACCGTGCCACTCTTTATCACAACCCTGCTAAACTGTACCAGTACGTGCGCTCATTGGAGCCCCTTCAGCTGGTGGCGCCCCAGGCGACCGCCTAGCTCGCCTATGCCTAGAAACGGTACTGATGCGGAGTATTTGTTTGAGCTTGTATCACTGTGCATGGAGTGGCCACAGTGAAACATTTCACTTCATAAACCCCAATAAAACACGGACATTTTTGTTGTTGTTGGATTATGGACCCTGGTTCTACATAATTTGTTTGGGTTCACAGTATGTATTCACATAGTTTAATCAGATGGATTTTAAATATTGCATGCTCTGTTTAAGTTTTCATTGACATTAGAGAGTCGAAACATTCTCCCTGAATCACTCTTTCATACTGGAATGGGTGCGTTTTCCAACATGGTTGTTTGAAAAATAAAAAGCTACACACTGTATCAGTTAGGGTTTTAAGAGAATTGTTGTGCAACATACAACATGCCAGAAACATATTAATCTCTGCAAAAAAATAATTCAATCCTAAAATCTTAAATATTTGCATTAAATCCAGATGACACTTTTCTTTGGCCAGGCAATGTTTTTGAACAATTTCATGCAATGAGATCATATCATGTAAATTCTTTATTACTATGCTGAATTTGCTTAGACTTAATGCAGTACGCATCTCAAATATGAATGTATGTAAGTTGATTGTAAGTGTAGTGTTTTAGTATTTTCAATAGAGCAGTTTTTCAGTCAGTTAAAAGTACTAAAACTGACTTCTTAAAGCAGTCTTCAAACTCTGACAAAAAAAGTCAGATAAATGTGTGTGCTCTGATAACAGGGTCTTTGATTTTGTTATGGACTGTCTCTCTGTGTATTACGGGGGCACAGTATTTCAACCCATTACAAAAAGCTCAGAAGCATCTGTAAATTAATGATCACAATAGTGAATCTATAAGGTGCAACATAAATAGATTTTCTTTATCAGAATTTTTCACCTTACTTCATACAGTAAAATAATCAAAATTCTGTATTGACTACATTACCATATGGACTACACTAAAGTATGACACTCTCTCTCTCTCTCTCTCTCTCTCTCTCACACACTCACACTCACACACACACACACACACACACACACACACACACACAAAGAGTAAAATAAGGGCTTTATAGATATTAAATGACAATAATGTGCAACAATGTAAAGTGAAATAGTGAAACATTATACTTCATAATCATAAACCCCCATAAAACACAGACATTTTTGTTGTTGTTGATTTAATCAACTGAATTCTGGCCTCTGGTTCCACATAATTTGTTTGGGTGCACAGTGTCCTTTCTCATTATAGTTTAAATAATATTATTTTGTGTTAATCAGATGCAATTTTAATTAAGTAAAGAGTACATGTTTAATGTGCATGTTAGAGTACGTTTAATTATATATCCCAACATAATTTAGCCATGTTAACTTTTATTTTTGATTATGATTTATTTTTGATACATGTTTAGATTGTGTTATTTTTCTACTCCAGCACATCATAAAGCTTTCAATGGGGTTAAGATCAGGACTCTGTGGTGACCAATTCATGTATGAAAATGATTTCTCATGCACGCTGAATCAGCCTTTCACAGTTTGAACCTAATGAAACGTGTCATTGTCATCCTGGAATATATATGGGTACATTTCCAACATGGTTGTCTGAGAAATAAAAAGCTACACACTGTATCAGTTAGGGTTAAGAGAATTGTTGCTAAACAAACAACATGCCAGAAACATATTAATCACTGCAAAAATAATTCAATCCTAAAATTTTAAGTATTTGCTTTAAATCCAAATGATGAGTTTTCCTTGACCAGGCAGTGTATTTGAACAATTTCTTGCAATGTGAACAAATCATATAAAATTTTGATGACCATGCTGAATTTCGCTTAGACTTTACACAATATAATTATGTTCTCATCTCAAACATGAATGTATGTAAGTTGATTACAAATGTATTGTTTTAGTATTTTCAGTAGAGCAGCTTTTTCAGTCAGTTAAAAGTACTAAAACTGACTTCTTAAAGCAGTCCTCAAAAAACGTTTATAGTGCAGAATATCAATTATGGTTTCGAATATTTTCTATATTTATGTATGTACAGTATGTTTTTTGGTAACACTTTATTTCGATAGTCCACTTTAGACATTCTACGAACAGTAAGTAACTTTGCAACTACACGTCAACTAGCAATCATTAGAGTATTAGTAGACTGTCTGCTTAATATCTTCTAACACTTTATTTTGATGGGTCCACAACATGCAAAGTTTCTCATCGTCAGTATGTTGTAAGTATATGTCAACTTATTCTACTAACCCTAAACCTACCCTACTGAGAGTTAGTAGACATGTAGTTTCAACTTAATGAGAATTAGTTGACATGTAGTTGACATGTAGTTACAAAGTTACTTATAGTTAGTAGAATGTCTAAAGTGGACTATCGAAAAAAAAGTGTAACCTGTTTTTTTATTATTATTATTATTATTTTTTTTTTTACTTATTTGTTTGTATTAATTTGAAATTATACTCACATTTTTTAAACCTGCTTTTTTAGGCATATTACTAAATAGTGGCACTGAGAAGTCAGTATGAAAATGTAGTGATCCTAAAGTCAGATAAATGTGTGTGTTCTGATATCAGGGTCTTTGTTTTTGTTATGGACTGTCTGTCTGTGTATACGGGGGGGGGGTGGCTGGGCCACAGTATTTCAACCCATTACAAAAAGCTTAGAAGCATCTGTAAATTAATGATCCCAGTAGTGAATCTATAATGTGCAGCCTAAATAGATTTTCTCTGTCTTCATTTTTCACTTTAAGACTTCATACAGTGAAATAATCAAAAGGAGCAGATTAAAATCTGTATTTATTACCATATAGACTACACTAAAGTATGACACAAACTGCCCTCATCTGTAGCCATTTTGTAGTTTTTATATCTCATACACTATCCTTGTGGGGACTCTCCATAGGTGTAATGCTTTTTCTACTGTACAGACTGTATATTCTATTACCGTACACATAAACCTACCCCTTACAGGAAACTTTCTGCATTTTTAGAGTTTCAAAAAAACTTCATTCTGTGTGATTTATTAGCTTGTTTACTTGTGGGGACCTCAATTTAGGTCTCACACACACACACACACACACACACACACACACACACACACACACACACACACACACACACAAGTAAAATAAGGGCTTTAATAGATATTAAAGGACAATAATGTACAACAATGTTAAGGGGGGAAACCTGATATGAAGATATCACTTTTTTGTACACTGTGATAATTCTATGTAATTTTTTTTGCATGTTGTGAATATTATTGCATTTATTGTGTGTATTTTAATGCATCTTTTCCTAATACTCCGTCCTATTTCCTGTCAATCAACAGTTTCACTTAAAACCTAACCATTGAACTTTATTCTCAATCACACTATTAGAAACATCACACACAGACACACAAACTTTAGTAGTTTAAAAAAATTCTGACATTACACAGCTAAAAATATTCTTTAGAATATCCTGCAGCAGAAGGAAATTGTGCTGCTGTGTGTAAAGCACGAGGAGTATTTGAGGACGCATGTATCACTGTGCATGGGGTGGGCACAATGAAACATTTCACTTCATAAACTCCCATAAAACACAGACATTTTTGAATTCTGGCCACTGGTTCCACATCATTTGTTTGGGTGCACAGTTTCATTTCTCATTCATATTGTTTAAATATAAGTATTTTGTGTTAATCAGATGCGATTTTAATAAGTAAAGAGTACATGTTTAAGTTATCCCAACATAATTTAGCCATGTTAACTTTTATTTTTTTATTTTATTTTTTTTTTGTCATAGAATTTTTATTGTTGCAAATTGCATTTTTACATTTTATACCACCCCACCCACCATAATACAATCTTACCCAGCCCTAACAAAGCAATCCCCAATTAGTACACTATGACAACTGAAAAGAGAGAGAGGAAAAAAATAAATAAATAAAACAAATAAAATAATAATAAATCAATAGATTAATTAATTAAAAAAAAAAAAATTACATCAATATACATATACACACATAACATAATTAAGATAACATAATAATGATAAAATAAGGGGTATACATATGTATCTCAACTCAATCCACGTTCAAGATTTGTAAATCATTAAAGAATGTGATAAATTGTTGCCATTTTTCAAAAAAAGATTCCCCCTACCTCTAATATTGTACTTAATTTTTTCAAGTTTTAAAAAAAAGACCAAATCTTTGAGCCAAACTGAAATAGAGGGGGGTTGAGGGGAGGTCCAAGACAACAGTATTCTGCGCCTAGCAAGAAGAGATGCAAAAGCTATGACATCAGCCTGTCTCCGGCTTAAAGGCTGGCATTGAGAAGGAACACCAAAGATTGCAATCAAAGGGCAAACAATTAACTCGACCCCTAGGACATCAGAAAGTATTTTAAAGAAAGAATTCCAAATTTTTGCAACTTGGAACAAAATGCAAACATATGACTAAGGTTGCATGGTGAAAGTTTACATTTATCACACAAATCTGAAACATTGGGATATATTTTAGAAAGTTTCGCCTTCGAAAGATGAGCTCTGTGAATTGTTTTAAATTGTATAAAGCTAAGTCTAGCACAAGAGGTGGTGGTACGTACATTGTCTAATACTCTACTCCAGTAATCATCCTCAAACTCGAGGTCAAGTTCCTCTTCCCAAGCCCTGATTATTTTAATGTTGTGAGAATTATCATTTGACAAGATAATTGCATACATCTTAGAAATAATCCCACCCATATAAAGATTCAATTTAAATGCCTCCTCCCATGGAGACTTTGTAGGCAGGGCGGGAAACCCAGAGAACAGAGAGGAGGCACAGTGCCTAATTTGAAAGTACCGAAATAGGTGAGAGGAAGGTAAATTAAATGATGACGATAATTCAGAAAAAACTTGCAAACACATTATTAATGAAAAGATCTTCAAAGCATTTCAGACCTTTCTTTTCCCAGAGAGAGAATATGAAATCTAAGAAGGGAGGAAGAAAGAGATGATTTTTATGTATTGGAGCCATGGTTGATGCCGAGGAAACTTTGAAATGTCGTCGAAATTGAAAGAAAATTTTAAGAGAAGAGCATACTATTGGATTATCTGTATAATGTGAAGGGGACATAGGGAGAGAAGAGAACACCATAGCAGGGAGAGATGATGAAATACAAGACTTAGCTTCTAAGTTGCACCAGGGTAAAGAGGAGTCCTGTACCCAGAACACCAACTTCTGAATATTTGCTGCCCAATAATAATACATAAAATTGGGCAAGGAAAGCCCTCCACTTAGTCGATTTTTTTGAAGCATAATTTTAGAAACTCTAGGAGTTTTACCTGCCCATATAAAAGAGGAGATTAATTTATCTATATTCTTGAAGAAAGATTTGGGTAGAAACAAAGGAATAGTTTGAAAGAGGTAAAGAAATTTGGGGAGAATATTCATTTTAACAGCGTTTATCCTACCTAGTGGAGATAATGGAAGAGCTGCCCATCTTAAAAAAGCTGACTTCATATATGAAACTAACGGTGCAAAATTTGCTTCTTTTAAGGCAGAATAAGAAAGGGTAACATTTACCCCAAGATACTTGAATTTAGAACTCTCCAAGTGGAAAGGTAAGTCATTCTGTTTTAATTTTTGGGCAGACTGATTTATGGGCAAACATTCACTCTTCTGCAGGTTTAGTTTATACCCAGAAAATTTCCCAAAATCATCTAATAGATGTATTATCTCAGAAATAGAGGCAATTGGATCGGTAACGTAGAGTAATAAGTCGTCAGCGTATAAGGCTAATTTGTGTTCGATTCCTTTGCGGATTATACCTTGAAATATAGGAAGTGTTCTAAGCATTATTGAAAGGGGCTCAATGGCTATGGCAAAAAGTAATGGGGACAGGGGGCATCCCTGGCGTGTACCCCGTGATAAGGTAAAATACTCAGAGTTAACACTATTAGTAGAAACTGAAGCTTGTGGGTCAGCATATAGTAAGCGTATCCATGAAATCAATCCCTCACCAAAACCGAATTCCTCCAGAACTCTAAACAGATAAACCCACTCTATCCTATCAAATGCCTTTTCGGCGTCTAACGAAATGATCACCTCAGAGGAAACACTATTTTGTCTTGAATATAAAATATTAAAAAGAGTACGAATGTTAGAGAATGAATACCGTCCTTTAATGAATCCAGTTTGTTCCTCAGAGATAATACTAGGAAGTACTGTCTCTAAACGAGAGGCCAAAATCTTGGCTAAAATCTTAACATCAACATTGAGGAGGCTAATAGGTCTGTATGAGTTACATAATGTTGGGTCCTTCCCATCTTTAGGCAATAGAGTTATAGATGCTTGTCTCAGTGTTAAGGGCAACAAACCTAGATCTAAAGATTCCTCAAATACAGACAAAAGAAGAGGGGCCAGTTTGACATGAAATTTCTTATAAAATTCGGAAGGCAACCCATCTGGGCCAGGGGATTTCTTAGATTGCAATGAATTAATTGACTTGGTTATCTCCTCTAAGGTGATGGGTCCATTAAGTTCAGGCACTAAAAGAGGATCAATCCTAGGGAAGTTAATACGCCCAAGAAATTGGTTAGTTTCTTCTGAATGGCCAGAAGCTTCAGTTTTATACAGAAAAGAGAAAACGTTTTTAAAAGTTGAATTAATCTCCACAGGATCTGTGGTTAATGCTCCATCAGGCTGCGCAATTTGAGTAACAAATCGCGAGGCAGTTCGGTTGCGAAGCTGGTGGGCCAGGAGGCGACCGACCTTATCCCCATACTCGTAATAATTACCGCGCGCGTGTAACAAAAGTCTCTCTGCCTCACCTGTGGTTAACAGATTGAATTCTGCCTGCAAGTTAAGCCTTTGTTTATGTAGCTCAGGAGTCGGTCTATGAGCGTATTGGTCATCTAAAGCCTGAATATTATCAGATAACTTTTTAATCCTATTTCTCCGTTCTTTATTAACATAAGCGGAGTAAGAAATTATCTGTCCTCTTAAAAAGGCCTTCAATGTTTCCCACAGTAAGGAGTAAGAAATTGAATCAGTCTGATTAGTAAGGAGAAAGTCATCTATTGAATTAGAAATATATTCACAGAATGTTACATCAGATAGAAGTAAAGAATTTAACCGCCAGGGTGGTCGAGAAGTGTGAAATGGAAATAACAGAATGTCAAGACTTAGAGGGGCATGGTCTGAAATAACAATGGGCAGATATTCAGAGTTTACAACCTGAGGAATTAGAGAATTATTGATAAAAAAGTAATCTATGCGAGAGAAAGATTGATGGACACACGAGTAGAATGAGTATTTCCTCACAGTGGGATTAAAGTGTCTCCATGGGTCAATATAACCATTCTGAACCATAAACTCAGAAAAAATCTTTGACATGGCAGAGGGAGCTTTCATAACAGTGCTTGATTTATCCAAGTCAGGATCAATAACACAGTTTAAATCTCCCCCAAATATCAAAAGATGCGTGTTCAAAGCTGGGATCTTTGACAACAAATCCTGAGCAAAGTGAGCATTATCAAAGATTGGGGCATATACATTTACTAAAACTACTGGTGTTTGTGAAATTTTCCCTTTCACAATTACATATCGACCATTCTTATCGGAAATAACATTGTCAATAGAAAAGTGCACAGTCTTATTAATCAAAATGGCAACTCCTCTAGACCTGGAATCAAAGTTCGAATGAAAAATGTGTGATGTCCAGCGAGATATCGTATTCAATTTAAGATTTTACTTTTTACTTATAAGGCCCTTTATAATCTAGCACCTTCTTATCTTAGTGAACTTCTTCGTGTGTATGTACCTACTCGATCCCTCAGGTCTTCTGCTTCTTTGACTCTTGTTGTACCATCTGTACGTTTAACCACCATGGGAAGTAGAGCCTTTAGTTGTACTGCTCCGAAACTTTGGAATACTTTACCTCAAGATATACGTAATAGTCTTAGTCTTTCAATTTTTAAATCGCGTCTTAAAACTTATTTTTTTAGATTAGCCTATCCTGAGTGATTTTAGGTAGGTTGTTGTGTATTGATGATTGTATGATTGTTTATTGTGTTGTTGTTTCCTTCTGTTTAACTATGTATTTTATCACTGTAAGGTGTCCTTGAGTGTCTTGAAAGGCGCCCACAAATAAAATGAATTATTATTATTATTTGTAGCCTGCATTGATCCTTAAGACGCAGATGAGTTTCCTGGAGGAATACAACGTCAGGTTTTTGTAGTTTCAAATGTGTCAAAACTTTGGATCTTTTAATGGGACCATTCAGTCCTTTCACATTCCAACTCAAGAATCTAACTGAGCTTCTGGTATTGTCCAATAGGTTAGGTTAATATATAAGAGAGGTGGCCACAAGCAGATGAAAAACAAACAAAAAAAAAACATATGTGTGAAAGAAAAATGAATTGGGGATAAAACCACCATCCCTCCCCCCACCCCACCCTGAACATCACTCAATTTCTTCTCTCCATTCCCAAACAATGGAGGCAGAACACCAAAACCCGGGAACCTCCGATGCTCAAAAACCGTATCTATTCCCGTCTGTCGTATGAAGTCACTCCCGAACACATGAAGTAACACAAAGAACAGTCATTTCAGGCAACATGAAAACATTTTATCTAAACTAACTTGGTTAGCAGCGATCAATTATCAGATTACAACTGCTTATAAGATGGTGTCCTTTACATAATTATCTCTGCATAACTAGGAAGTTGAATACCGTTCTTTAAACCACCGCTGTGCTTCTTTGGGACAGTCGAATTGAAACTTCTCGTCGTCAAGGTCAATCATCAGGCGAGCGGGGAATTTAAGAGAGAACTTCACGTTATTCTCACGCAGGCTGTTTCTCACAACTGAAAATGCCGCCCTCCTCTTAGCGACGCTGGAGTTGAGATCAGGAAAAATGAAGACCTTACGACTCTGATAGAAGAGCTGGTTCCAATTCCCACGCCGAACAGCCTTTTCTTTATCGCTGTAGTAGTGAAATCGCACGATCATCACTCTAGGCCTTTGATTCTCCCGGTCAGCCGAAGATGCAGGGCCAATACGATGCGCTCTATCCAGCAGCGGTGGAGTGGGAAACATTTCAGACCCGAGCACGTCCTGGAAAAACTGAGACATGAACGTAACCGGATCGCTCCCTTCTACTCGCTCGGGTATGCCGATGACCCGGAGATTGCAACGCCGAGAGCGCGACTCCAAGTCTTCCACTTTATCGGTGAGTTGCTTGTTAGCCGAAGTCAACTTTAGCACCGTCTGTTCCAGTGCTACAATGCGGTCGCTGTAATCGCTCAAGTGCTGATCAAGCTCGTCAATGTGCCTTCCTTGTGATTCAATGCTCGACTTAAGACTCTCAAAAGACGCGACAACCGGGGCAAGAGCAGAGTCGATGGCTGCTTTCACCTGTTCTGCGATGGTAGATGTTAGCTCGGAGATCAGAGTAACACGGAGATTTTCCAGATCCGACGGCAGCTTGTCGCCATGACTCTCTGTCACAGTCGCTGACGATTTAAGTTTCCGTTGCCTTTCAGAAGCCATAAGTCCTTCCAAGCTACAATCGTCGAATAAATAGTTTGAAAAATAAACCACCAAGTGTGTTTAACGTTTCAGGCAGCCTGAAAGGTATAATAGATGACAAAGTGTTCGGGAGCTAACTTCAAGTGCGTCTTCTCACTCACATGCTCAACCGGAAGTCAACTTTTATTTTTGATACAAAGAAAAGATTATGTTTAAGATTGTGTAATTTTACTACTCCAGCACATCCTAAAGCTTCCAATGGGGTTAAGATCAGGAATCTGTGGTAACCAATTCATGTATGAAAATCATTTCTCATGCACGCTGAATCACTTTTTCACAGTTTGAGCCTGATTAATCTTGTCATTGTCATCCTGGAATATGTACATGTGTACATCTTCCAACATGATTGTCTGAGAAATAAAAAGCTGCAGTTAGGGTTAAGAGAATTGCTGCCAAACATACAACATGCCAAAACCATATTAATCACTGCAAAAATAATTAAATCCTAAAATCTTAAGTATTTGCTTGTTTAAATTCAAACAGCGGCTTTTCTTTGGCCAGGCAGTGTATTTGAACAAGTAATTATTGCTTTATTTTCAAAAGAGCAGAGTCAATTAAATGTAGCTAACAACACTGACTTAAAGCACACTGTTAAAAATGTTCCTGTTAAAAAACAGTAAAGAAATGGCAGCACGGTTGCCAGCAAGTTACTGTAAAATTAACTGTGTCTTACTGTTGGTGAAATTTACAGTTGGCTACTGTTTTTGCAAATACAGCATAACACTTTTTTTGCTCTTCTTCACAACTAAACTAACAATGTGTAAACTACAATACAAATATAATATACTATTGTGTACGCTATTGAGTAATGGCCTGCTAGTAGAAAGGACAACATTCTCTTCTTGGTTTTTAATATATATTTGTACGCTTTGAAATAGTGACTTGAAATGTAACACAAGAAAAGCAGCATTAAAGTGTTGGTTCAAAACATGTCTCTGCTTTATTAAAAAAAAATTAAAATAATAAAAAATCTTTCTTAGAAAAAACATTAAAGATAATAATTGAAATTTAAGGGGAAGAAGTGGTCATAAAAATATTCCCCAAATCAGATTCTGACTTACAGAACATTGGTACAAAATGAAAACAAATTGTAAAATAAAGCCCAAAGCTTATTACATTTTTGACAATAAATGTACATTTCAGCCGTATAAATGATAAATAAATTGCTTTAACAACTCTTTAACAATTCATTCTAATAGGTCATGCAGGCTGTCCAAAAAAATGAATTCAGAACACAAAGATCAAGTTAAAAACTTAGAGAACACCTGAGTAAATGTTTTTGAGTGGATAGAAATTAGTGGTGGGCATAGATTAATTTTTTAAATCTAGATTAATCTCACTGTAATCTTGGAATTAATCTAGATTAATCTAGATTAAAATGGCTCATTTGAATTCTGACAAGTAGATCAGAATAAGTTCACTACTAGTAGTAAACAACTAGCAGTCATCAAGAATATTGATAATAACATTGAAGACAAGGTTTTAATAGTTTTAGTAGTAGTAGCCTATTACGTTCTGCCCAATGTCTTCAAGTGAAACCGAACTTTTATTTTGACGGGTTGCCGTGAGGATAGTTTTTCTTAAATGAAACGCTCGAATGCTCATGAAGTGACTCTCAGAGCAGTTCTGGAGATGTTGTTCATGTATTTATGTCCTCATTTAGTGAGATGACAGACGTTAATATCGCCGCAAGCGTCACGCGGGCTTCTGTATGAGTAGTGAACAAACCCGCGCGTCTGCGCCATACATTAACATAGAGACACACAGAAGTCATATTTAAATAGACGTTTTGCAGCTTAATATTTACAAATAGAAGTGGGAGTGTGCTCACTTGTGTGTGCGCTTACGTTTGTGTGTGTGTGTGTGTGTGTGTGCGTGTGCGAACCGGGGCGGAACTCCGCTGTACGCGCGATACAGAGAGCGCGACCATGTGACGTAGAGACAGAAATGACTTGCCGATTTCCATTGGGAAGCTTCTTAAAAATACATTTTCCCTGAAGCAAACTCGGCGGCTTCATAGCTGCATCCATGTTAGCACGTCACGTTTGATGTGGTAATTTCACAGTAGACATACACACAGGTTCGAAGACTCGCTCTCGCCCCCTACAGTGCAGTTCGGCTAGGTATACATCCGCGCTAAAATATCAAGGTGAAAGTCATCATAGCTTGCGTAGTATAGACCCAGCTCCCAACCCAACTTTGAGAATAGATTAACGGCGATATTTTTTTTATCGCCCGATAAGAGTCTCACGTTAACGCAGCACGTTAACGCAGCACGTTAACGCCGATAACGGCCCACCACTAATAGAAATGAATGAATACCTGAACATAAATAGAGATCAAGAGACTGTGTGTCTGTGTGTGTGTGTGTGTGTGTGTGTGTGTGTGTGTGTGTGAGATGTGAGTGTGTGTGAGATGTGAGTGGGCGTGTTTTGCTATACTTGTGAGGACCAGATGTCCCCACAAGGATAGTAAAACTTGACATTTTTGACTTGTGAGGACATTTGGCCGGTCCTCACAAGGGAAATAAATTATTAAAAATTCTGAATGAAGTTTATCTCAAAATGTAAAAATGCAAAAAGGTTTCTGTAAGGGGTAGGTTTAGGGGTAGGGTTGGTGTAGGGCAATAGAAAATATTGTTAGGTCAGTATGAAAACAATAGAAGTCTATGAAAGTCCTCACAAGTATAGTAAAACCAACATGTGTGTGTGTGTGTGTGTGTGTGTGTGTGTGTGTATGGAGGGGGGGGGGGGGGGGGGTGTACCTACCTAATAAAATTTGTACCCAAAAGTGAGGTAAACCTGACAAAGTCTCCAAAAACTTCCATTTGGGGATGTCCTTATTTGTAAAACGGGTTTAAAAATAAACTAAAAGTTTTTTAAAAGTTTTTTTTGTGTGTGATGTATGTGTGATGTGAGTGTGGTCTGTGGTGTGTAATACTTGTATAAAGTCCTACTTAAATTTCATAATTTTTTTTTAAGCAGACTGGAGACACAAGGGTTCACGGTTTTCTTTTTCTGGGTGACCTTCCCCGTCCGCTTTAATATGACTCCTCCAGCCTTGGTCCCCTTTTCTGGATTTATCCTGAAAAAAAAAAATGTGTGTGTTTAGAATTAGTGTGGAGGGGAAAAAAGATGGTAACACTTTATTTTAGGGTCTATTAACTACACTGTTAGACATTTCAAAGGGTTTTTACAGTAGCAAACTGTAATTGATTTAGCAGTATACTACTGTAATTAATTCATTTTAATATAGATTTCATAATTTTTATATAGAATTCATTTTATTTTTACTCTACATAGGTACTACTGGCATTCAATTAAAACAGACACAATAACTACAAAATATCAAATTCATTATTTAAAACACTGCATGTATAACACTTAAAAATACAGTCTTCCAATGCTGGTGTCACGATGCACACAGCAGGGAGGAACGAGGAACATGCAGACGAGGATAAACTTCAAAATAATAGTCTTTAATAATGACATCAGGACAGGACAAGACAAGGCAAGGCTGACACAGACAGGAACACCGGGGAATAGCGAGTAGCCCAGACAAACTAACTAACAGACAGGAACTAAATACACATGACAATTACTACAACATGACTGGACAACACTTAACTAATAATCACACTTAACAAGGACAGGAACAAGACCAAATATGGAAACAAGAGGCGGGAACACATGACACACATGATAGAGGACTGACATTACTCCCCCCTCCCGGAAGGCGCGTCCCGCGCCAAACAGTTCCACCGGGGGGGGGGGGGGGGGCACTCTGGAGGCCCCTCAGGACAGACATAGACAGAAACACAGGACGGGGACCTCCAGAGTGGAACAGACAGACAGAGGCCATGGCAGGGCTGGGAGCTCCGGAGGCCATGGTGGAGCAGGGAGCTCAGGCGGCCATGGCGGAGCAGGGAGCTCAGGCGGCCATGGCGGACCCTACCCCAGAGCTCTACTACCCCCCCCCCCCCCCCCCCCCCCAAAAAAAAATTTCCTTGGGGAATCCAGGGGGTATCAGGAGCCCTCCAGGGCTTAAAGGAACACTCCACTTTTTTTGGAAATAGGCTCATTCTCCAACTCCCCCAGAGTTAATAAGTTGAGTTTTACCGTTTTTGAATCCATTCAGCCGATCTCCGGGTCTGGCGAGAGCACTTTTAGCATAGCTTAGCATAGATCATTGAAT
Organism: Acrossocheilus fasciatus; assembly: GCA_036784905.1. Taxonomy (NCBI): domain Eukaryota; kingdom Metazoa; phylum Chordata; class Actinopteri; order Cypriniformes; family Cyprinidae; genus Acrossocheilus; species Acrossocheilus fasciatus. Next base: position 538,488 of record JAXUIB010000029.1, on the reverse strand, counting down.
CCTATTAGACCAGTAGCATCGCGTTTAAAAATGATCAAAGAGTTTCGATATTTGTCCTATTTAAAACTTGACTCTTCTGTAGTAATATCGTGTACTAAGATCGGCGGAAAATGAAAAGTTGCGATTTTCTAGGCTGATATGATTAGGAACTACTCTCATTCTGGCGTAATAATCAAGGAACTTTGCTGCCGTAACATGGCCGTGGCAGGCGTAGTGATATTACGTAGCGCCTGAAAGTAGTCCCCAGCTAACTTTTCATTTTACGCCGATCTTAGTACACGATATTACTACAGAAGAGTCAAGTTTTAAATAGGACAAATATCGAAACTCTTTGATCGTTTTTAAACGCGATGCTACTGGTCTAATAGGATTCAATGATCTATGCTAAGCTATGCTAAAAGTGCTCTCGCCAGACCCGGAGATCGGCTGAATGGATTCAAAAACGGTAAAACTCAACTTATTAACTCTGGGGGAGTTGGAGAATGAGACTATTTCCAAAAAAAGTGGAGTGTTCCTTTAACAGACAGGACACTGGCCAGACACACAGACAGGACAGGATAGGATAGCCCTCCAGGGCTAAACTGACAGGGACAGGACAGGCCAGACACACAGACAGGACAGCCCACAAGAACAGAAAGCCCTCCTGGGCTAGCTCGGAAGCTGAGGCTTCTTCTGGGCATGACAAGGAGTCAGGGGCCCTCACAGGGTCCCTCAGCAACCGCCTCCACTTCCACAACTTGTCTTGTCCATGGAGCCTCGTCTGGGGCAGGCGGCTGTAATGGCCTCCATGGCCACAACAAGAGGAGCCGCCTGCCCCAGACGAGGCTCCATGGACAAGACAAGGTAACGTTCAAATGTTCCTGTGGGCACGACAAGACGGCACTCCTGGCCATCACATGTGGACTTACTCCACCAGGACCCGTCCTGGACCGGAGTCAGCGGCGGCCGGCAGGCTTGAGTTCCAGGCGGGCTTGCCATACGCACTCCTGGCGGGCTTGCCACACCCCAGGCGGGCTAGCCACCAGCACTTCCAGGCGGGCTAGGGTGAGCCACGGACGGTGGCGTGAAGGGAGGGAGCCGCCGACGTTTGGGTTGGCTTTCCCCGTGGTCGGTGGCGTGCACGAGCGGCAGCCCGTGAAGGCGGCGACGATTCTCCCGCGAACGGCGGGCTGAAGAATGCCAGTAGTACCTACTCTACATAGGTACTACTGGCATTCAATTAAAACAGACACAATAACTACAAAATATCAAATTCATTATTTAAAACACTGCATGTATAACACTTAAAAATACAGTCTTCCAATGCTGGTGTCACGATGCACACAGCAGGGAGGAACGAGGAACATGCAGACGAGGATAAACTTCAAAATAATAGTCTTTAATAATGACATCAGGACAGGGCAAGCCAAGGCAAGGCTGACACAGACAGGAACACCGGGGAATAACGAGTAGACCAGACAAACTCTAACTAAACAGGCAGGAACTAAATACACATGACAATTACTGATAATTACTAAAACACGACTGGACCACACTTAACTAATAATCACACTTAACAAGGAGAGGAACAAGACCAAATATGGAAACAAGAGGCGGAAACACATGACACACACGACAGAGGACTGACAGCTGGAACAGTGCATCTTCACCATTTCTCCTGTCTTAGGATGTTTTGCAGTGCATTATGTTGTGTCCTCTGGATTCATCCTCACAAATAATCTTTAGGCAACAGAAACATAATAGACAAACAGCCAAAAAATACATAGCCGTCTGCAAAACCCAGGTGCTGCTCCAAAACGTGGCCACCATCTTTGCTCACCATCCACTTTGACAGAAATGTCTTCTCTGAAAAACAAGTAGAAGAAATAGCACACTTTTAAAAGGCAAACCTCATATAGAATACACAAACCTCTCATAACCATAGTTGTTCTCTTACCATGAATTATCAGTCTCAGGGTGGCTGGCCTGCTCATGTCTTTCTTGATGCTTCATTGCAGTTGCCTTTAAAACACAAATACAAAAAAAAAAATTCTAAAACTAGAAAGGCAGCTAGCCATAAAACTAGTTTAACCTAGCTAACATACGATTTTATTTTCTCAGGCTACTGGCCAACATTAACTACTAACACCTGAACTAAATTTCACATTAGTTAACCTAATGTTGATAAGCGTTGCTCGTTAAAAACAATTTTAATTCGGTAACTTAATAAGCTGACAAAAGTCGTTTGAAACGACAGCGCAGTTTACCATAGTAAAGTTCTGTAACCGCCATGTTGATGAGTAAATGTTACTATGGGTTAAACTGGTGTGCAAAAATCTGACACAAACACACAGACAAACGTACATATATTTTTACCTTGCTTGCTGGTCTTATTCTCTCGTAAAGTGCATCGACACACAGCGCAGATGTTCTCCGTAGCTCTTCCACTCTCGCGGGTTCATCCCGGGAAAAATCCGCCGCGCTGCCCCGCTGGATCCGTGTCTTCCTCGGCGAGGCGCGACACAAAGTCTGCTGCTTCAGTGTTTTTAGATCTTTTTGTCAGATGTTACTATGGTATACTGAAGTAAAATTACAAGCATTTCATAAGTGCCAATGGCTTTCATTGACAATTACATTAAGTTTAAGCAAAGACTCAATATTTGCAGTGTTGACCCTTCTTTTTCAAGACCTCTGCAATTCGTCCTGGCATGCTGTCAATCAACTACTGGGCTACATCCTGACTGATGGCAGCCCATTCTTACATAATCAATGCTGGGAGTTTGTCAGAATTTGTGGGTTTTTGTTTGTCCACCCGCCTCTTGAGGATTGACTGCAAGTTCTCAATGGGATTAAGTTCTGGGGAGTTTCAAGTTCAAGTTCAAGTTGAGCTTTATTGTCATTCCGCTACATGCGGGGCATACAGTGGAACGAAATGTCGTGCCTCACAGGACCACGGTGCTACATAAATACAATAATACAGCAGTGCAGTAAAACAATATAAACCTATACACAACTATCCTACTGATAGATTTGACTATAAAATATGCTATATATAAAAGAATTTTTTTTACCTGTACATAAACTAAAAAAATACAAACAATACAAACAATACAAACTATACGAGTGCTTCAGATAAATACTGTACATGTGCGAAGAGAAACATTGTCAGTCAGCAGCTGGCTGGGGAATAGTGCAAGATGATTTGTAGTGCATGAGCATGTAAACATATGTATATTACTGAGTCTTTTGTGGGATTTGTGTACACACATCAGTGTGTGTGAAAAGTGACTAGTGCGCATAGAGGAGGAGAGTGTGCTACTACAGGTGGTTTGTACAGGCCCACTCACCTGTGTGTAGCACACTTCGATTGCACAAAAAAGGAGTTCCATAAGTTTTCAGATGGTCCATGTTTTCAGGGGGTAGGGGGTTTGTATGGGGGTTCAGAGAGGGGCGGGGTGATTTGAGTTCAGGGCTCTCACAGCCTGGGGGAAGAAGCTGTTGAGCAGTCTGGCAGAGCGGGCTCTGATGCTCCGGTACCGTCTTCCTGATGGTAGGAGCTGGAAGAGACTGTGGGAGGGATGTGTGGAGTCCTTCACGATACTGTTGGCTTTGCTGGAGCATCGTGTGAGGAAAATGTCCAGGATGGAGGGGAGAGGGGCACCGATGATCCTGAGGGGCACCGAGGGGCACCGATTTCCTGGTCATGGACCCAAAATTTCAATGTTTTGTTCCCCAGGCCACTTACTTATCACTTTTGCCTTATGGCAAGGTGCTCCATCATGCTGGAAAAGGCATTGTTCGTCACCAAACTGTTCTTGGATGGTTGGGAGAAGTTGCTCTCGGAGGATGTTTTTGTGTCATTCTCAAAACTTTGGTCTCCTAAAGTTCAGCTGTGGGATCAGGGCACCTCCAGTGCAGAGCTTGCTCAGGAATGGCAGCGGGCAGGTGTGAGTGCATCTGCACGCACAGTGAGGCCAAGACTTTTGGAGGATGGCCTGGTGTCAAGAAGGCCAGCAAAGAAGCCACTTCTCTCCAAAAAAAACATCAGGGACAGATTGATCTTCTGCAGAAAGTATCGTGAATGGACTGCTGAGGACTGGGGCAAAGTCATATTCTGCGATGAAGCCCCTTTCCGATTGTTTGGGGCATCTGGAAAAAGGCTTGTCAGGAGAAGAAAAGGTGAGCGCTACCATCAGTCCTGTGTCATGCCAACAGTAAAGCATCCTGAGACCATTCATGTGTGGGGTTGCTTCTCATCCAAGGGAGTGGGCTCACTCACAATTCTGCCCAAAAACACAGCCATGAATAAAGAATGGTACCAAAACACCCTCCAACAGCAACTTCTTCCAACAATCCAACAACAGTTTGGTGAAGAACAATGCATTTTCCAGCACGATGGAGCACCGTGCCATAAGGCAAAAGTGATAACTAAGTGGCTCGGGGACCAGAACGTTGAAATTTTGGGTCCATGGCCTGGAAACTCCCCAGATCTTAATCCCATTGAGAACTTGTGGTCAGTCCTCAAGAGGCGGGTGGACAAACAAAAACCCACTAATTCTGACAAACTCCAAGAAGTGATTGTGAAAGAATGGGTTGCTATCAGTCAGAATTTGGCCCAGAAGTTGATTGAGAGCATGCCCAGTCGAATTGCAGAGGTCCTGAAAAAGAACGGCCAACACTGCAAATACTGACTCTTTGTATAAATGTCATGTAATTGTCGATAAAAGCCTTTGAAATGTATGAAGTATGAAGGTAGTTACCTTACTAACTATTAATAAGCAGCAAATTAGGAATTTATTGAGGGAAAAGTCGTAGTTAATGGTGAATAAGTGTCCCTATTCTAAAGTGTTACCAAAAACATATAAATATTAAAAATATATAAAAGTCTATTCTTGTATCTTGTGTCAGGAAATGAAAGCTTTCTTGAGCTCCAACACTCAGATCTTTTGGGCTGAATGATGTGTTTCAGTCTAGATTAAAGATATCTTTTTGTTCAAGCATTGATATAACACATCTTATACCCTACTATGTTAGCCATGTCTGATAGAACTGTAACATATGCACTTGATCATCATTTTAATGCTAAAGAAGGATGGGTCCTAGATGAATCTGCTTCCTTTCAAGGTTTCCACCAACATCTCACCACCAATGGACATTTTATTTCCCTGACATATTCACCTACTGCTCTGGGGCTCAAATATTTGATAGGAAATTTCTCTATTTGATGCTAGATTCCCTGTTTATTAGGGCCAAATGTTTCAATGAAACATAAATTTTCTGTAAAGCTGCTTTAAAAATATACGTATTGCAAAAAGTGATATACAAATAAAATGTGAAGTGAATTGAATGTATGCATCCAAGTATCTAACCTTTGAATAAATTCCAACGTGTACGCGTCTTCAGCTTGATATTGAAGATTGAAATTGTTGTAAGTAGAAAAATCAGCTGCAAACCCAGACAGCAAAGCCGGCTGGATGCCCTCACAAATGATGTGCTCCTCAAGGCTGATCATCCAGTGCTGATTCTTCTTCCTGGTGTTTCACCTGAACCTTTAAAAAGAAAAACACGTTTAATGTTTTAATTTAATTCACATTTAATTTCAGCATTGACATAACATTAATTTGACATTGCCAGATTACAAAAGAATGCAAGGAAAACTAAAACAATTTTAAACAGTCACAGTCTGCACTTCTGACATAAGAAAAGCATAATGTATAGCAAGTGTATACTGTAAATTGTGTAAAGTAAAATTTATTTCACCCCCAAAATAAAACCCTCTCATCAATTACTCACTCTCATGTTGTTCCGAACTCTTAAAATTTTCATTTATATTCAGACAACAAAGAAAGCCCATCCACTGAAAGTCCACACAAGTGCATGGTAAATAAAAACTCAATTTCAAACATGCTAGCTTTACACATGAAAACATTGGTTCTCATACTTAGCTTTCGTGATTACATTTTTAAGTGTTCCAAGCATATGATTTCCGATTCAGAAATCCAGCTGATAAGTATTCTATCACTTAACTACAAAACCAACTTGGATTGATGTAAAAACATAACCAACATAAAAACAACAAAACAAGCACAACAGTAAATATCCTTAGAATAGACAAACGCACCCCAGATTAGTTGCAGTAGCAAATGTAATGTATTTTGTCAATAAAATCGCACAAAGCAAAGGGGAACTTATGTTAACAAGACAGATGAAAGTCCCCGTGTGCTCACTGCAGTTTACAAAAATACTGGATAGTAATGTTTTATTTCCTTCGAGTATAAATAAATAATAAATACAGTAAAATGCCATTATATTGTGTCTACGTCATTTCACAAAAAGGAATAAAAACAGTAATGTACTGCTTTTGAACATAACAGGATTATACTGTTGAAATTCTACCGTAAATTAACAGCAATTTAACAGTGCAGTCCTCAAACAGTTCTAGTGCTATATTAATTATGGTATTTATTTATTTATTTATTTATTTATTCATTCATTCATTCATCCATTTGAAATTATACCTATACATTTTTTAAACCTGCTTTTTCATTGAGAATCAGATAAATGTGTGTGTTCTGATAACAGGGTCTTTGTTTTTGTTATGGACTGTCTGTCTGTGTATATGGGAACTGGGGCACAGTATTTCAACCCATTACAAAAAGCTTAGAAGCGTCAGTAAATGAATGTTTAGTGAATCAATCGTGCAATCAAATAGATTTTTCTTTATCATCATTTTCACCTTAATATGTATTATAAAGCTCTTTGTGTGTGTGTGTGTGTAAGACATAAAAACTGCAAAGTGGCTACATATGATGGCAGTTTGCATCATAGTCTATGGGCATGTAATAATGCAGATGTTAATAGTTTCTTTTTGATTATTTTACTGTATGAAGTTTTAAATGACAATAATGCACAACAATGTTAAGGGAGGAAGCCTGACTATGATATGAATATTCACTTTTTTTGTACACTGTTACAATTCTGTGTAATTTGCTGCATGTTGTGAATATGATTTAATTTAGTGTGTGTATTTTAATACATTTTCCCCCTAATAATGCCATCATTATTTTATTTCCTATCAAACAACAGTTTCACTTAAACCTTAACCATATTGAACTATTCACAATGACAGTATTAGAAACATTTAGTTGCAGTAAATGAAGAGATCGTTATATTTATATAATCTGATATCATGTCGCTTTATCTTTATTCTGTGGCATATGAGCTCAAATGAAACTGAAATGGGTGTTTATGTAATACAATTTTTAACAGATCAGATAGATGCTTCCAACCAAAAATGCAGGTGTTTCCTGGTGATACTGTCAGAATGAAACCTCCGAGCCCTTGATTGAACTGTTAAAACAGCCTTATGCTTTTCATCTCTAGATGCTCTCTGACATTTGGTGTTTAACAATAGCCTTGTTATTTTATAAATTTTGCATCAAACATTTAATATTTACATAGTTTAAAACATACTCTGAAAGCAAATTTGGACTTGTCAAATGAACTCAAACTAATATTTTTTCAGAATTAGATGCAAGAACACGTGCAAGAACATGGCATATATATATATATATATATATATATATATATATATATATATATATATATATATATATATATATATATATATATATATATATATATGACAAATATCATACGAGTAGTTGTCAGGGGCATGTTTAGTGTTTTCAGGGCACTAAGCAAGAAGCTCTGCTTAGTGGAAATCCCATCAGTGGAAGTCACATTCCCCCATGGGACCCCCGTGGTTTGCATGTTGCCTAAACATGCTATTGGTACACTGTAAAAAAAAATAAGTGTAATTTTAACTGTAAAATATTGTAATAAACGTAATGGAAAAAAAAAATGTTATTACATAAGTTAACAGTTCCCACACTGTTAGACATTTCAAAGGGTTTTTACAGTAACTTACTGGCAACACTGTTGCCAGTAAGTTACTGTAATTAAGATTTACAGTAGTAAACTGTATTTGATTTACAGTAAATTACTGTAAATAAAATCCAATTCATCAGTATACTACTGTAATTCATTCATTTTAATATAGATTTAATTAGATTTTATAATTTTTAATATATAATTCATTTTATTTTTACTCTGCATAGGTACTACTGGCATTCAATTAAAACAGACACAATAATTACAAAATATAAAATTCTTTATTTAAAACACTGCATGTATAACTCTTAAAAATACAGACTTCCAATGCTGGAACAGAGCATCTTCACCATTTCTCCTGTCTTAGGACGTTTTGCAGTGCATTATGTTGTGTCCTCTGGATTCATCCTCACAACGAATCTTTAGGCAACAGAAACATAATGAGGAAAAAAGACAAACATCTGCAAAACCCAGGTGCTACTCCAAAACGTGGCCACCATCTTTGCTCACCATCCACTTTGTTAGTGACAGTCTTCTCTGAAAAACAAGAAGTAAAAATAGCACACTTTTAAAAGGCAAACCTCATAGAATACACAAACCTCTCAAAACCATAGTTGTTCTCTTACCATGAATTATCAGTCTCAGGGTGGATTGCTTGCTCATGTCTTTCTTGATGCTTCATTGCAGTTGCCTTTAAAACACAGGGGTTAAAGCAAAAAAAAAACTTTTGACTGAAAATTTTTCCTCGGCCAAACCCCGATCCACAGCCATACCTGTCACACACCCAGTTTAAGAGCCGTGATTTTCTTCTTGTAATTAGGAGCACTTGTCCTCCTAATTAAAAAAAATTTAGGAGTACCTTCTAATCAATAAAAAATTCTGATAAAAAATTAGCCTTCTTAATACGAGGTGACATTTGACAAAGTGATTTACAGGGGCATTTTCTTTTTACTTTTGTAAATGCATTTTTCTAATTTTATTAAATGTATGCAGTGTTTCCTCTAGGATTTTTTCCAGCTGTGGTGGCAGGACTATTTCGAATGGACCACGTCCCCTCCCCACCCAAGAATCACCTGCACTCAGAATCGAATTTATATTAACTAAAAAAAGAAGTATGTCTTCGAATAATTTAGTAAATAATAAAATAAGAACAAATAAATTAATGACAATCAATAGCACAAACAAAAATGATAACAAGATACAAATTAAATTATCAGTGCTTAATTTTTTTCAGTTAGGTCTAACTATAATCTATTCAACTGTAAAATAACACTGGATAGTCTTCACTGTATAATGAAAGACAGCAGCAGGTTTATTTAGGCTGCTGTCTCTTTAAGACCTCATGCATGGATCTAATATGTTATACATGGCTCTGTGCTTACTTTTCTTTTTAGGAGCTTTGTCCTCCTAATTTAATTAGGAACAGCTTCTGATCAATAATCAAAAATTCTGATAAAAACTTATTCGAGGTGAGATTTGACTCCTTAAAGTGACTTACAGGGCATTTTCTTTTTTTGCAATGGCATCATTTTCATCTGTCAAATTTTTAAAATTATGTTTATAAGCTATTTAAAATTTCTATTTTAAAAAAAATATATTAATAAGAAGTAGAATAAGACAAATAAGTTACCAATTATGTGAAATTAGTATTAATAAGAAATTAATTTTTATTACAGAGGTGGCACAGAAGAACACAAAAGTGGCTTGTAGGTACATTTTCAGACGTTTAATGAGGCTCAGAGGTGGCATGAGTGCAATTAAATTCATAAATTCACGTGGAGATTAATGTTTTAAATCAGCCCGGTCTCATGAAAATACGTATAAATATTGCGCCAAAAAAAAAAAAAAAAAAAACGAAAATGGACTTTGGCGTGTCTATGCTACGTGCATTTTTGGCGTGCATATAATAGGCCTACGCAGTTTTCGCGTGCATATGATCCGGAATTTGTTGGCGTGCATATGATACGCAGTTTTCGCGTACATATGATACGCATCTACACCACAACCCTAATCCTACCCATCACGTAGCATAGACACGCCAAAGTCCATTTTTGCGTATCAATACCACGAGTTTTCGTTTTTATTTGGCGTAATATTTATACACACCTTCATGAGATCGGGTTGTCCTTTCCCCCTCATTTATCCCAAATAACTAATGGAGTGAACGCGAAGCAGTTTTTCAGTGAGCGGGAACAGAAAACCCGGAGTGGATCCACAGCGGAGTGATTACAGAACGCTTAGAGCGGAGAGAGGAACGTGATTTTACTCCACTCCAGGCTTTGATCACATCCCCTTCAGCAGGCTGAATACACCTCGACTTTCCTTAATTTAAGACCTATTCAAACTAAAATTAAGACATTTATTACACTATTTGAGAAATGTAAGCCTATTTACGGCCTTAAAATTATGAAAAGTGCATTTAAGACATTAAAGACAGGCGGGAACCCTGCAAATGACGGAAATCCGTGGTAGACTCGCTGCAATTAACGGAAATTCGTCGTAGCGACGGAGAACTTTAATCCCTGAAAACACAAACACGAAAAAAATGCAGTAAATCTTAAATTCCATTAACAAACTAATTCTAAAACTAGTTTAACCTACATACGATTTTATTTTCTCTACTGGCCAACAACTAGTAACACCTGAACTAAACCCAGCAAACAATGACCTGGCGGTCCACCAGCATTTTTTGGGCGGCACAAATTCAGTGGCTTAATACGGTCGGACCACCGTCGGCACACCATCGGCGAGCCGACCAATCTGTCGGTCAGCCAGCGTTTTTTGGGTGGAACGCCACCAGCGGTTTGCCGCGGCTGGGCCTCCGTCGGTACACCAGTGGCAAGCCGAGGTTCTGTGTTTCTACTGAGCTCGTACATGACATCTTTGTTTTATAAATTATATATTTATATATTTATAATTACATTTATACATTACATTTTTACAGTTAAAAGGAATCTGAAGCACTGAATAAAAATAGTGAGAGTCCTTACAGAAAAACCACATGAATTTCACACGTGCAAAAGCACATGTTGTAACGCTTCCAGATATAAATCAAAGGGGAGACCAAAAAGGTCCGGACTGGACAAGGTAAATTTAATTGGGCAGCAATAGCAAGAAGACTCAAGCACACAACTTTAACGGATACAAAAATACACTTTTATTCTTATAAAATACAACAAAATATTAAAACCTCAAGAGGGCAAAGCAGCAGGTTGAGATGATTGGCACGTATATATTTCAATTCACAATGTATTTGACAAATAACAAATTACCCAGGATAAAAGAGCAACATACAGCAAGGTGTTCAGCAGAGGGTTTCAACCTATTAAAGTTAATTCATGTGCCCACCAATTATACACAATTTCAGTACACAGCAACCACTAAAAGTACGACAATTCATAAGTGCATAAGTTAAATACCACACATTAATCCACACCAAAAGAAAAATCACTCAATACAAGCCAAAACCACTCTGGCTAACTACTTAGCCATCGTCAAAATAAAATAGAGTATGGTACATGAAGGACAACCTACACTAATACCCTCTGCGCACACACACTCACCTACAAACACATACACAGATACAAACGCTGGGGGACCGGCTACAATTAATCGATCACATTAAACCAGGCCTCCCCAGCGACTAAAACACTAAATACACCCACAAATGAATTAACCATAGATACAGGCAAATAATGGGCTACTAGCCTTCTTACCCGCCACCGGACATGGGGTACAGCGTTCGTGGGAAAAACCGCCGGCGGCCGCCGAACTTTAGTTGGGGAAACCCCAGAACCGCAAACTATACCTCCCAATCGCTTCGCACCCGTCGCACAAAAACAACCAGCCCACGTCCCGACACGGCAGCCTTGGCAAGAAGCTCAGCAGCCCTCACATCCAAAATCCCCCCCAAACAACAACAGACCTCATACCTTTATTGATTCCACTAGAAATGCAGCACAGGTGTTTATCTCTTTCCCCTAATGGGACATAAGGCAGATACTAGGGGCGGAACCACTGACGCCCCTCCCCTTGCCTAATTGAAGGGCTTACATCCACCCCCCCTACTCCAAATGTGTCCACACATTCCCAAATACATCACATTCTATAACGTAACGGCAACAAGCCCTTTGTGGCTCGCGTGGATCGCCTCAAATATTCAGTCTGTGAAACATATGGGCTAGATGGACCTTCCCTCAATGCAGTCTGTGATGTCTCTTCAACAATGTCCATATTAGAGGTCGCTCCTCCATCCCTCTGTATGGGTGCTGGTGGCCCTGTAAGACAGCCCCCCACCCACGGATACATACAGCAATTACTGTTCACAGGATTGACAGACTCAGAAGGTGAAATCTCAACACTTTTCCCTTCTAAGGGCAAGGCTATATCAAATTTACATGGGCTTAACATATTCCGATGCAAAACCCTCTCCTCACCATTAACCCCTTCCTTCTTAACAACATACACAGGTATATCGAGATTAGGTTGTGACATAACCACATACACATTCTGTTCCCATTTATCATCCAATTTACCCTGTCTCCTGGCCCTCTTATTTAGGACCATAACTCTCTGCCCCATCAACAAAGGTTCCCCCTTAACTTTACGATCAAACCCCTTCTTTTGATAAAATTGAGCCTTCTGCACTTGTTTTCGGGCTTGATTATAGGCAGTCACTAATCTTTTATGATGGTGATGCACCCAGCTGTCAGCTGTCCCCAAAAATCCATCTCCCCGGCCCAGCATGACATCAATGGGCAATTTTGCGTGACGGCCAAACATTAAAAAATACGGGGTATAACCTGTAGAAGGGTGAGGGGTGTTATTGTAGGCCTGTACCAATTCTGCCACATACTGGTCCCATTCCTCTTTCTGATCATCCTTTAAAGTGCCCAGCATACTCAACAGTGTCCGATTAAAACGTTCACATTGTCCATTTCCAGCTGGGTGATAGGGAGTCGTATGAGACTTACTGATATTATACAATGAGCATAGCTCTTTAATGACCCTGGATTCAAAATTTGGGCCCTGGTCAGAGTGCAGCTGATCAAACCCCCCAAATGACTGTATAAAATGTTTCCACAACACCCTTGCAGTAGTCACAGCAGTCTGGTCCGCAGTGGGCACTGCAACTGCATAACGAGTGAAGTGGTCCATCATAACTAAGATATTACACATCCCACTGCGTGCAGCCTCCAGTGACAAAAAATCAACAGAAACAATCTGAAGAGGGTATTCTGATTGTATAGATACAAGAGGGGCACTCACTTTATTTACAGGAGTCTTGTGCAGGTTGCATCGAACACATTGAAGGCACCACTTCTCCACTCCTCGTGCCAACCCTGGCCAAAAGAAACGTCGGCGGGCCATGCCCAAAGTCTTCTCCACTCCCAAGTGTCCTGCATGGTCATGCACCCATTCCAGAACCTGCATCTGCAGACACTGAGGCACCACTATTTGTCTCAAGTGGTCAAATGTCTTTGGATCACATACCTCCCTGCACAACAGTCCCTGATCCACACAGAGGCGGGCCCACTGTCGCAACAACACTTGGGTAGACCGATCTTCCGCTGCTCGCTCTCTTGGAGAGGGCCCTCTCCCTCGGTCCATATAGATCCACAATCGTGATATCACTGGATCAGTCCGCTGTGCCCTCTTCCATTCGGCCAACAAACTAGGGCCCACGCGGTCTCCTTGATTTGTATGAACTGTTGTCTCAATCTTGTGACCCTCCTCCAGATCCTCAGCAACTGGAACAAAGGCATGGACACAGGCACGGACGACTTCAGGTGCTACATATCCGACCTCACCACACGGGACTGCCCCATCCTCCGTAGGGCCGGGCGAAGTCTCACTCACAGGCCACCTGGAGAGGGCATCAGCATTTCCATTTGTCCGCCCCGGTCTGTAACGTACATCAAACTGGAATCCCGCGAGCTGAGCCGCCCATCGTTGTTCCACTGCACCCAAATTTGCTGTATTCAGATGAGCCAACGGATTATTATCTGTGAAAACAGTAAAGGGAGACACAGCGAGATATTCCCTAAACTTTTCCACTATAGCCCATTTCAAGGCCAAAAGTTCCAGTTTGAATGAGCTGTAATTTTTATCGTTCCTTTCCGTTGGTCGGAGACTTCTACTTGCATAAGAAATTACTCTCTCCTTCCCCTCTTGTACCTGTGCCAATACAGCTCCCAACCCTGTCTGGCTGGCATCAGTATACAACAAAAATGGCAACTGAAAATCAGCATATGCCAATATGGGTGCTTGTAGGAGACTCTCCTTCAGTTCCTTAAATGCAATGTCCTGTTTCGTTCCCCATGTCCACCCCTCTGTTTTTCCTGTGGCCGGTCGAATACGCCGTTTTGATGTCCCCCACAACATTAAGTTCAATGGTGCTGCAATCTGGGCAAAGTCTTTTATAAAACGTCTATAATATCCTGCTAAGCCCAAAAAAGCACGCAATTGAGTGATATTTTGAGGGGTTACCCAGGCCTCCACTGCCCTCAACTTCTCTGGGTCTGGTGACACCCCACCTTCTGCAATTACATGGCCTAGATAATGAACTTGACTCCGAAAAAGGGAACACTTACTGAGTTTGACCTTTAGGCCAAAGTCCTCCAGACGACTGAAGACTAAATCTAGATGGGCAATATGGGCCTCAAAGGTAGGTGAAAAAACTATTATATCATCCAAATAGAGCAACAATGTTTCAAAATTTTGGTCCCCCAGGCAGCTCTCGACCAGTCTCTGAAAGGTTCCTGGGGCATTGCATAACCCCATCGGCATCCGATTAAATTCATATAGCCCCATCGGTGTCACAAAGGCGGTCTTCTCTTTATCAGCTGGGTGCACCCCCACCTGCCAATACCCATGTGCTAAATCCAATGTTGAAAACACTCTAGATTTTTTCAATGAAGCCAATGACTCCTCAATTCTGGGCAAAGGATATGAATCTTTATGAGTGACACGATTCAGCCGCCTGTAGTCTACACAGAAACGAAGGGTGCCGTCCTTCTTTCTGACAAGCACCACAGGCGCTGCCCAAGGACTATAGCTCTCCTTAATAATACCATTCTCAAGCATGTTATTTAAAAGTCCCCTTACTTCTTGATACAACTTTGGTGGAATCCTGTTATAACGATCTCTAATTGGGGCTGCATCACCTGTTGGTATTACATGTAAAACCCTATCAGTATACCCATAATCCTCATCATGATCTGAGAAAACCTTCTGATACTTAGATAACAAATCTGAAATAGTTTCTTGTTGTTTAGTACTAAATTGCAGTGGATCCAAAGAAACAGCCACAGGCCAGGGCCTCTGTTCTTGTCTTACATCCTGCACTCTATTTTGCCTCACCCCCACCTCCACAGTCTCATTATCCAATGGTCTTAATTCAACGTTTCCTTGCAACCTTGATGGACACAACTCAACATCAAAAATCTGACCTAACCGACAACGCTGAAGAAGTGTCACCGGAACTGGGGAGAGGTTTAAGATTCTGACCATAACTCTACCATTTGAAACTGTGCTCAATGATCGAGCTACCAATAACTGGCCTGGCAATACATCCTCTTGACATGGTTCTACCAAGCCCACATAATCCTTTTTATCAGGCCGAACACGTGCGCAAGCCTCTATTACCACCTCTGACTGTGCCGGTATTATTTTTTGTTTTCCCTGCGGCCAGTAAATAACACTTATCTGTCCTGACTCATCAACAAAGTTTAACAAGTCTTCACACACCGAAAACATTTGGTTCCACACCTTAACTTGTATTTCACTTTCTACCCCTAAACAACTATCCCCAGACTGCATCATCAAAATTTTCCTACACTCTTTGATTACATTCATCCCAATCAATCCTGGATATGATGACCCCTTAGAATCTTTGACAATAAGCACTCCCCTTTTTGGTATTACTTTGCCACATATAATTAAATCCACCTCAATATACCCAATGTATGGAATGACCAACCCATTTGCAGCTACCAAATTAAACCTTTGAATAGGTGGATACATTGTTGGCCCCCCAGTCTCAAAATGATCTTTAAAATAACTTTCTGTCAATGTAGTTACTTGTGAGCCTGTATCAATCAAACAAGGTGTTTTAACCCCTTGTATCATCACATCCACCACTGGGCATTGTCCTATTAAATGATCTTTCTTTTCTGATTGGCCACTACCTATCATACCCACTGTTTGGGCCTGCACAGTGGGTTCTACAAGTTTAAAGGCCCTTGTGCTCCTTCCACTGACCTACAACGTCTTTCAATATGCCCAACTTGTTTGCAGCGCCGACAGATAGGTCTGCCCTGATGGTCAAATTGGTCTGAACTTCTTCGTCCTCCCCTGGACTCATACCTAGATCTTGCACTTTCACTATTAGGCAATAAATTCTGTACTCCTTCACGAACTTCGTTAATCATTCCAGCCACCATTTCCTTTATTTCTCCTTTTAACTGCAAGAAAACCTCCTGTTTAATTTCCTCAACCAATTTTGCTTTATCTGGGGCTGGTTTTAACTGTACTGTTGCAGCTACAGCCTGCCTCACCTCCCCAAACTCATCTGCTCGAAGAATGGCTTCCTGTTTGACCTCTACAAAAGAACTGTCTGGTGCTGCTCTAACCATACCCCGAAGTTCCCTACGCAATCCTACATCCAAAAGTCCTAAAACAAATTGATCCCTTAAGATGTTACCCCTAATAGTACCATCCCCCCTATTCTCCAACCGATTACTCAATTCCTGAAGTGCCAAAGCATACTGTCTAACATTCTCATCTGTCCTTTGTTTACGGGTAAAGAACTGGGAACGAAGGGTTGCAAGGGGAGCTATGTCTCCATAAATACCTTTCAAAAACGTTAATACCTGCTCGGATGTTACACGCTGTGCTGCTGGCAAAGCTAACACTTCCCTCTTTGCTTCTCCATCCAGATTACTTACTAAAGCTGAAACTTTCTGCGCCTCAGAAAAAGGATATATATTAAACATTGATGTCTGCATATCATACCAATCCTGAAAGTTATTTGCCTGAATCCCCTGTTCTCCATTAAACTTTTGGCACCACGGTGTTCCCATCATAAAAGGAAACATAACCATATTTGCATTTGTTACTTGACTCTGAGATATGTTAGGAGAGCTATCCATTCCCTGCTGCTGCTCACTAGATGTAGAGGGTAACTGCTCAGATTGTGTAGTCGACATCTTCCTTGCTACTGCCCAATGTCCAGACTGCCAAACTACGCCAAGTTGTAACGCTTCCAGATATAAATCAAAGGGGAGACCAAAAAGGTCCGGACTGGACAAGGTAAATTTAATTGGGCAGCAATAGCAAGAAGACTCAAGCACACAACTTTAACGGATACAAAAATACACTTTTATTCTTATAAAATACAACAAAATATTAAAACCTCAAGAGGGCAAAGCAGCAGGTTGAGATGATTGGCACGTATATATTTCAATTCACAATGTATTTGACAAATAACAAATTACCCAGGATAAAAGAGCAACATACAGCAAGGTGTTCAGCAGAGGGTTTCAACCTATTAAAGTTAATTCATGTGCCCACCAATTATACACAATTTCAGTACACAGCAACCACTAAAAGTACGACAATTCATAAGTGCATAAGTTAAATACCACACATTAATCCACACCAAAAGAAAAATCACTCAATACAAGCCAAAACCACTCTGGCTAACTACTTAGCCATCGTCAAAATAAAATAGAGTATGGTACATGAAGGACAACCTACACTAATACCCTCTGCGCACACACACTCACCTACAAACACATACACAGATACAAACGCTGGGGGACCGGCTACAATTAATCGATCACATTAAACCAGGCCTCCCCAGCGACTAAAACACTAAATACACCCACAAATGAATTAACCATAGATACAGGCAAATAATGGGCTACTAGCCTTCTTACCCGCCACCGGACATGGGGTACAGCGTTCGTGGGAAAAACCGCCGGCGGCCGCCGAACTTTAGTTGGGGAAACCCCAGAACCGCAAACTATACCTCCCAATCGCTTCGCACCCGTCGCACAAAAACAACCAGCCCACGTCCCGACACGGCAGCCTTGGCAAGAAGCTCAGCAGCCCTCACATCCAAAATCCCCCCCAAACAACAACAGACCTCATACCTTTATTGATTCCACTAGAAATGCAGCACAGGTGTTTATCTCTTTCCCCTAATGGGACATAAGGCAGATACTAGGGGCGGAACCACTGACGCCCCTCCCCTTGCCTAATTGAAGGGCTTACAATGTGGTCACATGTGGCCACATATACATGTGATTCTGCACATGTGAAATTTCACTTGAGAAAACGTGAAAATCACATGTGAAGCATGTGCTTTCCACATGGAAAACATGTGCTTTGTACATGGGAAATGTGTGTTTTTCTGCACATGTGAAATGTCACATGTGAAAACGTGAAGTGTGTGCTTTGCACATGGGAAATGTGTGTTTTTGGAACATTTTCATGTGAATTTCCATGTGAATCCCATGTGAAACCCATGTGAAACCCATGTGATCACGTCAAACACGTGTATTCCCATGTGAAACACACGCATATTGCCATGTGAAACCCATGGTACTTTCCTATGTGAAACCCATGAGATCACATGTGAAACACACGTATATTCCCATGTGAAACCCATGGTACTTTCCTATGTGAAACCCATGGGATCACATGTAAAATACATGTAAATTCCCATGTGAAACCCATGGTATATTCCCATGTGAAACGCATGATATATTCCCATGTGAAACACATAGGATCACATGTGAATCCCATGTGATCACATGTGAAACACACATATATTCCCATGTGAAACCCATGGTACTTTCCTATGTGAAACCCATGGGATCACATGTAATCCCATGTGAAACCCATGAGATCACATGTAAAATACATGTAAAATACATATAAATTCCCATGTGAAACCCATGAGATAACATGTGAAATACATGTAAATTCCCATGTGAAACTTGTGAATCCCATGTGAAACGTATATTATAAACCTGCTTGTGTTGCAATGTCATTGTGAAATTACTTTAAAAACTCTAATCAATATTTAACTCATGCACAATATACACTCAAAAAATATTTATTTCTTTTAAAGACCTCAGTTGCATAGTAAAATTCCATTACGTTTTATTAAGCAATCCTTATACACTATTCATATTATGAAGAATTTAAAAAGAATAACTACAGTTTAAAGCATTTATTTAAATCTTAAAGGGATAGTTTGTCCAAAAATGAAAATTCTGTCATTAATTACTCACCGTCATGTTGTTCCAAATAGATCTTAGTAAGATCTTCGTTCTTCTTCGGAACACAAATTGAGATATTTTTAAACATTTCAGTTGCATTTCTGTCTATGGAGGGTCAGAAAGCTCTTGGATTTCATCAAAAATATCTTATTTTGTGTTCTAAAGATGAATGAAGATCTTATGGGTTTTGAACGACATAAGGGTGAGTAATTAATTACAGAATTTTCATTTTGAGTGAACTATCTCTATAATAACTGGGAATGTGCCATTTCAGATTTGTTCATAACTAAATAAATAAAAAGTTACTCAATCACAGTTCCCATGGCATGAAGTTCATAGAACCTGAAAGTACACTGAGAGTCACTATTAAGAACAATTAACACAATATTTATTAATCTCTTTTGTAACTGTGTTGTATTTCGAGCTATAACAACTTGAGTCATATTTCCATAATGACATGAGATTTTCACAGGTTGGTAATGAAATTTGTATCGTCTGTAAAGAGGGCCACAGCAACATCTCCACTCATCAGACTTGTCCTAAATGAATGAATGAAAGAGAGATACAAATCACAAACAAATCCATGGTGTCCAAAAATAGTAGTGTTCAATTTAATTATTTTTTTAACCATAATTTATTTTATTATTTTTAATTTTAATTTAAAATAGTTTTTGACCTCACAAAGACTGATGCCAAGCTAAAGGTCACCCAAAATTGAAAATTCAGTCATTATTTACTCTTATGCCATATGGCCTTTCTTTTTGATACCACAAAAGGGGAAATTAAGAAATGGTGAAAAATCAAACAAATTTTTATTTGAAAAATTCTGTTGGTCTGGTGTGGAGGACTGCGTTTGTGAGAATATATTTGCTCAACATTTCACTTCAGCTCACCAAGGAAATATTTCAAGGTTTAAAACACTGCAAAACATGACTCTCAGAAAACTCAAAAGTATTACTCTTGTATTGTCTTTTATGAAGTGAAGATCTCCAGACCAAAATAATGCAAGAACTTGATTTGTTGTTCTGACGGGCAGAAAACAACAGATATATTCACCTCAGACCATAAAGTATGTGCAAAATCTTCTAGGAACCATGAGTCGCATGTGACTGAATTTAAGTTTTTGGGTGAGCGGTCCCTTTCAAATAAATGGCAGATTAGTTTGAACAAAACAACACAGATATAGTAACACAGATGTAGAAAAACCAATCAAATGTTGATTAACGTCTCAGGTTACGTATGTAACCATGGTTCCCTGAGTAGGGAACGAGACACTGCGTCCTCTAGGGGTCGCTATGGGGAACGCCGTCAGCGTGACCCGTGTCTGAAGCATATATACAAAAACACAACATGTTGGCCGGCGACAGCCTATGACGTCATTACCGGCACGACCACAGTATAAAGGGGCGCCGGGAAAATACGTCATTCACTTCTTCGTCTGAAGCTTGCGTCCGAAGCATGGCACCGAGCCTAGAGGACGCAGTGTCTCGTTCCCTACTCAGGGAACCATGGTTACATACGTAACCTGAGACGTTCCCTTTCGAGGGAACTTCGAACTGCGTCCTCTAGGGGTCGCTATGGGGAACGGAATACCCACGCCACCATGCTGAGGGGAGTGCAAAACCAGCACAAACGGCGAGCACTAAGTATCAACTCTACCCGGCTAAGGGAGTCGCCCCTGGGACGGTTCGACGGCTGTCAGTGACATTATCCCCTTCGGCCAAAAACCTGAGCTGCATACCCCAGAACTTACCTGTTAGGGGGCGGGCCTTCTGGACCCAGGGTAGAGCTCAAAGGCTTGGAATCAGATATAGTAGAGATTCCTTTAAGGGGATACGACCAAGCGCCTAGGATAGTAACTAGGCCTTGGCCTGTCACCCAGGGGCTACTGCTTGCTCTGCATGAGCTCGCTGAAGGAACTGTCTCAACAGATCCTTGGTAGCAACACCCTGTTCAAGTCAGTATCACTGGGGATACATAGGTAGAGTGGGGCCCAAGGTGAAAACCAGGACCTGACCGACTCAAAGAAAGGGCACGAAGCCGCAGCGCATAACCCATACCGTACAGGATTTTAGAAAGATCGCAAAACACTTGGCGTGCGATCTTACCACAACGTGGCTTTCAGAAAGTGCACAGAGACTAGCGTGCGCACTTACCATAACATGGATTTGAAACACCGTTCTGGAAAGTGGAGAACCTAACTCTCATCATGAGAGGGAACTCAGACGCTCAGAAGGGAGCGGCATGCTCATAGGTGACCCTCTAAGGTGAGGGGAGCAATGCTAGCTTGACCAACAACATAGCTCTGGAGAGCGGAGAACCCAACTCTCAGCATGAGAGGGAACTCAGACGCTCAGAAGGGAGCGGCATGCTCATAGGTGACCCTCTAAGGTGAGGGGAGCAATGCTAGCTCGACCAACAACATAGCTCTGGAGAGCGGAGAACCCAACTCTCAGCATGAGAGGGAACTCAGACGCTCAGAAGGGAGCGGCATGCTCATAGGTGACCCTCTAAGGTGAGGGGAGCATTTTTTACCCAGGGGCTACTGCTTGCTCTGCATGAGCTCGCTGAAGGAATAGTCTCAACAGATCCTTGGTAGCAACACCCTGTTCAAGACAGTATCACTGGGGATACATAGGTAGAGTGGGGCCCAAGGTGAAAACCGGGACCTGACCGACTCAAAGAAAGGGCACGAAGCCGCAGCACGTAACCCATACCATACAGGATTTTAGAAAGATCGCAAAACACTTGGTGTGCGATCTTACCACAACGTGGCTTTCAGAAAGTGCACAGAGACTAGCGTGCGCACTTACCATAAAATGGATTTGAAACACCATTCTGGAGAGCGGAGAACCCAACTCTAGCATATGGGACACAGAGCTCTAGGGGAGCAGAGAACCCAACTCTCAGCATGAGAGGGAACTCAGACGCTCAGAAGGGAGCGGCATGCTCATAGGTGACCCTCTAAGGTGAGGGGAGCAATGCTAGCTCGACCAACAACATAGCTCTGGAGAGCGGAGAACCCAACTCTCAGTATGAGAGGGAACTCAGACGCTCAGAAGGGAGCGGCATGCTCATAGGTGACCCTCTAAGGTGAGGGGAGCAATGCTAGCTCGACCAACAACATAGCTCTGGAGAGCGGAGAACCCAACTCTCAGCATGAGAGGGAACTCAGATGCTCATAGGTGACCCTCATGGTGAGGGGAGCAATGCCAGCTCGACCCACAAGGAGAGCATATGGGACACAGAGCTCTAGTGGAGCGGAGAACCCAACTCTCAGCATGAGAGGGAACTCAGACGCTCAGAAAGGAGCGGCATGCTCATAGGTAACCCTCAATGGTGAGGGGAGCGATGCTAGCTCGGCCAACAATATAGCTCTGGAGAGTGGAGAACTCAACTCTCAGC
Source organism: Acrossocheilus fasciatus (assembly GCA_036784905.1). Classification (NCBI taxonomy): domain Eukaryota; kingdom Metazoa; phylum Chordata; class Actinopteri; order Cypriniformes; family Cyprinidae; genus Acrossocheilus; species Acrossocheilus fasciatus. Next base: position 515,920 of record JAXUIB010000029.1, on the reverse strand, counting down.
ATGAGAGGAATCTCAGACGCTCAGATGAGAGCAGCATGCTCATAGGTGACCCTCAATGGTGAGGGGAGCGATGCTAGCTCGACCAACAATATAGCTCTGGAGAGCGGAGAACTCAACTCTCAGCATGAGAGGAATCTCAGACGCTCAGATGGGAGCAGCATGCTCATAGATGACCCTCAATGGTGAGGGGAGCAATGCCAGCTCGACCAACAAGGAGAGCAAAGGGCTGAATGATAGAACTCTGGAGAGCGACCACTGGCCTAAAAAGAGAAGCTGCCACAAAACTTTTGGGCTCTACTTAAACCCTAGCAGGGGAGACGCACACTCTAGGCAAGGGCTCAGGGAGATTGCTACTTAAAAACCCTCGGAAGGGGAGCAGTCCCTAAGCTAGCACATAGATATCCTCAGATAGCCATGCACCTTCTCAAACCAAGGAAACTGAAGTAAAAAGACCCGCAGGTCCTGGAACTGCAGTGTCGCCAGTGTGGAACACACAAAATCCAGTAAACAATAGAACTGGATCGTAGTCACCCATCCATGGTTCCTGCGCATGAGATCAGTCCCGGAGGCGAAATCCGAAGAGTCGGGTCCAGACCATCAGTAAGGTAGTTTCTATGAAGCATAGAACTTAACCAAAACATCATAAGTCCAGCATAAAGACTGCAATGATTTTAAAGCGCAGGTTCTATCTTGGTCCCCACCCAACCTCAGTCAGGTGGAATAAAACGGAGGTTGCAGGGGAATTAGAGAGGGGAAGATAAGGGCAGATGACAGGCCCCCCGAGGAAAGGGAGTAGATGTTTCAATTATTACTCTGGTCCTGGACGAGAGCGTTGAGAACGCTTCGTCTGGATCACCTCCCTCAGGTCTTGCCTACCTCTCTTTGACCCGCGCCTCCCTCTAGCCCTACCCGCAGGCGGGGGAGGGGCACGAGTTGCGACACTAGCCTTCTGTGCCCATCTCTGATCCCCGGATGGAGATGGGCCAGGACCCCTGCGTTGTTCGGGCTCTATTACTACTCTCATTCCGGCGTAATAATCAAGGAACTTTGTGCAGTGCCTGAAAGTAGTCCCCAGCTATATTATAACTAGTTTACCTAGCTGGGGACTACTTTCAGGCGCTGCGTAATATCACTGCGCCTGCTGCGGCCATGGTAAGGCAGCAAAGTTCCTTGATTATTACGCCGGAATGAGAGTTGTTCCTAATCATATCAGCCTAGAAAATTGCAACTTTTCATTTTCCGCCGGTCTTAGTACACGATATAACTACAGAAGAGTCAAGTTTTAAATAGGACAAATATCGAAACTCTTTGGTCATTTTTGAACGCGATGCTACTGGTCTAATCGGATTCAATGATCTATGCTAAGCTATGCTAAAAGTGCTATCGCCAGACCCGGAGATCGGCTGAATGGATTACAAAACGGTAAAACTCAACTTATTAACTCTGGGGGAGTTGGAGAATGAGCCTATTTCCAAAAAAAGTGGAGTGTTCCTTTAAAATAGTTACAGAGGCCTGATGAATTTCTGCACGTGATCTATACTTGCTGAGTTTACTCACATAGTTATAATTGCATAATACTTAAACATTGTCTTAAATACAACCTTTTGAAAACAGCTACATAAAATTGTTGAAACAGGAAATTATACATTAAATAGTGTAAAACGGCCAGCATGGGGCGAGCGAGTAATCAAACAGCTGATTCATTCATTCATTCAACGGTAACGGACAGTGGTGGCTGATGGAGTGGCAGCTACCTCTTGCAGTGCAAAGGTTTTACTACCTGTCCCAAACTGATTTCTCCCACGGTCAAAGTGGGACATTCGCGTGAAAATTCGCCAACCAACGGTGACTGTGACCGCGCTTAACCAGCTTATTTCCAGTCGAAATGACCGCACATACAATTGGCAAACAGGACGCTAAGTTTCTAACGTTTGATGCAGAAAAGTATGAAATGTTTTAAAATATAACACATTTCAGCTATAAAAACTGAAATTCAACATTAAATGTGTAAACACTACTAATTAAAGACATTTTTGCTCAGCGTACAGTGGTAGATGACTGTTATAGTTCGAATGATGAGCACGCGCAGAACTCCCACTTCTTTAGTCAAAATTTCAAAATGGAATAACATTTCACGCGTTATTAAAGACTATTTGGCATTATGAATATGATTTCGACCAAATATTTACCATTTTTAAATACACAGTCTCGAATGGATGTTTTATTTCCGATCATTTCTTCCCCGGCATCATTGTGGCTGTCAGCAGCAGCCGTTGGATGAGAGGAAATTACGTCATCACCATGCTCGCAAATTCAAAATCCTCCTTTCTGTAATGAGCTTTTTTAATTTTATTTTTTTATTTATTTATATTTATAAATATATATTTTTTTTTTAGGGGTTGTGAAAAATGTTAAAGGTACATCTATTGTAAAATATTATGTATCTATATTTTGCGTCTTGTGATCATTATTATTATTAATAATATTAAGAAGAAGAAGAAGAAGAAGAAGAAGAAGAATTTATTAATGATATTATTGTAATGTTAATAATATTAATTTTATTAAAATTGTTTTGTAATGTTGTTCCTCAATAAAAAAAAAAATTAGGTGAAGCTTATAAAATATATAATACATATTATAATATATATATATTGTGTGTGTGTGTGTGTTAGTTATTATGCTACCTGATGATCAACAATTACAGGTACAAGCTAATAACAAGGTGTATCAAATGAGCACTTATTAATCATAAGTGGTATGCAACGTATAATTGATAAATCCGATATCAGTAGCATGAACTTTATTTTATTTAACTTTTATTTTACTAACTAGCTTATATAGCCCAAGTAACTTTGCAACTACAGTAGCCTACATTACAACAAATAAAGAAAGCTACAAGGGACTACAATGGGAAGCAGGAAATAGGAACAAACTAAAAGTCAACATACAGTGTGAAGCTGAAAATGCACAGTATTTGTTACATATAGCTAACATATGATCCACATGTGAAAACCTATTTTAACACATGGAAACATTTTCCACATGTGATAACCTATTATAACACAAGGAAACATTTTCCACATGTGATCCACATGTGCTCTTATGTTGCAACATGTGGTGACATGTTATCTTCATGTGATCACATGTGAAAAATATATGGACACGTGATCACATGTGAAAAATAATGTATGGACATGTGATAACGTGGAAAATATATGGACACGTGAAATTTATGTGGTTTTTCTGTAAGGGTTATAATTAACAAAAGTATAGTATAAAAAACTGCAAGCACATTTTTAAATTAAAGAAATAGTTTGAATGATCGTAAAAACAACAATATAAAATCTTGTAAAAAAAAAAAGAACAAAACAAAAATCTATAAAAATTAAATAAAAATAAAAGTGCTACTATGTCCCTCTATCACTTGCGGGTTGCAGTTTACACCTATGTATGAATGGGTCATATAACTACAAAACGATTAAAATTCAAAATTAAATATTTTTGTTGTTGTTGTTGTTTATGTTCTATATGATGTTTAAAAAAAGTGCAAAAAAAATCAATAATTAAACAACACTGCGTCGTTACCATTGGTATTGTATCAGACACTTGCACTTAACATGAAAATCCATATGAAAATCAAGCTCAAATGGAGTTAACAATGTTTTTGACCAGAGAATGACGGAGATGGAGTGTTTTGTCTGTCATTAGAACGGCTGTAACTTTTATCTGAAGCAAGTGCATTGCATTATATGCTTTCATCAACTTTTACAGGTTATATAAATTTGATTGTACCTATATGCAGAGGCGGACAGTAACGAAGTAAATTTACTTGAGTATTGTACTTAAGTACACTTTTTGAGTATCTGTACTTTACTCGAGTATTACTTTTTCTGGAAACTTGCGACTTTAACTTCACTACATTTGAAAGACAAATATCGTACTTTTTACTGAACTACATTTATATCAAGGTCCCCAAATAGAAAGTCGTTATATGTAGCAGTTTTTACTGTGTGTGCATTTTCAGATTCACTGAACCCTTTTTTTTTTCTGTGAAAATCCGGCCTGCGATCTGCCAGGACCTTCCTGTGTTGCCAAGTCTTACAGTATTTCTAAGCCTGCAGTTTTCCGCTTAGCTTTGAATGGACATTTGGCTGATTTTTTTTATGCAACTCTGGCAACCTCGGGATCTTCTCCACTAAACTAATGTAAACGTCCACACTACTGCACAGCTAAAAGCACTCTAAAAAGGCAAATGTTAACTCATTAAAGCCCTTTGGAAAATTAACCATGTTTTTACTATAGTAACCATAACTATGGTATTTGCAGTAAAATCACAGTATCCACAAATTTACTATTTACTATTATCTCACTATACTAACCTATAGTTTGTTTTCTTTTCAATGTTTGCTTTGTTTACCTAAAATGAACCATATCATAGACTTCAATATCTCTTTGAAAAATAACTTTGTAACTTTTAAACAAGTATTAAAATGAGTTCAATGTAGCTGTAGTGTTAGATAAAAATAAAGATGATTATCTTCATTCAGTTGTTCCCTATTAATATGTTTTGTAACATAAAAGCTCTTAATTCCAAAGATAATTCAAGCTAATCAGTGTATTCAGTAGGTTGCATTTAGTGGCATATGGTATAAATACAACACTACGACAATGCATTTACTTTTTACTTTTGATACGTAAGTTTTAAAAACATGTACTTCCGTATTTTCACTTAAGTGAAAATCTGTCTTTACAACTTTCACTTGTAGTGGAGTAGTATTTGACCAGTATCTGTACTTTCACTCAAGTAAGGAAGTTGTGTACTTTGTCCGCCTCTGCCTATATGGGCGTGTAGTGAGTGGGGCGGGGCCGAGAGCCGTGGGAACGGAGCTAGGTCGGTGGAGTTAATGATAATGAGCGACACCTGCACCACTCACCGGTCTCGAGTCCCACAGAGGAGCTCCGGAAGGATAAAAGGAGGAGTGACGACAGTGGAAGACGAGAGAGGATCAGGCCTGGACTTTTATTTTGTATTTTATGTGCGGCAGTCGTCCGTGAGGGGCTGCCGCTTTACTTTGGTGTTTATTTATTTTATTAAACCTTTGTTGAATGTTCGCCGGTTCCCGCCTCCTCCTTCCCGACCTACGAACTGTGTTACAGGGCGCTTAGTTTTTTCTTGTTGTTTAATACACTTAGCCAAAATCTCAAATTAAGCGCTTATGCACAGGATATTTAAAACGTAGCCTACACAAGTATATAGACAGCAAATAACTAATTCTTCTCCACTTTTCAAACATACAAAAACATTATCCTTTACAGACAGTGTTTGAGTAAAGAAAACGCTGTACTATTCAAACATAAATTATTTATTTACACTGTAAAAAACCCCCCTAATTTTACAGAAAATAACCCTAAATTTTTTACAGTAGTTTTCTGTTATTTCAAATTACATTCAAAACTTAGTATAATTACAAACAATATCTGTAAATTAACAACTTGAATGTTATTTTATGTACTATATCATTAAAGACAACTTACAGTATTTTAAATTTTTTATACAGGAAAATTACTGTATTTTTACAGTATTTTTTGTGTTATTTTAAATTACAGTCAAAACTCTGTAAAATTACAAACAATATCTGTAAATTAACAACTTGACTGCTATTTTAAGTATTATTCCATTAATGACAATTTACAGTAATTCTCATTTTTATACAAAAACATTATTGGATTATTTATACAGTATTTTTTCAGTTTTCTTAAATTATGTACAAATTTACGTAAAATTACAAAAATAATCTGCAATTAAAAAATGTACGTAGTTCATTATATTAAAGTTGTATGTCCATTCTTTCAATTTAATGTTCTTTTTTTGTAATTTTAAAGTAAATCTTATTGGTTTTATATTTAGGTGTATTTTTACATTAAAACTCTGTAATTTTATATAGAATATAAAATCAGCCTTAAAATCCACAAATCATGTAACCGTGCAATAAAAAATGTATTGCATTAAAAATGTTTTATTTTTATAAAGAAAAAAAAATCAGTGAGTGTATAAAGTACAGTCTAACGTTATAAGAGAAATGTAACAGACAGATATGAGTAATCACAAGAATTTATTGCAGAAATGTCAAAAAGTAGTATACAGTAGTCCAAATGGCGATGCGTTGCAGTCGCGGTCCTCTCTGACGGAATATAATAGTTCAGTGCGAGGAGCAGGGCATAATTTAAGTTGTTAAACGCTGAAAATACTCTCCCGATCAACTCCGTGACTGAGCGCGCGTTTCTCACGCATCACCGGAAACACGGCATATCGCAATCTGTGACGAAACCGGCGAGAGCCAATGAGCGTTTGATATCACTGCCGTAAAACTTCTTATAAAACTTCTTAACGGCAAATTTTTAATCTGTTACTATAGCTACAGAGGAAGGAGATACATATCATTTATGAATGGTTTGAATTTGTATCTGTTCCTCACACAAAGCATCACATGGATACCGAAGATTTGAATAAAAATAAAATACTTTTATGATCATTATTTAATGCTAGTGAATGACAGCATATTAATAAATGTATGTGCCCCATGTTAAAACCAAATTAATATTGCATGATAAGTTAAATGTTCTCTCTCTCTCTCTCTCTCTCTCTCTCTCTCTCTCTCTCTCTATATATAGACGGTTTCAACCATAGACATAATATACATAGACGCCTCATGACATGCTGGAACGTAACCCAGCGTCGCCGCCATATTGCTTGGGTCTCCTCACTCTACGCTAGCACCGGAGTCAACGGAGAGCGAGCAATTTATGCCCGTATTTTGTGCAGTTTACTGTTGCAATAACCCGCGCAGATACGAGATCGCATGGGATTACCTTTCACAAGTAAGATTGAACACTAATTTTGGTTATTTTACCATTTATAATATTATGTCATCGTAACTAACGTTACTTACGTGTAACATTATTACAGCAGGAACTGGTAATCTCTCTCATTATCTCTTGCTGTTTTTTTTTTTCTGTTCTTCAACTTTCAGAGGATGCTCTTACTCGGGCAGCACATCATTTCATGCTTGTGTCATTTGTGGTCAGTGGCGCCTGCAGGTGTGGCTGGACGCACTGTGCGTACCATGAGCGCTCAGACTGACCTGAGATTTACCCCGCAATCATTTCAACAGTAGATTATAGCCGTATTTCTCTCGACTGATTCAGCCATGCCATTAATAATGAACGTATCATTCTTTTGCATGCCAAAGTCCATTTCTGCTTATAAACAGGTCAGGTTAGACAACCACAATTAATTTGTAGCCTATTTTACAAATGGGAATACAAAGAAAGTCATGACAATGTTTTACATTCAAGCTACCCGTAAAATTTATAGTGAAAACGTTCTTTAAAATCATATGGAATGCAATAAAGTCATTTTTACAGCTGTTTTTAAAGCATTTTGCTGCATGGATTAAAAAATAGGCTAATAAATAATTCACATTTCATGCAGACAAAATTATAGTGACTATAGTGAAGTGACATATGGCCAAGTATGGTGACCCATACTCGGAATTTGTGCTCTGCATTTAACCCATCCAACATGCGCACACACACAGCAGTGAACACACACACACCGTGAACACACACCCGGAGCAGTGGGCAGCCATTTATGTTGCAGAAAACCCTTTAAATGTTAAGGAATTCAGAGCAGAGCAACGTAAAAATCATAAAAAAATATAATCGGGCCTGTTTTAGGCTTTTCCTTATTTTTATATTTTAGACGGTGATGAAAAATGACTCATCATCTCCTCACTGAACGTGCCTTTAGAGAGAAATGCATCTTTACGATTACATAATGAAAGAGTTTTTGTTTTCGATTTGAATTATTTTGTTTTAAAGTAGTAATTTAAAGCTTTCTATAGATATATTTATCATATTTGTGACTCAATTCATTGAGTTTCGGTTCATCATTGTGAAGCGCTCCTGTTCAAGACGAGACGGCAAGCCATCCTCTGTTTTCCTATTTATTTTAATAAAAGCACAACGTTTTTTTTATATTGTGAATGCACACAAATAAAAGTAGACCCTTTACAGTTCCGAATGATGTATTACTCCTACATTTATGAGCAAACATTATGGCATATTTTAAGTTGTTTCCACTATTATTTTAAGTTCTTTTCACTTGTGTGTAAGTGTGTGTGTGTGTGTGTGTGTGTGTTTGTTTGAGTGTGTGTGTGTGTGTGTGTGTGTGTGTGTGTGTTTGTTTGTTTGAGTGTGTGTGTGTGTGTGTGTGTGTGTGTTTGAGTGTGTGCGTGAGAGAGAGAGAGAGATAAATAAATTCAAAAGAACAATCAAACTTGTTTCTTTATTAAAATATAAAATTCATTCATTTATCAATATGCCATAGCCTACCATATGTCATTGTTAAAGAGCATAATACAAAGTCTTTTAGCATGAACGCACGTATTTTTCAATGTGTGACAGCATCCTGTATCATAACTAAATATCTGCAGTTTGTAACAAACCAAACCGTGTGAAAATCCGGTAAAAATTCGGGGAGTTATGATTATTGTAGTTGGGATACACATTCCTCGCAGTAGAAATGAATGCAGGGGGGGCGCATTGGAGACCCAACCAAGATGGCGGCCGCGCTGTACGTCAGCTCCAATAGGCAGCGCCAGTCTATGAGGCGTCTACGTATATTATGTCTATGGTTTCAACGGCAACAACATAAACAAACGTTACTGCGCATGCGCGCTTTTGTGGCCCTAACTTAACTTCCGGTAGACATCCAAATACAACAGCTAAGTCCCTCTTGAGTAGATTATGTTTTGATAACATGCAAAATATGTTTGCTGCTTAAAACAGACGGACTGAGATGCAGCTATAACTACTTGGACGGACTTATTAAAAATGCAAATTCATTCTCTGCCAGCAGGAGGCGCTTTAAAGCAGGTTTCCCCGGAAACGGCTGTTGGGCTGTAAGTTACACAAAGCAGCGCTGAGCTTACAAACGCCGCTTTATCAGGCATATATACGGTGGCCGGGAAGTGCAGAACAACATTACAAAGTGTGAAACACTTTTACAAAGCTCGAGACAAATTTACATTTTGGAAAACATTTTTACCAATCATAACAAACAATTACATGGGAAAAACACTTTTACCAAGGACGAAACAAATTTACATTTTAGAAAACAAATTAACATTTTAGAAAACAAATTAACAAGACGCAAAACACTTTTACCAGTCCCGAAACAAATTTACAATGACAGATTCTTCACGGAAAGGGAATGTACTACACACCGGAAGTGACGCGGTGCTCCACGCACGGATTCACTGGTTCAACACCAGCGCTGCATCGGACCATGTAAAAAGAGTGACTCCGATGCAGTTATATTTGTATTTAAATGCATACTTTCACTGGAGCACCTAACCCACCCCTACCCTAAACTTACCCACTTCTGAACAATATAAAACACACACAGGCAAATATAAGTGCAGTCACGGGTATTTATTGCAAAAACTGTCCATAAACAAGCAGTATAAAAGCATTACAAACAAGTCATGTTGCATTCCAAGTCTTCTGAAGCCATACAAAGTCTTTTATGCGAAGAAGAGAGTAAAACACAAGGTTTTAATCGCTGAAAATGATCCCGCTCCGTTAACGCGCTCACATCTCATTCAAAAAGATACTCCCGGGCCGTAGCATGACGCAATCGGTCACGAGACATACAAGAGCCAATAACCTGTCACAACAGCATGACGCAATCGATCACGAGACACGCAAGAGCCAATGGTATTTCACAACTAAAGCTGACGTAAAGCTTCTGGCGGCATCTTTTGAATTTACGCACAGACTACAACACATAGCGTCCGGAGACGGCGATCGCGTCTATTCCTCTCACAAATCAATCGTTTTGCCTCGGAAGACTTGGAATATTAATACTTTTTGAATAAATTATGACGGTAGTTGTGTCTGTCTGTTATATCTTGTGTTTTATTTACACATGGTAGGTTTAGGGGCAGGGGTTGGGTTACGTGCTCATAAATGTGTAAATAATGTAATATAAATAAAATTGTTTTGACTGTTTACATTGAAAAATCACTCCCCAACATATATGCAATAACGGCAATGTTACGACCCAATATATAATTTGCAACCTGGTCTCACAGAATTCCGTGTAATGGATCCGTGCGTGGACCACGGCTGATGCCTGTCACTGACATACATTGATATCACTTCTGTGAGCCCATCACGGGGTTTTCGGCGATTCCGGGATGCCACCCCAGATTCAGGGGTTAAGAGTCCGTGGTCATTACACGGAATTCTGTGAGATCAGGTTGCTTTTAAGAGTCCTCAAGCTGATGTTTACACTATGTAGACTTGACATTATGTCCACGATTACAGCGTACGAGTGACTCTCGTTAAAATATTGAGCACACTGATGCAGTATGTCTGATGTTTCCATCTGGTCCGCGTCCTTTAGAAACTCCAAACACCGACCACACGTAAAGCTTAAAAAAATTAAGCTGCTCATGTTTGGTCACCATAAACTTTATTTACGCAATTTACTCCACAACCACAACACGAATTTACCGCGCTCACCAACAACAACAACAACAACAACAACAACACCTTTCACCGCGTCACTTCCGGTGTGTGGTACATTCCCTTTCCGTGAAGAATCTGTCATTGTAAATTTGTTTCGGGACTGGTAAAAGTGTTTTGCGTCTTGTTAATTTGTTTTCTAAAATGTTAATTTGTTTTCTAAAATGTAAATTTGTTTCGTCCTTGGTAAAAGTGTTTTTCCCATGTAATTGTGTTTTATGATTGGTAAAAATCGTGCTCGAGCTTCGTAAAAGTGTTTCACACTTTGTAATGTTGTTTTGCACTTCCCGGCCACCGTACATATACCATGCAAGACCAAATGAAAATGACATCGAACATTTTCTAAAGACCGTGTTCCTTCAGACATATAGTGATATAAAAACACCTGCGCCTCGTTTTGATTTTTAAACGTGCATTACGTGCTCATGTTTATTCAACGAAGCCTTTTGGAAAATCGGTCAGTTTTGATATCGCGGCGGTCGCCACAAATAAATAAATGTAAATAAGTGAAACACATCCCACAGCACAACAACCTGAGCCCAACTTCATTACTCATCATTTTAACTTTAACTGTGTTTGTAGCCGGTGTCCTGACGTTTTATCCTACCCGTCAGATTTTCCTACCAGGGCTTACTGCGCATGCGCAAATCAATATTGCGTCTTTTTTCTCATGCTGAATAACAATATTTAATGTATCTGCATTACTGTATGGGTAGGTTTAGGGTTGGGGTAGGTGTAGACATTAATAAAACACAATCTAATAGGTAGAACAAAAAATTATTGTTGGTTTCCGGTAGCTGTATCCCTTCTAGCCACAACCGCGAATATAACACATAATTACTGTATTTGCATTACTGTAAGGGTAGGTTTAGGGTTGTGGTAGGTGTAGACATTAATAAATCATAATTCGACAGGTAGCATTTTTCGTTGTCGAATTGTACTACCTACTGTTTTAATGTGAGGTAGCAAAATCTGACAGGGTAGCACAAATCGACAGAACACCGGCGCCACTAACAAGACCGATAAACAAACACAGACCGGAAGTTAACTTCGGTCCAGGCGCGTGCGCCCGATGAAACCGTCTATATATATATATATGTGTGTGTGTGTGTGTGTGTGTGTGTGTGTGTAAAGATTCTAAAATTAGATATTTGTATTGAGAATAATATATAACATAAAATATAATTTAATTTAATGCAGTTGACTGATTTGTTTATTTGCTTAATTTTGAAATTATATGTTTCATTCTGTTTTGACTTGCCATTTCAAAGATTAAATTTAAACAATAGTCACATTTGGGCCAAGATCGCTTGCTATGTGGGAAGGACCACACTGCTCTTAGGGCAACCTATACATTGTCTTTACTTTTGAATAACTAAAATACAGATTGTCACTTTCTATGGTGAGAAGTTCGACATTTTCAGTTTACTTGTCTCATATCACAAATGCTATAAAGTCCTACTGCAGTCAGTATATATGCTATTAAATAAAAGTATGTAGACAGATTTTGTAACTTGCATGCAATTATGGCAGTATTTTAAATAAGTGTTATGGTGGACAGAGGATTAACAGGCTGAAAATACCATACAGTAGTTGTACAACTGGTGCTTCTAAAGGAAAGATCATGGATTTGTTAAAATACAAAAGGGTGATTATTGGTCATGTATAACCGCACAAGTAGCCAAACGTACACACACGCGTGCGTCTGGTTTGCTATCCTTGTGGGGACTTTCCATAGGCGTAATGCTTTTTCTACTGTACAGACCGTATATTCTATTACCCTACACCAACCCTACACCTAAACCTACCCCTTACAGGAAACTACAGGCATTTTTAGATTTTCAAAAAAATTAATTCTGTGTAATTTATTAGCTTGTTTACCCGTGGGGACCTCAATTTAGGTCCCCACCGTGACACGAGTCCCCATGAGTCTGTGTGTGTATTCAGGTTTAAGTCCCCACCTGAATAGAAAAACAGGTATACACACACACACACACACACACACACACACACACACACACACACACACACACACACACACACACACACACACACACACGAACGACTACCATGATTTTGCCAAGTAAGACCTGTTCCTAAATCAGCATATTTTGTTGATCCTGTCTGAAAACATAGTCCCTCTGGCCCTAAACCTAACTAAATCCTAAAATCAGAGGGAAATGACAGGTGGTGAACACTGAATAGCACAGATGCAATGTGAAATCACCATTTGATCAATTAATTAAATGTAACAGCCTACAAATAAAAATAAACATATAAAAAGACATATTTGTAATCTTTAATTAAGTTATTTTAATTAAGTTAACTGTAATCTTTTTTTTTTTCCATATTTGCAACGCTATTTGCTGTTGCTCAGTGTTGCTTTGAGTTGATTGGTTAAGCTGACTGTCACTCAGGAATTTGGCCAATGACTAGCGAGCGCGCCGTTTTCCCGCTCAAATTTGAATATACACAGTGTCTGTCAGTGTGCCGCTGCTGCTCGGCTTCTGCAGTCTGCTGCGGTCGCTCCTCTAGTAATGGCTTTTATATGTATTATCTGAGTGTTAAATTCATATTTTGAGTGAGTTTGTGTTGTGGGATGACGACTGAGAACGAATAAACGCAAATATGGACACTTCTACCAGTAGCTAACAGACAAGCAAACTGCAAAAGGTAAGTAACTTTTATTAATGTATAGCCTAATGTTTTATAGTTACATCAAGATTGAAGTGAGATGCTAATTGCAATTACATATAATTTCTCAATGTCCTACCAGTTACTGTGTATTACTTTAGTATGAGCTAATACTGTTAGCTAGGGCTGGGCGATATATGACCATGTCATGTACTGGATCTGTGCTTTTGGGTCTTAAAGGAACACTCCACTTTTTTTGGAAATAGGCTCATTCTCCAACTCCCCCAGAGTTAATAAGTTGAGTTTCACCGTTTTGGAATCCATTCAGCCGATCTCTGGGTCTGGCGATAGCACTTTTAGCATAGCTTAGCATAGATCATTGAATCCGATTAGACCAGTAGCATCGCGTTCAAAAATGACCAAAGAGTTTCGATAGTTTTCCTATTTAAAACTCGACTCTTCTGTAGTTATATCGTGTACTAAGACCGGCGGAAAATGAAAAGTTGCGATTTTCTAGGCTGATATGATTAAGAACTATACTCTCATTCCGGCGTAATAATCAAGGAACTTTGCTGCCGTAACATGGCCGCAGCAGGCGCAGTGATATTACGCAGCGCCTGAAAGTAGTCCCCAGCTAGGTAACTAGTTATAATATAGCTGGGGACTACTTTCAGGCGCTGCGTGGACCTTTTGTTGTATGTTTTGGTTTTACTTATTACACTAATATAGCTATTAGTTTTTAACTAACATATGTAGAATTAAAATACATATGTTTGTCTACATATATTACCATAGCTATAGTGGTGCCCAAAATGATTAGAACACTATTTATTTTATACCAGTTAAAAAATGGTTTTAAGTCAGTTATTTCTATCTTTTGCTGTATAGTGTCAGTAGGAAATATTTTTTAGCTGCTGAAAATACTAGTGTTCTAATCATTTTGGACACCACTGTATATGGAGCCCACAGGGGTCAGTAGAATATTGTGGATTAATATAAGACTTATGTTATGTACTCATGACCTCACCATGAGAGTAACCCTAACTGATAAGATAGAAATGCAATTTTTAGCTATTCAATTCCTCCTGGGGGCTCTGAAGAAATGTTTATGAAGAATTCATTGATAATGTTATTTTACATCTGAATAATAAAATTGCTTGACAATCTTATACATATATATATATATATATATATATATATATATATATATATATATATATATATATTTTTTTTTTTTTTCAGTTTAAAAGGACTAGTTCAATTCCAGAATGAAGATTTGCTGATCATTTATTCACCCCCATGTTATCCAAGATGTTCATGTCTTTCTTAATTTTAAGAAATTAAGGTTTTTGAGGAAAACATTCCAGTTGACTCCCACTGTCCACTATGGAGAAAAATTCTTTAATTTCTCAAAAACTTTAATTACTTTTTGACTGAGTAAAAAAAGACATGAACATCTTGGATTACATGGGGGTGAGTAAATTATCAGGAAATATTTATTCTGGAAGTGAATTGTCCTTTAATTTGAATATATTTAATTCAACATTTTTATGAAAGTGTTCTATGTTCTTCACCAGTACAGTATTTTAAATGTAATTGTGCTGTATTTATTTTCAATTTTAATTTCTTACGGCATCTGTACAGACTTTGTATTTTGTCTTCTAAATAAAACTGAATTTTCCATCTTGAGCATGCTTTGACACTTTATTGAAGGCTTTTGATTGTAATAATTGGTAAAATAACAGTGTTTCTCTGTAGAACATTTAGTGCTTTCATTGTAATAATCCAGGAAAAATCTGTAAAATAAGGGTTTTGTAAAAAAAACAGTCAAATGACTGGCAGCTACGGCTGCCAAACAAAAACCGTAAAATTAAACGTAAAATATCATAATTGTAACAAGGAAAAATCTGTAAAATAAGGGTTTTACACTGTAAAAAAAGTCCTGTAAAAAAACGGTCAAATGACTGGCAGCTACGGGTGCCAAGCAAAAACCGTAAAATTAAAGCAAAATATCATAATTGTAACAAGGAATAATCTGTAAAATAAGGGTTTTACACTGTAAAAAAAGTCCTGTAAAAAAAACGGTCAAATGACTGGCAGCTATGGCTGCCAAGCAAAAAACGTAAAATTAAAAGTAAATTATCGTAATTGAAACAAGAAAAATCTCTAAAATAACTTTTTTTCTGTAAAACCTTCAATGAAAATTTCTGTAAAATGATTGTTTTTGCACTTTATTTCAATTAAGGTATTTTATTGTAATTTTAGGGTTTTTGTTTGGCAGCCGTAGCTGCCAGTCATTTGACCATTTTTTTACGATTTTTTTTTTACAGTGTACCCTTGCATTACGAAAAAGCGGAGATCTGCCTCCTCCAGGCTGTGCGCGGCACGTCAGTCTGAATGGAGGCGGGGTGAATTTACGAGGCCTCGCTGAGAGCTTGATGATCCAATGGCATTACGAAGTTTTACTGACAAGTTATTTTAGTGCTTATCATTGGTTTACTATTTTTAAAACTCTCTGATTTAAAATAATAAAAACAAATTATAATCGACTTTAGTTTGGATAATTTTTCACAGCACCTGACTGGGCTTGCCATACGCAAACGCTGCCCCTGGATGTAACACGTCCAGTGCAGTCAGTCCCAAGCTGTTGCAGCGTTATAGACACAGTCCAGGGCAAATTGTGTCAATACAAATGTAAGAAATGGGGAAAATAAAACGACCTCAATAGAATGGCACCAAAGAGACCGTTACAGCAAATACAGTATACAGCAATTTAAAAAAATACAGTAAGTCTCTGTATGTGGGGTCCCATGATGCAAAGGGTATTACAGTTATTTACTGTTAAGGGAATTTGCAGTATTATACTGGATGATATACAGTAAATAACTGTGGAAATTACAGAAATGTCTAACAGTGCATACTATTATAGAAAATTGTAAAAGATCTAACCAGACATTTCATATAATGTTACAGCAAAATGCTGTTAATTGTACAGTTTTTAGAAGTAAAAACAGTTTATTTCATGTCACGCTAAAAAGTGCACCCAGGTACGTAAATGCCATGAGACCAGGTAGAAAAGATTTTATATTTCGAGGACCAAAAGTAACAGTTGATTTTTTGCATGTATGTAGCTATGTATGAATTAATTAATGAATTAATGAATGACAATAAATGATGCAAAACTTAAGAGTATCTCAAAGTTTTTTTTTTTCTTCTTTTTTTATTATTAGGGGCAGAAGGGGTTGGTTAAGGTTATTATAGCCTAAACATGGTTTCCAATTTTAATATCAGTCTTCATATTTTGGAGTGATACACTGTATCTTTAGTGCAAATCATCTTTCTGACCTACACTGGAGGGCAGCAAAAGAAAGGCAGACTGAAGAGATGTTTTCACTGAGTCCATTTAAAAGAAACATGAAATAACAAATGTTGGCTTTGAGGTTTGATCACACGAACATTGCTTCTTCTTGTGGGTTTTTGGTTAGTAACTCAAAGGCACCAGTCACTGTGTCTACTACTTCGACTACTGGGGGAAAGGAACCACAGTCACCGTTTCCTCAGGTAAGATATTGTTGATACTCTCTGTTATTCCATTTTTATTCAGTTTTGAAGATCAGGTAAGTGGTCTTGCCACAAAATAACATGCAGACGTATTTACAATTGTTTGCCTTTGCTATTAGTGGAAAGGGGGCGTCGGTAATCGTAAACAATATCGAGTTCATCTCTCAGATTAAAGAAAGAGCTCACTAAAATGTCTCAAAACTAGTTGCTTTAATAACGTAAGTCTATGACAAGACAGTGTAAATGTACTGTAAGGGTAATGGTATGGCTCTTATCGTAAATCTACTCGTTGTGACGGTGCCTTTGAGTACTGGGGAAAGGGAACAACGGTGACTGTAACATCAGGTAAGAAGTCAGATTTTTGTTTAGTTAGAGCCAAACTACAAAACAAATAGGCTAAATAAATAAAATGTTTAGTAACAGAGTTTTTAGTCCACTAGTTTTAAAAGAGAGAGATAGAGAGAGAAATCATGTACAATGTTGCATTTAATTATGAAATAAATAGGATTGTAGCTGATTTTTTTATTTTTATTTTTTTAAATCGTTCGAGTTTTTGTGCACTGAAGAAATTAAAAGTATCACTGTGACTACGCTGCCTTTGACTACTGGGGGAAAGGCACGTCGGTCACAGTGACATCTGGTAAGAAGTAAACTTTAAATCTTTCATAAACGTTGACATGCGTTTTAAATATAGCCTAATAGGAAAACTAAATGTACAGACCGCTTGTCCGTTTTGCAAGAATGAAACTTAGACTGAATTAAAAGTGTAACTAGTCGAATTTGTGGCTTAGGATAATAAAAAGTGACTTGTCATACGAGCATAATACGTAATAGCTATTTTTGTACAATATCCATGGGTAAAACTGTCAGTGTGACTATGCTTTTGCCTACTGGGGGAAAGGAACCATGGTCACTGTCTCGTCAGGTAAGAAAAACCTACTAAAACAAAATCTAAGTACGAAAAATTGTGACATGTAGGCTAATTTGTCAAAACGTTTATATATATATATATATATATATATATATATATATATATATATATAAGCAACATTTAAATGGCTATGTACTCTACGATTAGGACAATTAAAGTCGGGACATGTCTTTAGAGTTTTGCTAGAAATGCAAAGATTCACATTAATTATGAATAATAAAATTTTACATAATTTGATTTGTAGGCTACACTCATTCAGATAAAACAACGAATCGGCTACAGATCATTTAACAGATCCTGAGCATTTTTGAGTTGCATTTTTATACTTCGCTGTAACATTAAGAGAATATTGTGTAACTGGGCTTTCGACTACTGGGGAAGCGGCACCAAAGTCACCGTAACAAACAGTAAGATTTTATTATTAATTGGAAGGTTGTATCGTAAAATAAGACAAAACTGTTACTAAAACATAATTTGGCTGTTTTAAATAAATAAATAAATAGTCTAAATAAAACAATGGCGTAGGTCTTTGGTTGTTAACCTATCATAGGCTAAATATTTGCAATTACAAATCTATTTAATTATCACTTTTTCACATGATTCCATGGTTACAAACTGCTTATAGAGTGCTGTTATTTCAAATTCTCAAAAGGTTGGCATTGTTTTCATTTTGTTTGTTTGTTTGTTTTAACTTAAACATTTCGTAGGTTATGTGAACTGATCCATTTGAAACAAACTAAAAGTAATTCTGCAGACAAAAAATCCAGTGATAAATTGAAGAGTTCAGATGCAAAAGCCTCTAAGTTCCGTCTGAAATTTTCATCTAAAATGAGCATTTTTATCAGGCTCCTGTTTGGGTTCAGTACTTTTACTCTTAATGGGAATGTATAGGTCATTTTCTATGCAATTAAAGTGAAATAACTGAACACAAATATAGGAGAGTGATTAAAAATGCTCATTTTAGAAGAAAATAGGAGCTTTCCTGTAGCTCAAATAGTAGAGCATGGCGCTAGCAACGCCAAGATCATGGGTTCGATTCCCAGGGAAAGCAAGAGCTGATAAAATGTAAAAACAGTAACTTGAATGCAATGTAAGTCGCTTTGGATAAAAGCGTCTGCTAAATGCTTAAATGTAAAATGTAAATGTAAAATGTAAAATTACAGACGGCACCTAGAGGCTTTTGCATCTGAACTCTTCAATTACTTTAGATATATAACACTTTATTTATTTCAGCATCCAAGAAAAAATATATATTTCACCTAATTTGCGAGGTTTTGTGTTTTATTATGCGGCTCATCGAAATACTAAATTCTAATTGGTCAGTTAGCATCTAAAACTAAAATAACAGGCTATCCAGTGTAACACTAACTGTGTGCTAATCTGGGAAACCTGTTTCAAAATAGCTGTGTTCCTGCTCTGACTCTCCGGTCTCCACAGTTTTAAATTAATATTTAATATCCATGTAGTAAGGTTATTTGTTAAGTAGCTCGTGTGCAGCATAACATGCTGAGATGATCATTCCTGCAAAGTTAACAGGATGATCGGGACTTCAACGCAAAGTGAAGAGGCTACTCCGTGGTGTCTGTCTTCTTGTGTAAAACCAGTTAAACTAATCATTTTGTTGTATTTTATGTTATTTTATAATTTATTTCATTTTATATTTTATATTATTCATTAATTCATCCATTGAGTCATACATTTGAGATGTAGCCTAGCTCTCTAATAGGTCTAATAATGTTGCACTTTATGAGTTGTCTGAGAAAGATGTAATGTCTCAACAGCTCAACAATCTCCACCAAAGTCAATCTTCAGCATGTCTCAGTGTACTCCTGATTCTGATGGATTCGTCACCATCGGCTGCTTGGCAAGAGGTTTCTCACCTGCGGACTCACTTTCTTTCAAATGGAAGGATACTAATAAAGATTTGAGTGAATTTGTGCAGTATCCAGCATTCGGGCGGGATGGAGACTATACCAAAATCAGCCATATGCGTATCAGAAAAAGCGACTGGGGTCCTCAAAACCCTTACACATGTCAAGCTACAAATTCTAAAGGCTCACTGGAGGTTAAAGTTGAAGTTCGAGGTAAGTCTCATCTCTAAAATGTACATTTCTGAAAATACAATGGCTGGATGTTGGATTTCTTCCTTCTCTATAAACTAAATAATAATAATAATAATAATAATGAACTAAACAACGTTTAACATTGATGTTCAAACTCAACTATAAGAGCATCCTGTGCTTGCTTAATAAAGCATGTTGTTTCATTTTGCCTTTCATGTCCTCTCTGCTTTCTCCTATATGTTGTCAGCTCCACCAACAGCCCCACCAACAGCTCCACCAACAACAGCCCCACCAACAGCTCCACCATCAGCCCCACCAACAGCTCCACCAACAGCCCCACCAACAGCTCCACCAACAGCTCCACCAACAGCCCCACAATCAGGCTCATGTACACTGACACTGAAGCCACCACTTCAGAGAGAAATATTTGTTCATAATAAAGTTGTCTTGGAAGCTGTTGTTTCTGGAGATATAAAAGATACAGTGTCATGTACAGTGAATAATGCTGAGAGACAAAAAGTCGATTTTTCTATTGACATTTCACAGTCTACAAAAAAATACAATGTCACTGTTGATACAAAGAAATGGTTTAATGGTGAAAAAGTCACTTGCACCATCCATGATACAAATAACAAAGAAATCAAGCAGGAGATCAGTTTTAAAAAAGGAGGTAAGTCAGTGCAAAACGTATAATTTACTTTGTGGCTCTATGTGCAGTTATAAATGCTGAAAGGTTGTAAACCGATTGATTGCCTGCAAAACCATTTGAAATGCTTTCGCAGTCAAAAAAAGCCTAGACTGCCTTGATACACTATTGCTATTCATTATTATGTGATTTTCTGTTTGTTTAATAAACCTTTATCCCTTCCTCCAATTCAGATGGAAAGACACCCAGTGTTTTCATTTACAAACCTGATAATATTGGCACAGGTCCTGTCTCTCATGTGTGTGAGGTCACCAGCCCTAACCTTGGCGATGTCTATATCATGTGGAAAGTCGGTGATGAGCCTTACATAGAGGGCACAACCAGTGCTCCCATCCATCATAATAACTACATGTTTGTTCTCAGTTTCCTAACAATATCAAAAGAAAAGTATGAAAATAACACCATCACCTGCGCAGTCAAACATGCCAACATGGACCATACAGGATCTCCATTAAAAGCTTCAACAAGCCAAAGTAAGCAGGCATAATTTAAGTGTTATTACTGTACAAGCACTCCCAAACTATCATTATGTTTAGCTGTTGTTCATTTGTAATATTCTCCAGTGCTTTGATGTTGTTGTTTTGCCCTTATTAGTTTGTGTATCTTTGATGTTTTGGGGCATTTTTTCTATCTAAATATCTCTATCACTGTACTGCATGAAAATGAATGAAAACATTAAATTATATTTATTTTCTTACTCCCATGCAGTTACATTGACACTTAAGCCACCAAATGAGAAAGAACTATTTGTCCAAAATAAAGTTGTCTTGCAAGCTGTTGTTTCTGGAGACGTGCAAAAGACAGTGCAAGATGCTTCAGTGTCATGTGTAGTGAAGAATGTACCTGTAACCAGTAATAATATCAAACCAGCAGCTATCGTCTTCTCTACCGACACTTCACAGTTTATAAGAATCCACAATGTAATCATTGATACAAAGAAATGGTTTGATGGTGAAATGGTCACCTGCACCATCCGTGACACAAATAATAACAGAGACGTCAAGCAAGAGATCCATTTTGATAAAGGAGGTAAGTCAGTGTATAATTGACTTTGTGGCTCTATGTGTATTCATACTATTTCACAGAGTTTGAATTTTATAGATGCTGTAAGGTTGGACGTAATTTTATTTTCCGTTAAGTTTGGATAGTGCACTTTCATGTATATGTTCAAAAATGGGGGGTGACAGAAAAGCAAGCCCATTTGAAAGCTGTGGGGAGCTTTTTTTTCAGCTTAGTCTGGCTTGATTGACTTTTCTTATTCATTATTGTGTGATTCTTCTTTTTGAACATTTTAATGAATCTTTATCATTTTATTTTATTTTTTTATCAATTCAGATGGACAGAAACCGAGTGTTTTTATTCACAAACCTGATCATATCAACAAAGATCGTGTCTCCCTGGTTTGTGAGGTTACGAGCTCTAAACTTGGCGATGTCTATATCATGTGGAAAGTGGGTGATGAGCCTTACATAGAGGGCACAACCAGTGCTCCCATCCATCAAAATAACTACATGTTTGTTCTCAGTTTCCTAACAATGTCAAAAGAAAAGTATGAAAATAACACCATCACCTGCGCAGTCAAACATGCCAACATGGACCATACAGGATCTCCATTAAAAGCTTCAACAAGCCAAAGTAAGCAGGCATAATTTAAGTGTTATTACTGACAAGCACTCCCAAACTATCATTATGTTTAGCTGTTGTTCATTTGTAATATTCTCGAGTGCTTTTTGATGTTGTTGTTTTGCCCTTATTAGTTTGTGTATCTTTGATGTTTTGGGGCATTTTTTCTATCTAAATATCTCTATCACTGTACTGCATGAAAATGAATGAAAACATTAAATTATTTTTATTTTCTTACTCCCATGCAGTTACATTGACACTGAAGCCACCAAATGAGAAAGAACTATTTGTCCAAAATAAAGTTGTCTTGCAAGCTGTTGTTTCTGGAGACGTGCAAAAGACAGTGCAAGATGCTTCAGTGTCATGTGTAGTGAAGAATGTACCTGTAACCAGTAATAATATCAACCCAGCAGCTATTGTCTTCTCTACCGACACTTCACAGTTTATAAGAATCCACAATGTAATCATTGATACAAAGAAATGGTTTGATGGTGAAATGGTCACCTGCACCATCCGTGACACAAATAATGACACAGACGTCAAGCAGGAGATCCATTTTGATAAAGGAGGTAAGTCAGTGTATAATTGACTTTGTGGCTCTATGTGTATTCATACTATTTCACAGAGTTTGAATTTTATAGATGCTGAAAGGTTGGAACGTAATTTTACTGTCCGTTAAAAAAGCAAGCCCATTTGAAAGCTGTGGGGAGGTTTTTTTTCCAGCTTAGACTGGCTTGATAGACTTTTCTTATTCATTATTGTGTGATTCTTCTTTTTGAACATTTGAATGAATCTTTATATACATATATTTTTTTTCTCAATTCAGATGGACAGAAACCGAGTGTTTTTATTCACAAACCTGATCTTATCAACAAAGATCGTGTCTCCCTGGTTTGTGAGGTTACTAGCTCTAAACTTGGCGATGTCTATATCATGTGGAAAGTGGGTGATGAGCCTTACATAGAGGGCACAACCAGTGCTCCCATCCATCAAAATAACTACACGTTTGTTCTCAGTTTCCTAACAATGTCAAAAGAAAAGTATGAAAATAACACCATCACCTGCGCAGTCAAACATGCCAACATGGACCATACAGGATCTCCATTAAAAGCTTCAACAAGCCAAAGTAAGCAGGCATAATTTAAGTGTTATTACTGTACAAGCACTCCCAAACTATCATTATGTTTATTTGTTGTTCATTTGTAATATTCTCGAGTGCTTTTTGATGTTGTTATTTTGCCCTTATTAGTTTGTGCATCTTTGATGTTTTGGGGCATTTTTCTGTCTAAATGTCTCACTGTACTGCATGAAAATGAATGAAAACATTAAATTATATTTATTTTCTTACTCCCATGCAGTTACATTGACACTGAAGCCACCAAATGAGAAAGAACTATTTGTCCAAAATAAAGTTGTCTTGCAAGCTGTTGTTTCTGGAGACGTGCAAAAGACAGTGCAAGATGCTTCAGTGTCATGTGTAGTGAAGAATGTACCTGTAACCAGTAATAATATCAACCCAGCAGCTATCGTCTTCTCTACCGACACTTCACAGTTTATAAGAATCCACAATGTAATCATTGATACAAAGAAATGGTTTGATGGTGAAATGGTCACCTCCACCATCCGTGACACAAATAATAACAGAGACGTCAAGCAAGAGATCCATTTTGATAAAGGAGGTAAGTAAGTGTATAATTGACTTTGTGGCTTTAAGTGTATTCATACTATTTCACAGAGTTTGAATTTTATAGATGCTGAAAGGTTGGACGTAATTTTACTGTCCGTTAAAAAAGCAAGCCCATTTGAAAGCTGTGGGGAGCTTTTTTTTTTCAGCTTAGTCTGGCTTGATTGACTTTTCTTATTCATTATTGTGTGATTCTTCTTTTTGAACATTTGAATGAATCTTTATAATTTTTTTTTTTCTCAATTCAGATGGACAGAAACCGAGTGTTTTTATTCACAAACCTGATCTTATCAACAAAGATCGTGTCTCCCTGGTTTGTGAGGTTACTAGCTCTAAACTTGGCGATGTCTATATCATGTGGAAAGTGGGTGATGAGCCTTACATAGAGGGCACAACCAGTGCTCCCATCCATCAAAATAACTACATGTTTGTTCTCAGTTTCCTAACAATATCAAAAGAAAAGTATGAAAATAACATCACCACCTGCGCAGTCAAACATGCCAACATGGACCATACAGGATCTCCATTAAAAGCTTCAACAAGCCAAAGTAAGCAGGCATAATTTAAGTGTTATTACTGACAAGCACTCCCAAACTATCATTATGTTTATTTGTTGTTCATTTGTAATATTCTCGAGTGCTTTTTGATGTTGTTGTTTTGCCCTTGTTAGTTTGTGCATCTTTGATGTTTTGGGGCATTTTTCTGTCTAAATGTCTCACTGTACTGCATGAAAATGAATGAAAACATTAAATTATATTTATTTTCTTACTCCCATGCAGTTACATTGACACTGAAGCCACCAAATGAGAAAGAACTATTTGTCCAAAATAAAGTTGTCTTGCAAGCTGTTGTTTCTGGAGACGTGCAAAAGACAGTGGACGAGGCTTCAGTGTCATGTGTAGTGAAGAATGTACCTGTAACCAGTAATAATATCAACCCAGCAGCTATCGTCTTTTCTACCGACACTTCACAGTTTATAAGAATCCACAATGTAATCATTGATACAAAGAAATGGTTTGATGGTGAAATGGTCACCTGCACCATCCGTGACACAAATAATAACAGAGACGTCAAGCAAGAGATCCATTTTGATAAAGGAGGTAAGTAAGTGTATAATTGACTTTGTGGCTCTATGTGTATTCATACTATTTCACAGAGTTTGAATTTTATAGATGCTGAAAGGTTGGACGTAATTTTATTGTCCGTTAAAAAAGCAAGCCCATTTGAAAGCTGTGGGGAGGTTTTTTTTTTTCAGCTTAGTCTGGCTTGATTGACTTTTCTTATTCATTATTGTGTGATTCTTCTTTTTGAACATTTGAATGAATCTTTATAATTTTTTTTTTTCTCAATTCAGATGGACAGAAACCGAGTGTTTTTATTCACAAACCTGATCTTATCAACAAAGATCGTGTCTCCCTGGTTTGTGAGGTTACTAGCTCTAAACTTGGCGATGTCTATATCATGTGGAAAGTGGGTGATGAGCCTTACATAGAGGGCACAACCAGTGCTCCCATCCATCAAAATAACTACATGTTTGTTCTCAGTTTCCTAAAAATGTCAAAAGAAAAGTATGAAAATAACATCATCACCTGCGCAGTCAAACATGCCAACATGGACCATACAGGATCTCCTTTACAAGCTTCAACAAGCCAAAGTAAGCAGGCATAATTTAAGTGTTATTACTGACAAGCACTCCCAAACTATCATTATGTTTATTTGTTGTTCATTTGTAATATTCTCGAGTGCCTTTTGATGTTGTTGTTTTGCCCTTATTAGTTTGTGCATCATTGATGTTTTGGGGCATTGTTCTGTCTAAATGTCTCACTGTACTGCATGAAAATGAATGAAAACATTAAATTATATTTATTTTCTTACTCCCATGCAGTTACATTGACACTGAAGCCACCAAATGAGAAAGAACTATTTGTCCAAAATAAAGTTGTCTTGCAAGCTGTTGTTTCTGGAGACGTGCAAAAGACAGTGGACGAGGCTTCAGTGTCATGTGTAGTGAAGAATGTACCTGTAACCAGTAATAATATCAACCCAGCAGCTATCGTCTTTTCTACCGACACTTCACAGTTTATAAGAATCCACAATGTAATCATTGATACAAAGAAATGGTTTGATGGTGAAATGGTCACCTGCACCATCCGTGACACAAATAATGACAGAGACATCAAGCAGGAGATCCATTTTGATAAAGGAGGTAAGTCAGTGTATAATTGACTTTGTGGCTTTAAGTGTATTCATACTATTTCACAGAGTTTGAATTTTATAGATGCTGAAAGGTTGGAACGTAATTTTACTGTCCGTTAAAAAAGCAAGCCCATTTGAAAGCTGTGGGGAGCTTTTTTTTTCAGCTTAGTCTGGCTTGATTGACTTTTCTTATTCATTATTGTGTGATTCTTCTTTTTGAACATTTGAATGAATCTTTATAATTTTTTTTTTTTCTCAATTCAGATGGACAGAAACCGAGTGTTTTTATTCACAAACCTGATCTTATCAACAAAGATCGTGTCTCCCTGGTTTGTGAGGTTACTAGCTCTAAACTTGGCGATGTCTATATCATGTGGAAAGTGGGTGATGAGCCTTACATAGAGGGCACAACCAGTGCTCCCATCCATCAAAATAACTACACGTTTGTTCTCAGTTTCCTAAAAATGACAAAAGAAAAGTATGAAAATAACATCACCACCTGCGCAGTCAAACATGCCAACATGGACCATATAGGATCTCCATTAAAAGCTTCAACAAGCCAAAGTAAGCAGGCATAATTTAAGTGTTATTACTGACAAGCACTCCCAAACTATCATTATGTTTATTTGTTGTTCATTTGTAATATTCTCAAGTGCTTTTTGATGTTGTTGTTTTGCCCTTATTAGTTTGTGCATCTTTGATGTTTTGGGGCATTGTTCTGTCTAAATGTCTCACTGTACTGCATGAAAATGAATGAAAACATTAAATTTAAAGCTGTCAATCGATTAAAAAATATAATCGCGTTAATTACAGTCATGGACTGTGATTAATCATGATTAATCACAAATTTAAAATATTAGGATTTACCTGTAAATGTGTTAACAAACACAAAAAAGAAACTAGTTTAAGGAAACAGAATCTTTCACACTTCCGCCAGGTATGAGACATAATCCTTATTATTCTTTTATCATTATTCTTTTGTTTTTAATCAGCCATTATCAGTCTTTTACTGGCAATAAAACGTTTACCAAGCCACATCGTTTCAATCCCAGTATACATTTACCCAACTATTATCAAAAGTGTTTTTAAATAAATACAACAAAACATTTTCTTGTGACCTTATGTTAAGTATTATGACAAAATGCATTATGAAGAAGAATTGTACCTGTTCTACAGGGGCATTAGAGCTAATATTAGCATTATGCTTCATAAGACAAATTGTGTTCTATATGTAATATATTTATTAATAGTGCACTTTTACTCAGAACTCAGTTCAAACCACCATCGAGTGTTTGTAATAACTTTCTTTTACGATCACATGTGGAATTTGGTCGTTTACTGTTGTTAAAATATGCTATTTATAGCCTTTTACATCGCTGCACAAATTAGCATAGACGTATACATTCTACTCAAGAAAATCACATACAAATATCCTATCGTAATCGTGTGTTTATTATCTTATATAATCTATAATGGCTGTTGTCATGTTTATTTCTGCTGTGTTGACATGTATGCTTTGCTGAAACTCACATTGTTTGATGTTACAACCGCCTCTCAGTTCTTAAGTTGCCAGGGATACATTCCAAGTATAATACACATTAGTAAAAGGATCTATTTTAATATTTATTTGTCTATATACACTTTGGGCGGCTGCGGTACATTATAAAAGTAGCCCAAAAAACCGCAACCCATATCTCTGTAATTTTTCCCGCGACTGTATTTTCAAAATAGCCCACTTGTGCCGTTACCCTGGCAACACTAGTTCGCTGTACCCTCATCACACATTAAGCCCTTTCACACATACAGACTTTTGCGGAAAATTACCGGTAAATTGCCGTAAAGCGATCATGTGTGAACAGGACCTTTTCAAAAATACCGGTAAATTCGTTCCGGCAATTTACCGGTATGAGAAGTTGTAACATTACCAGTAAATTGCTGGAATTCTGCTGTGTGTGAACGCAGAAGGAAAATTACCGGTATGAGCACGTACGAGTTCAGAACGCGGTGACGTAAGACGTCTACTCCAGCCAATGCAGAGCCGTTGAAATTTAAAATTCAACAGCTCTGGGCCAATCATAACATTCTGATGCAGATGACGCATTTACTCCACGCTGTGTTTGAAGTCGTGCGATGTCTCCTTGGCCAAAAGAAGCAGCATGAACGTGAACATTTGGCACAAAAATGAAAACATCAACAAAAGCACTGATCGCGTTTACCCCTCCATGTTTACAAACACAACACCGTGAGGCGCAGCCGTTTAGAGGTAATTTCCGTTTTATGATGTCACAGAATTTACCGGTAATTTAAAACCGATGTGTGAATGGTGCTTTACCGGAAAAAAGACTGAATGCTGTTGCTTGTGTGAACAGCGCAGTTTTGAATTTACCGGTAAAGTCGTTCTGGTAATTTTACGGCAATTTACTGGTATTACTATGTGAAAGGGGCTAATGATAGATAACCTTCCGCGATTTGATGACGCCAAGAAGTTGGGGTCAAACCTTATCAAACAATTAATTTGCGTTAAAAAAATATTAACATGTTAAAAGTTTTAGATTAATCACATGCGTTAACGCGTTAACGTTGGCACCTCTAATTAAATTATATTTATTTTCTTACTCCCATGCAGTTACATTGACACTGAAGCCACCAAATGAGAAAGAACTATTTGTCCAAAATAAAGTTGTCTTGCAAGCTGTTGTTTCTGGAGACGTGCAAAAGACAGTGGACGAGGCTTCAGTGTCATGTGTAGTGAAGAATGTACCTGTAACCAGTAATAATATCAACCCAGCAGCTATCGTCTTCTCTACCGACACTTCACAGTTTATAAGAATCCACAATGTAATCATTGATACAAAGAAATGGTTTGATGGTGAAATGGTCACCTGCACCATCCGTGACACAAATAATAACAGAGACGTCAAGCAAGAGATCCATTTTGATAAAGGAGGTAAGTCAGTGTATAATTGACTTTGTGGCTCTATGTGTATTCATACTATTTCACAGAGTTTGAATTTTATAGATGCTGAAAGGTTGGAACGTAATTTTACTGTCCGTTAAAAAAGCAAGCCCATTTGAAAGCTGTGGGGAGCTTTTTTTTACAGCTTAGTCTGGCTTGATTGACTTTTCTTATTCATTATTGTGTGATTCTTCTTTTTGAACATTTGAATGAATCTTTATATATATATTTTTTTTTTCTCAATTCAGATGGACAGAAACCGAGTGTTTTTATTCACAAACCTGATCTTATCAACAAAGATCGTGTCTCCCTGGTTTGTGAGGTTACGAGCTCTAAACTTGGCGATGTCTATATCATGTGGAAAGTGGGTGATGAGCCTTACATAGAGGGCACAACCAGTGCTCCCATCCATCAAAATAACTACACGTTTGTTCTCAGTTTCCTAACAATGTCAAAAGAAAAGTATGAAAATAACACCATCACCTGCGCAGTCAAACATGCCAACATGGACCATACAGGATCTCCATTAAAAGCTTCAACAAGCCAAAGTAAGCAGGCATAATTTAAGTGTTATTACTGTACAAGCACTCCCAAACTATCATTATGTTTATTTGTTGTTCATTTGTAATATTCTCGAGTGCTTTTTGATGTTGTTGTTTTGCCCTTGTCAGTTTGTGTATCTTTGATGTTTTGGGGCATTGTTCTGTCTAAATGTCTCACTGTACTGCATGAAAATGAATGAAAACATTAAATTATATTTATTTTCTTACTCCCATGCAGTTACATTGACACTGAAGCCACCAAATGAGAAAGAACTATTTGTCCAAAATAAAGTTGTCTTGCAAGCTGTTGTTTCTGGAGACGTGCAAAAGACAGTGCAAGATGCTTCAGTGTCATGTGTAGTGAAGAATGTACCTGTAACCAGTAATAATATCAACCCAGCAGCTATCGTCTTCTCTACCGACACTTCACAGTTTATAAGAATCCACAATGTAATCATTGATACAAAGAAATGGTTTGATGGTGAAATGGTCACCTGCACCATCCGTGACACAAATAATAACAGAGACGTCAAGCAAGAGATCCATTTTGATAAAGGAGGTAAGTCGGTGTATAATTGACTTTGTGGCTCTATGTGTATTCATACTATTTCACAGAGTTTGAATTTTATAGATGCTGAAAGGTTGGACGTAATTTTACTGTCCGTTAAAAAAGCAAGCCCATTTGAAAGCTGTGGGGAGCTTTTTTTTTTTCAGCTTAGTCTGGCTTGATTGACTTTTCTTATTCATTATTGTGTGATTCTTCTTTTTGAACATTTGAATGAATCTTTATATATATATTTTTTTTCCTCAATTCAGATGGACAGAAACCGAGTGTTTTTATTCACAAACCTGATCTTATCAACAAAGATCGTGTCTCCCTGGTTTGTGAGGTTACGAGCTCTAAACTTGGCGATGTCTATATCATGTGGAAAGTGGGTGATGAGCCTTACATAGAGGGCACAACCAGTGCTCCCATCCATCAAAATAACTACATGTTTGTTCTCAGTTTCCTAAAAATGTCAAAAGAAAAGTATGAAAATAACATCATCACCTGCGCAGTCAAACATGCCAACATGGACCATACAGGATCTCCTTTACAAGCTTCAACAAGCCAAAGTAAGCAGGCATAATTTAAGTGTTATTACTGACAAGCACTCCCAAACTATCATTATGTTTATTTGTTGTTCATTTGTAATATTCTCGAGTGCCTTTTGATGTTGTTGTTTTGCCCTTATTAGTTTGTGCATCTTTGATGTTTTGGGGCATTGTTCTGTCTAAATGTCTCACTGTACTGCATGAAAATGAATGAAAACATTAAATTATATTTATTTTCTTACTCCCATGCAGTTACATTGACACTGAAGCCACCAAATGAGAAAGAACTATTTGTCCAAAATAAAGTTGTCTTGCAAGCTGTTGTTTCTGGAGACGTGCAAAAGACAGTGGACGAGGCTTCAGTGTCATGTGTAGTGAAGAATGTACCTGTAACCAGTAATAATATCAACCCAGCAGCTATCGTCTTTTCTACCGACACTTCACAGTTTATAAGAATCCACAATGTAATCATTGATACAAAGAAATGGTTTGATGGTGAAATGGTCACCTGCACCATCCGTGACACAAATAATAACAGAGACGTCAAGCAGGAGATCCATTTTGATAAAGGAGGTAAGTCGGTGTATAATTGACTTTGTGGCTCTATGTGTATTCATACTATTTCACAGAGTTTGAATTTTATAGATGCTGAAAGGTTGGAACGTAATTTTACTGTCCGTTAAAAAAGCAAGCCCATTTGAAAGCTGTGGGGAGCTTTTTTTTTCAGCTTAGTCTGGCTTGATTGACTTTTCTTATTCATTATTGTGTGATTCTTCTTTTTGAACATTTGAATGAATCTTTATAATTTTTTTTTTTTCTCAATTCAGATGGACAGAAACCGAGTGTTTTTATTCACAAACCTGATCTTATCAACAAAGATCGTGTCTCCCTGGTTTGTGAGGTTACTAGCTCTAAACTTGGCGATGTCTATATCATGTGGAAAGTGGGTGATGAGCCTTACATAGAGGGCACAACCAGTGCTCCCATCCATCAAAATAACTACACGTTTGTTCTCAGTTTCCTAAAAATGACAAAAGAAAAGTATGAAAATAACATCATCACCTGCGCAGTCAAACATGCCAACATGGACCATATAGGATCTCCATTAAAAGCTTCAACAAGCCAAAGTAAGCAGGCATAATTTAAGTGTTATTACTGACAAGCACTCCCAAACTATCATTATGTTTATTTGTTGTTCATTTGTAATATTCTCAAGTGCTTTTTGATGTTGTTGTTTTGCCCTTATTAGTTTGTGCATCTTTGATGTTTTGGGGCATTGTTCTGTCTAAATGTCTCACTGTACTGCATGAAAATGAATGAAAACATTAAATTTAAAGCTGTCAATCGATTAAAAAATATAATCGCGTTAATTACAGTCATGGACTGTGATTAATCATGATTAATCACAAATTTAAAATATTAGGATTTACCTGTAAATGTGTTAACAAACACAAAAAAGAAACTAGTTTAAGGAAACAGAATCTTTCACACTTCCGCCAGGTATGAGACATAATCCTTATTATTCTTTTATCATTATTCTTTTGTTTTTAATCAGCCATTATCAGTCTTTTACTGGCAATAAAACGTTTACCAAGCCACATCGTTTCAATCCCAGTATACATTTACCCAACTATTATCAAAAGTGTTTTTAAATAAATACAACAAAACATTTTCTTGTGACCTTATGTTAAGTATTATGACAAAATGCATTATGAAGAAGAATTGTACCTGTTCTACAGGGGCATTAGAGCTAATATTAGCATTATGCTTCATAAGACAAATTGTGTTCTATATGTAATATATTTATTAATAGTGCACTTTTACTCAGAACTCAGTTCAAACCACCATCGAGTGTTTGTAATAACTTTCTTTTACGATCACATGTGGAATTTGGTCGTTTACTGTTGTTAAAATATGCTATTTATAGCCTTTTACATCGCTGCACAAATTAGCATAGACGTATACATTCTACTCAAGAAAATCACATACAAATATCCTATCGTAATCGTGTGTTTATTATCTTATATAATCTATAATGGCTGTTGTCATGTTTATTTCTGCTGTGTTGACATGTATGCTTTGCTGAAACTCACATTGTTTGATGTTACAACCGCCTCTCAGTTCTTAAGTTGCCAGGGATACATTCCAAGTATAATACACATTAGTAAAAGGATCTATTTTAATATTTATTTGTCTATATACACTTTGGGCGGCTGCGGTACATTATAAAAGTAGCCCAAAAAACCGCAACCCATATCTCTGTCATTTTTCCCGCGACTGTATTTTCAAAATAGCCCACTTGTGCCGTTACCCTGGCAACACTAGTTCGCTGTACCCTCATCACACATTAAGCCCTTTCACACATACAGACTTTTGCGGAAAATTACCGGTAAATTGCCGTAAAGCGATCATGTGTGAACAGGACCTTTTCAAAAATACCGGTAAATTCGTTCCGGCAATTTACCGGTATGAGAAGTTGTAACATTACCAGTAAATTGCTGGAATTCTGCTGTGTGTGAACGCAGAAGGAAAATTACCGGTATGAGCACGTACGAGTTCAGAACGCGGTGACGTAAGACGTCTACTCCAGCCAATGCAGAGCCGTTGAAATTTAAAATTCAACAGCTCTGGGCCAATCATAACATTCTGATGCAGATGACGCATTTACTCCGCGCTGTGTTTGAAGTCGTGCGATGTCTCCTCGGCCAAAAGAAGCAGCATGAACGTGAACATTTGGCACAAAAATGAAAACATCAACAAAAGCACTGATCGCGTTTACCCCTCCATGTTTACAAACACAACACCGTGAGGCGCAGCCGTTTAGAGGTAATTTCCGTTTTATGATGTCACAGAATTTACCGGTAATTTAAAACCGATGTGTGAATGGTGCTTTACCGGAAAAAAGACTGAATGCTGTTGCTTGTGTGAACAGCGCAGTTTTGAATTTACCGGTAAAGTCGTTCTGGTAATTTTACGGCAATTTACTGGTATTACTATGTGAAAGGGGCTAATGATAGATAACCTTCCGCGATTTGATGACGCCAAGAAGTTGGGGTCAAACCTTATCAAACAATTAATTTGCGTTAAAAAAATATTAACATGTTAAAAGTTTTAGATTAATCACATGCGTTAACGCGTTAACGTTGGCACCTCTAATTAAATTATATTTATTTTCTTACTCCCATGCAGTTACATTGACACTGAAGCCACCAAATGAGAAAGAACTATTTGTCCAAAATAAAGTTGTCTTGCAAGCTGTTGTTTCTGGAGACGTGCAAAAGACAGTGCAAGATGCTTCAGTGTCATGTGCAGTGAAGAATGTACCTGTAACCAGTAATAATATCAAACCAGCAGCTATCGTCTTCTCTACCGACACTTCACAGTTTATAAGAATCCACAATGTAATCATTGATACAAAGAAATGGTTTGATGGTGAAATGGTCACCTGCACCATCCGTGACACAAATAATAACAGAGACGTCAAGCAAGAGATCCATTTTGATAAAGGAGGTAAGTCAGTGTATAATTGACTTTGTGGCTCTATGTGTATTCATACTATTTCACAGAGTTTGAATTTTATAGATGCTGAAAGGTTGGAACGTAATTTTACTGTCCGTTAAAAAAGCAAGCCCATTTGAAAGCTGTGGGGAGCTTTTTTTTTCAGCTTAGTCTGGCTTGATTGACTTTTCTTATTCATTATTGTGTGAGATTCTTCTTTTTGAACATTTGAATGAATCTTTATAATTTTTTTTTTCTCAATTCAGATGGACAGAAACCAAGTGTTTTTATTCACAAACCTGATCTTATCAACAAAGATCGTGTCTCCCTGGTTTGTGAGGTTACGAGCTCTAAACTTGGCGATGTCTATATCATGTGGAAAGTGGGTGATGAGCCTTACATAGAGGGCACAACCAGTGCTCCCATCCATCAAAATAACTACATGTTTGTTCTCAGTTTCCTAACAATATCAAAAGAAAAGTATGAAAATAACACCACCACCTGCGCAGTCAAACATGCCAACATGGACCATACAGGATCTCCTTTAAAAGCTTCAACAAGCCAAAGTAAGCAGGCATAATTTAAGTGTTATTACTGACAAGCACTCCCAAACTATCATTATGTTTATTTGTTGTTCATTTGTAATATTCTCGAGTGCTTTTTGATGTTGTTGTTTTGCCCTTGTCAGTTTGTGTATCTTTGATGTTTTGGGGCATTTTTCTGTCTAAATGTCTCACTGTACTGCATGAAAATGAATGAAAACATTAAATTATATTTATTTTCTTACTCCCATGCAGTTACATTGACACTTAAGCCACCAAATGAGAAAGAACTATTTGTCCAAAATAAAGTTGTCTTGCAAGCTGTTGTTTCTGGAGACGTGCAAAAGACAGTGGACGAGGCTTCAGTGTCATGTGTAGTGAAGAATGTACCTGTAACCAGTAATAATATCAACCCAGCAGCTATCGTCTTCTCTACCAACACTTCACAGTTTATAAGAATCCACAATGTAATCATTGATACAAAGAAATGGTTTGATGGTGAAATGGTCACCTGCACCATCCGTGACACAAATAATAACAGAGACGTCAAGCAAGAGATCCATTTTGATAAAGGAGGTAAGTCAGTGTATAATTGACTTTGTGGCTCTATGTGTATTCATACTATTTCACAGAGTTTGAATTTTATAGATGCTGAAAGGTTGGAACGTAATTTTATTGTCCGTTAAAAAAGCAAGCCCATTTGAAAGCTGTGGGAAGCTTTTTTTTAAGCTTAGATTGGCTTGATTGACTTTTCTTATTCATTATTGTGTGATTCTCCTTTTTGAACATTTTAATGAATCTTTGTCATTTTTATTTATCAATACAGATGGACAGAAACCGAGTGTTTTTATTCACAAACCTGATCATATCAACAAAGATCGTGTCTCCCTGGTTTGTGAGGTTACTAGCTCTAAACTTGGCGATGTCTATATCATGTGGAAAGTGGGTGATGAGCCTTACATAGAGGGCACAACCAGTGCTCCCATCCATCAAAATAACTACATGTTTGTTCTCAATTTCCTAAAAATGACAAAAGAAAAGTATGAAAATAACACCATCACCTGCGCAGTCAAACATGCCAACATGGACCATACAGGATCTCCATTAAAAGCTTCAATAAGCCAAAGTAAGCAGGCATAATTTAAGTGTTATTACTGACAAGCACTCCCAAACTATCATTATGTTTAGCTGTTGTTCATTTGTAATATTCTCCAGTGCTTTTTGATGTTTTTGTTTTGCCCTTATTAGTTTGTGTATCTTTGATGTTTTAGGGCATTTTCTGTCAAAATTTTCCACGAAGATAGCCTCAGATGCTGACATGACATTAAAATCTATACTACTACAGCTATCACTACTGCATGCATATGGCTGAAAACATTCAATTCTACTTGCTTTCTTACTCCCTTACAGCTACATTTACACTGACACTTAAGTCACCAATTGAGAGAGAACTGTTTGTCAGTAATACAGTTGTCTTGGAAGCTGTTGTTTCTGGAGATGCACATAAAACAGTGAATGAAGCTTCAGTGTCCTGCAAGGTGAAGGATGTACATGTAACCAGTATCAAGCCAGGAAATATCTTCTCTACCAACACTTCACAGTTTATAAAAATTCACAATGTCACCATTGATACTAAGAAATGGTTTGATGGTGAAATTGTCACTTGCACCGTCCGTGACACAAATAATAACAGGGATATCAAGAAGGAGATCCATTTTGATAAAGGAGGTAAGTCAGTGTAAAACTTTCAAATAATCAGCTTTGTGGCTCTATGTGAATTTATAGATGCTGAAAGGTTGGAAATAATTTTGTTTTGAATGCCTTGCTGTCAAAAAGAATAGACTACCTTGATACACTATTGTTATTTATTATTGTGTGATTTTTCTGTTTATTTAACGAACCTTTATCACTTCCTCCAATTCAGATGGAAAGAATCCCAATGTTACCATTTACAAACCTGATACCATTTACACGAATCATGTTTCTCATGTGTGTGAGGTCACAAGCCCTAAGCTCGGCGATGTCTATATCATGTGGAAAGTGGATGAAGAGCCTTACAAAGAAGGGAGGACCAGTGCTCGCATCTATAAAGATAACTCATTTTCTGTTCTCAGCATCTTAACAATGGCAAAACAAAAATATGAAGATCCGAAAACCATCATTACCTGTGCAGTCAAACATGCCAACATGAACAATACAGAATCTCCATTACAAGTGTCAACAAGCCAAAGTAAACAGCCAGAATTTTCATGTTATTAATGTGCAAGCACTCCCAAAAGATCATTGTTTATCTGTTGTTCAGTGTTCCAGTGCTTTTGTCCTGTTGCTTTCTTGTCAGATTATGTACAGTATCTTTGATGTTGTTTGTAAACATATATGTCTGTATGTTTGTATTGCTTTACTGCATGTGTCAAACTGTACATTGAAATCAAATTACACTCAAAAACGTTTAGTTTGATGTTGCATGCAAATATATATGATTACACGAAAACATAGTCAACATAATATCATAGTGCACATTGATGTTTTGTCCTGTGCTTACTGTACTGCTATTAGCCCATCCATGCCTCTAATATATAATATTTTGATACTCTGTTTACGACATGATTCAAAAAAAAAAAAAAAAAAAAAAAGATTCATTTTGGTTTGACCATTTTTATGTTGTTTTACGATATTAAGCAATAAATCTTTGTGTTTGCATGATTTACTCCAGCTCTCACATGACTCTTATATTCAGAAACCTTGCATGCGCCACTTTCTGGTCCTGTTTTATCAGTATTTAGAGAAATTAGAATATTTTTGTGTCTCTTAGTAAAGTACTCAGTAAAGCCACTTTTCAACCAATAAATCAAACAGATGGTTTGTTGAAGGGGGCATGATATTTTTATGTGTACTTGTTTTATTAGTATATCAGTATTAGTTACTATAGTAACAATGAGTAACAGAGAGGACAATGCTATATGTTTGTCTCTTCAGTGTATACTCAGTTGTGTGTGCAAATAAATGTATGTGTGTACATACTGAAAAGCCATCATGTGCTTAAGTGTTACTAACTAGAAGCCTAATAATACTGGACTTTAAAATCAGTATGTATGATTTACGATATATGTGTCGCAGCATGTGCTTACTATACATATGTCTCCTGTACGTGTGTTTTCTTTTCAGGTGAGCCACCTGAGCCAGAGAATGGATGTGCTCTAGACTGCAATAAAGATGTTCAGGAGGGGGATGAATTTAGAAGTCTCTGGTCCACTGCCACCTCATTCATCTTCCTCTTCCTCTTTTCTCTGACCTACAGCGCTGTGCTCAGCTTCTTCAAGGTAATCTAAATGTCACTTCATAATTTACAGATCATTTTAAACAAGATGATGGCTTTTGAGCTCTTTTACTTGACTGTATTATGCATATTGTTACAGTTATAAACATGCTTCAATTTAGATTGTATTGTGTCTTTAATGTGTTTTTAACTATAGTTGTATATTTTTTTTCTCTCCAGGTGAAGCAGTGATGATTTGTTAAAAGAATCCAAGGTTTGGTATTTGTTTTATGACTGTAATTACATGTTAGTCTAATCTATTTTCAAATCACAAAGGAAAATAACTATGTTCTCTTTTTTTGTTTCTTGCTCTGTCTTTCGCTGTTTCTCGGTAAGCCCGTTTAAAAAACACGTAGACTTACTGAGATGTTGAATCTACATAAATTTCCCCTGTGCACACAGAGATTTTCCACAAACATTCTTATGACTGCTATGTTTTTTTTCTGCAATCCACTAATTGTAAGATGCATCCTAATATATTCAACGGATGGATAAATAACTGTTCACCAGTTCTAGCCCTGTGATAATACTTTGAATACAGGGAAAATGGATGCAAGTGACTCTTTAAAAGACTCCTTGTATTGTTATAGTAGTTTCCATGTACTATATAGCTACGCCTCATTTTTAAGTTGTTTAGTGAAAGTGTCTGCAAAGTGATAAAGTACAAATGCAATTTCATGTTTCCGTATATCTCTACATGCAAATTACTGGAAATAGCATATTCCGATTATGTTTCATGTTATAGTTTTTTTCAACTGCTTACACACAAAATCTTTACTTGTCACACAATTTCTGAAACCTGACACTCAAACATCAGAAGCACACACCAAATCTGCAAAACTTTACACTAATTCTCGGCATTTGACTCAGTTTTCAATTTCAGAAAACACTTTTTTGCAAAACACAACACACAATTCTCTATTTAACACACACACAAATCTAACAGGAAGTATCTTGATTTCCTTTTTCAAACACAACCATTTAAAATGCCACACTAATTCATCAGTGCTTCACACTAACTCCTCGCATGCACAAACACTCATTGCTTTATTTAACACCAACCAATCATGGCTTCAGAATAGGCCTATAAATAGGCCACAGGTCAAGTTATACAGTTTTTCTTGCTTCGTCGCTTTGATGCATTTCTCAGATCAAAAATGAAATTTTCAAAACTACTTTATTCAACCTCCACATCATCTAGTCACTTGTGCACATCATAAAAGCAGTTTCTCATTCTTTTGAATAAGTTGTGTTTGCTTTGGTACGTTCATGCAACTGATTATGTACATTTGTCTGCGGTTTCCTACATTATCAGTTGCTAATGTCATGTTGTTCAAAATGTATTATATAGTTCTCTGTGCAAGTCAGACTACTAGTAAAAGTGTAACTGTGAATTCGATCCAGTCTCTTTCAATCAATATCACACATACAGTAGTGTAAATTTGTACTTTTGAAATGGATATATGGCATACATAAGAAGTGCAGCCTTCTGTATTTCAATACAGTAACTGTCATCCAAACTGTTGCCATAGTTTACATCAAGTAATACTTATAGAGTGCAGTGTTATTTTGACAACACAACTAAGCATTTTGACTATCTTGTTTGTGAGAAATGAAACAAGGACTTTTTGTTCTGATGGCACTAATATGTTCATTGACATAAATACTTTTGAGAGATGAACTTAAAGGACCACTCCACTTTTTTTGGAAATAGGCTCATTCTCCAACTCCCACAGAGTTAATAAGTTGAGTTTTACCGTTTTTGAATCCATTCAGCCGATCTCCGGGTCTGGCGATAGCACTTTTAGCATAGCTTAGCATAGATCATTGAATCCTATTAGACCAGTAGCATTGCGTTCAAAAACGAACAAAGAGCTATGCTAAAAGTGCTATCGCCAGATCCGGAGATCGGCTGAATGGATTCAAAAAGGGTAAAACTCAACTTATTAACTCTGGGGGAGTTGGAGAATGAGCCTATTTCCAAAAAAAGTGGAGTGTTCCTTTAAGATTTTGAGTAAATTACAGGCTTTTGCAGGTAATCCATTGTGTGGTTCTGTTTGCACAAATTGTTTTGAGAAATGCACATACTTCTTTGCCAGTATTACAGTAAGGATAATTCGAGAAATGCACCAAAGTGACAAAGAAAAACTGTAGGTATTTCCTTTCTTTCTTACTGTGTAATACTGTATTCAGAACCACGAATGCTTACAGTTAAAAAAAAAACTGTAAGTTTGTTTTCAATCTTGCGTTCGTGTTTACCATGAATTTTTCATGGAATTTTTAATCTCTCTGCCAATTACTTTCAATCTTGTACAAAAATGTACATAGGAGCTCATGAGGAGCTTTATGTTTTGAATAACTGTGTGTATATGATATATCCAAAAATATAATATTATGACGAAAGTGTTTGCAACGTAAGACAAATGTTTGAATTTGAGATGTGTTTGTGATGTTTTGAATGCAGTGCTTCATTTTGCAAGAGATGTGAGGCATTTTGCATTTTGTGTGTGCAATTCTTGGATTTGTGTGTAAAGTTTTGAAAAAGAGAGGCAAAGTTTTGAAAATGTGTGTAAGCAGTTGAAAAAAACTGTAAGCTTTATTTTATTTTATTTTATTATTTTTGTCATTATGTATTAAATGCTGATGTCAATGCTTGCATTTTGTATTGTCTATAATTATTCAAATAAAGATTGTTTTGACCTTTTATTGACCTAAATCAGAATTTTAAGGTTATGATTTCACAGCGAGTTACCTATAAACCTAATTCAATGCAGCCAAGTCAAGTTAATAAGCAATTAGACAATTCTACACAATACACTATATCTACCAAACATGTCTCAAAATCAAAATATTATTCCAAAACACTAACACATGTTCTCTTCCAACAGGAAAATTTAGTCAATCATAGCACAACATAAAAACACTAACATCAAATGGAATAAAAGAAACTGACCTTACAGTTTTTCTGGATTGCTAACACACTGTAACTGATTCATTTGGTCCAATTTTACAAACCATTCATACAGTTCTCGAAACAAAGACACATTTCTCAAAACTTTTAACAAATTCCACCTGCTTTCACACATGCTCCAATTTGCTCAGTGTTTTCTGCAAAACTCTACACAATAACATCATCATTTTGCAAAGGTTTAACCATGTTATCATTTAGAAAACACAAATACACAATATAACTACCTCAAGAATCACAAAATGAACACAAATAGCACACATTTATCTGTGTTTGAACATTCAGTAGCAAAACTGATGACACGGCAGTCAGAATCTCTGGATAATATGAACAAGAGCACAGGTGGTTATGTGTTTTGGAAAATGAATCCTGGTAGTGGGAGACAAAGAGGAATAGGACGAGAAAAGAAAAATGAAGGGGATGAGGTCAAAGGTCAT
Source organism: Acrossocheilus fasciatus (assembly GCA_036784905.1). NCBI lineage: Eukaryota > Metazoa > Chordata > Actinopteri > Cypriniformes > Cyprinidae > Acrossocheilus > Acrossocheilus fasciatus. The sequence continues at coordinate 474,575 of JAXUIB010000029.1, read as the reverse complement.
TTGTTCCTGATGAAATATAAAACACTATAGTTGAGCATGTTCTTGTGTATGGAATGAGCATAAGGAATGCTGCCTGCAGGATCATCTACTTACACATTACAATTATAGTACATAGTAGCAGTACTTCAGATGAGAGAACTTTCACTGTTCTTTGTACTGTAAATACTGTAGCACACACCCTCAAACTCATAACTGTTGAATTGATGTGTAGCCAAGTACTTTTTACATGTATTTGTGCAGAACTGAGAGTTGACTGTCTAGGGGAGGCAGAGAAAGTCTTTTCTCAGAAGACTAAGAAACAGTTATAGTATAACAAATAAGGATATTACCAATACTGTAATGCAACTTGGCAGAGGATGCTATATTTATTTATTTATTTATTTATTGCTGTACAGAAACTGACAGGATATTCCAATATGTGTTTACTGTATATTCAGTTGTTTGGTTTTTGTACTTTTCTGTTCTAGTGCTTTTCATCTACTGTAAGATAACTTTACAGTAGTGTAATGAAAGTAAAATTTTATTGGTGAATTTTACTGTATCTGCACAACTCTATTTATGCTGCAGATTGTAACAGTCATTGACTTGCAAGATGTTTCCTGTTTCCCAAAAGGAGGTTTTTGTAACAGTGTTTTGGATTGATCTCACTAGTGTTCTCTAGTCAGGAAAATAGTCTGTGTATTGGAAAGCTTTGTGTGTCATCTGAGGCCAAAGATTAGATTCTGACAAAAGTTTGCACAAGTTGGTGTGAAGTTTGAGATTGTGTTTATAGTTGTGAGAAAATGGTAAATTGTTTTTAGGAATTGTGTGTTAGCAATCGAGAAAAACTGTAATAAACAGTATATTGCATTGATCATAGATGGTGTTTTACACTATGGTTTCTTTTCTCTACATTTTTGTTTTGTTAAGTTTAGTAAATGCATGTATTTTGTTTATTTTGCTGCAGAAAGGGGGGAAACACAGAGCCAGAATTGCTGCAGTAAAGGCTTTATTTGCAACAGGACATTAGAAAAACAAGAAAGAAAACAAAAATGCAAGAAAAACAAATGCCATATAGCTGTAATTTATTATGTGAAAATACAAAATATACAAATTTAAAAAAAAGCCACAGAAGAATTTCAGAAAAAAAAAAGTAATCTAATCTGCCCGGTCTTCTGCGTTTGGCCACATGTTCTCATCCATATCACACCTGATATCTTCTCTGGCAACGCATCTTGGGAAGAATCTTTGGGTATGCCTTATCTTTTCTGGTATTGTTCAGCTGTGATGTCTTGGCATGCAGCATCCATTGCATCCGGGACATTTGACCTTGTGGACGATGGTCAAAAACCTTCCATCTCCAGGTTCAGAGGTTGAGGAAAGGGGAGTAAGGGGCGAGGAAAAGAGACATCATTCTCTCTGACTGCACTGGGAATGGTGGAATGCCACATTGTTCCATGTGATCACATATATTGACAAGTGGTCTCCCACCTGTCCCCTTTCTTTGGCACCAGTCTTTGGTACAGATCTTCTAAAATCTCACATTTATGCAGGAGTGGACTTTTCCACACAAGATCAGCCCAAAGAGGTCCTCTTTTACTGTATATCATATGGTTATGCGATTGAAAGAACCTCAACTTCTGAGTGTGTTTCCTAGATGGGACTCAGCTGTAATTTATATATTTGCATAACTTCAATCAGCTGTTTTTCATTAGCAATGGATTAAAATACAGGGGACATATTTGTGTTTCAATTCACATTATAAACAGCCGTTCACTTTGACTTTAGACTATAAGTTAGTTTTAGAACATGATGTTATCTATTCTGACATACAGTGTAAAAGAAGTTCAAGCATTTTAAATTTGTGTTAACTGTATGCATTTTGTGTCAAAGCAACAAGAAATGTGTTAACTGTATAGGACGGATGTTGTGCTAACTGTGTTAAGAGTTTAGGAAAATTGTTAAAAGTATTGAAAAAACTGTCATAGCGATCGTAAAAAACTGTAAATCAGATTGTTATATGGGCTAGTGTCTGTGAATATTAAGCTTTTCATTTTAACAGTACACCTGCAGCACTTTGTTCGCCCATATCAAAAACAAAAAAACAAAAAACTGAACGGTTTAATTTTCATTGGATTACAACAACAAAAAAATAATGTTAAGCCTTCATTTGATTACCAGAAAAAGAAGAATTTAAAACGTATTTAATAGGTCCCTAAAAAAATGTTTTTGCTAATCTTTTAATAAATAGTTTTAATATTGATTTCAAGACATGCTTTTTGATTAATAAACTTTAATTTAACCATTAAAATGGGGAAAAAACGTAATCCAGAAAAATGTAAAAAACAAACAAAAAATAAATAAATAAATAAGTAAATAATAAAAAAATAGAATAGAATAAATAAAATAAAACATTTTTTTTTTGGAAAAAATAAAATATACATCACATTTCACAGTGTGCTTTTCTCTCGGTTTTCATCTCTGGGGATCCACCAGTGCAGATGCACATCTTACTTTCAGCAGCTGCAAACTGTTGAGCACTCAAGGAATTTTTTTTTTTTTTTAATAATAGCCAAACAGTAACAAACTGAACAACCCATGTGCAGTTTCAAACAAGCATGATGAGCTGCAAAGAATTCAAAACAAATTGCCATCCTGTATTTAAACATTATTCATTCTGTGATCTGATTCAGTTGTACCAACATCCTTTTAATGTAGAGTTATTTGAATTACATTGTTCGGTCTATCCAAAATTATTCTGCTCAAAACATGCTGAGAATTTGGAGTGTTGCAATCATTTGACTAAGTTCTCTCAAAGGAATTTCAGAATGTCAAAATTAGATCTATTTGAGAGCATCTGTGTATTCAGATCTGTCTTTCTTCCTCTTTTTTCTCACACCTGCTGAAGTGAAACTGCGTTCGTGTTGATGACTAACAATTCTTAGAAAGGTTGAAATGTTCCAGTTTAAAACCGAAGCCTGCAACAATTAAAAAAATATTTTATTAATGCTGTAGGCCTACCATGGTTTTGTTTTACACTTATAAGGTTTAATCCAAATATGTAAATATTATATATATAAGGTACATGCCCATTTATGCAAAGTATTTATATATATGTTTTTCCCCCTTGAAAATCAAGTGAAGCCAACGACGCAGAGTTTTGAGTTGTGTTTTTAAAACTTTTTACAGTTTTCTTCAAGTTTTTACAGTTTTCTTCAGTCGATTTGACACTTTTCTCCAATGCAATGTACTTGTTCTTAAAACAATTAGCACAGCCATCCAAACACAAAATTATCTTAACCAAACAGTTCAACTTTACTGCCAAACGAAGCACTGCACGTTTTTCTAGTAGTGCATTTATTAAAAGTAAATATTAACATCAAATCTATGTTTGTTAATGATTATAAAACATAGTCAGCTGTAGATGCACAAATACACTAATGAAAATACATGTTTATTGCAATTCTTCAACAGGGAGTTTTGTTTTATATATATTGTGTATATCTAAAAAAAAAAAAAAAAAAAAATTAATTGTAAAAATTAAAAAAAATGTTCTACAACTGCTATCACCCATCTGAAAAACTAATTGCCCCTTTAAACATAAAATCTGTCACCTTTAGCAGCAAGAACTGCAAACAAACCTTTCTGATAACAGATCAATTTTTTTTTACAGCACAGTGGTATATATATATCCTGGACAGCACACGTACGTCTGGCCGACGTCGGCCCAATAGCGAAACGGCCTCATTACCTAAAACAGTAGTTCTCAACCTTTTTTGGGCCAGCGCCCCCCTACCCATTATCCAGGTCCCTCAATGCCCCCCATCCAATAAAACTGTCTAATTGTCTTCACTGAACAGTACAGTTGCAACTAGGCCAGGGTATCATGTTTGGGTGTAAAAGGATCATCTCAGTTTCAGTCATGGCTCATCACTTTATGCCAAACGAATCAAAAATCACATTTTCTCAATGCAAAATCACAAAGAATTTAGGTCTTTCACCAACTACCATACTGTGAAAAGATTCTCATTTTCAAAATAGTTATTATTTTAGTGCAGTCCTGATTTATATCTTTCTTATATCGATTAAATAATTAAATTTATATTTTTGTATTTTTTAAATTTTAAATATTATATTTTTGAATTTCAAATCTAGCTTTTTTGTCATTGTGGTGTGCCAGCTATAATAATAAAAAGAATAAAAATTTATTGAGCAACAATCAGCATGATTTCTGAAGGATCATGTGACACTGAAAGCTAGAGCTTTAGCATGAGAGAAAAACACATTTTAAAATATATTCAAATAGAATATTTGAATATACTTCTTTCAAATTTCTTTCAAATTTAGATTTACTGTTTTTACTGTATGTTGAATCAAATAAATGCAGAAACTTAATGCAGAAAGGATTTGTTTCAAAACCATTAAATCTTACGTACCTTTTTTGAATGGTGTTATAGGCTATATTTTATTTCAGGGTTTCTGCAGGATTTTTAAGCTCAAATTTAAGACCTGCACAAATAAAATGAATACCATATTAGCGGGGTAGGGCAATGTCTATAGTACCATATTAAACTGTAAAATTACTGTAAAAAGCATAATTTACAATTCAGATACAAGTTTTCACAAAAACAAAAAGTTTTATAAAATGATAAACTTTACATTTCAGTCTTTAAACCATTTTTAAGAAAACGGATAAGTCAAAATTATTAATTATTATATTGATTTAAACAATTATTATCAATAAATTATTATATAAATTAAATAACATGAATTTGGGGTGTGCGATATTGACAAAAATTAAATCTTGATATTTTATGGGATTTTATTGATAACGATAATTAGATAATATTTTTCTGAGTGTGTTATTGTGCTGGTATCTTAAAGATTACCGTGGACAACTGACTCCTGAATTTTTTTGATATGCTTTATATTCTGTGTGGTCAGTTCACAGCAATGATAGAAATTAATCTTTTGAAAATAAGTTTTATGGGCATTTTTACCTTTAAGCCGTTTTTTTTTTCTTTCTAAAAGTGTGCATCATCTTTTGAGTCAAATTCTTGCATTTAGGCTGTTACCAAGCAAATGAAATCAACAAAATTTATCTTTGCAATGGATCTGAAGTGGCATTTAGATGTATTTACACACTGTTTAATGCAGCTCAGAGGGACATAGAACGCTAACCTGCAGTTACAAATGCATAAATAATGTTTTGATATTTGAAACATAAAACGTTGAAAACTGATGTTTGAAATTATTTTTAAAAATTAAGATACTTTAAATGTGAAATTAAAACCGCAAGTAGGTGGCAGCAAGTCACTGTTAATAAGTGAGTCATTGCGATTGAACCGAATCATTTGATTCATTCAGGTTCGGTTGAGACACTGCAGTAACGCCATCTACACTGAAAAGTTTGTTGCACATCTACATGGCGTTGCGTGACAGTGATAGCAATGGAGCTTCGAAACCTTTGTAAATCTTTTTTTAAAGAGTGATCGCGTATCAAACTGAAACCACAGTCAATTAATCAATAATAACAGGCTGATTAAAAAACACATTATACAGGCACTTTTTATTTAATGGTATTTTATTGTTTAATTGTATTAAGTGTATTAAACTTTCAATAAAACACTTGCAAATGTTTTTGTGAAATGTTTTATGCATGTTTTGGCCTGAGACACTAAGTGTTGGTTTACATATTTTACAAAATTCATATTTTGTTTTCCAAAAAAATTGTTTTCTGCAAATTCTTGTTCTGCATCTCCCCAAGTACCACTGTGGTGATTTTCATGTTGTTTTAGTGTATAGTGTTTTAATAATTGCATACCAAAATCATGACAAATGCTATTTACATTGCTATGTAGACATATTTTAAAAATTCATAAAAAAATATAAAAGCAAATTGTTTTCTGCAAACTTTCTGCTTGTTCTGCATCTCCCCAAGTACACACTGTCGTGATTTTCATGTTGTTTTACTGTATCATTTTTTTATAATTGCATACCAAAGTCAGGACAAATGCTATTTATTACCTCACTGTATCATCACATATTTCAAAAATTCATAAAAAGATAAAATCAAATTGTTTTCTGCAAACTCCACCAGAATCTTGTTTTGCATCTCCCCAAGTACCCCTGAGGCCTGACTCCCCTTTGAGTGGCATCCCCAGCAGTGCATTTTCTTGATGTGAATTACTTTTTATTTAACCAATTTAGGTTAAATTACTTTTTAAAAGTACAGGCCAACAATAAAAGTAAATAACATTTAAAACTATGAAGAAAGAAAGTAATACAATTTAATTTTCATTTGTACAGACAAATCTCACTAATTTTCGGTCCTCTTTCTTCTTTTTTTCTCTTTTAAGAGCCACATCACGAGAGCATCTTTGGCTTTTTTAAGTATATATTTTGACTGACTATCAGATACCTCTCAGTATTTGAGTTGAGATCGATTAAAGCAACACCATGCAGCATGTTAGTGTGAAAGGGATAGTTCTTAAAGTAATAATAATAATAAAAAAATCTCTGATCTGCCAGTTTTTATAGTAACATACTAATATTTTTTTTTCTTTGACTACAGACCCATGTATTATTTAATAGTGAAATGTTCAGTCATTTCTTCTTCATCCACTTTTGCTGCAAACAAAAGTGGATAAAATGTCTGAGAACACTGGCATCCTTTGCAATAAGATGTTTTTTAACTGCTAGTCACGTTCTTAAGAGTTTTACTTTAGATTTATCTTTGACATTAATGTTAGCATAATAAGTCATCAGTCATTAAAGCCTGATGACTGAAGTCATCAGTGTCTTAAAGACATGAAAAGGGTTGTTCTTCTAAAATTCAATAATAGTATCCTGCATTTATGACTGGCCGTGCTCATTTTAGTGAACAATGACTGCTGAAAATTGCATATATTTTTAATTCATACAGATGTTTGCAATATCTCACTCATGATCAGTAAGGTTTCCTACTTTTCTTTCTTCTGCTTGTGTGTCAGCGGCACCTACATACAACCCAAAGGCTCTTTTCAGAGCCACAGTACAGAGCGTGCTGTTGGCTTTATCTAGTCTTAGATCAATTAAACCTACATTGTGCAGCAAGTCGGTCAAATTAATAGAACAGGATCATAAATTTAATGTAACGTTCATAATGTGTTGATTTGTAAAAATATTTTCTTTAAAGACTATAGTTATTAATCTCTTAAGCTACTTTAAAGACTTTAAAGTTATTTAGCACATATCAATACAGATTTATGCAATATTGTTTCCTCCTTTTGCTTGTCTTTAAACAGACCATTGGCATCCAATGCTCCAAGCTGTTTTTTTAACCATCAAGCACATTCTTAATGTTTGACTTTGGATTCATCTTTGGTACTCATGTTAATTCATAGCGTAATTCAACAACATGCATGCAGTATTTGTTAATGACAATGCTCTATTCTTGTGTATTGTAATGTCAACAATTGTGAGTAATATATTACTATGCTTTCTTTGATTTATTAGATTTTGTGTCACCCTCCACTGAGTTTTTAAAGGTAACTTTAAGGATACTTTAAGGCACGTAGTTTTCACTTTAAGTAATATTTGTGTCATTATTTTGGATATGCAGTCATCTGAGTCACATCATGTGTTATTAGGCATGGGGTAATTATCTGCACATATTCACATTTGCAGTTAAGAATCCAAGAATCAATTAATCATCCAGCTAAGCTAACTTACATTAAAGAGGCAAAATACAAAAAGGTGTGAATCAACAGTGATTTCACAATTCAATTCGATTACGATTATCATGTCAACGATTCGATTCAATTCGATATCACGATGCATTACGATTATATTAAATTTATTCATTTATTTTTATTAAATTATATTAGCAGGCTACTTTTTTAATTAATTAACTAATTAATTAATTACTGTTAAGAATTCAAAGTAAATATGGCTTCAAAACATACAGGCAAATATAAAGTAATAAAGGGGGAAAGACAATTACAAGTGATAAACAAAAAGCACTTTCAGTATCTGGGAGTTCTTTAAGTATTGAAAGTTTACAGATAATCACAGTTATGGGTTTTTCTTTTTAATCAGCATTATTGCCATTTATATTACTGATGAGATCATAGACACTGGCAGCTTTAATAGACTGCAATCACACTAATGCACAGATCTATTTCCACATATCAGATGCTTTGTCCTGTTCTGAAAACATAACTGACTGTGTTTACATCAATTTTGTATCATAAAAGTAGATGCAAGTGCATTTAACCACACCTGCGAGCTTCAGGACAAACAAACACAAAGCACATGTGAAAGTCTGCCAATGCGTGAGTTTCGTGTAGGCCTATCTAATACGTACTGCACTCCAAATAGCAGAAGTGAAAGCATTTCTAAAGTAAAATAACAGACTAAAATAGACTAAAATAACAGCAAATAGAAACAAACTCTGCGAGAACCAGCAAGATAACCTTGCTATGCAAAGGAAAATTCTGGCTGCAGTGGCTGTTCTTGGGGTTGAAGCAGAGGAGGGGGTTCCAGAAAATGGTCCCTGTCAAACCATCGAACAACTTAAACCGTTTGACAAAACATTAGACACTCAAGAGAAAAGGACAAAGATGGTAACAAATAAATAAATGCATATAGATAAGCTGTATAGTATTCCTCTACACAGGGCTGGATTGGTAATCGGGCATACCGGGAATTTTCCCGGTGGGCCGAAGCACTGAAGGTGCCGACAGGTTTTTTGTTTTTCTTCCAAGGACCATCACGCAGGGACAGCGAGCTGCCAGTGGTCCATTGGTTTGTCTCCTGTATTGACAGCGGTAACCACCCAATTCCAATGCGCTATAGACAGAGCGATGAAGTATTTTGCTCTGCCTAAAGAACGCTTCACCGCAACTACTTCTTTGTCGGTTTTTCTCACGTTTTCACAGCAGCTTTATCAAGAACAGGCTTGCTCTGCAGTGAGTGATGCGGACCAAAGTTGCCAGGCAGGAGGAGGAGAGGAGAGTAGTTGAATCGGTAAAGTGCTTGATAGGGACTCACAACGGAGGCAAGCTTCTAAGCTAATGTGTGCGCGCGCCACGAGAATACGCAAACACTTTTTAATAAAACGTAAATTTGCCCCCGCGATTTTTTGGCCAAGTCATGTCAAGTGTGTTCATAGAGGTTTCCATGGGCCAAAGCGAATAAATCTAGATTTAAATTCGAAAAGACACGATATTGTCGGACCTGACGTTTTAGTCAACTAGATGCAATGATACATATACTGTCAAGAGTTTTTAAACTGAGATTTTGAATGTTTTTTTTTTTTTTTAAGAATTCTCTTTGCTCAAGAAGCCTGCATTTATTTGATCCAAAATACAGCAAAAGCAGTAATATTGTGAAATATTTTTACTATTTAAACCGCGTAATGCGTTTTCTTTAACCGATTTCAGAGGGAAACAGCGTGAAACCTTGCGCGTTCGTTCATATTCTACATCTGCTTAACTGTCCATATAGTTCTCATAATCATCAATAAAGTGTATTCTGAGATCTGAGGTCTTATATCACTGTATTAGTTCACTGAGGTGCGTTACGCGTCCTTGGGGAATCCTGGAGTGTGAGGTATGAGGGGAACCCCAGTATTACAGCACAGTATTACAGTATTTACACTGGCCCCGATAATCAAAACTTCTATTTAGCACTTGCTCCATTTCTGCAAATCAGTTTTTGTAAATGAATGACTTGATCCACATATGGCCACCTGCTGGTGAGCGGCTGACAGCAGCTGGAGATCACGCATCGGTGCTCTACTGCTATTCCTGCGGTTCCTGGATGTGCAACGCTGAATTTTCTGCTGAATTTTCTGCTGAATTTTAACCACTGAATATGTGGCAGCGAATTTGAAAAGTGAAATAAAATGACCGAAATTTGCCTGTTGAATATTATACATCGTATTTTTAAACAGATTTTTGGAAGTGAATTCTGGAAGGTAAATAGGCCTATGAATTATTGATTTTTTTAATTATGAAAATGTGTGTGAAATATTTTGAATTGAAATATTCACAGCTTAAATAAATTTAAATTTCAGGACCTAAAAATGCAAGCCCTGGAAATACAAGGCATTAAAATGCAAGCACTGTTAACTGAAATGCATCTTTTTTTTTTTCGATTTGTGGAATTCAGCATGCTTTATGTTTAAAAAGAAACTATCATTATTATTCTGTTTCCATAATAATAAGTCTACATTATTACGCTTAAATAAACAAACAAACAAATGAATAAATAAATGCATAGTCATTTATTGTCTTATAATGAATACTATGACAAAAAGGGAAAACTCCTTTGTTACTTTTGAATGATGGTCAAGAAGCTGCTCTTTAAATAATTGTCATCCACTAATGGAGTGGCCAAACATATATAAATTTAAACAGCTACTGTATATAAAATTATAACCTGTGAAATCATGTTGTTGTTATTCATAAATGTATATTTATGGTATATTTAGGTCAATAGAAACTCAAACAGATGTCTTGATTTTAACTGTACATATGCCCAGTATTGATATAATTTAATAAATTAGCCAGTTTGAATATTTTGAAACATCCTTTTTGTCTTAAATCTGTTTGACGTCACCACCCTCCATTTGTCAAACATATCTGTGATCAGTCCTTCTCCACTGGATCTCATATGAGGCCACTTCACTGAATCAAAGATGTGCAACAACCTGCTTCACCTTCTGTTCTGCTTTTACTGGCCTTTGCAAGTGTGTCATAATGTGCAACCTTACACCATCTCAAACTGTAACAGTAAATATTCACTCTACCTGATGTTATGTTCTTATTTCTATTTTATTTTTCAATATGAATGAAAAGTCAGAATTTGGAGTCCATTTCTTCCAGAAACCTGGAAAAGCACTGGTGTGGATGGGTTGTGTTTGGAGCGGACAAGACTATGCCAAAAGTTTTGAGGGCCGAATAGAAATTACTAGAGACGATTAAAAAAACATGGTGTATCTGAAACTGTCTGGACTCACAGAAGAGGACTCGGCTGTGTATTTCTGTGCAAGACAAGCACAGTGACACAAACCTGTGTGCAAACGATACAAAAACAGGTTTGTACAAACACTTGTAGTGTAAAACTGCAGTTCTCATCTGTGACAGTAGGTTGCAGTAGAATCCAACAAGTAAAGTCCACTACACAGCGACTGGATATTTTCTTTTAAACACCTTCTCAACATTTAATCAGACATTCTATCAACAACCTTAAACTTTTTTATGGTTCTTCACAAAATGTCATGAGATAAAGTTAATTTCACAAACATTCTACTTTATGTTAGGTTTGGTCATTTAAATGAATAAAAAAAAAACTAAATATATACTAGATATAAATATTTCATACTAATCAAACCTTAAAATATGTAATCAATGAAATGAATGTTAATAAGCCCTTCAAGCACTGGATTCTGGTTATCCTCTTTGTAAGTGTAAAAGATCATCTCAGTGATCTTCCATTTCCTCCTCATGCATATTCAAAAGAATCTATGATAGGCTGCAAGTATTTATATCCTGCTGAGCCGAGTGAAGCTGTAGAGTCATATAAACACTCACAAGATGAATAATATACCTTTATTACTAATTTTGTTCAACCTAAACTGCGAGTTAATAAAATGTGTGTGTATAGATAGATACAAACCCGATTCCAAAAAAGTTGGGACACTGTACAAATTGTGAATAAAAAAAGGAATGCAATAATTTACAAATCTCATAAACTTATATTTTATTCACAATAGAATATAGATAACATGTCAAATGTTGAAAGTGAGACATTTTGAAATGTCATGCCAAATATTGGCTCATTTTGGATTTCATGAGAGCTACACATTCCAAAAAAGTTGGGACAGGTAGCAATAAGAGGCCGGAAAAGTTAAATGTACATATAAGGAACAGCTGGAGGACCAATTTGCAACTTGATTGGGTATAAAAAGAGCCTCTCAGAGTGGCAGGGTCTCTCAGAAGTCAAGATGGGAAGAGGATCACCAATTCCCCCAATGCTGCGGCGAAAAATAGTGGAGCAATATCAGAAAGAAGTTTCTCAGAGAAAAATTGCAAAGAGTTTGAAGTTATCATCATCTACAGTGCATAATATCATCCAAAGATTCAGAGAATCTGGAACAATCTCTGTGCGTAAAGGTCAAGGCCGGAAAACCATACTGGATGCCCGTGATCTTCGGGCCCTTAGACGGCACTGCATCACATACAGGAATGCTACTGTAATGGAAATCACAACATGGGCTCAGGAATACTTCCAGAAAACATTGTCGGTGAACACAATCCACCGTGCCATTCGCTGTTGCCAGCTAAAACTCTATAGGTCAAAAAAGAAGCCATATCTAAACATGATCCAGAAGCGCAGGTGTTTTCTCTGGGCCAAGGCTCATTTAAAATGGTCTGTGGCAAAGTGGAAAACTGTTCTGTGGTCAGACGAATCAAAATTTGAAGTTCTTTTTGGAAAACTGGGACGCCATGTCATCCGGACTAAAGAGGACAAGGACAACCCAAGTTGTTATCAGCGCTCAGTTCAGAAGCCTGCATCTCTGATGGTATGGGGTTGCATGAGTGCGTGTGGCGTGGGCAGCTTACACATCTGGAAAGGCACCATCAATGCTGAAAGGTATATCCAAGTTCTAGAACAACATATGCTCCCATCCAGACGTTGTCTCTTTCAGGGAAGACCTTGCATTTTCCAACATGACAATGCCAGACCACATACTGCATCAATTACAACATCATGGCTGCGTAGAAGAAGGATCCGGGTACTGAAATGGCCAGCCTGCAGTCCAGATCTTTCACCCATAGAAAACATTCGGCGCATCATAAAGAGGAAGATGCGACAAAGAAGACCTAAGACAGTTGAGCAACTAGAAGCCTGTATTAGACAAGAATGGGACAACATTCCTATTCCTAAACTTGAGCAACTTGTCTCCTCAGTCCCCAGACGTTTGCAGACTGTTATAAAAAGAAGAGGGGATGCCACACAGTGGTAAACATGGCCTTGTCCCAACTTTTTTGAGATGTGTTGATGCCATGAAATTTTAAATCAACTTATTTTTCCCTTAAAATGATACACTTTCCCAGTTTAAACATTTGATATGTCATCTATGTTGTATTCTGAATAAAATATTGAAATTTGAAACTTCCACATCATTGCATTCTGTTTTTATTCACAATTTGTACAGTGTCCCAACTTTTTTGGAATCGGGTTTGTAGATATAGAGATAGATATAGATTTTAAAAAAATATTTTTTTCTAAAAAATTCTCCTACTTTCTCTTTACAGGCCTACAATGTCAAAAAGTCCATTGAAAGCACAGTTGTGAAAAAGCCTGGAGAAACTCTGACTCTGTCCTGTAGAGGATCTGGGTTCAGCTTTGACTGCTGTAGCATGCACTGGATCAGACAACAAGCTGGAAAACCACTTGTGTGAATGGGTCTGGGCTACAGTTCTGGAAATGGATATAAGGCAGAATCCTTTAAGGGGAGGCTTGAAATCAGCAGAGATGATTCAAAAAGCATGATGTATCTGAAACTGTCTGGACTGACAGAAGAGGACTCCGCTGTGCATTTCTGTGCAAGAGAATCACAGTGACACTAACGTATGTGGCAATGATACAAAAACTGGTCTAGACACACTTTTAGTTTAAAACTGCAGTTCTCATCTGTGTCAGTAGGTTGCAGTGGAACACAAGAAGTCGTCCACTACACAGTGACTCACACAATCACAGAAACCACACACACAGTCACAGAATACTTTCTTTTAAACTTCTCAAAACTTCACAATCAAGATTCCTCTTCACTTCACAAACACTCTAATTCAAAGTGTACTAGTTTTGCTCCTTTAAATGCATGAAAGCTATATAAGTTTTATTTATGTGTGCGCATACAGTATAATGCACACATAAGGTCCCTGTTTTTCAGGACGTGCTGCTGATCTGAAGCCTAGTGCTTGTTCAGCACAAAAGTAAATTCATACTGTAGCATAGCTTCAAAGAGCTGTAACTATATAATAATCTGTGTGTGAAAGTGTAAATGTCAGTATATTTCTCATGAACAAACATTCAATGAAAAGACAAAGATGTACAGTTGAATGCAATGTTTAATAATAAGCAGCAAACAATAACAAGAAAAGAATAAATTTTGATGCAAAACTAATGAAGACGAATGTAGATTGCATCATGCCTTTCATAGCCAGAGCAACAAGTTTTGCTGTTGATATTTCATTGTAATGGCTGGATCTGAACACAACAATCTAATTGCAATTTGATCATAATATATGGCATATATATGGCTCTCTGAGCCAAAAGTCATTTTCTGTGTCAGGTTTGACCTGAGCCATTTCTTACAGTGTGTTAATAGCCTATTTGTAGCAAAATTCCTTACCTTCAAGGAGCATATCAATGCATATCAAGCTGTACCCAGAAACAGGCAGTTGCAGAAGGTGATGGTGAACAGAACAGCATAAGTAGTCTTTCAATAATATATTCTAACAATAATATATTGTTAAAAATGTCTCAATATTCTTGTTTAATTAGGCCAGTGATATCCATTGTTGTTTTGGATATACAGACTTTTTTATTATATGGATAAAAAACAGCTGAAAAAAGAATGTAAATGTAAATGATGAGATAATTTTTATAGTTTACTATCCCTTTAAGGGCTCATACAGACATTTGTTATACATCAACGTTATGACTTCACAAAAACCTAAAACCTATTCACAAAGCTTCTGAGACAAACTTTTATTAAGGAATAGAGAGAAGTCTTAAGCTAAGAATAAGGGCGGGGGTTCACCTAGTTGCTATGGACGATGTCAGCATGCTTACTAACTATGCACACAGTGATTGGCTGATAGTCTCTGTTTATTAAGAGAAATATTGTAGAGCACAATATTATGTTGCCATATTCAAATAAAGGTTAAAAAAAAAGTTAATTGCCACATTCAAATATAGATTTAAAAATGCAGGATAAGTGTCACTAATTAAACAAGTATGTGTTCAGCTTATTGTCAGCCTCTTACATGTATGCTTCTCAAAAACAATTAGCGGATATGCATATAAACAGCCTTTTAATTAACAGAGTAGAATAATCATGGCTGATAGTAATACATGCAAACGTAAAAAACAAACTGGATGAAAGGACAGCTGTTACTTCTTGCCCAACTGGTTAATAAAACAAAAGAAAATTTGGAGTTGGGGTAACCTTAACAGAACAGAACCAAGCAGATATCATGAATGTGCTTAATTACATTTAGTGTAACACATTACTCAAGGTTAGGGACTCTGATTCAACAGGAATGTCAGAAGCTATGTCCTGACTGTGGTGAAATGAGGAGTTGGGGATGGAGGAGGGTAATTTGATTGCGAGGAAGCAAGCTGCTTAATAATACTGAATAGCGTTTATGTAGGGATGCCGTGATAGGTGTCGTATTCCTATAGGTAGATATGATCAGCTGAGAGTCAGCTGATGCAAGCTTGACTCACGTGACCTACCAGAACTAACGCTGATGCTAGATTTTTGACAGCATCCTCCTTTTACAGCATTTTTACACAAGTGCCTAAAACTTTTAACAGTACTGTAGCTTTGCAGGTAGGTTTCTTGAAGCATCTCAGAGACGTTGATTCCAGTATTCATTGAGGTGAAGAGGAGGAGAGCTCATATCAAAAGATATGGAGTGATATTTACCTGTTTTAATAGTAGAGCTGTTCATCTGGAAATGGCCTATTCACTGAACACAGATTCCTGTATTTGTGCTCTTAGAAGATTTATGTGTAGAAGGGGTCAAGTGTGGCGACACAGAACGGAGGTCTTAGGGGTTTGGAACGACATGAGGGTGAGTAATTAATGACAGAATTGTCATTTTTGGGTGAACTAACCCTTTAACCCCTAATCACTTGCTTCAGATGAAAGGAGCTCCTATTTTGTCCCCCGGGATTTTTCAGAAGGATGACATCTATTCCAGAAGAAGATGGAAACAAGTAAAGTACATATGCAATCTTTTCTGGAAACAATGGACTAGAGAGTACCTCCCATTATTGCAGAAAAGGCAGAAGTGGAACAAAACCAAACAAAACCGTAAAACTGGCGACATGATCTCATTATCGACTATACATTCCTGGACAGCAAAGGGTATGTACGCCGAGCTAAAGAACAAAGAACTGTATTCTAGACAAACCTATTAGCAAATTATGCCTCCTAAAAGACATGTCATGAGAATCTTTGAGACATTTTTTGTATGGCCATCAAATAAAAAAAGTTTAAATCCTTAGGCTTGCTTCTGGTAAGTGTAAACAGTAAGGTATTTTTTTTGGAAACATCAATTTTTAACATAATTTTTATGAAGATTTATATGAAGCTTGTTAATAATCACTGATCTGAATACCCTTTTGTATTTATTTTATTTTATTTTTTTCACAATACATACATAACAGGTATTGATTCATATGAACTCACTCAGCCTGAGTCTCTGATTGTCCGTCCTGATGCCACTCTCACTATCAACTGTAAAGTCTCCTATTCAGTTACAAGCTATGCTACAGCCTGGATTCGTCAGCCTGCAGGAAAAGCTCTGGAGTGGATTGGAGTGATCTGGAGTGGTGGAGGCTTAGACTACAAGGATTCCCTGAAAAGCAAGTTCAGTATCACCAGAGACACGTCCAGTAACACAATAACACTGCAAGGACAGAAAATGAAAGCTGAAGACACAGCTGTGTATTATTGTGCCAGATAAACACAGTGACAGACACCAACAGCCTCCCAGTACAAAAACAACATTATAATAAAAATAGGTGTATTTAATATATTTATAACATTTAGTTAGCAATCTAAAAAAACAAATAAACAAATAAAAGGGTTTTGAATAGTTAATAGTTTGGCCCTTCATTCATGATTGCACCTTGTGACCCTCCCAATGCAAATCAAAGCAATCCTGTTAGTATTTATGTGCTGCTGATTGGATCTGAAGTGTTACATCACCACTTTCAAGATGAAGAATACACTCCAGTGTTAATTTTGGCAGGCATTTTTGATTTAGTCTTAGTCTTTATCATGAGACAAAAATGCTTAATAGTCTTAGTCACATTTTAGTCATTTGAGTATTTCATAGTTTTAGTCTAGTTTTAGTCGACGAAAAGTCATTGCATTTTTGTCAACTTTTAGTCATTACTTTTAGTCAAACTGCAGTTACCAACATTTATTTTAGTAGCCATTTTATATGTAGTCTTCAAACAAAAATAGTCATTAATTAATCTCTCTTGAAATCAATTAAGCTTATGTGAAATTTGAATCAAGGATTGAATCTGGAAAAACTGGAATAAATATTCATTTTTTGGTAGATATACAAATTAAACTCATTTTTCAGATACAGTAATATTGTCACCATGACAAGTATACATTTATTTAATATTTTTCGTTGGTTAACATTAATGACACACATAGGTATTTAATAGGAATGCTGTCCATTTAAAACGGATGCATGTAATACTGACACACATTCAGTTTTCACCCACCTGTTTACATTCACTTAAGCCATGTCCAACTGTTTTTACGTGAGATATTCTAGTACACAATAGACATTTGGACTGCTGTGTGTGTATTTGAGTACCGATCATGAGGCGTCTACGTATATTATGTCTATGAGCTAAACCAATGCAGTCAGAGCCGGAAAGAGAATTGATTGGTTCACCTACCGAGTCATCGGGTTTGAGTCGTTCGTTCTTTTGTCACGTGACCACTTGCCGGATCAGTAAAATACTATAAAGTAAAACTGTATTTTTTGTATGTTGGATCATATTTATCAAAATATGTGTAATAAGCATTTTCCTAGAAATAAAAATGGTCTGTTCATTTCTGTCACTGTTTTTGTTACTCTTTCTTGAGGATCTGTGTTATTTTATAAATAAATAAAACCCTGTTATAAATAAAATATTGATTGATTTGTCCTTTCACTGTCTTTGTCTATCAATAAACATATAATATAACTATATAATAAAAAAAAATCCAAGCCTAAAATTACAAAGCACTTATAGTTTGTTCATTTTTACTCCAATTTTGACTTGCAGGTATAATTGCTGGTATAATTGTTTTTCCTAGGCAGACTTGACATATTGGTCAAATATTTGTATAAGAAGATTGGTCAAAATGACACAATGACATAAAGTGAAAGCAAATAACATTTTGAATATGAATGATTAATGTTAGTTTAAAATATTAAGGTTATGATCTGGCTCTGTGGCTTTAGTATATTTTAATTTTCTTGTATGTTTTATTTAAATTGTTTTAATTCATTTTGGAATAGTTATCCTCTTTGCTAAAGCTTTTTCTGGAAAAAAAAATAAACAATAAAAAAAAACAATTCAAGAGTGTGTACACAGTGTTAATGTCTAAAGTGTCATATGTTACAAAAGTATAGTAAGTAACACTATCTAAAGGGTTAACTCAAAAGACATAAATACAACAAGGTATTGTGTTTTATGAAGATTAGACTCCAAAAAAAAAGAAAAAAAAAATTAAATTAAAGCATAACCAACTCTTTATTACCTTTATTACTACATTCAGTATTATGGAAAAGAACCATCGTGACAGAAATTAAAAGCAATAATTTGAGACCAGAAATGCATCACATAACTGTACGAGTTAATAATAATAATAATAATAATAATAATGATGCACCCGTTTGTAAGGAAGGTTGTAAATTAACTAATTTCTCTGTCCAAAGCAGTCACGTCACGTGACAAAAGAACGAACGACTCAAACCCAATGACTCGGTAGGTGAATTCTCTTTCCGGCTCTGACTGCATTGGTTTAGCTTATGGGGCTGTCACGTGATGAACGAACGACTCAAACCCGATGACTTTTCAGATAAGAGGTGAGGTGAGCTAATCAAGACCCAGGTAAACGATGAATTAATCTTTTCTGTTTCTTATAGCATTATAGTTTGTATTGTTTGTAGTGTGATCAACGTTTGCATAAGTAGTAGATGTGTTAGGGAAGTAGCACGTAACATTTTAATTATATTTTGCTGAAATGAACGAAATGACTCGAAAAAAGATTCGTTCATTTTGCTGAACGAGACTCAAAGGTCCGAGTCAGTAAAATGATCCGAACTTCCCATCACTACTTCTCACTCAGGGCTGTGTTTATGCTAATAGGGCAGAGAGAAAATGGGCGGGACTTTTCCCCCTCTGTGACCTGAACAGAGGGAGAATCTGAAACAGCTGGTTTGGAGAGACTGTTCATGATTTATTGGTTTTATAAAAAAAAAAAATGAGTTGGTGGATTTTTAACATTATAGGCTGGTTGTTTTCATACACTGCGGCCACACTTTGTTCAAACAGCTTATGAAAGTGTTTTGTGCATAATAGGTCCCCTTTAATATTTAGGCCTACCTCCTTTCAGATGTGAAATTTTGCCAGCATATTTCAGATTCTTTGACAAAGTTTATTGAGATCAATGATAAAGGTGATGTTTCTGACTCTGTGTTTTGAGAAACCTTTAAAGTAGTAATGAGGGGACATATAATTTCTTATGAGTCAGCAGCAAAGAAACTCAGACAAAAACGCTTAGTGGAGTTAGATGCCCGTCTTACCCAACTGGGAAAATTATATAGAGATACTACAGACTCGTATGTCACAAATGATATAATGTCACTTAAATATGAATACAATAAGATTACTTTGGATCAGGTGAATAAGACGTTGTTAAAAATTAAACAAAGACATTTCGAGATTGGGGATAAACCAGCTAAACTATTAGCTCAGCAGTAAAGGGGTTCATATGCTAGAAGATCAATTAATCATTATTGCTGATAAGGATGGTAAAATTCTGACTAATCCAAAGGACATTAATAATCGCTTTATGTAATTCTATGCAGATTTGTACAAATCCAAGACATCTGTATCTTCAGAAGCTATTGTAGACTTTCTTAATTCGCTTTCCCTTCCAAAATTAAGTGAGGCTGACCAGGAAATGTTGAATGCCGACATTGCTATTTAAGAGATACTGGATGCATTTAACGCCTTCCCCAACGGGAAGGCTCCTGGCCCTGACGGCTTTTGTATCGAATTTTATAAGCAGTATGCTGTTAAAATTGCACCATCATGTTACGGATGTTCAATCATTCCTTTTGTAAGCAGAAATTTTCTTCGCCAATATTTCTTTACTTCTTAAGAAAGGCAAGGACAAGACTAATGTGTCCTCTTTTCATCAAATTGCTCTTCTTAATACTGATTTAAAAGTGTTCACCAAAATTTTGGCAACTAGATTAAACAAATATATTTCAACTATTATTCACCCTGACCAGGTCGGATTTGTCCCTATAGATTCTCCTTTTTCAATGTCAGACATTTTCTAAATATAATCTATTCCAAACAGAATAGATGGTGGATGCCTTGGTAAAATACCCTTAGAATCCAAAGGATTTAGTTAGATTAAAATTTCTCACGCTACTAGACAACTTGAAGCAGGACATAGAAAGATGGAGATCGCTCCCCATATCAATGATTGGCCCCATCAGTGCAGTTAAAATGGTGAGCCTTCCGAGATTCTTATATCTTTTTTAAAATGTACCCGTTTTCCTACCCAAATCATTCTTTCAAACTCTTGACTCCATTATTATGCCTTTCATATGGGGTTTTAAAAGTGCTCATATATCCAAGACTCATTTGCATAAACCTAAGCATTTGGGGTCCGGGTTTACGTAACTTTATTACTGGGCAGCGAATTGCAGAGTTTTAATGTATTGGTGGGATTCTTTTCCAGGCATTGTTCAAGCAGACAGCTCCCCTGCCTAAAAAAGAGGTTCCCAGAAATAATTGAATCCTTAATAACTTCAAATCATGCATTTAAACCCTCTCTTACAGACAAAGATTTTAAGAAATGGCAAGACAAAGGAATTTTCATTGTTAAAAATATGTAGTGTCAGCATTAGTTCTGGCAGGTCACGTTAGTCAAGCTTGCGTCATCTGACTCTCAGCTGATCCACGTCCACCCATAGAAATGCGACATCTATCACGGCACTCATATAAGGTCCTTCAGTATTATCACCAGCTTTGAATTGCTCAATAGCTAATTACCCACCGCCATCCCTGACTCCTCCTCTTGTCAGTCAGGATTCAGCCTTCTGATTATCCTTTGAATCAGACTAATTTCTAAAATGTTACATTAAATTATTGAACTTTAATGATATCTGCAACACATTTATGTTGGTTCTGTTCTGTTTACCCTGGGGGGTTATTGCTGCTCTCCCTGCTCTCATCCATGCTAGGCTGCATGGATGCACAGGGAGTTCTTGCCCAGAACAGAACCATACCGCCAATCCAAATTGTATGCTAATTGTCAGTCATCTTTGATGATAGTGGTCCTGACAGAATTATGCATTAATTAGTCTTTTGCCTCTTTTTCTCAGCTCAGTGAGAGATTCGACCTTCCTTCTCATTTTTTCTGATACAGGTACGGCACTATATTCGTTTAAATATCTCACATTTTGCAGTTTTGTCTTTAGAAAGCAAAATGTGTGATTTATTAAATGAAAACTATATAAACATTATGTATGTGTGTACATACAATATAATGCACTCATAAGGTCCCTTTTTTCCAGGATGTGCTGCTCGGCCTGGTTCAGCACAAAAGTAAATTCATACTGTAGCATAGCTTCAAAGAGCAGTAACTATATAATAATCTGTGTGTGAAAGGGTAAATGTCAGTATACTTCTCATGAACAAATCCAATAAAAAAACAAAAAACAAATATACAGTTGAATGCAATGTTTAATAATAAGCATCAAGCAGTAACAAGAAAATAATAAATTTTGATGCAAAACTAATGAAGACGAATGTAGATCGTCATATCTTGCATCATATTCTTATATCATAGTCATATAGCCAGAGCTACACGTTTTGCTGTTGATATTTCATTGTAACGGCTGGATCTGAACATTTAAATGAAATAACACATTCTATGGTAATAACCAGGTTCATTCTTAACAATTACAGTGACAACAATTATGGTGATGACTGTTGTAATGATTGTACAAATATTGGCAGCCAGAGCACAGCGGCTGAACTTCTTTGCTCCTTTGACATCTCTCTTAAACTTCCTGTTTATTGCCTGTGAACATAAAAACGCAAACAAAATTTTTTCATAATATCTAACTGCCATTTGATCACAATATATAGCAAATATATGGCTCTTTCAATTGAAAAGTCAGTTTCTGAGTCAAATTCCTTACCTTCAAGGAGCATATCAATGCAGCCGTACCCAGAAACAGGCAGTTGCAGAAGGTAACGGTCAACACAGAGAGGCGTAAGTAGTCTTTGACTTTTACTTGGACTTTGAGAGGACCTTGGCGGTATTGCTGCGTTTGGCGGTTGTACTGGATTTGTTGTTTTGGATTTCCAGCTTTTGGACGAGATGGTCTTTTAGTTTCTATACCCTCCCCATTATCATCCTCCATCTCCAATTCATAATCCATTTCCATCTCACAAAAGTCCCCTTCTGGTACTTCAATTTCTGGTACTTCAATTTCTGGAACTTCAATTTCCGGAATTTCAATCTGAAAATCTTCCATTGTCTGACTTTAATGAACAGAAGTATTCCTCAGGTGTAGTGACAAGTAGATGGTACCACATATGGCTCATTCAATCTGATAAACACTTCCTGTGTTTTTTTATACATGACTTACATAAAACCCAAAGAGCAGGAAACCTACATTAAGCCCACTAAGCAGAAAAGCCGCAGCCGTGGTCTACAATAAAACCTGTGATGTGTTTTATAACAAAACTCAAACAATGTTTGAAGATTTGAAATGGGAGTTTTTGGTATATTTTCATAGTTTTCAGATAATAACATATCTGCTATCTGTACGTATAAACATGCAATCATCTTTAGTAATACAGATATATCATAATAAAGAAAGTCATACAGGTTTGAAATTTAAACAAAATATTTTTGTTTAATTAGGTCAGTGATATCCATTATTGTTTTGGATATACTGACTTTTAGCCATATCACCCTGCAGCCCAAGACCGGTTGCCCACGAAGCTAAGCAGGGCTGAGCCTGGTCAGTACCTGGATGGGAGACCTCCTGGGAAAACTACACTCTTAAAAAAAAAGGTGCCAGGAAGAACCAAAAAGGGGGTTTCGCAGCGATGCCATAGAAGAACCTTTTTTGGTTCCCTGAAGAACCTTTTATTAAATGGTTCTTTGAAGAACCTTTTTTTTCTTAGTGCCATGAAGAACCTTTTTTGGTACTGCAAAGAACCCTTTTCAAAGGTTCTTCAAAGAACCCCTTGCAGTTCTTTATGGCACTTTATTAGGTTCTTTGTGGAACCATTCATGAAAAGGTTCTTCATGGCCCCCATATAGTTAGCAAACATACAAAGAAATCCAGGAATAGGAATAAATGCATGTTTCACGAGTTCACACTTACATATATTTAGCACGAGTAACGTAATGCGTATTTGGCGAGTATGGTAATACGTTGTTGGCGTGCTGTCCTGGGGACGGGTTCCGAGCTCGGGAACTGCCCAAACCCAGAGTACCCCCCCTACTGTGTTGAGAACTTGGTGATAATGGTGGAGAAGGGGTGGTGGAGGGATGCTGATTAGCCGTCAAATGAAAGGAGGTATGTCAGCTGCATTTATACCTGTGTGTTGATTAGCTTGATGGCGTACCACTTGTGTCTAATTAGGCTAAGTATCTGACGTGCTCCTCCCGAACTTTGTTAATAAAAACATCATTTCACGAGTTCACACTTACATATATTTAGCACGAGTAACGTAATGCGTATTTGGCGAGTATGGTAATACGTTGTTGGCGTGCTGTCCTGGGGACGGGTTCCGAGCTCGGGAACTGCCCAAACCCAGAGTACCCCCCAAAAGCAACTGAGTGTTGGACAGCCGCCAGACTAAGATCCCCCCCAAATACGCAATAATTATCTGGTGGTAGCTGATGTGGAGGAGTAGCCTGGATGACAGGCCGGGGGAGCCTACGAGCTCTGAGGGAGCGGTTTGGCATGCATGGGTAGGCCCCACCGGCCGCTGGTGTGAACTGCATGGTTTGGGGCGACCGGTCAGGCAGGGCTCGAACCGAAGCTCAACGGTGTGCTCATCACATTGGGACGGATGAGCCCTGCCCGCCGATAGAGGAGC
Source organism: Acrossocheilus fasciatus (assembly GCA_036784905.1). Taxonomy (NCBI): domain Eukaryota; kingdom Metazoa; phylum Chordata; class Actinopteri; order Cypriniformes; family Cyprinidae; genus Acrossocheilus; species Acrossocheilus fasciatus. Next base: position 450,425 of record JAXUIB010000029.1, on the reverse strand, counting down.
AGCGTCATTGAGGCCCTGACCAGGAGGACCCGAGTTGCCTGCAGTGGGATAGATCACGGAGTCGGCGTACGAGCCCTACTGGCCATCAGCCCCTGCTGATCAGAGGACAGAGGGCGGAGACTTGCCAAGAGAACCCATGAAGCCTCCGAATGGAGCACCTCCATCATCGGACGAGTGGGTCCTATTGGCTTGGCAGATAAAAAGAGTTTGGGACGTCCGACAAGGAGGCTCTCGCGACATCCGACGGGAGATCAAGACTCACGGCATCGAATGGATGAGCCTCACTTGCGGGCGGCAAGCACAGGAGCCCACCGGGAGACCAGCGTCAACGTCTGACACGAGATCAAGACTACAATGTCAGACGGATAGCCTCGCCGACAGGTAGGGAGAAGAGAAACCCGGAGACTGGGAGGCCCTCGCAGCAATCCGATGGAGATTGAGACTCAGGAGATATCGGACGGGTAGGCCTCGCCAGGCGGGGGGAAAAGGTGTGGGGATAGAAGAGACAGGTGGACGGTGTTCGGCAGGCGGACGAGACCCATGGCGATTGAAGGCTAGGCCTCGTCGGACAGAAAAAATAGGTGGGTGGCCAAGACCGACACCGACGCTCTACGGGAGGCCAATACTCACTGAGTCAAACGGGTCAGTCTCGCCGACCGTAGGATGAAACGGAAAGATGTCTGGCTGGGATGCTCTCGCCGACGCCCGACGGGGGCACAATACCCACTGTGTCGGACGGGTAAGCGTCGCCAGCGTGGAACTTGAAAAGGTAAGGTTGTCTGGCCGAGAAAGCGCTCACCGGCGTTCGACGGGAGATCAAGACTCACTGTGTCGAACAGGTAAAGACGGAAAGGTAAAGTTTGGTCGGGACGCTTAGCCGTCATCCAACTGGTGAGCGTGCTCACCTGTTTGAAGGGCCAGCGGCGCTGACGTAGGAGGAAAAAAGACGAGGTTGTCCGGCCGGGAGGCTCTCGCGACATCTGATGGGAGATCAATACTCGCATGTCGGATGGTTGAGCCTCACCGGTGGCAGACTGAAAACTAAGATTGTTAGACCGACCGAGTATGTAGCGTTCGACGGGGTTTGATATTGTGGTGCGAGCAGACGGAAAAGGTAAGATTGTCTGGCCGGGAGTGCTCTCGCCGGCGTCCGTTAAAAATCGGGGCTCACTGAGTCGGACAGGTAAGACAGAAAGGTATAGTTGTGTGGTCGGGAGGCTTCACCGACATCCGTCTGGAGACGGGCACTCGCAGCATGGATGGGTTAGTCTCACCGGCCGCAGGAAGGAAAAAAGGTAAGTTTGTCTGGCCGGGAGGCTCTCACCGATGTCCGCCAGGAGCTCAGAGCTCGCTGTGTCAGACGGGTAGGCCTTGCCCAGTGAGGGATTTGAAGAGGTAAGTTTGTCTGGCCGTGAATGCGCTCATCGGCGTTCGGCGGGAGATCAAGACTCACTGTGTCGAACAGGTAAAGACGGAAAAGGTTGTGTGGTCGGGAGGCTCTCGCCAGGCATCCGACCGGAGATGAAAACTCACGGTCCGGATGGGTAAGTCTCGCCGGCCACGGAATGGAGAGGTGAGTTTGTCTAGCTGGGAGGCTCTTGTTGACGCCCGACGGGAGCACAATACCCACTGTGTCGGACGGATAAGTGTCGCCAGCATGTGACTTGAAAAGGTAAGTTTGTCTGGCCGTGAATGCGCTCATCGGCGTCCGGCGGGAGCTCAGGCCCACTGTGTCGGACAGGTAAAGACAGAAAGGTAAAGTTAGGTGGCCGGGAGGCACTTGCCGTCATCTGACTGGAGATGGAAGCTCGCAGCCTGATTGGGTAAGACTCTCCGGCCGCAGGGTGGAAAAGGTAAGTTGTCTAGCTGGGAGGCTCTGCCAGTGTTCGACAAGCTGTGAAGATTCACGGTGTCAGATAGGTGGGCCTCGCCAAGCGTGGACTTGAAAAGGTAAGTTCTTTAAAAGATGTCTGGAAGGCTTGTACCTTTTTTTTTTTTTTTTTTTTTTAACCAATTAACATCTGGTGGGCTGATTTAATGTGGAACTGGTTCGTTCTGATATAGCTTTGGAAAGCTTCTGAAGACCATCTTCCTAGGGTTTGGATCTGTTGTTTGGTGAGGCCTTTCTGGGCTGCTGATGTTGCTGCCCCGATGCGAAAGGAATGGCTGGAGAAATTTTTTGCTGAAATGCCTGCCGATAGCAGGACTGATTTAAGATGTTTTTGGAACCAGAAGCGACTGGCGGGTTTTTTGGCCTCGTCTAAGAATAGAGGTTCGAGAGGGGATTTGGCCTGGGAAATCCTAGAGCGGAGGTACTCGAGGACAGCTTGGTAGGGTTGGATAGGAGAAGAGAGATTAAAGATGTAAATGAAATGACCTCTCTTAACTTGATCGGTTTTACTTTGTTTGATCCGAAAAGAAATAGTTTCGCTATCGAGGATTGTTAGGTCTGAGATGGTGGGGTTGATAGCCGGATCGAATTTAGAGGAGATGGTTAGCTCTGAGCATCTCAAAAACCCGAAGAAGGCTAAAATGAACATGGCATCGAGTGTCCGGGCGGTATTATAGGGCTGGTAAGTTGTGCGGAGGGAGTGGATACATTTAGTGAGGATGTCTAATGTAATAGGTAGTCTCGAATCGGGACGAGTCGGCCGGGATCGTTGGATTCCTTTTATCAACATGGAGGTTTGAGAATTGCTAATTTCGGGTGAGGGAGCGCCGTACATGAGTTTATGAAAAAATTGGATGCCGCTTATGTAACTTTTGATGGTACTGACTTGGAGGCCTTTGATGCTGTTGAGAAAAGAGATAAATGATGTTATTGAGAGTAGAGAAAAATCTGGAAATGGCATGTTGTAAGAGAGATGGAATGACTTAAAGCATCTCCATGCTGTCACGTATGATTGGAGTGTTCTGGGAGAGACAGCCTGGAGGATGGTGTCGAGTGAATCTTCAAGGAGAGGTTTTAATGGGTGGTTTACGGAAATATTAATTCTGTATATGGAGGTACTGGGGTTGGATTTTGGTCCGCCTCTAGAGCCAGCATCCTGAATTTCCCAGAATTCCTAGCAGCCACTCCAATGGGCTAATGCTGAGACAGCGGTTGACGAAAGATCTGATCATGAACCCTCGTTTAATTGTGTCGCCTGTAGGGGAAGCTAAACAGATCAATTCTGTGAAACAGCTGAATGTAGTGAATGGAAATGGCAACTTCGACATCCATGTTCAATAATTTGCGATAATTGTGATAGTAATAATTACGATAGTTTCTGACGTAAAGAAATGGCCAAATGTTAAAGAATAAGTGGACATTTGAATTGGATGTTTAGCCGAACGAGGATTAGATCGCACGGTGGCCTATAGACCAGTGGTTCATGGACCCATCCCGGGGACCACCAGCCACAGCACGACCCGCACGCCTCCCCCATTCGACACACCCAATCCAACTCATCAGCTCATTAGTAGAGTCTGCAAGACCTGAAATGGGCGTGGCCCGTGAGAGAGGCATACAAACCGCGCAGCGGCCGGGGCCCACAAGACGGGCCGAGAACCACTGATATAGATGATTGTCAGGCCATTGGAGCACTCTTAGGCTTTGATGTAATGAGTATTTACGTGATATGGTTCTGTTGAAACTTCTTATAACGTATTATACAATGTGTTACTTACTTTTGATACTTATTTCGAAACGATTATTAAGGCCTGCAATGCATCCGTTAACCGATTATTCATTGGTGATGCCTTGGGGGAGGGGTCTATGTCTGCACCTGCCAGGATCGGTGTTTAGATGTTGTAAGCCACTGACGGTGGCACAGAGGCAACAACATTAGGTGGGACGAGCAGTGATGTTGCTGTAGAAGAGGATATAGTGACGTTAAATGAAGTAGAGAGGTGTGAGAGAAGAGCAGGGGCCACAATTTGTGGGTCTGTATTGTGAGCAGAAGCAGCCTTGGCTAGCTCCTGCTGCTGTAGCTGTAGGGCGCAGGAAGAGAGTCCTGAAGAGCTATCGTGTCCTGCTCTGCTAACGGAAGTAACCTCACGCTAGTGTCTGCTACGGGAGCTGGAGGCCACTGTAAAGGAAAAAGAAAGTTATTCGTAGCGGGAGAAAAAGACTGAGATGTGTAGGCCTGTTTTGCAGGCAGAGGCTACCTTGTGCTTGCTCCTGCAGCTGTAGGTTTCCTGTTTTTTTTTTTTTTTTTTTTTTTTTTTTGGGGTGATCAAATTATCCACGAAACAAAATTGTATCATCTATTTAAATCTTATCTATTTAAGGAATGCTGTGTGTAAATTTTACAGTACAGTATTTAAACAATTCCGTAAATTTTACGGTAAAAAACCAGCAGCTGTGGTTGCCGGAATTCTACCGTAAATAACATGGTAGCAACATTAAGTTTTAACTTTAAATTTACAGTCAAATACCGTAATTTCATTAACTGATATAAATGTTAATATACCAACCTATTGAAGTACTGAAGTCTGTTGTACCTTTGAAATGTACTGATAACCACCAAATGCAGGTGGTGATGAGAAAGTCACATGATGCACCAAAGCTCATTACAGGCAGCTTTTAAATAACAAAAGAAATGATTAAATAACTGATAAGAAGAAACAGTTATTCCGAAGAAAAAACGTCAAACTCAAACAAAATTTGAAATGCAATACAGGGAATCCTGGGAACATCAATTTACGTTTTTTCCCTGTAAATGTTATATACTTTCTCACTTCCAAAATGGCATTTCATTGTAAGAATTGACTGAAATGTCTATTACAGTTTTGTACCATATATATTAGGGGAACTTACCGTTACCCATTTAACAGGTTTTTTCCGTAGCATTTTTTTTTTTTTTTTTTTAAACATAGTGACATTAACATCCAATGATGTCGCAACGTCCTTTAACAACTTGTCAAAATTACCTGCCTTGAGTGATTTTAATTGAGAATTATTTGGCAACACTGATGGTTGCGCCGCTAGCGTAGGCCTCCTCGCGCTAGCATCTGGAAACAAATGTTAGAGGCCCGACTGCATACGGCGCTGCGGCCGGGAGAGCCGCGGTGAAGGCTGAGCCGAAGCGGGAAGCGAGTGAGGCGTGCAGCGGTGAGAACTGGGGCGCGTCCCAGGCTCGATGGAGGCCTGCTGCTGCGACCTGACGCTCGCGGGTGTTGGGTGGGACAATGGTGGTGACGAGCGAGGCGAGGTCAGGCTTTTCTCAATCTATGGCTGCTGAAATGGATTTAAGAGCGAGGTTGGCAGGTTTGCGGGGTGACGAAAAAGATCGTTCAAAAACCGCTTGTTTACCCTCCGAGAAACGGTGCGTCGGAATTAATCAGCTTTTGGCTTATGTTTAAATACGATCCAATTCCCGATCGGAGGAATTGTTTGCATCCGAATGATAAGAGCATGGAAGTGAGGCTGGTTGAGCTGAGAGCAGCGGCCGCGACGAAGCCAGGAGCACGGCGGCCGTGTCTGGGGGGAAAAGACCGATCCTGGGGCCGGCAGATTGGCCGGAGGATCCGAAAAGATCCCCAGAACGGGTCTCGTTGTAGGACGGAAAAAAGTCGGGTGAAGTAATGGCAAAAGGTGCAGACCGGATGCTGATTAGCCGTCAAATGAAAGGAGGTATGTCAGCTGCATTTATACCTGTGTGTTGATTAGCTTGATGGCGTACCACTTGTGTCTAATTAGGCTAAGTATCTGACGTGCTCCTCCCGAACTTTGTTAATAAAAACATCATTTATTACTTTTATCCCTTGTGCCACATAAAGTCATATGAATAGGCAACCAAAATTAATAAAGTAGACAAATTGCCCAAAATCAAACTGAAAACAGCATTAAATAAACACACAAACCAGAAAACAGCAGAAAAAAAATACAATAAAAACAGTACAATATAAAACAGTACAGATACTTGTAAGATGAACAGCAGCAGCAACAACAAATAAATATGCAACTTAAGATGGCTTTATTATTTTTAACTACAGGAAATTAAAAACTTCCTTCACAGAGAAATGCATTTCTTTCAAAAAGAAAACCTTAAACTGATGACTCGAGAATTGTAACGATGAATTGCATTCTATCTGCAAACAAATACTGTTTCAACATCCAAAAGTGATGGAAAGACTATGAATTTTCATAAACAATTAAAATTATCTAGTTTAATATAAACATGTGTTTGTGTTGTGAGTGTATGTCTTGTGTGTAGGGGTGTAACGATATGCGACTCGCGGTTGAACGATTCACAGGCATTTTCCAAATGGAAGTGATCATCCCTGTCCCCTTGTAGTGGGGAGCGATGTAATTTCCTCGTCTTCAGCTGGGATGTTCCTGTGACAATGCAGCACAATCTGTATTTGATATTTAAAAAGGTTTCATACATATTAGTTTTTATATAGTAGCTTATGCCATGGTCTGTCTGAATACTCGATTCTGATTGGCTGGCAGGTGTTGATTAAATTCGTTGAACTGCACAGGTAGTTCCAGGTCAGTTTAATCATGTTCCATATTAATGCGCTTCCTATAAACATTGGTAAACATAGTAACGTACAGTGACAGTTGAATAGTAATACAAACAAAAATAACTGTCATTTTTATCGTTCCGGTCAAATATTGCAGCGCTAATATTATTATCATCTTTAATATGTGAATGCTGGCAAATGACCATGGCATAAACGGTATAATCAACGGCTAGCTGTGCATTAAACAATTTGAATGCTCCACATCTTGCATTCAAATCGTATTTAATTTAAATTTTAACATATTTAAACTTTTAAATATAAAATGTTTATTTACAACAGTTATGCTAACAAAAAAAACATGCCTGTGAATCGTTCAACTGCGATTCGCATATCTTTACACCCGTGAATGTGTTTGTGTGTCTGTGTAAGTGTGTTTGAGTTATCTATACATACAGGGAAGTGTGTGTGTGCGTGAGTGCCTCTCGGTGTTGTTTGGATTACAGGGAATCTACAGGGAATTATAAACCCTCTGTACACATACAGGGACAGGTATAGTCTTTTGGAAAAACGAAAGCCTCCAAAAACATCAAGTTCTTTCTCAAATATTTTGGATACGCAACATTGAATATTTGGTAGAGCGAGTACAGGAGGCTGAGAGCGAGGGAAATATCAGTGCCCCCATCATCTTTGACCATGTCCTCTCCATCCATCTGAATGGTAACTGAGCCACTGGTTAAAGGGTTCCCGTCTTCACAGTCTTTGGCGCGAAACTGCATTTGACAAAAAACAAACAAACAAAAAACAAGTTTTTTTCTTGTAAAATTATGATGTGTCGTTCTTGATAAAGTATTTCACAGATGATTCTGATATGTTTAGCGACAGTCGGAGGTTTGGTGTGATTGGTGTGTGCGTGTGGAGGAATGAGCGACAGGCCGAGGCCTGCTCACCTCGTTTGGGCAGATAACATTTAAAATGACCATTTAACTAACAGACTAGTCTAACGTTACCTCACTGGATTAAGGTTGATTTTACCATTTAACCACTCATGACCACACAAACAAAGAACGAATAAACAATGTTTTATTTCAGTACATATGATATTTATAATGATTACATGAATTCACTTACCGTTAGCCTTTTGGAGAGATTCAAAAATAACGGACAGTCTTCCCAATGCCTCGAACATCGGCGAATGGAGCGAAGAAACTGCTCTACACCTCATTTGGGCAGATAAAACCATTTAAAGTTAGATTTTTCACCAGTTAGAAAAAACAACAATAAATAACCCTTGATATTTTGTTCTAGCTATTAAAATAGTTCCATGTATGCACACTTACCGTTGATTTCTGTCAGACTCTCAGAGAAAATGCATCCTGTTCCAGCGCGAGCGTAACTTCAAATGAAAATAGCAGGAAAAAACGACGCGAAACTGCATTTGCCAAATAACAAATAAATAAATAAAATAGGACAATTTATTCATAAAGTTTGGAAAAGCCATCCTATGTTATGTTATGTTATGTTATGTCATGTTTTGTTAGGTTATGTTAATTAAAAATGTTTTATTTCAAACATACCACTTCTTGACTCTCCTAAAACTCCTCACCGCACAATAAAGACTGAAAGGAGGGGGAGGGGAAGAATCATTTCCCACAAATGATCAATAATAGTTTCCATTTTTGATACAGTCACACCATCATGATCACATCGATCAGTGGGTCATATCTCTAATTAATCTAATTTAGTCATTCATATAGATGCAAAATTTAGTGGGACAAAGTGGAACTTTTATATTTTAAGATTTTGTAGCCTAAACCTCAGCCTTTTTGTTTCATTTAAAAACATGATTGTAGACAAATTTTGCTTTTGTTAAATAACTAGCCTAATAATTTTTTAGTCAAAAAACAGCATTAAAATAGAGATAATAGCTATAAAAGGACTGATCTACTGGTCTTTCTTTAATTAATAAACACACTATTTATATAAGTCTAAATTAATATTTTATATTGCACTATAACTGAATGCAACTAATAGAAAATGAGTTTGGAATGAGTTCTTGACCAGACAGGACAATTTAGTTCACTTTCCAAAAAAAAAAAATATATATATATATATATATATATGGTGTGTGGTGAGCGCACTGGCGCCGTTGTCCTGTGGCTGCCGTCGCATCATCCAAGTGGATGCTGCACACTGGTGGTGGTTGAGAAGAGACCCCCCACATGATTGTAAAGCACTTTGGGTGTATAGCAATACACAATAAAGCGCTATATAAATGCTTCATTCATTCATTCATTTTATTATATGGACAAAAACAGTTGAAAAATACATACATACTGTACATTCATACATATAATTTTACAAGAATGTGAGGGTGAGTTAATGATGACAGCTTACTATCCTTATATTTATAGATTACTATCCTTTTAAGGGCTCATACAGAGATTTGTTTTACAGCACCTCTTTAACTTATGACTGTCAAAATTATTACTGCCATTAAAATGTGTAAAATGTTTTCTGGCCATTAAAATTAATTTGTTATTGTGTAATTGAGTTGCGTTTGATGCATGACAGGCTGCTCTATAATGCTGTGTTGGATGGTTGAATAGAGGTGACATACTGAAAAGCAGATTTAAAATTACCATTGTCTCTTCCAGAAACACAGACACTCAGCCAAACCTGACAGTAAGTTTGTAATATTTATTTTTCAAAGTCCAACAGTCTATAAGTTATACAAATGCATCATATTTATGCTACTAAGCTAAAATATAGCTCTGTAAACCCTTCTTTAGACCCTTACTGACATTAAATCAGAATTATGGGTAAGTATGTCATGCTCCTATAATGTGGTAAAACATTGTGTGCTTGTTTTTATACTTGTCCTACATGAAGACCAAAAAGGCAAAATATGTAAACCTCGTGCATAACCTCACATCTGTAGTGTGTGTATCGTTTCTAGATAAGCATTAGTGGTAATAGCTGGAAATGATACTCAAATTAACTCTCAAACAGCATGCAGCCTTTGTCTGTGCAGTGCAATTTTCTTTAAAATAGGCTAGAGTATATGCTTTTGCTTGTGAAGAAAGAGGATTTCCACGATGCAAATGTTTCATGACTCCTCCTAATTTATGGATGTGCACATACACAGGATAATTATGTTGCATACTTAGTGCACAATTAAGAGCACACATTAAACATCATGACTGGGTGGATACTGTTGCTGCTGTTTTCTGCAACACCAAGTATGTTATCAAGAAATAATACAATGCTGTTATTAATTTTCATATTTAACCTCGTTTTGAACTCAAATTTTTCTTTCTCCAGGTGTCTGCAGTATTGAACTCACTCAGCCAGACTCTAAAAAACTAAAGCCTGGCCAACCTTTAAGTCTCTCTTTTAAAGTCTCAGGCTATTCACTGTCTACATGTGGCTACTGCACAAACTGGATACGACAAGCTTCTGGAGGACTGGAGTGGATTGGAAGAGTTTGCTGCAGTGGAGACACATGCTAATGAAAGACTAAAGAACAAGTTCAGTATCTTCAGAGACACGTCCAGCAGCAGGCCAAAACATGCAGACTGAAGACAGCCATGTATTACTATGCACAAGACTCACAGTGACACAAAACAACAAGAGACATGCACAAAAATATCCAGAGAGAGAAAGACAGTAGACAGGTATTTGCTTAAGAAAGAAAAGTATAAACAATACAAGTAAAAGTATCTACAATACAATACACACACACACATGCCTGGTCAGCTATCCTTGTTGGGACTCTCCATAGGCATAATGGCTTTTATACTGTACAAACCATAATTTCTATCGCCCTACACCTAAACCTACCCCTTACAGGAAACTTTCTGCATTTTTACTTTCTCAAACAAAACTCATTCTGTATGATTTATAAGCTTTTGCACCCATGGGGATGCCACGGACATGTCCCTACCAATATCCAGTGACTACCAAATTGTCTGTAGCAATAATTTTGATCAAACAATTAGCCAGAATGAATATGCTGTCCAGGGGGCCCAGAAACCGTAGTGGCACTGTATGTTTTTGTAATTTCGGATGCATCTGAAATATGTCATATACCATTGATATTACCTTATAAGCTGAAGTAAATACCCTAGAAAACTGCGCGCATTCAAGGACGTGTATTTAATACATGGCCCATGGGTGGAGTAATAAGAACCTAAGGCAGTGTCTATCACTCACATCGCACCAAGTTCATCAAGACAGCAGTCCAAAACAGTTAATAGAAAAGTTCACTTCAGGAATCAACAAAGTTTGAATTAGTTTGGCGGTTTTTGACAAAACATAGCAAACGGAAAGAGAAAGCACGATCTATGGCTATTATTAGCTCTCTATATCAGGGGTCACCACACTCGGTCCTGGAGGGCCGGTGTCCTGCAGAGTTTAGCTCCAACTTGCCTCAACACACCTGCCTTGAAGTTTCAAGTATACCAAGCAAGGCCTTAATTAGCTGGTTCAGGTGTGTTTGATTAGGGTTGGAGCTAAACTCTGCAGGACACCGGCCCTCCAGGAACAAGTTTGGTGACCCCTGCTCTATATAATGCATACAGACAGAAAGACAAACATCGAGCTGAAGGATGCACAACACACAATCTTGCAGCCTAGGATGAAGTCATTATGTACGTTTACAGTAATTTGGGACAAATATAATGTGATTTTATGGGGAACTAGCCATTGTGATTGGCACTTTGTGGTGCGGCAGGATTTGGAACAGCGTCCTGAGTCGCCGTGGTCACGAACAGTCTTTAAATTTAACTTAATGTTTTTAAACTGAATGTACAGCAAACTGTTTGCTGAAATATCCACAGAATACGAAAAAAACCAACACTGAAATAAGAGCGTGCGGTTTATCTGTCAATCTGATGTGCATGAAAGTTGTGTTCATTACTATAGCAACGACATGAAACTGCGGTCCAAGGTTTATCAAAAGTACGGAATGATTGAGTGTTTTTTTTTTGGGGGGGGGGGGGGGGTGTCTATTATTATTATATTCGATTCTATTATGTCCCCACCAATGTCAAAAGCAAACCTACGCCCTTGGATTTAAGTCCCCACCAGGATAAACCTGTGGGATCTGGTGACAGTTGCCAAGGCAAGAAGGTAGGGAATTTAAGCACGGCCTCCACTGCTGGAACGGCAACAGCATTCCAACGTCATATTGCGCGTTTGCGACTTCAGCTGCTACTTCGTGGTGTTCTACTGTAACCGTCTACTATGGGAGAACAGCTTATGTAGTTAAATGTTGTGTTTTATGGTCTATACCAGGGTTCCTCAAATCTTACCCTGGAGGGCCAATCTGCTGCAGAGTTTAGCTCCAACCCTGATCAAACTCACCAGTCTGTGATTTTCAAATGATCCTGAAGATATTGATATTGATTTGTTCATGATTATGGTTACAGTTAAACTCTGCAGGAAAGTGGATCTTGTGGGCCAGATTTGAGGATCCCTGGTCTATACCATTTAATTCCATCAGTATACGATTCTACCATTAGTCTTTCATTTAATCTGTGTTGATTATGTTTTAAACTAATTAAAGGCTAATTTTAACAATATTTTTTGTTTGTACAAAGATATGTCTGCTGTTAGCAACAACACCTCAGGTAGCACTGAGACTAAAAATATGTGAAGAGAACAATGTAATTATTGCCAAATATCCTTCTCATAATCCATAATTTGTATTTAAATAAATGACTGAATGCCGCGTTGTGCCGTCTAGTTTACAGTTGCTTAATGATTTATATGTTCTCGGCTACGGCGGTGTAACAGCTTCCTTCCGGTCAGCATAGCCGTTCCATTCGCAGCTGTTGCTTAAAGTTCCTAGTATAACACAGCAATACATTCCTACTGCCAATAATTATTTACACTGACAAGCATAGACAAGCACCTTGTTATAAAATAATGTCAGGATTTTTTTTTAGCAATTTTTGTACTGATTTTGTTTCAACAGGGGGCCCTCAGTCTTAATCCAATGGCCCATGATCACCAGATCTGCATTGGAGTACATTATTTCAAGTTAAGTTACTGCAGAGATACTATATCAAGTTACTGCAGAGAATGCAAAACAGTGTTTACAGAATTACTGCTTTAATGAATATTTCTCATGTAAATTTTCATTTAATGTAGGCCTACATACACAGGCATCATTATTGGGAAAAAGAGGGACAGAATACAGAGCCCAAAGCTATTGGGGGCCCCACAACGATTCCTCCAATTTCTAATAGAAATTATTGCAAAAAAAATACAGTAACATACAATTGCCATTAGTAGGCTAATCATAAGTCATGACATATGGGATGCATTCCATCAAATGTGTTGTTAATCTATCCCACGGCTTTGAGAGTAAAAAAAAAAAACATACTCAAACAAGAAACTGAACAGTATTTATATCATTTTTTACCTCTGATCCACTGCAATGTCCTGAGCACGTTCACAAAATAATGATGTGTGACGCGTCAACGTGCTCTGGCATAGTAGACGCATGCGCCGAAGCGATCTGTCGCACGTATACGTCACTCATTGTTCAGATCAGAGGTAAAACAATTATATAAATACTGTTCAGTTTCTTGCACAGACCGATTGATTCTTGTCTTAAGACCTCAATGTATCGTCATGTGCCGCAGGGTTTCATTTGGTTTTGTCTGTGTATGTTTTTTTTTTTTGACTCAAAGCCGTGGATTCCATTGACTGCCGTTATATGACGGACAGACTGCAACATTTGAGTTAACAAGTTTGAGTTAAAAATCTTTGTTTCTGTTCTACTGAAGAAACAAAGTCAGGTAAGTAGATAAATATCAAATTTTCATTTTTGAGTGAACTATCCCTTTAAAGAGTATGGTGTATCTGAAAATACCAGGCCTGACAGCAGAAGACACAGCCATGTATTACTGTGCAAGAGACTCACGATGAAACAAAGGTACAGCTGAACAAAAACCACACTGGCTGTTTTATCTCTTGTTACTTGAAGTCAACAGATGGCAGCAGAGAATAAAAAATCTGTAAAATGCAGCCTAATGAGATTATGTCACAGGTGACTATATGCAGTGAAGTTCACTATAAAAGCTCAACACAATGTGTGTCTTTTGATGTGTAGATTTGTTGTAGTGGATTTACATTTTATGGTGAAAAACTAAAAATCAGATTTTTAAGGTATTAGAGTCTCTTACAGGAGCAAAATAACTCTATAAGGACATAATATGACGATGAAGGACACAGCAGTGTCTTACGATACACGAGAGTGAACACAGTGATAAACCACAAGCAGTTCTGATCTAAAACACCTTGAATAAAAAGTAAAAAAAAAAAAAAGAAGAAAATTCCTCATACACAGCAAAAATTAAAGTGTTGAAAATTCAGTGTTAAATATTTCCGAGTTGATTTCAACACCCAAAGAGTAATTTTAACACATTCTGAGTAAAATGGTGTCTGGTGTTGGAGTTAATTGACAGAGTTTGATCATCAGTGTTAAAACAACTCCAAAAAGATGTAATTATACTCCGCCCACGCATTTCCGTTCATCGCTGGAGAAACCGCCGCTATTATCCTCGCATGGATTCGAACGGTAGGTAAAATTAAATCATGCTTACTTAAACATTTATGATTTATGATATGCAAATTCAATATAAGCATGTACGGAGTAATATTACGTAGTACGGAGCACTGCACAGAACATGCAGATAAATGTAATAATACAAGGGCGTAGTTTTGGTTTGAACATTGGGGGGGTTGAAGTGGACCCTGGGCCAGGCTCCCTCTTAAGGTTTATTTATTTGTTTGTTTGCTTAAATGTTTATTTTTGTAAAATGGTGTTTTGTGCTATCCACCACACATGCAAAGTTGGTTGATAGCGTAACTGCAATAAAGTAATAGGCTATAGTTAACAATTACTTGTTTATATAGGATATATAATGTATTTTATATTATTTAGACACTTAGGCTACAGTTTGACAGAATGTTCTAATTCAACACGCCATGGGAAGTCAATCTACCTTAACATTTTCTTATATTGATATTGTTTATTTCTTACTCCTTAACAGTTCATGAGGCTCTTAATGATTTAATCTGCCATCATTGGAATATCTGAAGGCAGGTTTTTCCATCGCTCATCATTAGAACCCATAGGCTCTCGACTTGTACTTGCTCTTATGCAAAAGTACCATAGTTCTTAACTGTAGCATCTGTTATAATAAGGCTAGCCTATTAATCATTACCTAAAGACTTTTTTATTAATCTATATTGCATTTGTTATGAGAAACAACAGTCTTTAGAAACAATAGCTACAACATGCCACAGTTGTAATACAAATCTTTAGGGAAAAATCTATTCCCTTAACAGATTATCTATTATAAATTTTATTGTACTTGCTAGTTTTGGTTATTGGGGGGGTTACCTCCCCCCCATCCCCCCCACAAACTACGCCCCTGTAGTAATATATTAAAATGTGGACGCGAACGAAGTACAATGTGGCTAACGTTACAACTTGTCACCTTAAATTGTGGCCGCGGTATCATCTCTCTCTCTCTCTCTCTCTCTCTCTCTCTCTCTCTCTATATGCATTTGTATGTAAATAAACATGGATATATCCTTTTATATACATATGCACTGACGCACACAAACACATACGATACGCATGCACATACATTTACACATCTATGTGTTACAGCGTGGCCAGGATTTAATTAGAATGATGAAACTAATGTTCGTTACAAAGCCTTGTTTAATATCAGGACTAAGCAGCCGTGTTATTTGTTGACGTGATTAGCTAGCTACAGAAGCTACATATAATTTTTATAAAAGCTCAAAGCGATGAAATAATTTGGGCAAGGCAGTGTTGTGCTGACTGTTTTCACAGAAGTTTGAGTTTTATTAAATTTGAAAGTATTGTCAAGCACTCAAAATAAAAAAAAAAATAAAAAAAATGCCATTTCATATTTCTGATCTTTGTGCTCGTCATCACAATATTTGTTATTTTAATATTTTCTGATTCTTTAGAATTTTTTTTCAGACTCCTTGTCTTCCATATCTGAGACGTCTGACTCAAGCAACAGCTCAAGTGCATGGACTGTAGTCCCTAGCAAGAGACAAATAACTGAGGAGACATCTGCACTGCCTCCTAAACAGGTTAGAGCAAAGCTTTTTATGAGTCTCCGAGTTAGTTCACCCATAAATTAAAATTCTGTCATTAATTACTCATTTATGTCATTCCACACCTGTGAAACTGTAAAAAAAAGTGCTTTTGTTTGCGCAAAAAAAAACTAATTTTACCATCATTTAACACTATTTACAAACTATTGATCTCCAAAAGTATTCTTGCAACAGCTCACATGGCAACACACCACACACGTCAAGGTGTTTTTGTGAATATGGGTTGGAGAGTTATATTTTGCACAAACAAAGCACTCACGTCGCTTCATAAAAATTTAGATGGAACCACTGTAGTCACATGATTTATTTTAATGACATATTCACTACCTTTTCTGGGTCTTTAAAGTGGTAGTTGTGTGGACTGTTAGTGGAGTGCCAGAGAACTGTCAAATTTCATAAAAAAATATCTTCATTTTTGTTTTGAAGATTAACAAAAGTCATATGGGTTTGGAACGAAATAAGGGTGAGTAAACATGACAGAATTTAATTTCTGGGACAACACCCCCCCCCCCCCCCCCCCCAAATGATTAATATACTGGTGGCTCACATGATTGATACACATGGGTATTTTTTTTTTAATTTTTAAAACCAAATAACTGCATGGCCATTGTACAAATTAAGATAACTAGTTTGATATCTTCCCTTAGGCAACTCCCTACTAAAGCAATCAGAAAACAATGCTCTTGGCATAGTGATGCTGTTCTGCCTTCCCTCAGAGATCCATATTCCAAGAAAGGCTCTGTAAGTTTGCATCGCATTTTCATGTCATACTTGCAATGTTATGATAAGCTGTTTCTATGACATTGAAATTTGATTCTTTGAGATTTTAGCCTGAATATGACAAAGGATATTTTAAAAAAATCTGTTTCAGGAACACTTTTATGATGCTGCAAGCGACACAGGATACATTGCCTGGCGTAATAAAAACAGTCCACAGGAATATGGAGCAACGCCACCGGACAGCCCTCTTCCTCAACGGGTAGATGAATGTTTAAAATTATCTCTGTTCTTAAACTGAAAAAGTATTGCATTTGAAGATTCCCATTAATTAATTCATGTGAATCTTTGTCTTCAGTCTACGGCCAGGAAATGGCATCCCTTCTTTTAATCCCTTCCACCACTTCCAGGAGGACTGAAGTCTCCAAAAATTTCATGCGATGCAGCTGAAAGCCATGTAATCTATCATAAGGTAGTGGCATTTTACAAATGTGTTGTGGGTCATTGTTTGAACAGTCACTTATGTTGTTGTTTTCTCTGTGACTGCACATTATGTTTATGTCTAATATTTGGTTTTCATTTCAACTCTTGTCATGCTGCAGTTTGGAGAAGCACCTCAGCAACAAACATCCATCCCTCCTTGCTGATGGACGTCAGAAAAGCTACCGCTTCTACATCGCCTTGGATAAGCATCTCCTCCCATGCCAGGCAAACTGCTTCCTTGGAGCATTTGATGAACTTTTAAAGGCACATTTTGTTCAGTTTGTCATATGATAGTGCACAACTTTTACACATTTTTTATGAGTATCTTCATGCATTCAGAGTACTACGAAGTGTATTATTAAATTTTATGAGCCATTTGATATTCAAAACTCATAGTGTGGCGGATGAAAATTTGTATATCATTCCTTTTGTAATGTTTTAATTCTACTTCAAATTGCACTGCAAGGGAGAATTAAAAATAAACATGTCGATGGAAATTAATGTTGTGTTGTAGTTAATTTAACTGTTTTCAGTATATTTAACAGTGTTTTGTGGATCTTTTAACCACCTAAATTCTAAATTCCAACCACCTAAAACATGCAACTCTTAAACAGTGTTGTTTTTCTGTTATTTTAACACTTTTTTTTGAGTCAAATAAGGAACTCTGGCATAGTGTTAAATGTTTAACTATTTTGAAAGTGTTAATTTAACTCCAGAAAGTTTGGAGCTATATAAACTCTGAAAAAGTGTTGAAATTAACTCTGTGAGAGTTAATTTAACACTGGACTTTTTGCTGTGTACATATAAAAGTGCATACTGGATGAATCATACCATATTTTAAGATAGCAATAAATAATATTAACCCTAACATGAATATTTTTTTGTAGCATGTAGGTTTGATTAGGAGCTCCGTGTGATTATGTAAATCTCCTGTTGCATATTTAAACAGCAGGCATGAGTCAGTTTATACATTCATCTGATAATAATCCCTATCCACTGAATTGGCTCTATCTCTCTCTCCTCTCCACCTGTAGCTGGTGTGTGGTGAGCGCACTGGCGCCGTTGTCCTGTGGCTGCCGTCGCATCATCCAAGTGGATGCTGCACACTGGTGGTGGTTCAGAAGAGACCCCCTATATGATTGTAAAGCGCTTTGGGTGTATAGCAATACACAATAAAGCGTTATATAAATGCTTCATTCATTCATTCATTCATTCATTCATTCATTCATTCATTCATTCATTCATTCATTCATTCATCTGATCACTAGAGAGAGTGAAGAATCGCTTCAGTTCATTCAAACTGCTATGAAACAAACCATGATCTCTTCATCTTTAGTGCTGCTTCTGGCAGTGATATCCTGTAAGTTTAGTCTACTTTCTGTATGATACATTAATTTGTTGCTAAAAAGTTTGTTAACAGTTTTTAAACGTCATGCTCTCCTATTAACTGGTATTATTTGATTTGATACAGGTATTGATTCATATGAACTCACTCAGCCTGAGTCTCTGATTGTTCATCCTGATGCCACTCTCACTATCGACTGTAAAGTCTCCTATTCAGTTACAAGCTATGCTACAGCCTGGATTCGTCAGCCTTCAGGAAAAGCTCTGGAGTGGATTGGAGTGATCGGGAGTGGTGGAGGCTTATACTACAAGGATTCCCTGAAAAGCAAGTTCAGTATCACCAGAGACAAGTCCAGTAACACAATAACACTGCAAGGAAAGAATATGCGAGCTGAAGTATTATAGTGCCAAACATACACAGTGACAGACACCAGCAGCCTACTTGTAAAAACATCATAATACAAATGAGGGCATATTACTGAATATTGTTTTACATATTATTTTGTTCATTTTAAGACTGACTGAATAATGTAACTCTTTTCAACAAATTAAAACATGTATATAAAAATAATATACATATATACGTAATATATGTATATCCATATTTCAATTATTTACAGTGTTAATATTCACTAATATATTCTTCATTGATTTACACTGTTTCAGTTGATTAAAAAGAGTTAACTGATTCAGTCAGTTTTAAAAATAATGAAAATATGCTCACTTACAGCAGAGCTGAATGTTTTGCTGAAACTTCATGATGTTGTATTCAACATCATGTAATAAGGGAGGAAACACATTTTAGTGACATTTGGTTATTGCTGAATTGATTAGTTAATTTATCTGATCAAAATATTAATAAAGCATGTGAATTCCCTATTTTTAAATCAAGATAAAAATATGAATACAGCATTACTGGTTTAACAGAAGCACTTGTTCCCAAATGAGACTATTTATTCTTTCAGTTTCTCTTTTTTTTTACTGTGATCTGTTCTGGTTGATTCAGTTACCAAGCAGCAGGATACATATGTTATCGAGCTGACACTGCAAATAGCATGAGCATATGTTTGGATGCAACAAGTACAATCAACAAATAAAAAATTAAATGCAGAAAATGCTTTTATTAAATTGTGTCTATTTACAGAGAATTCTGTATTAGGCATTTAACATAAATGAAATGAAAACATACATATTCAGAATATAATTAATAATTTTTTCATCACTCACACTGGTAATGGTTTGTCATATAGTTCTTTAATAATTTGGCCCTTCATTCATGATTGCACCTTGTGACCCTCCCAATGCAAATCAAAGCAATCCTGTTAGTATTTATGTGCTGCTGACTGGATCTGAAGTGTTACATCACCACTTTCAAGATGAAGAATACACTCTGTTTACTGCTGCTCTCATTCAGCCTACAACGTGAGTTTTCCTCATGTCTATTATCAGTTTTAGGGTGAACAGATTCCAAATGAAATCCGTCTTTTCAATCTTCTTTTCTGGTATAAAATGTCAAAGTATGGAGTCCATTGAAAGCACAGTTGTGAAAAAGCCTGGAGAAACTCTGACTCTGTCCTGTAGAGGATCTGGGTTCAGCTTTGGTTGCTGTAGCATGCACTGGATCAGACAACAAGCTGGAAAACCACTTGTGTGGATGGGACGTCTTTATAGTCATGGCAATAGCCATGACTTCTCCGACTCTTTCAGCAGACGAATTGAAATCACCAGAGATAATTCAAAGAGTATGCTGTATCTGAAACTATCAGGCCTGACAGCAGAAGACTCAGCCATGTATTACTGTGCAAGAGACTCACTGTGACACAAAGGGGTTGTACGGCTGAACAAAAACCACACTGACTGTTTCATCTCTTGTCACGACAGTTCAACAGGTGGCAGCAGAGAATTAAAAAAAAAAAAAACAATCTAATGAGAGCCTAATGAGGTGATATACCATCGCTGGTGATAGTATGCAGTGAAGTTCACTATAAAAGCTCAAACTTTGCACAGCACAAAGGCATGTCTGACTTCTGTAACACAATGCATGTCTTTTCATGTGTAGATGTTTGGTAGCGGATACACATGTTACGGTGACAAACTAAAAATCAGACGTTAAGTTACCAGAGACTCTTACTGGAGCAAAATAACTCTATAATGACAGAATATGATGATGAAGGACACAGCAGTGTCTTATTATGCATGAGAGTGACCACAGTGATAAACCACAAGCAGTTCTGCTTTAAAACATCTTAAAAGAAAAGTCAAACAATCCCTCATATATATGAATATACAGCCGCATCTCAATAAATTAGAATGTCGTGGACAAGTTAATTTATTTCAGTAATCCAACTCAAATTGTGAAACTCGTGTATTAAATAAATTCAATGCACACAGACTGAAGTCTTTGGTTCTTTTAATTGTGATGATTTTGGCTCACATTTAACAAAAAACCACCAATTCACTATCTCAAATTAGAATACTTCATAAGACCAATAAAAAAAAAAAAAAATAAAAAAAAAAAACACTTTTAGTGAATTGTTGGCCTTCTGGAAAGTATGTTCATTTATGTACTCAATACTTGGTAGGGGCTCCTTTTGCTTTAATTACTGCCTCAATTCGGCGTGGCATGGAGGCAATTTGCCCAGGTTTCTTTGACAGTGGCCTTCAGCTCATCTGCATTTTTTGGTCTCTTGCTTCTCATTTTCCTCTTGACAATACCCCATAGATTCCATATGGCGTTCAGGTCAGGCATGTTGGTTGGCCAATCAAGCACAGTAATATCATGGTCAGCAAACCACTTTGGTTTGGCAGTGTGGGCAGGTGCCAAATCCTGCTGGAAAAATGAAATCAGCATCTTTAAAAAGCTGGTCAGCAGAAGGAAGCATGAAGTGCTCCAAAATTTCTTGGTAAACAGTACAGTGACTTTAGTTTAAAAAAAAAACACATTGGACCAACACCAGCAGATGACATTGCACCCCAAATCATCACAGACTGTGGAAACTTAACACTGGACTTCAAGCAACTTGGGCTATGAGCTTCTCCACCCTTCCTCCAGACTCTAGGACCTTGGTTTCCAAATGAAATACAAAATTTGCTCTCATCTGAAAAGAGGACTTTGGACCACTGGGCAACAGTCCAATTCTTCTTCTCCTTAGCCCAGGTAAGACGCCTCTGACGTTGTCTGTGGTTCAGGAGTGGCTTAACAAGAGGAATACGACAACTGTAGCCAAATTCCTTGACACGTCTGTGTGTGGTGGCTCTTGATGCCTTGACTCCAGCCTCAGTCCATTCCTTGTGAAGTTCACCCAAATTCTTGAATCGATTTTGCTTGACAATCCTCATAAGGCTGCGGTTCTCTCGGTTGGTTGTGCATCTTTTTCTTCCACTCAACTTTCTGTTAACATGCTTGGATATAGCCAGCTTCTTTGGCAATGAATGTTTGTGGCTTACCCTCCTTGTGAAGGGTGTCAATGATTGTCTTCTGGACAACTGTCAGATCAGCAGTCTTCCCCATGTTTGTGTAGCCTAGTGAACCAAACTGAAAGACCATTTTGAAGGCTCAGAAAACCTTTGCAGGTGTTTTGAGTTGATTAGCTGATTGGCATGTCACCATATTCTGATTTGTTGAGATAGTGAATTGGTGAGTTTTTGTTAAATGTGAGCCAAAATCATCACAATTAAAAGAACCAAAGACTTAAACTACTTCAGTCTGTGTGCATTGAATTTATTTAATACACGAGTTTCACAATTTGAGTTGAATTACTGAAATAAATGAACTTTTCCACGACATTCTAATTTATTGAGACGCACCTGTAAAAGTGCAAATGAATTATCATATTTCAAGAGATTTTTTTTCAAGCATTTTTTCAAGTTCTCAAATGACTCAAAAAGAATGAGAAAAGATGGAGAAGAAAATTATGTAAAATCAGTTCATGTTCAGTAAAGAAAAAACCTAAACAAAACATGTCATAAAGTCTCTAATGAGAGCAATAAATAATATGAACATTAAAAAATGAACATTTTTTTAGCATGTAGATTTGATTAGTAGCTTATTATGTAAATCTCATGTTGAGATTTCGAATCTCAAGAATCGCTTCAGTTCATTCAAACTGTGCTTTGATACAAACCATGATCTCTTCATCTTTAGTGTTGCAGGAAAAGCTCTGGAGTGGATTGGATTCATCTGGAGTGGTGGAGGCTTAGCCTACAAGGATTCGCTGAAAAGCAAGTTCAGTATCACCAGAGACACGTCCAGTAACACAATAACACTGGAAGGAAAGAATATGCGAGCTGAAGACACAGCTGTGTATTATTGTGCCAGAGACACACAGTGACAGACACCAGCAGCCTCCCTGTACAAAAACATCACCATAGTACAAATTAAAAGTTGTCGCGAATTAGCTTAAAAGGGAATTGTATATAAATAATTACAATTAATTATGATTAATTACAATTATTTGTATCGGCTGACAGTAATAACTGTAGCAGAATTAAATTGCCATCAACTGATCTGTCTGTCCAGCGAACATTCAGTGTAAGTTCATATCAACTCTAAGAAAGGATATTTGCTTGGCCACAGAAAATACATTCCTAAGTATTACATTAGAGCATGTAGTAAGGATCAAAATCGTAAAGAGACATTAATTTGCACAGCAGAACCAGAAACTCATGTAATTTGTGCACAAGAGTTTTATTAACTAAACCCTAACACAAACTAGTCTAACAACCAACCAACCAACCAACCAAACAAACAAACAAACATACAATCACTCATACATGGGGAAAGGGCAAATGAGAGTTGATGGATGAAACCATCAGGAAACCAGAGAATGAAGCTATGAAAAGTTAACATGGCAGGTTAACCACCTGAATAAAACCATCAGCACCGTTCATAATGGGGTCTATAACTTATACTAAACCTCTGTTTCGTTTAGGTAAATGTACGATACTTGCATTTCCTTTGTGTCCGGATGCAGTCTCGGATGAAAGTTCTGATGGTTTAAAGGTTTGGTGGTGTTGGAGTTCTTCAAGTTCTTCCAGGACTGAAGGGTGATGAACTCCAAAAGATGTTATTCTGGCTCAGTGGTGATTGAGAGTTCCTTCCCAGGTAGAAAGTGAAAAAGAGCTAAGAAAGAGATCATCTGAGGTCTGAAGAGCTTTGGTTGAATGGAAAGTCAAGGCCGCAAGGGTCCATAAGAGTTCTAGCTCATATCCTTCTAGGATCTAACAGAACCGCAGACTGAGGGGCATCACTGATGTAATAGCTGTATTTGCTATAGAGGTCACACCTCTGGGTTGTCAAAGAGCCAATGGTGTCTTGTACTTTTGGAGGGAAAGTTTATCACTCTTTGTCTCTGAGCATGGTAATTTGCAAAAGATTTGGATTGGAAGTTGATAAACAAACTATTAAAGATTCTTGGGACACTAATATGTTGCATAGGTATCAACATGTAATATTCACTCTCGATTAGATCATCCGAAGACGAATTGATAGAGACCAAACATGGTATGAGTTAAAGTGATATTAACAAGTGATCTATCATAAGCATGCATAAAACAGTATACAATACACAAAAACATATACAAGAACAGTAATAATATACACAGTGACCTGAATGATATGTGTGTTCATTCAAAGAAATGTTTTTCTATGAATTAATTAGAGAAGAGTCCATTTTTATGGCAAAATGTCTTTCCTATAGGAAAGAGGTAGTGAGAGTTGCTCTGGGGGCATTCCTTTGAGCAATAAAACTAGTGTTATCTGATGGGTTGCCATGGAAAAGGGGGCCTGAAGTCATTGACAGACCTACTGGCACCGAGTATGTGTATTGGGTGAGGGGTCTGTGACTATTTGTTAATCTAATTACTAATTGATTTGTTAAATCAAATGCAAAATTGTGTGTCTTATTGGTCCAAATGCTACAAAGTGTTTCTGAAGACTTTCCTTAACAGTCTGATTTTCACAAAGACACAAAAGGTTTTCAAATGTCATAATGACATTATAGACATGAATTCAGCTTGTACAACAAAATTCCATTAAAAAAGCCTTGTAATGAAACAAATGCATCATTTATCACCAAGTAATGTATTATTTGAACCAATATGTGACCTGATCCAGCAAAATGAGTCACAGTGACCCAAATTTAAAAAAATGGATTAAGACAGTGATATTTAATGTTCATATTTTGCGCTCATCTGTTTTTCCGCACATATTATGATTAATTATAAGTAAGGTGTGTACAGAATGTGGTCTTTTATTATCACTGTCTCAGTGCATTAAGCGTGTTCTTATGAGAGGACAATGCTGTAGGGTTTGATACATAAATATAATTTAATTTAGCTCAAAGGGAATCATTTATGATTTTACAGGGAATTTGAACAGAATCACTGTTCTGCGGCTGATCACTGAGTCGGCAGCGATTCACTGAACGAGCCGTATAACATTAATTCTGCACTGGATATTGAAATCCAAAATATAGTGAAAACACTATTAATAAGCACAGTAACAAGATCAGCAGATTAAGACATTAACTTGTAAGCACAAAACACAAGATACTTCTCTTTTAAATATAAACACGACTTTATTTATATAAACCTAAGACATAAACTAATCTAACATGAACACACGCATTCACACATTCACACGTTGCAGAAAGAGAGAAAGGATGAGTTTAGAGAATGAGAATGTGAAATCCCAAGTTTACAGCAATATGTGCTATTGCATAGACCTGAACAACCATCAATCACTTAATTAACCCTCGCGTTGAGTTTCTCAATGAGGCTAAAATTTATATGAAATGCACCACTTCAGTTAGACCTGGAGGTACTTGCTTGCGTTGCCTTTGTGTTACAGGGATTTCTTTCTGTCGTCGTCGTTGCAGGAAAGGGGTTTTCCCGAGTTGGTGATTGGCTGGGAGTTCAGTAGTCTTTGAAGTGATGTCTTGGGAAGCCAATGGTTGGGCGTTGGCTGAGGATGGTCTTGGAGTCCGTTGCTGGTTGAAGTTTGAAGCGGGTGCAGTCGGAGCTGGAATTTGCGGCAAACTTAACTTTTGAACACGAGACTCAACGGAAAGAAAAGAAACTAAAGTAAAAGAATAAAATGAGTAACGAGACTAGGTGGTTTTTCTTCTCATCGTGGTGTAAAGTAGCAACTGGCCTGTAGGCCAGAGCACGCTCAAAGAGCGCTAAAAGCAGCGTCAAAGCGCGGTGGCGAAAAGAAGGGACGAGAAAGGGAAGAGAGAGATTTGATGGTGTCCTGAGTTCTTAAACTCAGCTTTTGGGACACATCCCATTTGGTGTCTTGACCAATTAGATAGGCTATTATCTTAGCTAGGGTTGTTCCTTCCATCATAAATCATGTTATCAGTCACATGGTCTGAATTTTACACACTCTTGCAAAGTATACTTTTGGACATGATTTCTATAACCAGAATATGATACATTTTACACAGAATTAATTGAAAGAAACGTTTCAAGCTAGAAATGTCAAACTCATACATACCAAACACGACTAACCTTAAAGTCATTCAATAGTTATTATAAAGACATACATAATATGTGCTAAAACATGATAGTCTAATATGTGGTTACATACATAATACATAATATAGTGTTATGCCTAGCGATGTCCTTTAGGATGGTTTTATGTGCATATGAAAAAGAAAGTCTCTGTGTAGTTCTGTCGAGACCAAAAAGTAATGTTCTTTGGCCAGAGGAATTTCAGTCTGGTTCTTTGTCTTCTATGTGTGGGGGAGAAGTCAATCTAAAGAAGCTTGTGATTTCTCTTGTGGAACGCCATGTGATGGCCATCTCTCTGACCATTAATCTTGACTATTTACCCCAAATTTGACGATCTCCTTCCTGCATAGAACACTTATCAATAAGTGTTCTTTTGTCTTAATGTTGCGAGCTGTTCTGTGAAAAAGGCTTGTTGGTTAGGCTTGCTCCAGAAGTCGGAGATAGGAATCTTTACGACATTGTCCTGTTCTCCTGGAATTTCAACTCCTCATGTTTTGATGTTTTGACCGAATCTTAGTTTTGTCTGACTCGTTCTGACGCTACAGTGCTTAATGTGAATAAATGCGTTGCATTCACATTTTGAGCTTATTATGCGTATCTGCACATAGTACTGTATATGCTTTACAATTTTGTATTTATCACTGTCTTGGTCCATTAAGCCACTTAAAGCATTTTAGAAAGGGTCCTGGTCAAGTTCTGCTAATTCACAAGCCTAGTGAGAGTCATACTAGCAAAGTAAGTTAATTATTAAACCAACAAAATCAAATCTTTAAAAAAACACACAGAAATGTGATTATTTTTTTGAGTGAGAGGCAGTGGGTTTAATCAGTGACATTAACATAGTCACTATTCGGCCTCTCTCCGCGACCTGCTTTATTTGGTGTTTTTACACATAGAAAAAAGGCGAAAAAACATACTGCATTATCCAGTTTTCTCTCTGAATGATGATCTGAGTTACTATTGCAATTCTCGATGCAGCATGAATGACATACAATGGTGACAATTTTCACAATCACGACAAAAAAAAAATCAAATACTGCCCTAAACTCAATAGCGGAAAGGCAGCGCTATCCTGCAAATATGGCGGTTAAACAAAGCAGCTTCCCAGAACTCAACGCGGCGTTACGTCACATTCTCATTCTCTATACAGTACGAAGTTAAATGAAATGAGGGGCTATTGGAAACTTAATAATACCTTGTTAAAAGATCAAAAATTTAATGATAGTATCATCAAGCTTATCAAAGAATTATTCACTGACTTAAATGGAGATTATAAAAAAAAAACATGGGAGTTCTTCAAATATAAAGCTAGAAATATAACAGTTAAAAGAAGTAAAGAAATTAAAAAGAGCTAACATCAAAATGACTCAGAATTGGTTAATAAACGTAATGCATTACTAGCTAAAAGTAAAATTACAAAAGGTTAAATTTGGAGCTTGATGAAGCCTATTTAGATTTGGCTAAAGGTGCATATACAAGATCTCGTGCAAAATGACTGGAGGATGGGGAAAGAAATTCTAGCCATTTTTTGGTCCTGGAAAAAAGAAATGGTCAGAGGAAATCTCTCTCCGCTCTTAATATTGATGGAGTCATTTCCAAAGACCAAAAAGTAATATCAGATTTTGTTGCAAATTTCTATAGCAATCTTTATACCTCTAATTTCAACTATAATATTTCTGAAAAATGTATTGATTTAGTTAAACACCATATTAAAGTTATTAGAGTATAGTCAAATTTGTGATTCTCCTTTATCAATTGATGAAATCAAGCAAGCTCTACATAAAATGAAAAAAAGTAAATCCCCTGGCATCGATGGGCTTTCAGTTGAATTTTATCTCCATTTTTGGGAGTTTATTAAATTGCCTTTATTTCATATGTATGAGGAATGCATCAGTCAGGGAGATACGACCGCTACTATGAAACAGGGAGTCATCTCTCTTATACCTAAGCCTGACAAGGATCCTTTGGTAATCAATAATTGGTGACCTCTTTGTTAACATTAGATTATAAAATATTAGCCTCTGTATATGCTAAAAGATTAAGTAATGGTTTAGGCAATATTATTTCAGAATCTCAATCTGGATTCATGAAAGGCCGTCACATTTCTAACAACGTAAGATTAGATCTAATTCATTCAGATGGTCTCATACTCTTTCTTGACTT
Organism: Acrossocheilus fasciatus; assembly: GCA_036784905.1. Classification (NCBI taxonomy): domain Eukaryota; kingdom Metazoa; phylum Chordata; class Actinopteri; order Cypriniformes; family Cyprinidae; genus Acrossocheilus; species Acrossocheilus fasciatus. Next base: position 422,579 of record JAXUIB010000029.1, on the reverse strand, counting down.
TCATAAAGCTTTCGACTCCATAGAACACAAATTTCTTTTTCGTACTCTATAGAATTATTTGGATTTGGTAAAGCATTTATAGAAACTGTAACCATGTTTTATACAGGTATTAACAGCTCAGTGATTGTGAAGTTTGACACTTCTAAGAGGTTTAACGTATATCGTGGTGTCAGACAGGGCTGTCCAATCTCCCCATTTTTTATTTATTTTAGCCCCAGAGTTACTCTAAGAATTAACCAAGATGATAATTTGAAAGGAATTTCAGTATTTGACAGGGAGATCAAAATTGTGCAGCTAGCTGATGACACTACGCAGTTTTTGGAGGACAAAAGCTCTGGAATTGGTTGAACAATTTGCATGTGCCTCAGGTCTAAAACTTAATACTTCAAAATGGGAATTTATGTCAATTCATGATATGGATGATATTCTTAGGAGGTATCCCAGTTAAAAAAAGTGTAACATATTTAGGAATTCATATCACTAAAAATTCAATCAGTAGACATCATTTAAACTTTTTTGATCAAATGAAAAAAACAAAACAAAACAGATCTTTAACATCTGGCTTCAGAGAGATCTCTCATTATTTGGTAGAGTTCATTTATCTAAGGTTGAAGGGCTCTCTCACTTTGTATATTCTGCTTTTTCTTTATTCATCTTGGAATTATATTAAATGGATTATTCTCTTCAATCTTTTTTGTCGTGTGACTATTGTGTGTGCACAGCACAGAGACCGTGATGCTATAAAGGAAATTAATAAAATATTTTTGGAGTTTATCTGGAAAAATAGACCTTACAAATTAAAAAGAGAAGTGCTTGTTAATTCCAGAAGTGAAGATGACCTCTTTTTTTTTTTTTTGGACTTTGCAGATACTGTAAACGCCTTTAAAGTAAATTGGTTGAGAAGGTGCCTTATGAATCCAATGTCACTGTGGCTCTTTATTCCAAATAAGATGGACTTTCTTACTAAAGTGTAATTTCTTGCCTGGCAAGTTACCTATTTCCTTATCTAACTTCCATCAGCAATGTCTTCTTTCATGGAAATTGTGTTTTGTCCATGCTCTCTCAGAAATAAAGGTACAAAAGCTGTCACTGGGGCGGTACCTTTTCAAAAGATACACTTTTGTACCTATTAGGTTCAAATATGTACACTCTAAGTACTAATATGTACCTTTAAGATACCAAAATGGACTATTTAGGTACAAACATGTACCTTTTGAAAAGGTACCGCCCCAGTGACAGCTTTTGTACCTTTATTTCTGAGAGTGTGGTTTCTCCCCCAACAAAGTTCTCCTTTGGAATAATGCTGATATAACTGTTAGAAATAAGTCTCTTTTTTCCCTAGATGTTTTAATAATAACTTGAACTGTATTCTATCTGTGTTTGATGATTTTGGTAATATTTTAACTTATGAACAATTTATGAATCTCTTTAATTTTCCAGTCCCACCAAAGGAATATAATACTTTGATGAGAGCCATCCCAGTAGGCTTAACCCAGTTAATTAAAAGTCACCTCAAATTCAGTAAAGGCAACAGTGTTTATCTGGCTTTACATTTGGGTGGTATTGATATTTTAGATAAGAAATGCAATAACAAACATATTCGCAAAATATTTCAGACAAAGAGAAAGATTACTCCAAGAGGGAAATTCTACTGCGGTTCCTTTATAACAAATATAAATTGGAGAAAGGCCTGGCTTTTGCCAAGTAAATTTTGTATATCTAACAAAGTTAAGGAGGTTCATTATAAAATCCTTCATAAAATTTATCCCGTTAATTTGTTTATTTCTAAATATTGAAATGTTGATGAGTCTTGCTCGTTTTGTAGTTTTGTTGAAGAAACAGCTTCCCATTTGTTTTTTGATTGTGGTGTTACCAACAAATTATGGGTTGACTTAAGCACCTATGTTTCTAACCTTACAAATGTGACCAATACCTTCGTCCTCAAAGATGTTATTTTTTATTATGAAAATCCAAAGCTACTACATGTTGAATATGTTGTTAATTTTCTTATATTGAATGCAAAATTCTTCATTCATAAGCAAAAGTGGCTTAAATCTCCTTTGTCTTTCCCCCTTTTTCTTTCTGAATTTCATTCTCTTGTTTCATCTCTAAGACTTACAAATAACAAAAAGAGTGGCAAATTTTTGATGCACTATGACAGCTTTTCTAAAATGATGTAATTTTATTTTTGCACTTATTCTGTATAGATAATTCCATAATTTGAGGTACGCAAATCCAGAATATTCATTTTTTTTGTCTTTATTTTTATGATTGTTCTTTGTAGGAATATATTCATGTCTTGGGAACTGGCACTTTTTCACAAAGAAAAAAAAATCTGCTCCTTCAACACAGTGCTTCTACAGTAGCTAAAACATTTAAGTATAAAATACAGTAATACACTACAGGTTTATTGTGATTACTTCTATAAATTTGTTGTGGTATATAATACATTTTTGGAAATTTAGCCTAGCATGATTCTGAAATGAAAACTGCTCGCCTATTTTAAACTTTTTTTATTCTCACTCAAGTCCATCAGCATCTTTTGCAATGAATCTTAATCTATTAAATAACTTCCAAACTCACATTTAAAAGCCTTAATTACACAACAACGAATGAAACTGCCTGAAGAGAATGAATAACATCCCAATTAGTAGTAAATCTACTAATTAAGTGAGGAATAATCTAATAATAATGTTTTAAGGTAATTTGATTAGCTGTGCTGATAATATACAATTTTGTCCTCTAAATATCTTACCTTTTAAAATTTCATCACAGCGGTCTCTTCTGCTGCATCTTTATGGAGCTGATAGTATGAGCGCTAACTTCCGGGAACTATTGAGTGGCTCCATGATCCGCCATTGCTGTAAAAAAAATGGTCCATTGGAGTCAACGGAGTTGTCTCAACTCTCTCTCTCTATGGCTCTGCCCTACGGACAAAGTCATAAGTCATAAGTCACCTTTATTTATATAGCGCTTTTACCAATACAGATTGTGTCAAAGCACTTAACAGTATCAAATTGGAGGACAGAGTGTCAGTAATATATAATAAGATTAAACATTCAATTTTCAGTCAAAGGCATTTCATTATTGAATTCAGAGATGTCATTGTCTAGCTCAGTTTAGTTTAAATAGTATATGAGCAATCAAATCGGCGATAATCGCTAGAAATTAGGTGTCCCCAACTGAGCAAGCCAGAGGCGACAGCGGCAAGGAACCAAAACTCCCTCTGTGACAGAATGGAGAAAAAAACCTTGGGAGAAACCAGGCTCAGTCGGGGGGCCAGTTCTCCTCTGACCAGACGACACCCACAGTTCAAAAGTTTCAGGTTCTAACGATAGTAGTATTATGTAGTTAGGTATTTTATTATATTTTTAGTTATATTTTTTAGTTTTAATGTATTTTAATCGAGGTCTCCGGGGGTCATCTGGGTGTCCTGGTCTCCGCTGACGATCAGGGCTGCAGACATCATCTCTTGGTGCTGATCCACCATCTGATCATAGGAAAGAAACAGACAAATATTAGCGTAGATGCCATTCTACTTACGATGTAACGAGTACACCGTGTGTTGTGGGAAGTGTTCCCGGTTCCGGTTGATCTAATTAATGCAGCCTAACAATCCTTTAACGGATTTGAATAATAGAAGCGTATTAGTGTGTTATGTGTACGCCAGGGTAAAGAGATGGGTCTTTAATCTAGATTTAAACTGACAGAGTGTGTCTGCCTCCCGAACAGTGTTAGGTAGATTGTTCCAGAGTTTGGGTGCTACAAAGAAATGTAGAAATAAATAAATGTGAAAATAAATAAATGTAGAAATAAATAAATGTGGAAATAAATACGTAAATAAATACATAAATGTGAAAATAAATAAAATTGGAAATAAATAAATGTAAAAATAAAAATAAAAAATACATAAGGAAATCAAATTATAAATAATTATTTATTTTTGCTTTTTCACATTTCTTTGTACATTTCTTTATTTCTAATTATGGCAGGATTGGCATTCCATAAGGGAGGGGAAAAACAGCAGATGATGCTGCAGCACAGTACAACTTTGATCCAAAGAAACAGAACAATGAAAGACACCTTCTGCTAAAGGTGCTTGAATTACAACCCGAATTTTTAAATTTGAATAAAATGAAAACTAAAAGACTTTCAAATCACATGAGCCAATATTTTATTCACAATAGAACATAGAGAAAATAACAAATGTTTAAACTGAGAATTTTACAATTTTTTTCTCAAAATGAGCATTTGATGCCTGCTACAGGTCTCAAAATAGTTGGGACGGGGGCATGTTTACCATGGTGTAGCATCTCCTCTTCTTTTCAAAACAGTTTGAAAATGTCTGGGTATCGAGGTTATGATTTTTTGGAGTTTTGGTGTTGGAATTTGGTCCCATTCTTGCCTGATATAGGTTTCCAGCAGCTGAAGAGTTCGTGATTGTCTTTGACATATTTTTCGTTTAATGGTGCGCCAAATGTTTTCTGCAGGTGAAAGATCTGGACTGCAGGCCAATTCAGCACCAGACTCTTCTACTATGAAGCCATGCTGTTGTAATACCTGCAGTTTGTGGTTTTGCATTGTCCTGCTGAAATACACAAGGCCTTCCCTGAATAAGACGTCGTCTGGAGGGGAGCATATGTTGCTCTAAAACCTTTATATACCTTTCAGAATTCATAGTGCCTTCCAAAACATGCAAGCTGCCCATGCACTTATGCACCCCCATACCATCAGAGATGCTGGCTTTTGAACTGAATGCTGATAACATGCTGGAAGGTCTCCCTCCTCTTTAGCCCGGAGGACACGGCATCCGTGATTTCCAACAAGAAAGTCAAATTTGGACTCGTCTGATCATAGAACACTTTTCCACTTTGAAACAGTCCATTTTAAATGAGCCTTGGCCCACAGGACATGATGGCGGTTCTGGACCATGTTCACATACGGCTTCCTTTTTGCATGATAGAGCTTTGGTTGGCATCTGCAGATGGCACGGTGGATTGTGTTTACCGACAGTGGTTTCTGGAAGTATTCCTGGGCCCATTTAGTAATGTCAATGACAGAATCATGCCGATGAGTGATGCAGTGTTGTCTGAGGGCCCGAAGACCATGGGCATCCAACAGAGGTATTCGGCCTTTCCCCTTACACACAGGGATTTGTCCAGTTTCTCTGAATCTTTTGATGATGTTATTCACTGTAGATGATGAGATTTGCAAAGCCTTTGCAATTTGACATTGAGGAATGTTGTTTTTAAAGCATTCCACAATCTTTTTACTCACTCTTCCACAGATTGGAGAGCCTCTGCCCATCTTTACTTTTCAGAGACTCTGCCTCTCCAAGACATCCCTTTTATAGCTAATCATGTTGCAGACCTGATGTCAATTAAATTAATTAGTTGCTAGATGTTCTCCCAGCTGATTTTTTTTCCAAAATTTCTTGCTTTTTCAGTTTAAACATTTGTTATGTTCTCTATGTTCTATTGTGAATAAAATATTGGCTTATGTGATGTGAAAGACTTTTAGTTTTCATTTTATTCCAATTTAAAAAACGTCCCAACATTTCCAGAATTCGGGATATACATGTGTGTTGCACTGTTCATACACAATCTTAAATCATATTTACTAGGTTGCATATGCAGTAATGTATGCACAATTTCCTCCTCCTCCTCCTCTTTATTTGAGTATTAGGATGAAAAGAAGCATGCAAACTTGTTCTCGCATGTCTCAAACCATGATCTTCTTGTCTCTCTGGTTGTTGCTGCTGCTGGCAGGTGTTTCTCGGAAGTCATCATAACTTTTATAGATAATTCAGAATAAAACTACTATGGTTATACATAATTATATATGTAACATGACCATATCTTTCATGGCCATGTCCGGTCATATTTTTCCTCTCAGGTGTCCACTGTGTTGAACTGACCCAGACTGATTCTACTGTCTTAAGTGCTGGTCAGGTTTTGACATTGTCCTGTAAAATCTCTGGATATTCAATGACTGACAGCAGCTACTGCACACACTTCATTCGGCAGCCTGCAGGAAAAGCTCTGGAATGGGTTGGAGAGATAGGTAGTAGCGGTAACACATATTACAGTGATAAACTGAAAAGTAGATTTCAAGTTACCAGAGAGTCTTCCAGCAGCAGTGACTCTGCGAGGGCAGAATATGCAGACTGAGGACACAGCTGTGTATTACTGCACCAGAGGGCACACAATGATACAAAACACAAGCAGTTCTGGTCAAAATCATTTTGAATGAAATGAGCAATAAAATGTCCCCATACAAAAAAAATGATTATTATGTACATCAGTGTTTTACAGCCCAACAAACATCTGAGAAATGACCCGCAGTCTTTACTTTTTTGATGTAACTTAATCAAGTACAATCAATTTGGTTTAAACAGATTAAATTATATTTTTGACTTGAACACATTCAATTCATTAGACTTTACCACATGAAGGACATTTTTAGATTACCTGTAACTGTTTGCTATGTATAGTCAGTTATAAAGTGAAAGTTAAAGTCAAAGTTATTAATCTTTGACCAGAATACTGCTGATATTACAATAGAGGGCACTCTCTGCCTTCATGTGATAGATTTCAGCAGATCAGGGATGTTGAAGGATTAATGCAACATATTAAAACACATTGCTTACATAATTGATATACATGGTCTTTCTCATGTAGGTCCAACAACCATACTTTCAGAATGAGGGTTATTACATTTTTCTTTATTAATTGCTGCCAGATTTAGTCAAACAAATAATTGTTCGTTTGTATGTATACATATAAATAATATATGTATCACAAGTTACATGCCATAAATGTTTTAATAAAAGCAATTCATTATATTTTTGTCTCTTCTAGGTGTTTAAATGTTGTTCAAAAATCTCTTAATGTTGCTATAAGAGCCTTGATAGAATAATAATAACATGAGAAATAAAAAATAATATATATATATATATATATATATATAAAATGCAGTTCCATTCATTTACATCAGAGTATTGCATGATTAGATGCCTGAATAGATAATGGAATAATGCAGTTCATTTTACATGATAGTTTAACTTGGTAGCTTAAATTACTTACAGTCACAACGTCTGCAAATATTTTCTGCTCATTGACCCTAACCATGTAAATAATAACTTAACTGAAGTCAAAACTAAATACCTTGTTTAAAATAATGTTCAGGATAGGCCCATAGGAAAAATGTATTGCTCAGTGGTTGCTATTCCTAAAATCAAGAGACTTAGATGAGATTATCATATATGTTTCATTTTAGTATCAACAGCATTAAAGATGTTTCTCCTAAAATTCCTTAGGAGAAACAGAAGTAGACACAAATGAGACATGATAAATATTTGAGGACAAAGGAGTCAAACCTGAGAATGTGGTGCAAAAAAAACATAGAATAGCTCTTTATTGTCTCGCTGCAATCTCTATCAAGACTCCATTATAGGAATATTTTATTGCTCAGTTGTTGCTCTTTCTAAGCTCAGGAGACTTAGTTAGATTCTCATGCATTTCTCATTTTAGTCTGAACAGTGTTTCAGATGTTTCTGATAAAAATCCTAACGAGAAATAAAAGACACATCTGAGACATGAGAAAGTCCTGAAAGAAAGGAATCCAAAATGGCAATGGGAGAAAAACGTGTGAGAAACATGGGAGATCTCTTTATTGTCTTGCTGTAATCTCTTGCAAGACTCCATAAAAATGTTTTACTGTTCAGAGGTTGTTTTTTATTTTCGATTGCAATGGGGTTTTTCACCTTTAATAGCCAGGCCAGTAGGAGTAGAGACAGGAAACAATTGGACAGGTGAAAACTGAACAGGAGCAGGAAAGTAGCTTTAGTTGGGATTTGAACCCATGTTGTCTGAAATGCAGTTGTGCCTTCATATCAATGTGCTGTCCACAAGGCTATGGCTCTGACAGAGGGTACTTTACGCTCAGGATGCTAAGGGTGATTCTCTCATATGTCTCATTGAGATATCAGCTTTGTCTTAAGATGTCTTCAGTTTTATTTTGGGAGAAATGTTCAACTTTTACTAATATTGTAAATACTAAAACTATCAATAGAATTAAACATTTCAGAATAACAAGGGTTACTAGTTTAAATGTTTAATTTATCTTAGTGCTGGGCAAAGATTAATCATGATTAATCGCATCCAAAATAAAAGTTTTTGGGTACATAATATATGTATGTGTGCTGTGCATATTTATTATGTATATATAATATTTATATTAATATAATTTATGTATACATGTATGAGTGTGTATTTATTTATATATACATAACAAACACACACACACACACACACACACACACATATATATATATATATATATATATTTATTTATTTATTATGTACACAAAGACTTTTATTTTGGATTATTTGGATTAATCGTTGCCCTGCACTAATTTATCTTCAATGTCCGGCATTGTATATACACACCACACATTTTTCAAACACACTAGAAAGGACTTACAAGTGCAAGATGTTTAGTATATGAGCAATACCTTTTTTTTATTAGTAGTATTTTTATAAATGTACACTAGTGTACCGGGGTTTTTTTTTTTTTTTTTTTTTTTTTTTTTTACAGTCTAATTTTGTCTTGTACAGCCCAGTTTTGCATGTATGTAAAAATAAAACAATGGTGCAATAAAACACTGTCTAACTTCAAATATGACAATGCATTTATTGACTTTGATTGAAATGGTGTGGATAAATGACATTGAAGCTAACCAGAGGGAAGAAAAATAAAATAAAAAGATATCTCTTTAACATTTCAAATATCTCTCCTAGACAGAAATGAGGTTACCTTAAGACGGAATGGAAACTTTTGCTTGAGTCTCCTGCTTCTCAAACTTGTCTCCTGAGACAAAAACTCTAACACTCTCACAATGGCCTCCCCCAGGTGAAAAACAAATACACTTCCATAATGTACTTAAAGTGCTCTATTTTCGCGCACTAATTTTGTACTTAATATACTAAAAATTATTCTTTAGTACTTCTTAAGATAAACTTAAGATCCTCTAAGTGTACTCAACTGTGCTATTTGAGACGCCATGAATATGAACTAAAATGCACTTTTAACATACTATCTCTGTATTTAAAAAAAATATATATTTAGCTACCACTTGTAGCACACTTGAACCCATCTTACTAGCACACTCACAGTGTGGGATGTTGTTGAGATCTCTTTTAAAGCTTTAAAGGAGACCATTGTGAGAGTGTTACGAGTTTTTGTCTCAGGAGTTTGAGAAGCAGGAGACTCAAGCAAAAATCTCCATTCGATCTTAAAGTAACCTAATTTCTGTCTAGGATAAATATTTGAGATGTTAAAGAGATCTCACTTTTGATTTTTCTTTCCTATGGGAGGGTTATGCATGTGAAGTTCATTAACATCTCTGTATGATTATGTAAATCTCCTGTTGCATATTTAAACAGCAGGCATGAGTCAGTTTATACATTCATCTGATCACTAGAGAGAGTGAAGAATCGCTTCAGTTCATTCAAACCATGATCTCTTCATCTTTAGTGCTGCTTCTGGCAGTGATATCCTGTAAGTTTAGTCTACTGTACTTTCTGCGTGATACATCATTTTGTTGATCAAAAGCTTATTAACAGTTTTTAAATGTCATGCTCTCTTATTAACTGGTATTATTTGATTTGATACAGGTATTGATTCATATGAACTCACTCAGCCTGAGTCTCTGATTGTCCGTCCTGATGCCACTCTCACTATCAACTGTAAAGTCTCCTATTCAGTTACAAGCTATAATACAGCCTGGATTCGTCAGCCTGCAGGAAAAGCTCTGGAGTGGATTGGATTAATTGATTACAATGGAGGCTTAGCCTACAAAGATTCACTAAAAAGCAAGTTCAGTATCACCAGAGACACGTCCAGTAACACAATAACACTGCAAGGAAAGAATATGCGAGCTGAAGACACAGCTGTGTATTACTGTGCCAGTCAAACACCGTGACAGACACCAAAAGCCTCCCTGTACAAAAACATCCTCATCAAATTACAAATTAAAAAATATTTCTGATGATTTTCCTCAGTATGATTTTTACAGATGCGATGAAATTGTTCAAAGCTCATTAAAACATTATAGACATTAATTCAGCTGGTAAAACAAAAACAAACTTCAAGGCAAGCCTAATAAATGTAAAAAGTAAATGCATAATATAAACAAAAAATATAATTGGCACCAGAATAAAAAAATAAAAAAAAATGTTCAGTACTTTACCTTGCTATTTGCTTGTTCTTTACCATTTGTATAAGATTTGAAGGTCATCTTTAACAGTAGTAACCATCAAAATATTGCTTAAGCATCAAGATAATAATTGGATGTAATGAATTATGCAAATATTCCTTCTCCTCTTTATTTGAGTATTTAAAATTAAAAGAAGCAGCTTGTTCTCACACATCTCAAACCATTATCTCCTCATCTTTCTGGTTGTTGCTGCTGCTGGCAGCTGTTTCTCGTAAGTCTTTATAGCTTCTATAGAGATACTTCATATTAAAAATACTCATAGTTATACATAATGTTGTCATATCTCTAACATGTCCGGCCACATTTTTCCCCTCAGGTGTCCACACTAGCTCTCGGCACACAAATAAACAGCTTTGCACTAAAATCTCAGATTTCCGATCCAGTTTCAGTTATATTCAGTGTTCACAAAAATGATGGTTAAAGTAAAGCATTAACATGTTTTATTTACATAAAACTGAATCACAATGCTTTCTAGCTCTAAAATAGTATTATAGGCCTATGTATTATGAGGCAAATCTATTGACTCTCTGTTCTAACCTTCTAAAATCTGCTAGCAAAAAGTTAAAATAGGGATACTTTCAAATTTTAATTAATATCTCTGTCTTCTCCATTTGCCACCCAAAAACTCATTACACTGGCATAATCCTGCCTCCTGATACAGTAATTGTGTTACAAGTCTGGCACCTTTCACAAGACGGTGATACAGTACACAATTTAGGTCATCCTCAGACCTCAGTTATACGATAGAAAGGCATTGTACCTCAGACTAAAAGGCTTCAGCCATTCGACTATATGGCATTGCGCCTCTGACTGAAAGCCTTTCAGAAATAGTTGTTAGGTCTTGTACAGTTAGGCATTGGGTGAAATAACCTCAGACAAAGGGCATCTTTGAAGTCTTTGGTTGCTGTAATATAATTTTGGTCAAAAAAGTGGATACCATCAAGAAATTGCTATATCCTTATGTCTTCTCAGCAAGTGATATCAGAAGCAAATTATGTGAACCCGATGACTCTAATATAATCCTAGAAAAGGTTTCTAATCCAAATTCTGCTAATCAAACTAAACTTATGACATTATTATGACATTTCAATACAACTGAGATGATCATTTTCTCCTCACAGTATCACTTGTATTTCTGTCTTCACCCTTTCCATCTTCCTCCACTGTATGAGGGTCTCTGAGGACTTCTATTAATGTTGCTTCCAGATGGATAAGAGTTGTGTATACTTTGATCATAATTTTGGGGTTTTGATTTTTGCCCTTCAATATCAAAAGACAGTTCAAAAGAGGGAAAAGATGTGTCAGAGGAACTTGCTGAGGAAACCCCAGGTAAATTATGCAAGATAACACCACACTCTAAAAAGGCTGGGTTAAAAAATAACCCAACCTTAACCCAGCTGCCGGGTAACTATGGGACAGAACACGCGCTGGGTTGTTTTGACCCAAGTGTTGGGTTGAGCCATTTGACCCAGAATGCTGGGTTGTTTATTTAACCCAACCAGTGGGTCAGGTTAACTGTGTTGCTGGGTTAAACATTACCCAAACATTGGGTTATTTGTTGTCTCATTGCTGTCACAGTCCTGCTGGAGCAAGGGAAACGCGGGGACCAGGAGTTCTTCCAAACATAGACTTTATTAAGGAATGCAGGACACACGAGTAACGATTAACAACCGACACGGAGACAGGGAAACACAGGGCTTATAAACACAAGGAAATCAAGGGAGGAGAACTGAAACAGGTGGGGAACAATCACACACGACTGGGGACTAATTAACTAATAAACACAGGAATAGGAACATACCAAATATGGGCACGAGAGGAGGGGGAAACACAAGACAGGACTGACATTACTCCCCCCTCCCGGAAGGCGCGTCCCGCGCCTAGCAACATCCAATGGGGAGGGGGGGGTGGGCGCTCTGGAGGCCTCTAGGGAACAGGAGACACAGACGGCCTCCAGGGCGGCGCCCGTTCCGGGAGCCATGGCGGGTCAGGGGACTCGGGCGGCCATGGCGGGTCAGGGGAGTCCGGCGGCCATGGCGGGTCAGGGGAGTCCGGCGGCCATGGCGGGTCAGGGGAGTCCGGCGGCCATGGCGGGTCAGGGGACTCGGGATGCCATGGCGGATCCGGGGAGTCCGGCGGCCATGGCGGATCAGGGGACTTGGGATGCCATGGCGGGTCTGCCTCCGAGACCTCGGCCCCAGCCCCTACCTCGGCCTCTCTGGCAGGAGCCCTACCCCCCCCCCAAAAAAAAACATTTTCCTGGGGAAATTAGCGGTGGTCCTGGGCTGGGGTTCAGGGGAAGCGGACTCTAGGGAGCACCTTCGTGGCGCAGGCACAGGGGGACGCTCTGGCAGCGCAGGCTCTGGGCGGCGCTCTTGCAGCGCGGATTCAAGGGGGCGCTCTTGCAACGCGGAGACAGGGAAGCGCTTTCGTGGCGCAGGCTCTGGGCGGTGCTCTTGCAGCGCGGATTCAAGGGGGCGCTCTTGCAACGCGAAGACAGGGAGGCGCTCTTGCAGCGCGGATTCAAGGGGGCGCTCTTGCAGCGCGGTGCTGGACGGGACCAGCGGAGAGGGGCTCTTGCGAGGGGCCGGCTCAGGCGGGCACTTGCGAGGGGCCGGCTCAGGCGGGCACTTGCGAGGGGCCGGCTCAGGCGGGCACTTGCGAGGGGCCGGCTCAGGCGGGCACTTGCGAGGGGCCGGCTCAGGCGGGCACTTGCGAGGGGCAGGCTCTGGCGGGCACTTGCGAGGGGCAGGCTCTGGCGGGCACTTGCGAGGGGCAGGCTCTGGCGGGCACTTGCGAGGGGCAGGCTCTGGCGGGCACTTGCGAGGGGCAGGCTCTGGCGGGCACAACATCCCCTCATACTCCACCAATAGTCCTAGGGGTACCTGTGGCCGGCTTGCGTGAGCCGCGGGCGGCGGCGGGTTTGCGTGGGCCGCGGACGGCGGCTGGCTTTCGTGAGCCGCGATCGGCGGCTGGTGAGAGGGGGCCGCGGACGGTGGCGGGCTTGCGTGGGCCGCAAACGGCGGCTGGGGACAGTGAGCCGCGGACGGCGGCGGGCTTCCGTGAGCTGCGGCTGGCGGCTGTTTTTCGTGGGCCGCGATCAGCGGCAGGCTTGCGTGGGCCGCGAACGGCGGCTGGTGAGGGGGGTATTTGGGTTCGGGCAGGCGGCCCGAGCCATTGGTACGGTATGTGGGGGTTCCGGGCATTCGGTGAGCTGACGCGACGCGGTGTGCTTCTGCATGGGTTGGACGACTTTCTTTAACCTCGTGGATCTCGAAGTTAGATTGATTCAGGAACAGAACTAGATTTATGAGTTCAATCAAGGGAAAATCTGAGGAAGGAAGATCACATCTAATAGTTTCGTCGTCCAGCCCCTGCAGAAAACAAACACCTAGAATGGTGTCGCGCCAGTTCAGCTGGAAAGCTAGCTCACAGAAATCCTCCACATACCGCTCCAATCTCCGGCCAGCCTGCCGCAAACTCCACAGCCTGGTTTCTGCCGTCCGCATGGTCGGTGTCGGTTTGATCTTCTGTTTTGGTCGGTTGTTCTGTCACGGTCCTGCTGGAGCAAGGGAAACGCGGGGACCAGGAGTTCTTCCAAACATAGACTTTATTAAGGAATGCAGGACACACGAGTAACGATTAACAACCGACATGGAGACAGGGAAACACAGGGCTTATAAACACAAGGAAATCAAGGGAGGAGAACTGAAACAGGTGGGGAACAATCACACACGACTGGGGACTAATTAACTAATAAACACAGGAATAGGAACATACCAAATATGGGCACGAGAGGAGGGGGAAACACAAGACAGGACTGACAATTGCCTTGCTACGTTTAGATTTACCAATATTACTACTAATAATACTAATAATAAATAACAATCACAAAGAAATGTAAAATTATTATTTTTCTGTAATACAATTACACAACACAAAAAATGCAACTGTAAATATCAATTTAATGAGTTTTCACATTTCTTTTTAAAAATTTTTTGAATGGGTGCTATACTGTTTCACATTACACCCAATCCCTACAGACACAAATAAAATGTTTTTTTGTAGATCAGTTTCTTTAAAAAACAAAACTTTGTAAACTAGGTACTGTAGATTCCTATTCTTTGTCAACATTGCAGCATCATAACACTATAAAATTGATTATTGCCACATGAGAATCAGTCCAAACATTGTGGCATTAAACCTAAGCCAAACAAAGAGACCTACAACAGACAATACATGTGACAAAAAATGGCCAGAAAAAACTGTTGCCCTCAAATACTTCACACATGAAGACTCATGCCCATCAATATGATATATTACATGCTGGAGAAATTCCCAGGAAGGAAGATGTTAGTGTAGCTAACATCAAGCACAAAAAAAGGACTTGAAAAAGATAAACAGCCTCAAGCAACAAGTCCATTTCAACGGCATGGCCCGAAACAATGGTGAAGGTGTGGGATGACGTCTCGTCACCAAGGCTCAAAATGTACAGGAATGCATCACCATGTTGGTCCCCGTCACCTGTTAATTACACAACACTTAGTCTTGCAACATAACTTACATTTTTACAAGTTGTAACATTTAAGTTGATTTAAATAAATAACGTTTAAGTGTATTTTACGGAAATCAGCCAAACCACCTGAGTTTTCCTGTGAACTGGGTCTGGTAAAGGTTGCTCAAACTAAATATTTATTGTGTTACTGATTTAGGTTTCTTTCTGCTTACTGGCGCTTCTTGGTTGTCTACCTAAATTTCATCCAACCAATATGGCATAAATTATGGGGTATTTAAAGCCCCCAGTATATGTGTATGTGTGTGTGTATGTATATATATATATATATATATATATATATATATATATATATATATGTATATGTATATGTATATGTATATGTATAGTACTGTGCAAAAGTTTTAGGCCACTAGTATTTTAGCCAGCTAAATAAAAAAGTGGTTTTAAGTCAGTTATTTCTATCTTTTGCTGTAATGTGTCTGTAGGAAATATCAGTTTACATTTCCAAACATTCATTTTGCAATTAATTGTAATAATCCAGTGAGATTTTTGTTTGATCTGATCTGGTCATCATCAGTCTGTCTGGATTGGAATGACATGAAGAAACAGAATAAACTGAGACAGACTAAATCCAGACCAACTGTGGCAACGTCTCCAAAATGCTTCAAGAAACCTCCTGCAAAGCTCCTGAGAAACTCTGCTCAAGTGCAGCGAGGGCAAAAGCTGCTTTAGATTTAAAGGATGATCACACCAAATATTGATTTAATTTAGTTAATAGAAGATAATTGATAAAGAAAATCTATTTATGACATTATTTTTGACAGCATCCTCATTTTACAGCATTTTTTCACAAGTGTCTAACACTTTTAACAGTACTGTAGGTTTGCAGGGAGGTTCTTGAAGCGTGTTGGAGATGTTGACACAGTTCTTTTGGATTTAGTTTGTCTCAGTTTCTTCATGTCATTCCAGACAGACTCGATGATGATCAGATCCGATCTTTGTGGAGCACTGGCTGTTGTCAGACATTCACTGGATTATTACAATTAATGACAAAATGAATGTTTGGAAATGTAAACTGATATTTCCTACCGACATACTACAGCAGAAGATAGAAATAACTGACTTAAAACCACTTTTAACTGTTGAAAATACTAGTGGCCTAAAACTTTTGTACAGTAGGGTACAACGGGGCTAAAGGCGCCCCGGGATAAAACGCACCTTTGATATTATTTTCATCTAAACCACTAGATGGCACAAAAACGTGGCGTAGCACTTTGCAAAACATTCGCTTTTCAACATGCACGTGTTTATTTGTCTGATCTTTGACGTGATCGCGTGCAGCAGTGCAAAGTTGATTCTGTGCTTACTTGATCTTATATTTTATATTTTTTAAAATGTAGATTTAAGTAGCAAATGAGAATCGCTAAAAATAATGCATATATTTTGAGACAAAGGCCTTCTTTATGATTTTCAGTTTTGTTTAAGATAATTAAAGCAACAGTTTTTAAATAAAGAAAGAATATGTAAAAGTATGGTATTTAGGGTAAAAAGCGCCTCTGCTGTTGGGGCTAAAGGCGCAGTAATTAACATGCTAATTAATAGATGGCTGACTTTTCCATTTGTTCACATGACATGGTTAGATTCAGATGGTAAATATAATATATTATGTTGTTATAAATATCATAGATATTATTTATGTATCCATATTAAAGATAATCACAATGTTTAAAATTAAACCATCATATTTAAAAACATGATATTTATCATATAATAAAATATCATTTGTTGTTAGCCTACTACTGTAAATATATTTTCAATTATTATTGAATCTCCTTCAATACTTTCAGAATCTTTACTTATTAAAATGACTTTATTTCTGTATTTTAAAATATATTTTTTATATTAACATATTTTAATGACAGTAGGCCTATATTTAATGAACACTTTTTTTCTTTTTCTTTTTTAAATTAAGCAGAAAACAGAACAAACTTTGCTAAAGTGATTGTTTTTAACAAGTATTAACTTTAAAAACAACATTATTTTAGCTGAAGTATTTGTATCAATATTGTGAGCTCCGTGTGTGGGGTAAAAGGCCCCCTTTGTCACCTCATACATTTATAAGATTTTTAAACAAAATAAACAACTTGAATGATTTATTCACACAAAATCTGTTGCTCCATTAATGTTCAATACAACGTATATATTTTTTCGGCAATTATACATTTTAATTGCGCAGCGCAGTGAATACCACATTTTTTCTTAAAGGAACACTCCACTTTTTTTGGAAATAGGCTCATTCTCCAACTCCCCCAGAGTTAATAAGTTGAGTTTTACCGTTTTTGAATCCATTCAGCCGATGTCCGGATCTGGCGATAGCACTTTTAGCATAGCTTAGCATAGATCATTGAATCCAATTAGACCAGTAGCATCGCGTTCAAAAATGACCAAAGAGTTTCGATAGTTTTCCTATTTAAAACTTGACTCTTCTGTAGTTATATCGTGTACTAAGACCGGCGGAAAAAGAAAAGTTGCGATTTTCTAGGCTGATATGATTAAGAACTATTCAATGATCTATGCTAAAAGTGCTATCGCCAGATCCGGAGATCGGCTGAATGGATTCAAAAACGGTAAAACTCAACTTATTAACTCTGGGGGAGTTGGAGAATGAGCCTATTTCCAAAAAAAGTGGAGTGTTCCTTTAAGGTGGGCCTTTAGCCCCGTTGTACCCTACTGTGTATAGAGTAGAAAAAGTAAAAGAAACTTACAGGTTGTACGTCAGATGAATGACTTCCAGGATTCCGGTTGTGGGTCTGAAGACCTTTCCTCCGTTCTTGTGTATTGATTGGGGAAGCAGAGTGGGCAGGACTTTGAAAGCACTCTCCCTTTCAGCATCTAAACCATAAGAATAATACAGTGCAAGCTGTGAAACTGATCTCACAATCAAAGATGTTAGTGATGTTAGTGACGTTCTGGCAGAGGTGCTGCTGCTGTGTACACTCACAGAAAACAATGTGCTCAAATGTTAAAGATGTGGGACAGCTCCTGTAATAATCGTCTTGACTATCGACATCAGCTCTCAGCGATATCTCTGACTATCCTCAATACACTATACTATCGTCTATCTGCACAACCCCACTAACAATTTAACCATTTCAAATTTCTGTAAACGAAACCATAAAATCTAAATTATTTCTTACCATGCCAAGTTTTTCTAGAAGCCTGGGGAACTCCTTCAAGATTTCTGGGATGCTTGTAGACCCATTGCTGCGAATCCACCATTTCTCAAATTTTTTTGGAAGGAAAAACAAATTCTGTAAAATAAGGATGAAAAACTGGGTTAAAAGCTAGCAAAACCATACAGTATGCAAGACTGGAAATCCAGTGATCTGCCTATTATTCATCAATCTCAAATACAAATTGTTATTTCTAACAGTAACATAAAGAACACATTACATGCCCTGCTTCCCAATGTGCATACTATCCACCCTATCTGCCCTAAATAGTATTGAAAATTACTACTATCACATAGAGTTTAGGATGGATAGTATGCACATTGGGACGCAGGCATAGCCTCTCTAACTTACTGTTAACCTGGATACACTTGTGTTCTGATTAAAGCAATAAAAGCATTCACTAAAACAGAGGAAGAAGGACCTCAAACACCATGAGAGATTAAGTCTAACTTTAGACAACATTTTAAGGAAAATATTTAAGAATATTACATACCATTTAAGAATACATACCTGCAATATTGTGGTTTAACGTTAAGGGTAGCTGCAGCTAACGTTACCTGAGGAAAAAAGAGCGCGAAAATAAGTTATTGTTGGATTCGGCACGTCGCAGACATTTACTGGAAAAAAAAAAAGACCTTAAAAGATACATTTTAGTACGAAATGATATATGCCAAAACATTACAAAGCCACACAGAAACGTTACACAAGGCAGTAAGTTAACTGAACTTACCCCTGTATCTCTGACCTAACGATAGTTCATACCTTTTCCATGAGGCGTTAAAATATAAAACTTTGCGCTCGCACACGCACACACGCTCACTCACACATAACGTCTCAGGTTACGTATGTAACCCTAGTTCCTCGAGGGAACGAGACGCTGCGTCCGAAGACGCTAGGGGAACGCCCTCAGCGTAACCGGCTCTGAATACAAATGAAATCTGTCCAATGGATGGGCGGGACGTCACGGGCGAGGTGACGTAATGACCAGCTGGTATAAAAGCACGTGCGGTGAAAACCGGCGTTAGCCTCTGGAACGAGGCTAGCGCTGGCAGGGATGCCGGAAGTGTGGCATCGGGACGCAGCGTCTCGTTCCCTCGAGGAACTAGGGTTACATACGTAACCTGAGACGTTCCTCTTCAGGAACTCGAGCTGCGTCCGAAGACGCTAGGGGAACGAGATGCCCACGCCGCCAGGCTTCCAAGTCCCTGCCCAGTGTGTATCTCTGCGGAGCACATCAGGGCGAGAGGACGGAAGAGCCTGGAGTGGCCCGCATGTCCAGGCCATAAAACCTGACAAAGGTCAGGGGCGTAGACCAACCCGCCGCGTTACAGATGTCCTGAATTGGGACACCTGCCAGGAAGGCCTTGGAGGCCGCCACACTCCTAGTGGAATGAGCCCTGACTCCCATCGGCGAGGGGAGGTCAGAGGACTCATAGGAAATGTTAATGGCATCCACTATCCACCGACTGAGGGTCTGCTTGGAAGCAGGGAGACCTCTTTTAGGGGGACCATAGCAAACAAGCAACTGGTCCGCCCTTCTCCACAGGGCAGCTCTGTGGACGTATGCGTCCAGTGCTCGCACTGGACACATACAATTAAGCTTTTGCTGGTCTGGCTCCCTGAAGGGAGGAGGACTGAAGGCCTGCAGTACGACAGGCTGTGGCGTGACAGAAGGAACTTTGGGGACGTACCCTGCACGAGGGTACAAAAAGGCTTTGGCCATACCAGGCGCAAAGTCCAAATGAGTAGGGGCCACTGAGAGGGCCTGCAGATCCCCAACTCTCTTAAGAGAAGAAATCGCCAGAAGAAATACAGTCTTCAGAGTGAGATGGCGATCAGATATCTCCTCTATAGGCTCAAAGGGAGGCCTACAGAGAGCATCCAACACCACAGCCAGGTCCCATGGAGGAACACGGGACCGTACTGGAGGCCTTAGCCTCAGCGCACCGCGGAGGAAACGTGTAACCAGGGGGTGTCTACCCACTGACTGTCCACCAAGAGAGGTGTGGTAGGCCGAAATCGCCGCCACATAAACCTTCAAGGTGGAGTGGGTTAACCCTGCAGAGAATCGAGCCTGCAAGAACTCCAGCACTGTACCAACCGGGCAGTTAACTGGGTCGAGCTGGCGATCTCTGTACCATGAAGTGAAGAGTCTCCACTTCAGGGCGTACAGTTTCCTCGTAGAGGGAGCTCTGGACTGGAGGATGGTCTCCACAACCTCGGTTGAGAGACCGGAAGCTATGAGCTGTGCCCCCTCAGGGGCCACACCCACAATTTCCATAACTCCGGGCGGGGGTGCACCAGGGTGCCTCCTGCCTGTGAGAGGAGATCCCTCCTGACGGGAATCTCCCATGGAGAGCCGTCGAGGAGAGAAATCAGGTCCGAGAACCATACTCGGCCCGGCCAGAACGGGGCTACTAGCAAGAGCAGAACCCTGTCCCGGCGCACTCTCTCCAGAACTCCGGGGAGTAGAGCAATCGGGGGAAAAGCGTACAGACGAAGCCTCGGCCACGTCTGTACCATGGCATCCAGCCCCAGTGGAGCTGGATGAACTAGAGAGTACCAGAGGGGACATTGCGCTGTCTCCTGAGAAGCGAAGAGGTCCACCTGAGCCTGGCCAAACACGCTCCAGATCTGCTTCACCACCTCGGTGTGAAGCATCCATTCCCCGGGCCACAGCCCCTGTCTCGACAGGATGTCTGCTCCCACATTGAGATGCCCAGGGATGTAAACTGCTCTCAGTGAGAGGAGTTTGCCCTGGGACCACACAAGGATCTGGTGCGCCAGCCTGTACAGGGGGCGCGACCGCAGACCTCCTTGGTGATTGATATAAGAGACCACTGCTGTGTTGTCGGTGCGCACCAACACATGGTGACCTCTTAGGTCTAGGAGAAAGTGTTTCAAAGCCTGAAACACAGCCAGCATCTCCAGCCGTTGATGTGCCAGGCGAGAAGATGCCTGCTCCACAGACCGTGGGCAGGGTGGCCATTCATGACCGCTCCCCAACCGGTGAGGGACGCATCCGTCGCTAGCGTTACGCGGCGACATGGAGCTCCCAGTACCGGGCCCTGAAACAAGAACCAAGGTTGTCTCCACATGACTAAGGCACGTAGGCACTGCCGCGTGACCTTGATCATGCGAAGCGGGTTTCCCCTCGGGGAAAACCCCTTGGTCTTGAGCCACCACTGTAGGGGTCTCATGTACAGCAGGCCAAGAGGTATCACGTTGGACGCAGCTGCCATCAGACCCAGCAGTCTCTGAAACTGCTTGACAGTGAGTGACTGGCCTTCTTTCACTCCCCTGACTTCCTTGAGGATCCGAGCAGGGGACATATGTGCCTGCATCGTGGTCGAAACCCACACCACACCAAGATAAGTGGTTCTCTGTAATGGAGAACCCCAACACTTTCATATGGGCGAGAACAACATCTCGATGTTGAGCCGCCCTTCGCTCTGAATGAGCGAGAATCAACCAATCGTCGATATAATTGAGTATGCGGATGCCTCGTAGCCGCAACGGAGCTAACGCGGCGTCCACACACTTGGTAAAAGTGCGGGGTGAGACTGCTAGGCCGAAGGGAAGAACCCGATACTGGTAAGCTTTGCCCCCGAAAGCAAACCTCAGGAACCTCCTGTGAGTAAGAAGGATGGAGACATGGAAGTATGCATCCTTTAGATCGATCGTGACAAACCAGTCCTCGGACCTGATTTGTGACACGACCTGTCTGAGTGTGAGCATCTTGAACTTCAGTCTGCCGACTGAGTGGTTCAATTGACGCAGATCTAAAATGGGACGCAATCCTCCATCCTTCTTGGGAACTATGAAGTACCGGCTGTAGAACCCGGACTCTCTTTCTTGAGGAGGGACCACCTCGATGGCCTCCTTCCTTAAGATAGTATTTACCTCTTGTTCCATTACCAGAGCCTGCTCGGGATCCACCAAAGTGGAATTCACCCCGTTGAATCGAGGCGGAGGAGAACCGAACTGGATTCTGTAGCCTCTTTCTACAGTACGCAGGACCCAGTGAGACACATTTGGCAGTAGTTTCCACGCTGCGAAATAGTCTACTAAGGGAACCAGTCTCTCGAGACTGGCCTCTGGTGTAATCGGAGCTGCTAGTTCGTACCCTGGAACGGCACCCCGGCAGGGAACGACCGAACTAGCTGCTCCAGAGACCCCCGAAGGGGTGGCGAACATCTCAGCTCCGCTACGTCTCCGGGCGGAAAGAACTGAGACATATGCTCGCTGGAGACCGCTGCGCCCTGGAACACCGTACGTGGCAGGGTTGGCAGATCGATCTCCTGAGGGTACCGGGGCGACTCTTCGCCTGCAGAACGGTCCGCAGATCCGGCTTAGGCTGCGAGGTCTTTGACCGAGAGTCCTTCTTACCGCCCTGGCCCCTATGTTTTCTTGGCGGCGACGCTCTCTTTCTGAGCCTCCATGTGCGAGGAGCCAGCACGCGGCCGGGGCTGCTCTCGCCCAGCCGCCCCTTGAGCTAGAGAGCGGCGAGGGAGAAACCGCTGGAACGCCGCCGCCTGCCTACTGGCCTCCTGGTGCCTGTCGACGACTGCGTCAACAGCGTCACCAAAGAGGCCAGATGGCGCCAGCGGGGCGTCCAGGAGGAAGACCCTGTCGCGATCTTTAATATCCGACAGGGTCAACCAGAGATGCCTCTCCGCCGCCACCAAAGCTGCCATAGACCGCCCGATGGCACGGGCGGTCTCCTTGGTGGCACGGAGAGACAAATCAGCGGTTTTGCGGAGTTCGGTGATATCCTCCGCACTAAATCCCTCGCCCTCATCCAGCTCTTTGAGCAGGTCAGCCTGGTATGCCTGCAACACCGCCATGGTGTGCAGACACGAACCAGCCTGACCTGCTGCCGCGTACCCCTTTCCCACCAGCGCTGACGATGTGCGCAGCGGCTTGGTGGGCAAAGTCGGAGCCTTCAGAGACGACGCAGCGTCGGGGGACAGATAGCTCGCAAGCGTCTGTTCCACCCGAGGCATCGCTCTCTAACCGCACTCACTCGTCTCCGCCACATTACCGTAGTAATCGGACGAGGGGACGAAGAGGCGGGCCGAGAACGGTTTTCCCCACGACTTTGACACCTCAGTGTGAAGGTCGGGGAAAAAAGGCAGGCTCCGATGTGGAGATGGAGTCTTAAACCGCAGAAAGCGCTCGTCTAACTTGCCTTTCTGCGGTTCACCACCTCCACAAGCTCCTCATACTGGGGTGAAAGAGAGGGCGCAACGTCTTCGACGTTTCCCGTGTCAACCTCCTCGGAGGAAGACAGGAGAAGCGCCGATGCCGATGCCGCTGCCCGAGGGGAAGTATCCGCCTGGCGGGCTTCCAATCTCGGGGAGCGGTCATGGGATCTGACGGGCGAGGGCGGAGATAGAGACTCACTCGTCTCCGATCCCTGCGCCAGATCCCACTGCGAACCCCACGAGCGCTGCCGCCGCTCCGCCTCGGCGAAAGCGGGGCCAGCGCCACGGGGAACGCTGACGAAAGATCCCTCTTTAGAGAAGAGGGCCTTTCGGGAGCGAAGTACACGCAGAGGGAGGCTCTCGAAGTGCGGGCACTCAGCCCCCTCGAGAGCCGCCTCCGCATGTCTCGCTCCCAAGCAAACCACACACAAGCTGTGTGTATCACCTGCGCACAAGTAACGTACGCAGGGAGGAACACACAGCTTGTACTGTGATTTGCTCTCATTGCCCTGATGTCTAGCCTTGAACTGGCTAATAGACATCTACATAAAACAAGACAGACAACACCAAATAGGACTGACAACACACAGAGCGCTAGCTGAATGACAGAAAGCTGACGCCGGTTTTCACCGCACGTGCTTTTATACCAGCTGGTCATTACGTCACCTCGCCCGTGACGTCCCGCCCATCCATTGGACAGATTTCATTTGTATTCAGAGCCGGTTACGCTGAGGGCGTTCCCCTAGCGTCTTCGGACGCAGCTCGAATTCCTGAAGAGGAACTAATATATAGCCTATATTTATAACTTTTATATAACGATAAAGAGATTTAGGCCTTTTTTGTCAACAAAAAATGTAGGCGGCTACTTCATTGACAGAATAACGCTAACTTTAACCCGCACAGCGACAGATCAAATACCACATTAACCGTGAAATCAGTGTGCTCTCACCACAGCTTATAAAAATAGAGGTAAATAATCATATTATCATATTAATTTACCTTATAATCCTGCTTGCTGCGAGTTGCTTGACCGTCTGACGACGAGACGAGTGAAGAACCCAGAAAATTCGATGAAGAGGAAAAATAAACAAACCGGTTGGGTCAAAATAACCCAACCCAGGTGTTCAGTGGTGAAAGAACCCCTTGCAGTCATTTGACCCAGCATGAACAACCCAACTATGTGTTTACAGTACCGCAAACAACCCAGAATTATGACCCAGCACAATTAACCCAACAATGTGTTTACAGAAATAACCCAGCACTTTTAAGAGTGCATTATTAAAGACTCCTCTACAATAGAAGACTAGGAACACAATTAGAGCCACACTGGTCACAATCACGGCTGCTGTGTTGGTCCTACATGCACGTCAACTGTACTTCTGAGCCTTCACCATGTCTCCCTCATTCATCTCGCTTCTCGCCTTTAAAACAATAGAGGAAATAGACTAACATTGTTCTAGAAAAAAACGTGGTTATCTCACTTACCTTTAATGAACATATCAATGCAGCAAAACCAAGAAACAAGCAGTTGCAAAACATGATGTTGAACACAGAGCAGCACATGCAGTCTTTTCCTTTCAATTTTACCCTCACATAGATGACTTCAGGTGAAACCCCTCCATTATCTGACTCTGAGAAATTGTTCATTTCAACTGCCACAGTTTCCCTGGCAGAATCCTGAGAGGGAATCTCATATATGTGTTGATGTTCCATTGTGTTCACAACAATTAATCAGCAAGAAGTCATTCATAAGCTGCTGCTTCTCTTGTGTGTGTTACTGCATGTTTCTGTTCTCTTATATTGTCCTAAATGTCTGCTGTCAGTTTCCATTAACTCGCTGTTTGTGGTGTGAAAACTGTGTGAACTACTTTCATTGCCCTTTTATTAAATGGTTACTCCACCCCAAAATGAAAGTTTTGTCATTAATCAATATATATCAATATAAATCAATACCCCAATGTCATTCCAAACCTGTAAAAGCTTTGTTCGTCTTCGGAATACAGTTGAATATATTTGGGATGAAAACCAGGAGGCTTGTAACTGTCCAATTGACTGTGTAATAACACTGTCAAGGCCCAGAAAAGTATTAAAGACATCATTAGATTAGATTAGATCTGCCATCAGTGGTTCAATCTGAATTTAATGAAGCGACGAGAATACTTTTTCTGCGCAAAGAAAACAAAAATAACGACTTTATTCAACAATTTGTCTCCTTCGCGTCACCGTAGCGCCATTTTGAAGATTATCCGCTGGACACAAACTGCATATTACTATATGTGTATGTAGGGGGGCCCATCAAAAAAAGGTTGGGAACCACTGCTCTTGCAGATCCTTGTCCTGTGCTGTCACTGGCAGCCGATGTGGGTCACTCTCCAATATAGCCAGAGAAACCCCAGACCTCACGGGGATCTGGGGCGCTATCTGGTCTCCCTCTGGTTGATTATACGATGAATTCACGAAGATTTCAGTCCTTTTGTCTGTTCTTGAAAGTTATTTTTGAAGATAACTTTACGCACAAACTTTACTCAGCACTAGTTATGAGTGAATGAAGTGAATGACGAGTTATGGAAAAAACGAACACGGAGAATCCAAACATAAACAACAGAATAAACTCAAAAACTTGTGTTTACACACGCACTATATACACTTCAAAGTATTAATATGATGATTTATCGATTAATTCACTGTATTTTCTGCAATCTGTCAGCTAAATCGCTCTGATAGCTCTCTCCTCACCTGCACGTCCCTCGTCTCCACTCGCCTCCCTTATTAACAGCCTTAAATCCCTTATTTTCCTGGGAGGGAGGGACTTAACACATACAAACCAATGAAAATAAAGATCAACCTAACCCGTAGGGCAAAAACAAGTTTTTTACCTGTGCACCCCAATCAACTTTAATACCAATAACTGCATTCTTAAAGACACAAGCACAAATATTTTGTGACTTAGTATAAGAAGCATTAGACTCCATTAACATTTCAGTTCTGAATGAGAGACTAAATTACACGAACAGTAAATGAAACAACATAACCCACTACATTCTAGAATTATATATTCTAGTGGGTTACATATGTTACTGGTATTGTGCTTGTGATTTTGAGACCTTGTGTGAAGTATTGTTTTTGTTTTTATTAATTGTATGTTAATAAAGTGATTTATTGTTGATATATCTGTCTGTGTCCCTTTGCATAGGGCTATTTCCCAGTGCATTCCAGGATGTGTAGTCGACTATAGGATTTCTATTACTGGTAACTTCTCCTACCTGACCAATTATTGCCACACATGTAATATTGTTTCTTTCTCCACAGGTATTGAATGTCTGAGATTCACTCAGTCTGAAGCAGTGGTTAAAAAAACAGGAAAGTCTCACAAACTTACATGTACAATAACTGGAGTTACTTTCAGTGGTCTCGTTCTGAGCTGTATCAGACAGAGCCCTGGAAAAGGACTGGAGTGGATTTCATACATCGACACAGCTAGTACTCCAATCTCCTCTTCCCAGTCAGTCCAGGGCGGGTTCACAGTGTCTAGAGCAGGGGTCTCCAACCCTGCTCCTGGAGAGCTACCTTCCTGCACATTTCAGCTCCAATTTTCGTTGTATGCGATTGATATGGAGTAGCAATTTGACGATTTCATGTTAAATTAGTAAATAAAAGATTGCCCTGATCTGTCATAATATAGACTATGTCATAATATGTCATAATATAGCAGTTGATCCGTGATATATGGACCAGGACCAGACCCCACTGTTCGGCATGCAATTCGCAGATTAATTAGCCAATTTACGCTTTCAAGCTATTTAAAACCACAAGAAGAAGAAAAGAAACAGAACTCAATTCATTACTTGCGCGCTACTTATGCGGTACTCGCACACACCCGAAGCGCGCACAAGCATAGAGATGTGTTTCAGACAGTGCAGCATACCGATTTGATTCCTCTTTCATGTCTCCTTGCTTTAAAGGGATCCCTGGGTGTTAAGATTTGTATGGCTAAACATAACGTAAATGATGTCTCTTACTGAAATATGTAGTAGAAAAAAATCACCTCGTTTTATACATATTTTGAACTATGAGGGGCGCCATTTTTCTGATGATGTAAAATGGTTGCACTAGGTGAGCTACAGGTGCTACCTGTTGCTATTTTTACCACAACACAACTCAGAATAGACAACTCGGAAAATAAAATACTGATATGATGACCACAACTATTGAAAGAGCTTACAGGTGGCGATGGATATAAGTATAGGTTTAAACCAAATGCTGTACCATCGATTTTTCCCCAGAAGGAGTGTAAACACCCCGGATATCGAGAGAAATCCGTGCTGAGAAACTCCTCTAGCGGACGCGCATCGGCATGTTTACATCCTAACAGATGGCATCTAGCGTTTCTTGTTTCAGCCGTTTGTAAGCTCTTTCAGTAGCTATGGTCTACTAAAAGACTCAAAGGCATCAGGGCTAAAGTGGAGAGAACAAAGAAGTGGGTCTTTAGGAAGTTTTATTCATCCACAGGCATCTTCCCATTCTTTTCTCCTCTTCTTATCACTAGGAAAGCAGTGAAGTCTTACATTACATCGCTTCTTTTGTTGCCCTTCGACTGAAAATTACAACCAAAAGCCTCACAATGTGGTATCGTATCAGTATTTTATTTTCTGAGTTGTGTATTCTGAGTTGTGTTGCAGTAAAAAGCGCCAGTAGTTCACTGAGTGCAACCATTTGACATCATCAACACAGAATGTACTGTGCACATAAAATAATGGCGCCCCCATAGTCCAAAAACAATGTAGTTTTTTCAAATAACATACATTTTCATGGGTTTTTTACTACATATTTAAATAAGAAACATCATTGACGTTATATTAAGCTATACATGTCTTAATACCCGGGGATCCCTTTAAGATACATATGCATGGGGGTTTGCGGTTACGTCTCAATACTGGAAAATTTCTCTTTTAAACCATGAAGGCGAGCCAATAGATATCACAAGCAACGTGCAAACTTTGCGCAATAGTTATGCCGGTGAACATCTTAAATTCAGTCATACAGAAAGTGAAAGTTAAAAAACGGACAGTTTTATAACGCTGCATTAATAACGCATATTCCCTCAGAGACGACATGAGACGAATCTACTTCGACATGTGCTGATAACAGTATAAATGAATAGACCCCCCCCCCCCCCATCAGTTGTACCCTTCGAAATCCTTCATTCCGAAGGGCCCTTTGAAGTGGCCAGTTTTCAACACTTGACGAATGATAGTTGATTGACAAGGCCGTCTTACCTTAGACCCGCCCTGAGTGAGCTGTCATCCGTCCGCCATTGTGTCCACTCCAGTGCAGGGGAAGACAAGATGTCTCAGATTAAGCGATTGAGGTGCTTTGTTGTTGGATGTAATAATGAATATAGCAGTCCACATTTACTCCCGACATCTGAGCCACTGAAGACGCAGGGTATTAACGTTATTTTGGCTTTAAAGTGAATGTGCCGATCCCCAATCTGTCTAAATGCATCTATGTTTGCGCGAATCATTTGTGATCCAGCTTCGTCTACATAAGAAGTGAATATAAGGGTTTTTTAATGAATCTTTGCAAATCACCTAATAATGTGCTAGTTAGCCAGTTTTGCAGCTAAAGTAAACAGTACTGCTACTCACCTCATGGAAGAGAGGGGCGGGGTCAGCAGAGCTCATTAGCATTTAAAGCAACATGGACTAAAAAACAGCTTACTGAAAATTATTTTACCGTATAATTTGAGTGACCATACACAGTTAATGAACCTCTTTATTTGTCTTCTGAAAACATGAAATCATTATCACAGTGAATCAACAGACTGCAAAACTGTAATTACTTTTTCATCATTAAAGCAAATATTTATTTAAAATAAAGTTCACAGTAAATGCCATGTAATCTCAAAATTATTGTTGTTTGATTGTATGAGGTCACCAGCTTTGATGACATTTGGATCTGTTCACTGACAGTTATTAACATTGTCAAAGAAGCCTACTTAAGAAATTGACACAACCTTAATATAATATAAATATATATAAAATATTGAACATTTGTACACACTGACATATGCAGAAGTGTATGCAAATATTCCTCTTCATCCTCTTTATTTAGGATGAAAATAAGCAGCTTGTTCTTGCACGTCTCAAACTATGATCTCTCTCAATACTCTTGGTTATACATAATGTTGCCATATCTCTAAAATATCTAGCCATAAATGTCCTCTCAGGTTTCCACTGTGTTGAACTGACCCAGACTGATTCTATGGTCTTAAGTCCTGGTCAGGTATTGACACTGTCCTGTAAAATCTCAGGATATTCAGTGACTGACAGCAGCTACTGCACTCACTGGATATAGCAGCCTGCAGGAAAAGCTCTGGAATGGGTTGGAGAGATATGTAGTAGCGAATGCACATATTACAGTGATAAATTGAAAAGTAGATTTCAAATTATAAGAGACATTTCCAGCAACACAGTGACTTTGCGAGGACAGAATATGCAGATTGAGGGCACAGCTGTTTTTTTTTTTTCTGAATGTCATTATTTATTCATGTTTTATATAGCAGTTTGTAACATCGGTGTTTTACAGCCCAACAAATGTCTAGGAAATTACCTGCAGACCTAACTTTTTTGGTGTAACCTAAAACAGTCAACAAGGTTTAATCAGATTAGATAACATTTTTGAATTCAATTAGAAACTTCATTAGAATTTATCACATAAAACACATTTTAGATTACCAGTATTTTTTAAGCAGTAAAGTTATTCATCTTTGATGAAAAACTGCTGATATTACAAATGAGGACACTCTCTGCCTTCATGTAATGCCCATTTAGATCTGAGATATTATAAGAATTAATATAATGTTTTTTTTTCTTGCTACATTTTAAGCAATGAAACATATTGCTCACATTTTTAAGAAAGACTTACTGATTTAGGTCCAACAGAACCAGTGCTTAATTACTGATGTTGTTGCTGTCAGGTGAAATGTCAATAATATAAATATAAATAATGTTATAAATAACAGCTTTATATTTAATTCTAACATAAAATGTATTTATCTGTAGTGTAAAGAAAATAAGATTTTTTTAAGTCTTTTCTGGTGTTTAACTCTGGTAAGAGAAAAATGACTCAATGCTGGTAATGTTGATGTTAATGTCCTTATATATGACAATAACAATAACATAAGAAAAAAAATGTAGGAATGCAGTTCAATCGGATTTTGCCCTCAATAAATTTAAAAAGAAAGTGTGATTCTTTTTCATGTAATCCCAATATTCTTGTTGTTTGTAGCATGTAGATTTGATTAGTAGCTCTGTGCAATTATGTAAATCTCCTGCTGCATATTTAAACAGCAGGCACGAGTCAGTTTATACATTCATCTGATCACTAGAGAGAGTGAAGAATCGCTTCAGTTCATTCAAACTGTGCTGTGAAACAAACCATGATCTCTTCATCTTTAGTGCTGCTTCTGGCAGTGATATCCTGTAAGTTTAGTCTACTTTCTGTGTGATACATTAATTTGTTGCTAAAAAGCTTGTTAACAGTTTTTAAACGCCATGCTCTCTTATTAACTGGTATTATTTGATTTGATACAGGTATTGATTCATATGAACTCACTCAGCCTGAGTCTCTGATTGTCCGTCCTGATGCTACTCTCACTATCAACTGTAAAGTCTCATATTCAGTTACAAGCTATAATACAGCCTGGATTCGTCAGCCTGCAGGAAAAGCTCTGGAGTGGATTGGAATCATCTGGACTGATGGAAGCTTAGCCTACAAGGATTCCCTGAAAAGCAAGTTCAGTATCACCAGAGACACGTCCAGTAACACAATAACACTGCAAGGAAAGAATATGCGAGCTGAAGACACAGCTGTGTATTATTGTGCCAGACAAACACAGTGACAGACACCAACAGCCTCCCTGTACAAAAACATCATATTCATATTACAAATGAAAAGTGTTTCTGATTGCTTTCATTAACAGTCTTTTCACAGAAACAAAAAGGTTTTCAAATATCATAATGACATTAGACAGTAATTCAGCTGGTACAACAAAATTCCATTAAAAATAGTCTCTTTATCTTTACGGTTAAACTTTATTTTGATAGTCCACGTTAGACATTCTACTAACTATAAGTAACTTTGCAACTACATGTCAACTAATTATCATTAATGTGCAACTACATGTCTACTAATTCTCAGAGTAGACTGTTAGGTTAGGTTTAGGGTCAGTAGAATAAGTTGACATGTACAACCCCAAATCAGAAAAAGTTGGGACAGTATGGAAAACGCAAATAAAAAAAAGTAGTGTTTTCTAAATTTACTTTGACTGGTATTTCATTGCAGACAATATGAACAAAATATTTCATGTTTTGTTTGGTCAACTTCATGTCATTTGTAAATATACATCCTTTCCTGTCATTCAGACCTGCAACACGTTCCAAAAAAAGTTGGCACAGTAAAGCATTTACCACTTTGTAATGTTGTCATTCCTTTTCATAACACTTAAAAAGACGTTTAGGGACTGAAGACACCAAGTGATGAAGTGTTTCAGGTGCAATTTTGTCCCATTCTTCCTGCAAACAAGTCTTAAGGTGGGCAACAGTACAGGGTCTTCGTTGTCACATTTTGCGCTTCAAAATGCGCCACACACTCTCTATTGGAGACAGGTCGGGACTGCAGGCAGGCCAGTCAAGTACCCGTACCCTCTTCCTCTGCAGCCAGGACTTTGTAATGTGTGCAGAATGTAGTTTTGCATTGTCTTGTTGAAATATGCATGGACGTCCCTGGAAAAGATAGGGAACATATTGTGCTCCAAAATCTCTATGTACTTTTCAGCATTAATGGTGCCATCACAGAAGTGCAAGTTACTTTTGCCAAGGGCACTGACACAACCCCATACCATGACAGACCCTGGCTTTTGGACTTGTTGCTGGTAACAGTCTGGATGATCCTTTTCTTCTTTGGTCCGGAGCACACGGCGTCCATTCCTCCCAAAAAATACCTGAAATACTGATTCATCCGACCACAGTACACGTTTCCACTGTGTGATGGTCCATCCCAGATGCCGCCGAGCCTGGAGAAGGACACTGTTAACATAGGGCTTCCTTTTGGCACAGTACAGTTTTAACTGGCATTTGTGGATGTAACTACATATTGTGGTACTTGACAAAGGTTTGCCAAAGTAGTCCTGAACCCATGTGGTGATATCGCTTATAGATGAATGACGATTCTTGATGCAGTGCCGCCTGAGGGATCAGAGATCACAGTTGTTCAGCTTAGGCCCTTGTCCTTTACGCACTGAAATTCCTCCAGATTCCTTAAATCTCTTAATTATGTTATGCACTGTTGAAGGTGAAATATTCAAATCTCTTCCTATCTTTCTCTGAGGAACATTGTTTTTAAACATTTCAAAAATTTTCTCATGTATTTGTTGGCAAACTGGCGATCCTCGGCCCATCTTTGCTCCTAAAGGACTAGACCTTTCTTGGATCCTGCTTTTGTACCAAATCATAATAACAATCACCTGTTGACATCACCTGTTTCAAATCACATCATTATTTAACCAATTTACCTCATTACTTGCCCTAAATTGCTCCTGTCCCAACTTTTTTTGGAATGTGTTGCAGGTCTGAATGACAGGAAAGGATGTATATTTACAAATGACATGAAGTTGACCAGACAAAACATGAAATATTTTGTGTTCATATTTTCTGCAATGAAATACAAGTCAAAGTAAATTAAAGTGATTTAGAAATCACTACTTTCTTTTTTTATTTGCGTTTTCTATACTGTCCCAACTTTTTCTGATTTGGGGTTGTACTTGCAAAGTTTCTCATAGTCAGTATGTTGAAAATTGTTGACCCATCAAAATAAAGTGTTAGTAGATATTAAGCAGACGGTCTCCTAATACTCTAATGACTGCTAGTTGACATGTAGTTGCAAAATTACTTACTGTTAGTAGAATGTCTAGAGTGGACTATCGAAATAAAGTGTTACCATCTTTATAATTGTATGTAAGATATGAACTGAAAAGGTGTAAAGATATTCAAATTGAAGATCAACTTTTTTTAACAGTAGTAGCCAGAAATAAAAGCTTGCAAGCATCATGAAGACAATTTGATGTAATGGATGTATAATCATTGGATAAGCATTACTGAAAGGGCCAAAGTAATTTACTGATTCTTAAGAACCACAGAACAAGGGAACATTTTCAAATATACACAAATAACCCCAAATTAACCATGGTTTTCTATAGCCATGGTATTTGTACAACTGTGGTTATACAAATGTAATCAATACGAAAAACAAATAAAAAACAAAACAAAACAAAACATAATACACTTTTACTAGGCCTATAATAAAACCATGGTTAATATTAATTTTGTTGGGGTCCTTCTGTTGTGGTCTGTGCTACTTACAGTGCATTTCTGTATTTGGTTGTGTTGTGAGTATTTGAAGTGCGTTTCTGTTTTTGCAACACTTTTTTGTTTTTGGATTTGTTCTGAGTATTAGCAGCGCATTTCTGTATTTGGATGTGTTGCAAGTATTTGCAGCATATGTGCTGTCAAACTGATGACGATGTTTTCTTAATTTGCTGGTGATTTTTCTATTTGCATGTGTTTTCTGAAGTTGCAGCGATTTGAGCTCTCTCAGCCACCGTAGATTATAGGCAATTATAACTTTCACTTGATTTAGGTGTTTAGGTGACTTCTGTCTCCAAAAAGCCTGGAGAAACTTTGACTCTCTCCTGTAAAGGATCTGGATTTAATTTTGGACAGTACAGCTTGCACTGGATCAGACAGTCGGCAGTGAAAGCACTGAACTCGATGGGTGCTATCTGGTATGACACCAGTAAAATAGTGTATGCTAAAAGTGTAGAGGGATGAATAGAGATAACTAGAGATAATTCAAACAGCATGGTGTGTCTGAAAATCTCTGGTTTGACAATGGAGGATCTAGCTGAATATTACAGTGCAATAAATAATCGACGATGCAGAAAAAGCACTGAGCTATAAAAAAAATATGTCAGGGAGAGGAAAAAAGCAGTTGATGCTGCAGCGAAGTGCAACTTTGAGCCAAAGAAACAGACCAAATAAAGATACCTTCTGCTAAAGGATCGTATACCGACCCATATTTCCCCAGAGCATATGCTGTTTAAATGCAATGATCACTGATATATCTGCACTGAATGATACTGAAATAAATAACCCAACAAAATTTATTAAGTTTAATTACATGTGTGTTGCACTGTTTATATCAATCTTAAATCATATTTACTGGGTTGCATATGCAGAACTGTATGCAAATACCCCCCCCCCCCCCCCCTTTATTTTAGTATTAAGATGAAAAGAAGCAGCTTGTTTTCACACGTCTCAAACCATGATCTTCTTGTCTCTCTGGTTGTTGCTGCTGCTGGAAGCTGTTTCTCGTAAGTCTTCGTAACTTCTATAGATACTTCATAATAAAAATACTATGGTTATACATAATTATATCTCATGGCCATATTTTCCCTCTCAGGTGTCCACTGTGTTGAACTGACACAGACTGATACTATGGTCTTAAGTCCTGGTCAGGTTTTGACACTGTCCTGTAAAATCTCTGGATATTCAGTGACTGACAGCAGCTACTGCACTCACTTCATTCGGCAGCCTGCAGGAAAAGCTCTGGAATGGGTTGGAAGGATGTGTGGTAGCGGTAACACATATTACAGTGATGTAGCATATTTGCTTTATGAGATGAACATAATTAATCATAACGGGTTATCAATTATATATCCATCTTCAGGAATTAGCTGTAGTATTAATAGTACAATAAAATGATTAGTTCGTCCGCAGTACGGACCCTTCTCTCAACTCTAAGGAAAATTATTCCTCTGGCCACGACAAATAATTTCCTTAGTGAAGCATCGCTCCGAGCATTGTAGCAAGATCGGACGTTAAAGTGACTTAGTTCTGAGAGCAGCAGACACAGACAACCAAGTGTGAATACATATGGATGTTTATTAAACTACACTACAGGGGAACATGTAACATAGAACTAGACACAGACATACACACATTAAACATGGATGCCAACGCAAGGAAGGCACGGAGAGAGAGAGAGAGAGAGAGAGAGAGAGAGAAAGAGAGAGAGAGAGAGAGAGCGCTCGCGCGCAAGAGAGAGTGTGGCAGGATTTTAACATCAGCTAACTACAACCTGGGTTTGAACCATTAGAAAATCATATCACCTTAATTAAAAGGGGTCGAAGCCTAGAAGCGCATCTAGATAGTTAACAAGCGGTTACTTGCATGGTTTTTGTGGGTGCTGAGTAAAGTATCCTGGTGCATGTATAATGCGTAGATTCCCGGGGGGGATTCCTTTTGGAGTAAAAGCTTCGTCCTTCCAGCCATGGGTTGATTAGTCCGAAGTGAGTTCCCAAAGTTACCGAACTTAAAATTGCCAGAAGATCGGGCTTCCCCGGAAGGGGAGCCGCGAGGTTTCCCAGGTGATAAGTGTAGAAGAGAGAGAGGGAACTGTGCGTGGGCTCTTTAAAGTCTGCGAAGAGTCACGCCTCTCAGGATGGGCTTGACCAATGAGAAAGGCTGAATTTCCAAGCGGGAGTTTGGAAATACTGGGGGTTTTATGGACCTTTGTCTGAGAGCATGGTAATACACAAAAGGGGTTGGATTGAAAGTTATTATACAAACTATTAAAGATTATTAGGACACTGATATGTTGCATAGGTATCAACATGTAATATTCACTCTCAATTAGATCATCCGAAGACGGATTGATAGAGACCAAACATGTTACAGTCAGAGTGATATTAACTATTGATCTATTATAAGCATGAATAAAACAGTATAAAACACACAAAAACAGTAATAATATACACAATGACTTAATGATATGTGTGCTCATTCAAAGAAAGGTTTTCCTATGAATTAATTAGAGAAGAGTCCATTTTATGGCATAATGTCCTTTTCCTAGAGTGGATATGAAGTGAGTGTTGCTTGCGCGACCATTTGCATTCCTCTGAGCAATAAAACTAGTGTTATCTGATGGGTTGCCATGGCACCGGG
Organism: Acrossocheilus fasciatus; assembly: GCA_036784905.1. Lineage (NCBI taxonomy): Eukaryota > Metazoa > Chordata > Actinopteri > Cypriniformes > Cyprinidae > Acrossocheilus > Acrossocheilus fasciatus. The sequence goes on along the minus strand of JAXUIB010000029.1, from coordinate 386,280 downwards.
GGTGGTCTGGCGGCGTCTGCAGACATAGGGGCACCAAAGATTGTGTATTGGGTGAGGGGTCTGTGATTATTTGTTAATCAAATAACTAGTTTCATTTGTTAAATCAAATGAGAAATTGTGTCTGATTGGTCCAAATGCTACAGGTCTGTGATTATTTGTTAATCTAATAACTAGTTTCATTTGTTAAATCAAATGAGAAATTGTGTCTGATTGGTCCAAATGCTACATAATTCCCCTCTTTCGAACGTTGTTGTCCGTCCAATAGACAACAACGAGCGACGTTAAAGATGCAGAACAATCAGACTTGCACCTGCCACTCATGGCGGGGAGCCAGTGGTGGCTCTCTGGCTGTTGGTTGCCTCCAGGAGTGGTTGTGGTGCCGTGGTGGATGCTGTCAAGTCGAAAGCTGTGGAAATGTAGGCTGTAGTAAGGTGCGGATCCTCGAGCTGGTGCAGCAGGTGTCGAGGCAGTGTCAGCTGTCATCCTGAAGTGAGTTGGTCCGGGTCAAATGGTTGTTGATGCTGTTAGCCAGAAGGCTATCTGTGGTACCCGTGGTGTGGAACAGCCGGGTTAGGCTCTCACTGGTGAGAGTGCAGGTGGTTGTTAGCCCTCTGTTCTGCTGGAACATTACCATAAATCTGATGTTTGCGGTGTCGCTTTGCTTTTGTGGCGGCACCGACTTGAGCTTGCCTGAGTTGTGTTGGTAGAGGTTTCGCTGTCGGGCATGTGGGCCGTTGCTCAACCCAACGTTGTCTGGTTGCTTCTGGGGTGTCGACTGGTTTTAAGGGATGCTCCTCCCTTGGAGGGGTCTGATGCTGTGTTGCGTCAGGCAAGGAGTCAGAAGTTTGTCCTTCGCAGTACTCCTCGGTAGAGTCTATTTCAAAGAGCTCTTTTGCCAGTATCAGAAGCTCCTGTAACTCAGAAGTAGGTGTGTCCGGCTGTCCTTGTGCAACATCCGTTCGGCACCTGTGTGAAGGGTGGAGGAGGATGTTGTGGGGGACTGTCGTTGGACATACCATGGTGTTCGCAGGATGAGGATGGCCTTTTCCATGGTTCCTGCCAGTGGCTGGTCTGGGACCTGGGTCTGTTGCCATGGCAACGGCTCTTTCCTCTGCTGGCTAGTGGCTTTCTGTAGAAGGGCCTGGCATTGTGGCAATGCTGGGTGCCTTCTGGCGCCTGTTTTGGATTCTGGGTTGTGCAGTTCAGATTCAGTGGGGTCTTACAAACACCTTTGGTAGAGGCCTTGTGCTTGTTAAAGGCCTTCTGTGTCAGGTCACGCAGTTGTTGAACTGGCATTGTGGGGCAGGCCCTAATGCCTATATGGTGACTTACAATGGGGTGGAGGTTTCGGATGAAAAGGCTCTTAAAGCCAGTGTCTTCCTCCATCCCAGGTTCACTGCGAGCTCCGTAGTAAGCTCGTCGAAGTCTGTGGTAGTAATCACGGGGAGTTTCATGACGGCCCTGTTCGATGGCTAAGGTAGCGATCAGTCCGTGTTCGAATTCTGGGTCTGAGAATTCCTTTTTGATAGCTTGTTTAAACTGCTGGTAGTCCGATTGGATGTGTCCTGGCTGTCGAGCCAGGAAGCGTTGCACTTCTGGGCTGCAGGTGATCCAGAGTAGATCTAGTCTATCTTGGTGGTTCACACTGGTCCACGGTTGCAGGAAAAAGTCAATCTCTCTTAAGTAAGAGTAAACATCATATTCTCCTGCCAGTTCTGGCGTGAGTGCAGGGATGTTTCTGGCCATTCGGTTGAGGTCTTTGAGTGTCACTCCATGTGCTGTTTCAGGGCTCGCCTGAATAAATCCCTTTCCTTCTGCAGCTGCAGAGGTTTTCAGGAAGCTGACTTGTGAAATGTTAGGCAGAAGACTTTGGCTCCCCCCTTCGTATCTGTGTACAGGAGTGAGGGGATTTGCACTGCTGGCTGTGTGACGTGCAGCAGGGTGCCTTTTATTTGAATCCATGCACAGCCGGTAGGACTGTTTCAGTTCTCTCTGAACCATGTCAAGCTCCTCGTTAATGCTGCAGAATTGCTGAGTCAAAGTTTGGACTTCAGCTCTGGCTGCATGTATATGGACTGCTAAGGCCTTAGTTCTGGTGTCCCTATCATTAAGTTCCACATACGCTGTTTTTAACAGTGTCTTTGTGTGAAACAATTCTCTTTCCAGGTCCTGTCTGGTGGCTTTTTCATACTGCGCTTGGTGTCCAGCACATGGTGCGTTGTGGGTATGCATTAACCTGACCCCCTTTGTCACTGTGTCACCACAAGCTTTGGCACAGAGTGGGCATCAGGGACACATTATGCAATGTTGCTCAGCACATGTAGCATGTGTGTGACGTCATGCCGCAGTTTGAGGGCTGGAGCAGCAGGAAGTCGAGTAGATGTGATAGGGTGGTTGGAGGGGTTAGGGAGGTGGTAGAGAATAAGTTTTATTGTTCAGTCAGAGGTTTGCATTTAGGCAATGACATTTATGGATAGCTCTTAAGTTAGTGTCAGGGCTGCGAGGTGGGTAACCTGGAGGTGAAAGTTGGTTTTATTGTGGTTACGGCTGCCATGTCATGGGTGGGTGGGTGGGTCTTGGTTGAGGCCGTAGCTCACCATGCAATGCACTTGTGATGTTGTTGCACGCCTGGTACAGGTGTTGGTGCTTGACTGGCTTCCTGTTCATTGTGGCAAACTCATCTTTTTCCTAGCCAAGGAGGTGGCGTGCGAAGCTGAGATTGGCATAATTTGAGTCTGTGTAACTGAGGAGTTCTTTGATGCAGTTCTTGTGAGCTGATGCGATTTAAAGGGTTATCAGGATGGCTGTCACTTGTACTGTGATGACTGGGAGTCCAGCTTGAAGTGTTGCTGTGGTAGACTGGAGAATCACTGGATGATTCGTGGAGTGCAGAGCTGGGCTCTTTTGTCATCTGGGTAGTTAGTGCCCCGGTGGGAGCAGTGTTCTGCTGAAGTGGGCACCCCCCTTTAGTTCTGGCCATGTTGTTCATATAGACCAGGACTAAGGCAGTAGTTGGTGAATCCAGCTGTAAGATGAAACTCCTTGGGATGAGGGTAAATCAAACATGGTGTAGAGTGCAGATGCCATTTGAGTTTGATGATGTAATGTGGTCTTGAGTGAGTCCACATAGCTGACATCAGCTCTGCATCGTTGCTTCTTGTGAAGAGCAGCTTTGGCACTGGCAGTTTCGACAGGTGCAGGATGTCTCTTAGAAAAGGGGGTGTGGCTCAGAGTGGGGCCAGGTTCCCTCCATCCCCTTGAAGGTGTGTGCTTGAGGGTTTGGCCACGCTGTCTGTGTGTCACACTGTTGCTGTCAGTTCCCCTTTTGTGTATGCTGGTCGTGCAGTCTCATATCTTTGCCAGTGTAAACATCTGGTATGGTCTGGCCAGACATTCTTGCACTTTACAGGGCTTCTCCAGGGGGTTGCAAGGTCTCATAGGAAACTTGTGCACTTGCTTGCGAAGGCAGGTCTGGTGTGTGCTCGGTGAGTGCTTTGAAGCGTGTGAGGCTTCAGTCCATGTCCTCATGGCTGGCTGTGAGATTTTCCCGTGACCTCTGTGACCTGACAGTCTGTCTAGGTGACCTGTCTGGCTGGAGTGGCTGGGGTTCTTGCACTTCAGCCCGGAGATTCGGCTGTCTCACTTTCAGCAAAGGGTCAATGTGACCCAGCAGCTCTTTATCACTGAGAAGGTTGTATGCATGTATGGCTGCATGTTCGGTGCACACCTTTGGGCCTTAAGAGTTCAGTTCTGTTCCTGAGCTTCAGCTTGGGGTCTGCCCAAGAGTTGGAAGTGACATAAAAGTTGGATTTACTCCAGTGTCAGCAGAACTCCAAGTCTCGCCTTGTTTTCCAACATGCTGTTTCCTGGTTTTCCGATTGGGTTTCTCAGAAGTCCTGGTGTCGGGTTTGTGTGGTGACCGGTATGCTGACAGGTGTTGGATCATCCTGGATGTGCAGCCATCAGCGGAGGTGGCTGGGTGATGCCATTATCTGGCAATGGAACGGCTGGCTCTGTGGTCAGTGGCTGGTTAGCAGAGATGTGGGTGTGTGTGTTCAGCTGGTGGGCATTTTGGGGTTGTGTACACAGGGTGTACGGTCTCATGGAGCTGATGGTCAGGTGCAGGAGAGTTGACCGTGTGTTTATTTTGGCTTGTCGTGGGCGGTCAGCCGTCTGCTGATGTGCTGTTTGGGTGCCATGACCATCTGGCATTAGGATGGATGTCTCTGTTGTGAGAGACTGTTTGACAAGATCTGGGCGTTTCTTTTAGTAGGAGGGCTTTCTGGTAAGTTTCTTATGCCACTCGCAGTTAAAAGGAGTTTGAGAGTCTGATATGTCCTGTTTGCGCTGCTGGGGAGGCCACGTTTTATGTCCTCAGGATCTCTGTTGCTGGCCCGTGTGCACTCCAGAGTCAGTTCTGGGTACTGTGCAGGGATAGGCAGGATTTTACCAGTCTTTATGGAGGCAGCGCTGTGTTGTCTGTAGGCCATATGGGCTGAGTTCCGCAGATGTCAGGTGGTCATTGTGCGGGGGAAGACCATGGAGCTTGAATGGTGACTCACAATGTGATGCGGATTTTTGGGAGGAGGGAAGGTTCTGGAGTTGAGGCCTTCCTCCCTTGTGGCCTGTTCTGTTGTCTGCCGTAGACTCAGAGCTGGCTGTAGCAGGCTTCTTGTAAGTTTTGTAATCCGCTTTGACAGTTTCAGACTGCTGGTACAGGATGTTGTGTTTCAAGGCTGGAGGTGATCCTGAGCAGATAGTCTGTCTCGTGTGGTCACATTGGGCAGAGTTCGAGCATAAAAGTTCATGTTTTGCAGGCAGGCAAGTGTGGTGGCCTTCTGCAGGCCAGTTGGTTGGGGTCTGTGGGGCCACACGGTGTGTGTATCTGCAGTGATGCTCTGGAAGGGTCCCTGCCCCACCTGTGGTTGCTGGCAAGTGAGGTGTGAACAGTGGGCCTGGGCCTGCTTGTCAGGGGAAATTCTGTGTTGTGTTTTCCCTTTCTGTTCACCTTGTGGTCTGCAAGCCTATTTCAGTTCATTTGTGACATTGAGTTCGCCTTGGCTTTGTTGGTTGGCGTTTGAAGTTGTCTCGTCGCTGAGCAGAGACTTGGATTTCAGCTCGGCTGCTTGCAGGTGGCATTCACAGGCATTGTTTCAGTTCGCCTGGGTCATTACTTAAGAGAGCTTTAGCCTGCTGGAGCCTCTCTGGCTTCTATTCCAGCTGCTCTCTGTGCTCAGTGTCTGTGTGGGTTTTGTAGAGGCATCCTGAAACTTTCTACTTCCTCTTGTAGCTCCTTGTCCTCTTCATCCGCTGTCATTTGCTGGTCCAGCTGGCCTGGCGGTTCTGCACGCGCTCCCGGTCCTCCGGGCCTCCTTGTGGTTGAAGCATCTTTCGCTTGGCTTTAACTGGATGATGCGGTTGTAGGCAAGAGCACCGATGATCCTGGCTGGCTCTCTGTGGCTGTAGCCCTGGTTTGATCATGGTCTGTCTGCCAGTTCAGTTTGTCATCCAGCTGTTTCGCTCAGGTGCTGTAGATCAGGAGTGGTCCCGGACCGGAGGGCGTCTGTTGCAGTGCTTAGCCAAGCCGGATGATCTGGACACAGGTGGAGCACAAGTGGAGAGGGAAAAACACAAAACACCAATGCAAGTCCGCACACATTTAGTGAGCTAAAATATTTGGGCTATGTGTTGCATGATTAACTGGTGTGATCAGTTAGTGACGCAAACTAAACGCTTACATATCGTGGCTGCTAAGGCAGGAGTGAATAATTGGTGTGAGTGAGCACCGGAAAACTATGGGTAACACTGTTGATGGGTGATAACCTAGGGGGTCATTTAATGACTTAGGCTATTTGGTTTATCAATGTTATTACCAAGTATTTTCTGATGGTTCAAACAGGTTCAGTCTCCGGGCACACAAAAACAACCAAAACAAACAGAACCAAAATTAATAAAACAAATCAAAGTTCAAATTTAGAAAGGAATAGTGGGAAATCACGGGCTTACTACCACCTGCAGGGGCTGTGACAAGGACTGGGGAGCGGGGCTCTTGTACTGCCTAGGGGGGTGATGAGAGAGATAGCTGGACAGACCAAGCACGCTAAAGCAGAGAGGCGCTCTAGTCCTCTTCACGTTTCATATTGAGTGAGTGGCTATATCTTAGGTGTTGTTAGGCTTGGTGATGAGCTGAGGTTACCCGGGTGAGCCCCAGTGATTGGGCCGTCTCCCTTGACTCTCCCGAGCACGCAACTGCAGGGGCTCCTGATCACTCGCACCCATGGCACCCGGTGGCAACCACTCAAACAGCAATGCCTTTTGGCACAATGTTGCATCACTCAAGTGAGGGAGGCTCAACGACTAGCTGGCACAGCCAAAATTGGGTTTCGCCTGTGGGTCCCAAGTTACACGGACCCCTTTTGGGCCTCGAACTATGGATGAGTTCGCTCCTCTCAAAAGGGTGGACCACCGTGTAACTTCACAGGGTAATTAACCAAAATTGCCCTTATGTGTCAGTCAGTATGGTTGATACAACACTTGAGGTACCCCATTGCTGATGTTGTGCTGCGTGTTGCCACTCGGAGTACAGGGGCAGAGGTATCCGAGGCGCCCCCCCCCCCAGTACATGTCGGGTAGGTCAGGCAGACGAGTCCCGTCCCCGAGAATTCCCCATGGATGACTCGTCAGCTTACTGCCAAGCACCAGGGGGCACCAGGGGGCTACCTAACATTGAGAGGGGACAACAGAAAGATTAAGCATCTAGGATGAAGCAGCTTGATGCCAATGAGCAAGGGAATCAGACGTGTGACGGCGGGCCACTAATAGATTTGGAGGCTCATTGTGCACCGCAGTGGCTAGCATTACCTATGCCTATAGAGGAAGGAGAGGAAAAGGGTAACAAAATAAAATTGAAAATTGAAAACAAAGTTAAAATGTCCTAATTGCGTAGGAAAGTAAATGGAAAATTGTTTTAAATAGATTTAAAATCTAAGTCAATTCAATTTTGCTCAATGGGTGTAGCTAGACTTAAGACTGGAGTAGATTAAATAAAATAAGCCCAAATAAAATAAATAAATAATTGCTGCAAATAACACGGTAAAATAAAATACACAAATCAACCAAAGCATGTGTGGGAGACCAAAGTAATCGATAGCCCAGCAGAAGGTGGAACAGAAAGAAGCTGTAGAGGTAGGGGTACATGTTACATTTTACACACACTGTCTCTAAGTGTCAGTCGGATGATAACAGCTGAGGTAAGGGCTTTAGCCTCTATCCATGTAGGGCCGTTAGCGCGGTAGCTTCGTCTACATGCAATGGTCTGTTTACATTAGTCTGTGACATATGCGCTGTCTTGAGTTTGAACCGGAAAGGGCTCGCTATCGCCTTCCGGGGTCAGATGTTGCTAAGAAACCGATGCACGCTTAACAACCGGTGTGCGCAAAGCACTTGAGCCAGATGTAAACATGCATGGGAATCTCTCGCTCAGCCAGACGTGACCTGTCGTTCACACTTCATTCATAACTTACACAGCGCGTTCACTTCACGGACAATGGCAAAACATTACACCATTAAATCGACTAATTGCATCACATCAGTGGATTAATACGAATGCAATGACACGCGACAATAAGCAGAAGAAATACTGTAGTGAGATTTTTTTTTTTTTTTTATCACACAGCTAAAATTTAAGCCGCTGTCCTGAAGAGATTTTATCTGTTCAGGAGAGACTTACGCGGTTTACAACGAAACCCGAAAGTGGGGATTTTCTTTATCCAATATCAAATAGATTTCATCTAAAACTCTATGCACTGCCGATCTGACATTTACTAGTTGGATATGGGACTTATGCTGTTCAAAACTGAAAATGGGGATTCTTTGCCCAAGATCATAACTTTAATATAAAAAAAAATATATTATATATATATATATATATATATATATATATATATATTTATATATATTTATACGCACTGCCGATCTGGGATTTCTTCGCCAGGTATATGGGACTTGTGCGGTTGTTGCAAGTGCAACAATTACTTGATCAAGATTTTAAGACTCCCGGTTATCATTAATCCGACACTGACCTGCAGTAAGATTAATGTTGCTCGGGCGAGGGGGCACGCATTAGTTAGCTACGCTAATGGTTAAACCCACGGGAGTAATAGTCTAGTTGTATGGCATCGGAACACCAATGGCATCAATCTAGCTATATAAAATATAAGGCCTTAATTTTAAGATAAGCGAGGAACATCGCTCGCTATCTTCTTCACGCTAAAAGAGGTTTTCTTCGCTCGATTTAGGGCGGTTAAAATAGCATTAAGACACACTATAAAAGGTTTCGTCGTTTTATAGGGTCCAATTTATAAAACTGCAGTTAACTTAAGTCATTAACAGCGGCTGTTTCTCAGCGAGAAACTCGAGAACTGTTAAGGCACGGAAAGTGGGCGTGTAGCCTACATTCATTCACAAAAAGACGCAGTTGGATAGTAGTCTTGGTTTGAATAAACACACATAAGAAACACACAATTGTTACTGAGTCTGCTCACGGAACTAGGTTTAGAACGTTGCTCTAAATTTCTCCACCATCTGTAGCATATTTGCTTTATGAGATGAACATAATTAATCATAACGGGTTATCAATTATATATCCATCTTCAGGAATTAGCTGTAGTATTAATAGTACAATAAAATGATTAGTTCGTCCGCAGTACGGACCCTTCTCTCAACTCTAAGGAAAATTATTCCTCTGGCCACGACAAATAATTTCCTTAGTGAAGCATCGCTCCGAGCATTGTAGCAAGATCGGACGTTAAAGTGACTTAGTTCTGAGAGCAGCAGACACAGACAACCAAGTGTGAATACATATGGATGTTTATTAAATTACACTACAGGGGAACATGTAACATAGAACTAGACACAGACATACACACATTAAACATGGATGCCAACGCAAGGAAGGCACGGAGAGAGAGAGAGAGAGAGAGAGAGAGAGAGAGAGAGAGAAAGAGAGAGAGAGAGAGAGAGAGAGCGCTCGCGCGCAAGAGAGAGTGTGGCAGGATTTTAACATCAGCTAACTACAACCTGGGTTTGAACCATTAGAAAATCATATCACCTTAATTAAAAGGGGTCGAAGCCTAGAAGCGCATCTAGATAGTTAACAAGCGGTTACTTGCATGGTTTTTGTGGGTGCTGAGTAAAGTATCCTGGTGCATGTATAATGCGTAGATTCCCGGGGGGGGGGATTCCTTTTGGAGTAAAAGCTTCGTCCTTCCAGCCATGGGTTGATTAGTCCGAAGTGAGTTCCCAAAGTTACCGAACTTAAAATTGCCAGAAGATCGGGCTTCCCCGGAAGGGGAGCCGCGAGGTTTCCCAGGTGATAAGTGTAGAAGAGAGAGAGGGAACTGTGCGTGGGCTCTTTAAAGTCTGCGAAGAGTCACGCCTCTCAGGATGGGCTTGACCAATGAGAAAGGCTGAATTTCCAAGCGGGAGTTTGGAAATACTGGGGGTTTTATGGACCTTTGTCTGAGAGCATGGTAATACACAAAAGGGGTTGGATTGAAAGTTATTATACATACTATTAAAGATTCTTAGGACACTGATATGTTGCATAGGTATCAACATGTAATATTCACTCTCAATTAGATCATCCGAAAACGGATTGATAGAGACCAAACATGTTACAGTCAGAGTGATATTAACTATTGATCTATTATAAGAATGAATAAACAGTATAAAATACACAAAAACAGTAATAATATACACAATGACTTAATGATATGTGTGCTCATTCAAAGAAAGGTTTTCCTATGAATTAATTAGAGAAGAGTCCATTTTATGGAATAATGTCCTTTTCCTAAAGTGGATATGAAGTGAGTGTTGCTTGACCATTTTGCATTCCTTTGAGCAATACAACTAATGTTATCTGATGGGTTGCCATGGCACCGGGGGTGGTCTGGAGGCGTATGCAGACATAGGGGCACCCAAGAATGCGTATTGGCTGAGGGGTCTGTGATTATTTGTTAATCTAATAACTAGTTTCATTTGTTAAATCAAATGAGAAATTGTGTCTGATTGGTCCAAATGCTACAGTGATAAACTGAAAAGTAGATTTCAAGTTACCAGAGAATCTTTCAGCAACACAGTGACTCTGCGAGGACAGAATATGCAGACTGAGGATGCAGCTGTGTATTACTGCGCCAGAGAGAGAGCACACTGTGATACAAAACACAAGCAGTTCTGGTCATAAACATCTTGAAAGAAAAGAGCAATAAAACGTCCCCATACATACATACATACATCAGTGTTTTACAGCCCAGCAAACGTCCAAAAAATTACCTACAGACCTTACTTTGTTGGTGTAAATTAATGGTACAATCAAGTTTATTTCAATTAAAATATATTTTTGACTTGAGCAAAACCAATTCATTAGAAGTTACCACATGAAGGACATTTTTAGATTACTGTTTGCTATGTATAGTCAGTTATAAAGTGAAAGTTTATGTCAAAGTTATTCATCTTTGAAGAGAATACTGCTGATATTACAATAGAGGGCACTGTCTGCCTTCTGTGATGAAATTTCTGCAGATCAGGGATGTTGTAGTATTAATGCAACATATTAAAACATATCGCTAACATAGTTGAATTTTATTTATTTACTTATTTCTGATGTAGGTCCAACAGAACCATACTTTTAAAATGACGGTTATTACAGTTAACTAAAACTAAAACCATAAAAAACCGCACACATTATTACTTGAAATAAAATACAACCTATTTAAATGAAATATAAAAAAGTACATTTATTTTGTTTCAGATAGCTGCCAAATCAATAAACCTCATTTTCATGTAGTTTGCCTTGATGTAATAAAATAACTAAAAGGAAAAACTATAGAAAATAAAAAATAAAACTATATAAGTTAAGTCGTGACGTATTGTCAAGTATGGTGAGCCATACTCGAAATGGTGGTCTGCATTTAACCCATCCAAGTGCACACACACAGAACACATAGACATATTAAAATATAAATAATAATAATAAAAAAACAATATGACAAATATTACTTGTTGCTGTCAGATTTAGACAATAAAATAATTGTATAAACATAAACAATATGTGAAATAAATAATTTACAATCTGTAGATTGTAAATTATTGTAAATTAAAGAAAAAATAACATTTAATGCCATGTTTTAAAAACAATAAATTTGATTTTTATCACTTCTAGGTGTTCAACTGGTGTTCAAAAAAATCTCTCAGTGTTAGTAATGTTGATTTAAGAGCCCTGATATAATAATAATATAATAATGATAACATGAGAAAAAAATTCAAATAAAAAAAATAGAATAAGAATGCAGTTCCATTAATTTACATCAGAGCTTGCCTCATTAAATTTATGTATTGCATGATTAGATAATGGAATAATCCAAATTATTTTTCATGATAGTTTAATCTTGGTAGTTTAAATTACTTACTTACATTGTCTGCAAACTGTCTACATTTTCTGCTCATATACTCTATCCTTGTAAATAACAACTTAATTAAATTCACAGCTAAAAGCCTTGTTTAAAATAATGTCCAGGACAGTGTGATGCATGTGAAGTTCATTAACATCTCTGTGTGATTATGTAAATATCCTGTTACATATTTAAACAGCAGGCACGAGTCAGTTTATACATTCATCTGATCACTAGAGGGAGTGAAGAATCGCTTCAGTTCATTCAAACTGTGCTGTGAAACAAACCATGATCTCTTCATCTTTAGTGCTGCTTCTGACAGTGATATCCTGTAAGTTTAGTCTACTTTCTGTGTGATACATCATTTTGTTGCTAAAAAGCTCGTTAACAGTTTTTAAATGTCAAACTGCCTTATTAACTGGTATTATTTGATTTGATACAGGTATTGATTCATATGAACTCACTCAGCCTGAGTCTCTGATTGTCCGTCCTGATGCCACTCTCACTATCAACTGTAAAGTCTCCTATTCAGTTACAAGCTCTCATACAGCCTGGATTCATCAGCCTGCAGGAAAAGCTCTGGAGTGGATTGGAATCATCTGGAATAGTGGAGGCTTATACTACAAGGATTCCCTGAAAAGCAAGTTCAGTATCACCAGAGACACGTCCAGTAACACAATAACACTGCAAGGAAAGAATATGCGAGCTGAAGACACAGCTGTGTATTATTGTGCCAAAGAAACGCAGTGACAGACACCAACAGCCTCCCAAACATCATCATAATACAAATGAGGGCATATTACTAAATATTATTTTACATAATCATTATTTTATTTACTGAATAATGCAACTCTTTTCAACCAGTTAAAACATATATGTATAAAAAAAATACATATATTTATACGTAATAATATATTTGTGTATAACCGTATTTTAATTATTTACAGTGTTAATATTCACTGATATAATATTCATTGATTAACATCATTTCAGTTGATTGAAATGAGTTAACTGTTTCAATCAGTTTTAAAATTAATGAAAATATATAATCACTTACACACAGCAGAGCTGAATGGTTTGCTGAAACTATTCAACATCATGTAATCAGGGAGCAAACCAAATTGTATGACATTTGGTTATTTGCTGAATTGATAACCATTAATTTATCTGCCTAAAATATTAATAAAGCATGTGAATTCACTATTTTTTAATCAAGATAAAAACATGAATACAGCGTTACTGTAACAGAAGCACTTGTTCCCAGATGAGACTGTTTATTTTTTCAGTTTCTCTTTTTTTACTGTGATCTGTTCTGTTTGATTCAGTTATTAAGCAGCAGGGATACATAGGTTATCGAGCTGACACTGAAAACAGCACATACAATGCAACAAGTACAAAAGTAAAAAATTTAATGCACAAAATACTTTTATTAATTTGTGTCCTACAGAGAATTCTGTATTAGGCATATAACAGTAAATGAAAAGACACATATTTAGAATATAATTAACAGATTTTTCATCACTCAGACTGGTAATGGTTTGTCATATTGTTCTTTAATAGTTTGGCCCTTCAGTCATGATTGCACCTTTTGATCCTCCCAATGCAAATCAAAACAACCCTGAACATCTGTTTAGTATTTATGTGCTGCTGACTGGATCTGAAGTGTTACATCACCACTTTCAAGATGAAGAATGCACTCTGTTTACTGCTGCTCTCATTCAGCCTTCAACGTGAGTTTTCCTCATGTCTATTATCAGTTCTAGAGTAAAAAAAATAAATAAAATAAAATCAGTCTTTTCAATCTTCTTTTCAGGTATAAAATGTCAAAGTATGGAGTCCATTGAAAGCACAGTTGTGAAAAAGCCTGGAGAAACTCTGACTCTGTCCTGTAGAGGATCTGGGTTCAGCTTTGACTGCTGTAGCATGCACTGGATCAGACAACAAGCTGGAAAACCACTTGTGTGGATGGGACGTCTTTATAGTCATGGCAATAGCCATGACTTCTCCGACTCTTTCAGCAGACGAATTGAAATCACCAGAGATAATTCAAAGAGTATGGTGTATCTGAAACTATCAGGCCTGACAGCAGAAGACTCAGCCATGTATTATTGTGCAAAGCAAGCACGGTGACACAACAGTCTTGTACAGCTGAACAAAAACCACACTGGCTGTTTCATCTCTTGTTACTCAAAGTGAACAGGTGGCAGCAGAGAATAAAAAAAATCCATAAAATGCAGCCTAATGAGATGATATACCATCGCTGGAGATGGTATGCTGTGAAGTTCATTATAAAAGCTCAAACATTACACAGCACAAAGGCATATCTGACCCAAAAATAACCCAATGTGTGTCACTTTACAGTGACAAACTAAAAATCAGATTTTTAAGTTACCAGAGACTCTTACAGGAGCAAAATAGCTCTATGAATAAAGAATATGACAATACAGGACACAACAGTGTCTTATGATGCACAAGAGTGAACAAAAACCACAAGCAGTTCTGATCTGATTTGAACATCTTCAAAGAAAAGTACAAAAACAAATAAAAATCCTCATACATAGGAAAATGAAAGTGCATATGAATCATACCATATTTCAAGATCTTTTTCAGCATTTTTTCAGTGCACAAGTTCTCAAAGGACTCAAAAAGAATTAGAAAAGATGGAGAAGAAAATGATGTAAAATCAGTTCATGTCACGAGACAAAAAAACTAAAACATGTCATAAAGTCTCTGAGAGCAATAAATAATATGAATATTTTGAATATGTTTTGTAGCATGTGATTAGTAGCTCTGTATGATTATGTAAATCTCCTGTTGCATATTTAAACAGCAGGAACGAGTCAGTTTATACATTCATCTGATCACTAGAGAGAGTGAAGAATCGCTTCAGTTCATCCAAACTGTGCTGTGCCTGTTTTTAACATCATGCTCTTTTACTAAGAGGTATTATTTGATTTGATACAGGTATTGATTCATATGAACTCACTCAGCCTGAGTCTCTGATTGTCCGTCCTGATGCTACTCTCACTATCAACTGTAAAGTCTCATATTCAGTTACAAGCTATAATACAGCCTGGATTCGTCAGCCTGCAGGAAAAGCTCTGGAGTGGATTGGATTGATCTCGAGTGGTGGAGGCTTAGCCTACAAGGATTCCCTGAAAAGCAAGTTCAGTATCACCAGAGACACGTCCAGTAACACAATAACACTGCAAGGAAAGAATATGAAAGCTGAAGACACAGCTGTGTATTATTGTGCCAAAGAAACACAGTGACAGACACCAACAGCCTCCCTGTACAAAAACACCATCATTGTATTACAAATTAAAAGTGTTTTTGATGATTTTCCTCATTCTGACTTATACAGATGCACAGAAATAGTTTGAAGCTTATCAAAAAATTATAGACATTAATTCAGCTGATAAAACAAAAACAAGCGACGGCAAGCCTAATTAATTGAAGTAAATGCATAATTTTATTAACAAATATAATTTGCACCAAAAATAAAGAAATTAATAAAAACTTAACAATCAAATTTTGCAGTTCATAACAAAATATTGCTTAAGCATCATGAAAATAATTGGATGTAATGAATTATGCAAATATTCCTCCTCCTCCTCCTCCTCTTTATTTGAGTATTAAGATGAAAAGAAGCAGCTTGTTCTCACACGTCTCAAACCATGATCTCCTCGTCTCTCTGGTTGTTGCTGCTGCTGGCAGCTGTTTCTCGTAATTCTAATAGCTTAGAGACACTTCAGAATAAAAATACTCTTGGTTATACATAATGTTGTCATATTTCTAACATGTCTATATTTTTCCCTCTCAGGTGTCCACTGTGTTGAACTGACACAGACTGCTTCTATGGTCTTAAGTCCTGGTCAGGTTTTGACACAGTCCTGTAAAATCTCTGGATATTCAGTGACTGACAGCAGCTACTGCACACACTTCATTCGGCAGCCTGCAGGAAAAGCTCTGGAATGGGTTGGAAGGATGTGTGGTAGCGGTAACACATATTACAGTGATAAACTGAAAAGTAGATTTCAAGTTACCAGAGAGTCTTCCAGCAACACAGTGACTCTTCAAGGACAGAATATGCAGACTGAGGACACAGCTGTGTATTACTGCGCCGGAGAGTCACAGTGACACAGAGCAGTTACTGCCTTGTTCAAAAACCACACTAACACTCGGCACACAAAAATACAGCTTTGCACTAAAATCTTCAGTATTTCTGATCCAGTTTCAGTTATATTTAATGTTCACAAAAATGAATACAAGTGTATTCTTGGCGCATTTCATAAAACCTCAGACCTCAGTTATATGACAAAAAGGCATTGTACCTCAGACTAAAAGGTTTCAGCCATTGGACCAAACAGCATTGCGCCTCAGACTGAAAGGTTTTCAGAAAAGAAAAAAAACAATGTCAAGTGTCAGGTCTTGTACAGTTAGGCATTGGGTGAAACAGCCTCAGACAAAAGACATCTTTGATGTCTTTGGTTGCTGTAAATTAATTCCGGTCAAAAAAATGGATACCCCATAATAGATATAATGGATACAACGGAATATATATAATTGCTGATAAGGTCATGATTGAATTGTTTATTTGTTGATCCATTCTCATTCTATGTCTTACCAAAGTAATTTATTATCAAGACTAATAAAAACATTCAAAATTAGATTGAAGCAACAGACATATATGGAGACAAGGGAGTGTCTACAATAAAAGAGACATATTTACTGATGTGTGACCCTCAGGAAACACCTGCGTTTCATTATTGCCTCTAAAAAAATAAGTAAATATGCATGTAAAGTTTCATAAGACTTATTTGAATTCTGTAACTACAAACCATATAGAAACCACTAAAATACATTCTGTTAAAGTTAACAACATGCTCATTCAAACATAAATAGAAGACAATACAATCAAGAAATTGCTATATCCTTATGTCTTCTCAGCAAGTGACATCAGAAGCAAATTATGTGAATCTGATGACTCGGTTTCTAATCCAAATTCTGCTAATCAAACTAAGCTTATGACATTCTTATGACATTTCAATAAAACTGAGATGATCATTTTCTCCTCACAGTATCACTTGTATTCCTGTCTTCACCCTTTCTATCTTCCTCCACTGTATGAGGGTCTCTGAGGACTTCTATTAATGTTGCTTCCAGATGGATAAGAGTTGTGTCTACTTTGATCATAATAATTTCGGGCTTTTGATTTTTGCCCTTCAATGTCATAAGACAGTTCAAAAGAGGGAGAAGATGTGTCAGAGGAACTTGCTGAGGAAACCCCAGGTAAATTATGCAAGATAACGCCATTATTAAAGACTCCAATAGAAGACTAGGAACACAATTAGAGCCGCACTGGTCACAGTCACAGCCGCTGTGTTGGTCCTACATGCACGTCGACTGTACTTCTGAGCCTTCACCATGTCTCCCTCATTCATCTCGCTTCTCGCCTTTAAAACAATAGAGGAAAACTGGTTAAAACTGAGTAAATTTGAGTATAGACTAACATTGTTCTAGAAAGAAACGTGGTTATCTCACTTACCTTTAATGAACATATCAATGCAGCAAAACCAAGAAACAAGCAGTTGCAAAACATGATGTTAAACACAGAGCAGCACATGCAGTCTTTTCCTTTCAATTTTACCCTCACATAGACGACTTCAGGTGAAAAGGAAATGTGGGAATTAGGTTAAACAAAACAAGGAATGTGGTGTATAATAGGGTTGTCATGATACCATAAAAATGTCTTACAATACTATACCAGCTTAGTTTATAATACAATTCTACAAAATGAATCAAAATTTAATAAATAAATAGATGTAAGTGAAAACAGACAATATTATTCTCTGAATATTTAATTAATGTGAATGAATGACTAGCTATTGTTATCCATGAAATGATCTAAAGAAAACTCATCTCAGCACTGCACAGAAGCTGCATGAAGTGACATTTAGATGTGGCATTTATTCATTTAGACCGTATTTATAATTGCATAAATAATGTTATGAGATTAATGTTTAAAATACTAAATTCTGAATATAGAAATATGTTGGAAAATAATGTAATATGCCTACTGTTAGACGGGAAACTTAAAAACGGCCAGCAGGTGGCAGAAGTTCGTGACTGAATCACTGAGTCATTCAAACGATTCTTTCAAAATGGCTGAATCCTTCAGGAGCGAATCAAATGACTGTTTTTATGAATGGCTTCTTAGTGAATCAGTGATTCGCCCAAATCAACGCGGATTTGGATTCGAACACAAACGAAACAAAAACAGCACTCTTTCTGGTGTCGTCGTATTGCCTAAGTGTCAGGAGCATTTTTTGCTCGCATATCTTGAAATTTCCGAGTTAGCAGCATGTATATTAAAACATAACATTATAAATAAATAAAAATATATATATAATGATTGATAAGAACCAAGTGCAAAGCCGCGATGGGACTGAGCGCGAATAGCTTCAGCGTCAGCGACTTTTTATTGTATAAAATCGCTGTCAATCAAACTGAGATACAGTCTTTCGACAGACCCTCCAATCATCACGCAGAAGCCCGGCGTCCAGGCCAGCCCACTCCTCCATTCACCCCCAGAGATGCTGAGCGTCCGTGGGCGGGACATAATAGCAGCATTTACCCAATGACCGTCTAGTTTCTAAGCACTGAAAAAAAAAAACAGTTCAGAGCAGCCCCATTGAAATCAATGGACGCTCGGCTTCAACAGAGAAATACACTGTATGAGAAGGAAATCGAGTCAGCCGACCTGCTATATGTAGCTGATTCTGAACGAACTTGTCTTCGAGATGAACGTGTTCTAACGCATTTTTAGTCAATAAAATGTTAACACAATAGTACATATTTGACCATTAATTTTTTGACATTATAGGGGAAGCTGAGCTTCCCTTGCATTCTTAAAGAAATCCCCACTGGTTGGTAGTTATATATGATTAAACACACAAGGTTAGATTAGATGTTTAAATTAAGCAATGAAACACAAGGTTTATTCCACAAACTGACCTATTTATGTGGTGGGTTTTCCACTGAGGGAACCAACATAGATCTACTTAATAATGAAGAAAAAAAAAAAAAAAAAAAAAAAAAAAAAAAAAAAAAAAAAAAAATATATATATATATATATATATATATATATACATATATTAAAAAAAGCATGATCATTTATCATTCAGGTAACATGTTCTCATAAATGTCATGAACTCAAATACAGTTTTGCTTACTTTATTAAGGTCCAATATGTTTTTCATCACTGCATTTACCAATTTTTGTTTCCATTTTTTTTTTTTTTCTGTGCAAAAGTAGAAAAAAGAAATGACAGATTGGAGGAGGAGTTCATGCAAAACTGTGATGTATAATTCCCATAAGTTGCATTGTGCCATAAGCCTGTTCACCGACTGTGGTTCTTGTAGAAGAGCATAAATCAGCAATGACAACTATTATCAATTTACTGTTATTACTATTTTTACATGGTATGTAACTCATTCTTAAATAATATTAATGATGTAGCATTACATACATTTTAGCAAGCTCACTATTGGGTTTACGTCTTTATAGTTTTACATTTTGCTGCCTTCTCAGTTTATTATATCTCTCTCTCTTCCACAGATATTCATTGTCAGACCTTCACTCAGTCTCAAGATGAGGTAAAAAGACCAGGTGAATCTTTTCGTCTGGTCTGTACCGCCTCTGGATTTACATTCAGCAGCTACTGGGCAGGTGTAGTGAGACAAGCACCTGGTAAAGGACTGGAATGGGTTGCAACTATTGGCACATCTAGTTCTCCAATCTCCTATTCCCAGTCAGTTCAGGGCAGGTTCACGGTGTCCAGATCTGATTCCAGCAGTCAACTATATCTACAGATGAACAGCCTCAAGACTGAAGACACTGCTGTGTATTACTGCGCTAGAGAGTCACAGTGAATGAGTTCAGTGTCAAAGCAATACAAAAACCACCATCTTTCCTGTTGACTTATTACTTATGCTCCAGATGTACGGTTATATTTCCAAGAGGTGGTGCTCTTATCAAGAAGTCTTAGTTCACGGTTTCGGACATCACTCATTGAATGTTTTCTTGACTGAGAAACAGACGGTCCAATTTTAAAAGTCTGACAAAAAGCCGGTAACACTTCAAGTCAAGTTCAAGTCAAGTTGAGCTTTATTGTCATTCCGCTACATGCGGGGCATACAGTGGAACGAAATGTCGTGCCTCACAGGACCACGGTGCTACATAGATACAATAATACAGCAGTGAAGTAAAACAATATAAACCTATACACAACTATCCTACTGATAGATTTGACTATAAATATGCTATATATAAAATATTTTTTTTTACCTATACATAAACTAAAAAATACAAACAATACAAACTATACGAGTGCTTCAGATAAATACTATACATGTGCGAAGAGAAACATTGTGAGTCAGCAGCTGGCTGGGGAGTAGTGCAGGATGATTTGTAGTGCATGAGCATGTAAACATACGTATATTACTGAGTCTTTTTGTGGGATTTGTGTACACACAGCAGTGTGTGTGAAAAGTGACTAGTGCGCATAGAGGAGGAGAGTGTGCTACTACAGGTGGTTTGTACAGGCCCACTCACCTGTGTGTAGCACACTTCGATTGCACAAAAAAAAGTTCCATAAGTTTCAGATGATCCATGTTACAGGAGGTAGGGGGTTTGTATGGGGGTTCAGAGAGGGGTGGGGAGATTTGAGTTCAGGGCTCTCACAGCCTGGGGGAAAAAGCTGTTGAGCAGTCTGGCAGAGCGGGCTCTGATGCTCCGGTACCGTCTTCCTGATGGTAGGAGCTGAAAGAGACTGTGGGAGGGATGTGTGGAGTCCTTCACGATACTATTTGCTTTGCTGGAGCATCGTGCAAGGAAAATGTCCAGGATGGAGAGGAGAGGGGCACCGATGATCCTTGCAGCTGTGTTCACTGTCCGCTGGAGGGTCTTGCGGTCTGCTGCGGTACAGTTCCCGTACCAGACAGTGATGCAGCTGGTCAGCACACTCTCAATGGTGCCCCTGTAGAAAGTGGTGAGGATGGGTGGAGGGAGACTTGCTCTTTTCAGCCGGCGGAGGAAGTGTAGGCGCTGTTGTGCCTTCTTGG
Organism: Acrossocheilus fasciatus; assembly: GCA_036784905.1. NCBI lineage: Eukaryota > Metazoa > Chordata > Actinopteri > Cypriniformes > Cyprinidae > Acrossocheilus > Acrossocheilus fasciatus. The sequence continues at coordinate 365,705 of JAXUIB010000029.1, read as the reverse complement.
AGAGTGACATGGTGTTGGTGGTCCAGGTGAGATCCTCTGTGATGTGCACACCCAGGAATTTAGTGCTGCTGACTCTCTCCACAGTCGAGCTGTCGATGGTCAGTGGGGGGTGGTCAACGGAGTTTCTCCTGAAGTCCATCACAACCTCCTTTGTCTTACTCACATTGAGGGACAGGTTGTTAGCGCCACACCATTCAGCCAGCTGTGCCACTTCCTCTCTGTAGTGCATTTCATCGTTGTTGCTGATGAGACCTACCACTGTTGTGTCATCAGCGAACTTGATGATGTGGTTGGAGCTGGACTTGGCAGTGCAGTCGTGGGTCAGCAGTGTGAAGAGCAGCGGGCTGAGCACACAGCCTTGTGGGGCACCTGTGCTCAGTGTGGTAGTGCTCGAGGTGTTGTGGCCGACACGGACTGACTGAGGTTTTCCGGTTAGAAAGTCCAAAATCCAATTACAGAGGGAGTTGTTAAGGCCCAGCAGGTTTAGTTTATTTATGAGCTGTTGTGGGATTATTGTGTTGAATGCTGAGCTGAAGTCAATGAACAGCATTCTAACATAAGAGTCTTTGTTTTCTAGGTGGGTAAGAGCCAGGTGGAGGGTGGAGGAGATTGCATCGTCCTTTATAATAATCGTCCTTTGCAACTTTATAATAACTGCACACTATGAATCATTAGTTAAACATTAGTAAATAGTCAATTCATCCTTTATAAAGCATTATTCCAAAATTAATAGGCATTAGTAAGCAGTTTATAAATATAGCTATAAATGTTTTGTTCTTGCGCATATCTATAATGTTTAATAATTGTATGTTCATACTTTATTAATTATCAATTTATCATTTCTAAATTATTACATTATTTAGGAACAAGTTATTTAGGAGTTGTGTTACATACTTCCCATCTAGGGCTGGGGAGCCAGTAACAAAACAAAAAAACATTAAATAAAAATATCTAAAGAAAAAAAAAACCTTGGAGAAAGAACCAGGGCATCCAACCTCCTGTCCCATAATCAACACAAACACCAATTCAAATTAATATCTTTTTAATTTGAATAAAGAAAGATAAACAGAAAAAATCGCACAGAAGAGGTTATCAAACATATAGGGAACAAAGACTTCAGGGGAGAGCTAGGCCAAAATAACAAGCAAAACCAAACTAACTAACCAAAAGATATTTATAAATTTCCTAGAAAGAGATAAACCAAAAATAAAAATACACAAAACTTCCCTCTCTTCCTATCTACCCATAACCAGGAGAAAAGAGGAGAAGTCCAAATAAAAATGGCACCCTCCCCCTACGTTCCCTAAAATAAAGAAAAAAACATAAAACGAAACTATTAAACACAGTTAACATTGAACAATAATAATCAAATGGTTTCAAACAACTTCAGGAGCCGTATGTATAAAGCCGCTCAGAGTAAAATTTTAGTCTTAAAGGGATAGTTCACCCAAAAATGAAAATTAGCCAAATATTTACCCACCCTCTATGTTGACCATACCCTTTTGACTCCTTCTGAGGCCATTACATAAAATATTTCCATCACAATTTCAAAAATATTTACATTTATATTCATATAATTTATATATATATGTATATATACAGTACCAAAAACTTTCATTTTGAATGATTAATCTTTTAACAGCACAATTTTTCATACATTACTCATGAAACTTGTCTACCAGGTGTCTGAATAAAGTATTGGTAAAATACCTTTGTAGTTAAAAATGATCTTTAAAGAATATTTTTTGCAAGAGTAGATTTATTTTACTTTTATTTTGCATATTTTTAACAAGACACCTGACATACAAATTTAGATTTTAACAAAATTAAAGTGCCATAATGTCATATAGTGCCAAATCTTTTTATATAGTCATGTGATGTTGTGGATATAGGTTGTGTTTGTGCTTGCATGGTTTCTATTCAGGTTTATCACAAAATTGCTATTTTTATACAAAATTGTTATTTTTATAATATTGTTAAAGGGGTGGTTTACTGCGATTTCACTTTTTTCATTTTAAATAGTGTGTAATGTTGCTGTTGGTGCATGAACAGTATCTGCAAAGTTGCTGCGCTGAAAGTTCAACGTAAGCGGAGATATTGTCTTTTAAAAATCAGGAAGTTTAATGCCTACAAAAACGACTCATATGGGACTACAACGAGATACTTCCCGGGTTGCATACGTAATAAACCCATCAACCCCTCCCTCCGGAACATGCAAAAAAGGGGGCAAGGCCATGTTCTGCGGCTTTGTCGAAGAGGAAGAGTTATAGTGGAAAGCTGTAGCCATGCCATCGAAACGGTGTTATTTTCACCCAGCTGTCAGGTCTTCTGTGTCCGGGCTTCCTACGGACGCTGTAGTTCGTCAACAATGGTTAAAATTTATGTTTGATTATGTTCCTGACAATTACAATCCTAATTTAGCTCTCTGTGCTGCGCATTTAATGGAAGACAGCTTCCAGAATCTACACGAGTTCAATGCCGGATTCACACAGAAACTATTACTAAAACATGGAGCAGTTCCAACTTTAAAAACAGAGGCAGCAGTTATTGGGCCACAACCTGTAAGTAAGATTTAATCATTTTAAATGTATTTGCATGTATAATTTCAGACGTAATGTTTTACTTTTATCAAGGTCGTAAACAAATGCCAACGCTGGCTTTAGTAGCCAGTTAGTTAAATGCTATTTCGTGGGTCTTTGACAAACACATACAAACATTTTGGACCCGAATTTGTAATTATGTACTAATTTTGTAAATGTATTTTCCATGTATACTTTATGACGTAATTTTTCGATTTGATCAAGAACGTAAACACAAGCCAACACTGTTTGGTTAGTAGCCAGTTAGTTCGATGCTATTTTGTGTGTATAAGACAACGTGTATGAAAAAAATTATATGTAATCACAACAGCAAACTTCCATTCAGAAACGTTTGTAAGAGCCGTGCTTGCGGAAGTTCTGCTTGACTCTCTTCATTACCGCTTTCTGGGTCCGATTCTGGCTCAAACTGATACGGCAATATTGACACCATTATTTACATTTGACGAAGCACATGCAGCTGTCGCCTGTAAAGGTAATGGGCGTGAAGTTTCCGGACAATGTGCAGTACGCCGTTTAGCCAATCACAACACACCGGCCCAACTAACCAATCTGAGCCCATCGCCTGTTTCTGAGGGAGTGGTTTCATAGAATCAGGAAGTCAACCGGTCGTTCAAATGACAGAGGAGAAAGCGGCTTACAATAAAGGTGAAATATATGAAAAATAAGGCGTTTTTTAACAAACGAAACATGAAGACATGTTATATTGCACCCCATAAACACAATCAAGCAAAGAAAAAAAGCAGTAAACCACCCCTTTAAAAATGGAATAGGTCTTCAGTATAATTATAATTAAGAGCGGCAAAAATCTTGGGAATTTCTATGTAAATGTCGAGCGAAAAACACTTACCGTTACACCGTGCACCGGATTCGAGCGGCTCGTGACAAAATACAATAGAACCACTGATCTATATATATGACTGGATTGCTCATAATGTCACGAAAGTGAAGCCGCCGCGCCGCCATATTGGTATTCCCCACTATTCCAATACATTCCATTGAATTAATAGGAAATCGTACGAATTTAATGAGAAAACCACCTAACAAGTCAACGTTTTTAAATCTGAAGTATACCTGTACATTCTTACAGTGCAAACACCTAAACAGTTTAATGTCGGGAATTTCCCTTGCCTATTAAAAAGTTATGTTCATTAGAGTAGCGAACATCAGATGAACATGATAAACATATTAATATGTTCATGTTTAATAATTCCTGAATAATTACGTACATAAAGAAATATAGGCTATATTTTATGTTGGATCAGTTACCTGTGTCTGCAGTGCGCAGTAGACACACCCACCTAAATGATTTAAATATATTGCTTATCCTGCTGCCCAAAAAAGACCATAAACATTGCAGATAACATCTGAAGTACAAATGAATTTACATACACGTAACACAAAAATTAATACCGTGTGATTGATTCGCTTCAAATTGGGTGATTATAGATCAGCGGTTTGCATGTGAGTCAATGGTGCTCTCTGCTGGTAGGGAATAGTAAGATGGCGGATCGAACACTTCCGGTGGCTTCACTGCCTGTCGGCAGTTTAGAACGTAATGAGCGATCCAGTCAATATATAGATCAGTGAATAGAACCTATTATGCTGTCTACACTGGATGTGGCGCGACAAATCCCCAACAGAAAACTGCTGCCGCGTTCTCTATGAAGTATTGACACAAATTTCAAATGATTTTCAACGGTCGCTTTGTCGCGTCCAGTGTAGACAGACTTTAGCTGGTGCAGCGCGGCGCGACAACTGTCGCGTTGTGATGTAGAAACGGTGTTATAATAGGTGTGTTCGACTTGATGCGGCGCTGCGCAGAATGATCAGTGTATGACATCAAAGTACCGCGAGACCAATTCGAAAGCATAAAGCCCGTTCACACCGCCAGCGACAGACCTGATCGAAAACAAACTTCCACTCTGCCTGTGTCAATTTGAGTCTTGTTAAAGATTTAAATCCCTACCGCCATGCTCCTCTGTCTGTGACTTGAAAGCGAAACTGCATCTGAGTCACTCTTTTTATGTGGTCCAAGTCAATCCAAAGACTATAGAATACCCAAGACATGTCACTCATATAGTTTTGAATATGGAAAAATGCAACGCTCAATATGGCTGCTCTATCGCAGGAAGCCCTGCCTTCTGAATGAAAGAGCCAATCACTAATAGGTAAAGTCAGTGCGTCACTGCAGCTGCCGTTAGAAGTCCCGGTTGCTATAGAAACAGTCAGCGTTCTGAGATGTGTACTCAGGACTATGCATGCGCACTGGCTGATATAGCCTGAAAAATAAGCTTTTTATAAGCCCTGATAGCACACATACATCTAGGGGACGTCTATTTGACGTCTGCATTGACATCTGCGTCAAAATACGTCTTATTTTTTAGAGCGTTTGCTCATCTGCAATACGTCTATTGGACGTCTCCGTTTAGATGTCAAATAGATGTCTATTAGATGTCTTTAAGATGTTTATGATTCAGAATGTATGTAAAACTGACATCTGAAAGACATCTGTCAGATGTTTTGTAGACAGCAGATGCTTTCCAGATCAAGAGATCTTTAAGAGATATATTGCAGACGTACGTGTGCTATCTGGGAGGCTATTTGAGCAAAAGAAACAACATTTATGATACAGTTGTTGTCAGATTTCTTTGGTGATTTCAAATATAAAATTTAATCGTAAGCTTAGTGAACAGTTTTGGAGAATTTGATATTTCCCCATTAAAAGAGATAGGAGCTGCACTTGGATGCCCGAGAGGCGTTTCAAAGATGGCCGCCGAGTGACATGACTTGTCTTAAAGAGACTTTGGTCAATCGAGGCAGCGCTGGTGTTGAACCAGGGAATCCGTGCGTGGACCATGGCTGATGCCTGTCACTGACTTGCATTGGTATCACTTCTGTGAGCCCATCACGGAATTTTCGGCGATTCCGTGATGCCACCACAGATTCTGAGTTAAATGTCCGTGGTCATTACACGGAATTCTTTGAGACCAGGTTGGACAGAAAGGCATTGTACCTCAGACTAAAAGCCTTCAGCAATTGGACTAAACGGCATTGCGCTTCTGACTGAAAGGCTTTCAGAAACAACAATGTCAAGTGTCAGGTCAGGTCTTGTACGATAGTCATTGGGTGAAACTTGAAGTCTTTGAAGTCTTTGGTTGCTGTAATATAATTTCAGTCAAAAAAAAAATGTTTATTTGTAGATCCATTCTCATTCACATTTTGTTTTAGCAAAGTGATTTATTAGCAAGATTAATAAAAACATTAAAAACTATACTATTATTGAAGCAACAGACATATATGGAGACAAGGGAGTGTCTACAATAAAAGAGACATATTTACTGATGTGTGACCCTCAGGAAACACCTGCGTTTCATTATTGCCTCTAAAAAAATAAGTGAATATGCATGTATAGTTTCATAAGACATATTTGAATTATGTAAATGCAAAGCATATAGAACCACTAAAATACATTCTGTTAAAGTTAATAACATGCTCATTCAAACATAAATAGAAGACAATACAATCAAGAAATTGCTATATCCTTATGTCTTCTCACCAAGTGATATCAGAAGCAAATTATATGAACCTGATGACTCTAATATAATCGAAGAAAAGGTTTCTAATCCAAATTCTGCTAATCAAACTAAACTTATGACATTATTATGACATTTTAATAAAACTGAGATGATCATTTTCTCCTCACAGTATCACTTGTATTTCTGTCTTCACCCTTTCCATCTTCCTCCACTGTATGAGGGTCTCTGAGGACTTCTATTAATGTTGCTTCCAGATGGATAAGAGTTGTGTCTACTTTGATCATAATAATTTCGGGGTTTTGATTTTTGCCCTTCAATGTCAAAAGACAGTTCAAAAGAGGGAGAAGATGTGTCAGAGGAACTTGCTGAGGAAACCCCAGGTAAATTATGCAAGATAACGCCATTATTAAAGACTCCACTACAATAGAAGACTAGGAACACAATTAGAGCCGTACTGGTCACAGTCACGGCTGCTGTGTTGGTCTTAAATGCACGTCGACTGTACTTCTGAGCCTTCACCATGTCTCCCTCATTCATCTTGCTTCTCGCCTTTAAAACAGAGGAAAACTTGGTAAAACTGAGTAAATTTGAGTATAGTCTAACATGTTGTTCTAGAAAGGAACATTATAAGTTATTTCACTTACCTTTAATGAACATATCAATGCAGCAAAACCAAGAAACAAGCAGTTGCAAAACATGATGTTAAACACAGAGCAGCACATGCAGTCTTTTCCTTTCAATTTTACCCTCACATAGACGACTTCAGGTGAAACCCCTCCATTATCTGACTCTGAGAAATTGTTCATTTCAACTGCCACAGTTTCCCTGGCAGAATCCTGAGAGGGAATCTCATATATGTGTTGATGTTCCATTGTGTTCACAACAATTAATCAGCAAGAAGTCATTCATAAGCTGCTGCTTCTGTTGTATGTTTTACTGCATGTTTCTGTTCTCTTATATTGTCCTAAATGTGTGCTGTCAGTTTCCATTAACTCGCCGTTTGTGGTGTGAAAACTGTGTGAACTATTTTCATTGCGTGATAAAAGCTTGCTTTCCTTTTATTAACTGCAGCCACAAAGCCATACAAAAGTAGGGCTGGTAGTTATATATGATTACACACACAAGGTTAGATTAGATGTTTAAATTAAGCAATGAAACACAAGGTTTATTCCACAAAATGACCTATTTATGTGGTGGGTTTTCCACTGAGGGAACCAACATAGATCTACCTAATAATGAAAAAAAAAAAAAAAAAGAAAAGAAAAAAGTACAACAATCTGCAAACAGCTCTATTTTTTTTTCTGCCTGAAGGACATCTGATGAACGTATGCAAATTGTCTTTGTAAATTATTATTTAAATAAATGATAGAATAATAAAAATGATAAATTATTGATCAAATAATGTGATTAATTTAAGCAATACCTCATGAGCAAGCTGTTGTTTGGAATAATTATTTGCTGCAAAATTACGTGCTGATATTCAGACCAATAGCACTAAGTGTGAACAACAGTTCAGTTAACACACTGTTAGGTTACTTACACTTCAATGGCCAGCTACTTTGTCTGTTTTTGTAACGCCAACCAAAGTAGTTGAGTTGAAATCCCCGCGTCTCTAAGGAACACATGGAGATATGTTTCTGAATGAATCAGTGTTTTTAGCTTGAACATATGACTCATTCAAATAGACAGTTGGTTGTTTCTTCCCTCAGTGACTTGAACGAATCATTCAAATAAATGATTCAGTGACTTACTCATATAGACTGAAAATGTCACTTACAAGATGAGTGATACAAACATGAGGTCCCATCACAATTGAACTGTATTTTTTTAATAGATTTGAGGAACCAAATAGCTGTTGTATAAAAATAGCCTATATAAAAATATTCACTCCCCATTGATTAATATAGCACTCTGATGCTCTTTAGCAAGAGAGAAAAAAGAAAAAGAAAAAAACCCCCCGGCCTTTCAGTCTTTCTGAAAAGCCTGTGTCGAACTGTGAAATGTATCCACAGTAAAGCAAACAAACAGTGTGTCACTGACGCGATTTGGAGCTCTTTCTTAATTTTACTCCGCGTCTACACCATACGCAACTGGCATGGCATGACTAAAGATAACAGAACCCATAAACAGTGATTCCTCAGTTCATGACCCCTTTAAAAATAAAATCTGTATAGTCTCTTTATGAAGGGCCTAATTTTTTTTGTGTGTGTCAGGAAAGTTGAATAATCTAATTCAAAGCCTACAAATTAAAAACAAAAACACATTGAATTATTATTTGTATGGGCCAACTAACCAGTTACTATCTAGTCAGATGTTATGTGCCAGCAGAAAAAGAAAACATTTTAAGGGAGTAGAAATGTTTTCTCAAATCTAATGACAAACATGATGAAATAAAATCAGTTTAATTAGAAAAGAATTGTTGCTTGTCTTGCAATAATTGTTGTTTGTCTGTATGTAAATTTCATTGTCCCTTTGTACAAAACTGGAGTCTGAGGGTCAGTAGGACAAATAAAATTACATTCACTTCAGTACCAAATCATGATCTTATCAGCTCTACTACTGCTGGCAGCAGCTGCATCCTGTGAGCTTCACTGATGCTTTATTTAAACTATAAAACAATGAAATAAGCTTCATAAACTGTTAACAGAAGTTTTGTTATATATTTTGACATAACTAATAATAACACATTCTTTCATTGTTATTTTCAGGTGGTGTTTTCTGTGTTGATTTCAATTAGCTTCCATCTATGTTTGTGAAGCCTCAAGAATCATTCTCCATCTCCTGCAGGATTTCAGTATCAAGCTACTGCATTCACTGTATCTGTCAACCTCCTGGAAAAGACCTGGAATGGCTCGGATATCTTTATAGTGATGGTGGCACTAACATTAAAGACTCATTAAAAAAATAATAATAATAAAAAAACAAGATCAGTTTCACCCAGGACACAACCGATAACAGTGTTTCTACAGGGAAATAATTTTCAGACTGAAAATTATTGTATTACTGTGCAAGAGAGTCACAGTGACTGTTAAGATGTATGTGCAAAGTTGCACTGGCTTTTCAACATCTAGTCCTCAACCTCGGTCAGAAGGTTGATAGGCAAAGATCCACGACAGTTTCAGGTCTCAAGCAGTGATTTATTCCACAATCAGTTTGTTACATGTAGGTGTGTGTGTGGTGTCTGAAATAAAAGAATAACAATGAATAAATTAAATAAACTTTCCAAACAACACACAATGCTCTTTAATATATTACAAGAAATAAAGCAACACTGAAGTGGGAATTGAAATTACAAAGCGTAGTTTCGCTAATGGCCGCTAGGTGGAGCTCTTGCACCAGTAATAGAACAGACAGTAAAACGTAATATAATCCTACACGCAATCAAATAGGATTACTCGTTGTACATTATAAAAACAATGTGTACCGATTGTAAATACTAATTTGACAATACAATATCCTGGAGATCCATCAGTATCATGTCTTTGCAGTTAACATAGATCTTAATCATGTATTTGTACAGATCTATTGATCGAACTCTCAGAACGTGCATAAATATCGTGGTAAACCAACAATATAATATCAAGTATGTATACATAAATCTACACACACAAATTCCTAACAATATATATCAATATAAACTTACGTTTTCAAGAACGCACACACATCAGAACAAACTATGATCGGTCTTTATACAGCGACAGAACAAGCTGTGGACCGAACTTGTCTGGGCACGTCCCTGACTCCGCCCACATGTGATGTCACGGAGTACTTCAAATTAAGAGTTCAACAGGGATTTTATACAGCCGCCCCCTAATTTGCGTAGCAAATTAGAATCAAATTAAGGTCCCTGTTTTCTGAGGTTATGTATCACTGGTGTCAGTGGGCACCTCTGGTAACACAATTAGTTTAGAAACGGGGCGACTGTAGACTCGGTTCCCAATAGTTACTTCTGCCACTCTAACTACTCCATCACTACTGGGAACAACTCGTTTTACTCTGCCTACTGGCCAGAGGGCTCGTGGCAATTGAGAGTCCATAACCATAACTACCTGCCCCACTGATAGATTTGGTGTAGATTCTCGCCATTTGGCACGGGGTTGTAAATTTGGCAAGTAATTCTGAATGAACTGTTTCCAGAACTGGTCAGCTATGATTTGGCTATGTCGCCATTTCCTCTTTCCAAGCAGTTCTCCTGTGCCATAAACCACTTGAGGGAGGGAGGCATCCCGCCGCCCCATCAGCAAAAGATTTGGAGTGACTGGGTCTATGTCAGATAGTTCTGATGATACATAGCCAAGTGGTTTAGAGTTTAGTATTCCTTCCACTTCAACAAGAACAGTAGACAGGACTTCGTCAGACACAATCTGATCCTTCAGTACTACTTGAAGACAGGATTTAATAGAGCGGATTTCACGCTCCCAGGCTCCACCGAAATGAGGTGCATGTGGTGGGTTAAACTGAAAGGAAATACTCTGTTCACTCAGTTTTTCTTTGATTGCTGGCTCAAGTGCAGAGAATATTTCTTGGAGTTCTCGATTCCCACCTCTGAAATTTGTGCCCTGGTCAGAAATTAATTCGAAGGGTTTGCCTCGTCTTGCAATGAAGCGACGTAAAGCCATGAGAAAGGAGTCAGAGTCCATACTATGCAGAAGGTCCAAGTGAATACACCTCGTGGTGAGACACTTGAGAATGATTCCCCAGCGTTTTTCATGTCTTCTGCCTATCTTTACTGTAAATGGTCCGAAGCAATCAACTCCAGTTGACCAGAAAGGAGGCTGGTATAAGCGGAGACGAGCAGCAGGGAGATCAGCCATTTTGGGGTTGACTGGATTACTGCGCCATTGCCTGCATTCTCTGCACTGGCGTTGATATTTCTTTATGGTTTGTCTGCCTCGGATAATCCAGTAAATTCTTCGCAACTCCGCAAAGACACGTTCGGGACCGGGATGAAGTAGTCTGTTGTCATAGTCTTGTATAATGAGTTTAGTGATGGGGTGATCAGGTGCCAGTACAATAGGATGTAAAGTATCAACTTCAAGTTTCTCAGCCTTACGAAGACGACCTCCGACTCTAATAATTCCCAAGGCTTGATCATATTCAGGTGACAGAGTATTTAACCTACTACTAGTGTGTATGACTTTGCCAATCTGAAGTGCCTTGACTTCATCAGGGAAGCTATCCTGCTGGGCTTGTCTCAGAAGAAGCAGTTCAGTATCAATGCGTTGTGCAGCTGACATTGGGGGTGCTACTGCGCCGTGTACAGACTGGTATGTGGCTTGAACTAAGTCTGCCCATGTGGCGTGCTTCTCTGGATCTGGCAGTGCGGACTGAAGGACAGCCACATGCGCACAGAATAATGACTTTCTTAACTCATTCTCATCGGTGGAAGATAAGGTAGGTGATGTTGGCCAGTGTTCTGGTGACTGCTGAAGGAAGTGAGGGCCCTGGTTCCACTGACAAACGCGAGAGAGCTCATAGAGAGATTTGCCTCTTGTAATATTATCAGCAGGATTTAGTTCCGAGTCCACATATCTCCAGTTATCGGAATTGGTCAACTCCTGTATTTCAGCAATCCGTGTGCCAACGAACACCTTGTAATGACAAGATTCCGATTTGATCCATGTTAGAACTGTGGTGGAGTCTGTCCAGAGAATGGTGTTATGGATGGGTAGAGTAAGTTCATTCGAGAGGAGCTTAGCCAGTTGGGCTCCAGTAAGGGCACCACATAGTTCCAGTCGGGGGATTGATAGTTGCTTTTTGGGTGCAACACGGGATCTGGCCATAACAAATGAGGTATGAATCCTTCCCTCCTCGTCTTGGAGACGCAGATAGGCCACTGAACCATAAGCCCGCTCGGAGGCATCACAGAACACATGCAATTCGATTTTGTCTTTGTCAGGTTCTGGACAGATTGGGAAATAGCACCTTGGTATGGTTACCATGGGAAGATACTGCAGTTCATTGGTCCATTCTTGCCATTTGTCGAGCATCTCCTCTCCAATGCAGTCATCCCACCCTCTTTTGTTGATCCACAGAGCTTGAACAAGGATCTTAGCTCTGGTGATATAAGGCAAAATATAACCAAGAGGGTCATATTGAGAGGCTAGCACTCTGTAAATGTTTCGCATGGTGGGCTCCTCAGTTGATAACAGGCGATTTCGATAGCCAAGCTTGTCAGACGTGCAGTGCCAAGAGAGCCCGAGTGTAGATTCTTGTGGGTCTGTTTTGTTTACAGTCAGCCATAGCTCACAGCTTTCCGATCGTGCTTCAGTCGGTAGATGAGCGATGACCTCTGGGTAGTTACTGGCCCACTGCCTTATTTCGAACCCTCCAGCTGATAGTAGCTCTCTCATTTTGTCTATGAGCTGTTTGGCTTCATCTGTTGAGGGAAGGGACTGCAAACAATTATCCACATAGAAGGATTTTAACACTGAGTCTACTACCTCTTCATTGCCTTCGCGATGGTCCATGACATGGCGCTGGAGAGCATAGATGGCACAGCATGGGCTACATGTGGTGCCAAACGGAAGAACGTGCCACTCATAGATGTCAGGATTCCTCTCCTTCTCCAGATCTCTCCACAAGAAGCGTAGCAAAGGCTGATCTTCTGGAAGAAGGCGCACTTGGTGAAACATTGAACGAATGTCTCCACTGATGGCCACAGGATATTGTCTGAATCTGAGGAGAACTCCTAGCAAGGATGGACCCAACGTAGGTCCTGGGAGTAATTGGTCATTCAGAGAAGCTTGGCGGAACTGATAAGAGCAGTTGAATACAACCCGGGCTTTGTTATTATGATGTACAAGATGGTGGGGAATAAACCATGATTCATCTGTACCTTTAGCCTCTTCAGGAGTGAGTTTCATTGCATATCCTGCCTGTTCGAGTTTGTGGATTTCTTTATTGTAGACCTCTGCCAGCTCTGTGTTACTATTCAAGCGGCGCTCAGTGGCCCTTAGAAGAGCCATAACTGATTCTGGACCTGCATGCAAGACCGTTGCATTCCCTTTGCGAAGAAGAGGAGTTGCATAGCGAGAGACTCCATCCACTTCAACTCTCTTAGTTTTTGTTTCTAGCATTGTAAGAGCATCTCTGTCCTGCTTGGAGCGTGTCATGTCTTTCACAGGCTGAAAAGGAAGTATGTCTACTTGCCATAGTTTTTCAACATGATGAGACAGATCTTGTGTGGGAGAGCGAAACAGTGAGATGTTCAGACAGGAAGTCTCCAATGGCTGGTCTAGGAACGTAGCTGGACCCTGAATGGCCCAGCCCAAACTTGTACTGACTGCAACAGGACTGCCCAAAGGGCCCATAAATACTGGTGCTATCGGTGTGATAAGATGGGGGTAATCAGAACCGATAAGAAGCATGGGCTGTACTTCTTTGAAAGGTATAATGGGAATGTCTCTCAAATGCGCAAACCTTTGCTTCAGTACATCCACAGGGCAGGACTGTTTGGCGATGTTCAGTTCTTGTGCTGTAAAAGCTGTGTGTATCTTATAGCGAATGCTCGGATTCACAGAGGCAGACAATTCAAAGGAGACTGATTCACCCTGGATTTCTACTACCTCTTGTCTGATTGTCCTGAGGGCAAGTGATTCATCCGTCTTCTCTAGATCAAGGTAATGGACTGCTGTAGGGAGAATTATTGTCCTTTCAGACCCGTCATCAAGAATAGCATATGTGTCCAGTATTCTCCCTTTGCTATGAAGTCTAACCTGAACCACTTTCAACATGACTCTTCCAGAGTGAGTAATCTGATCAAAGTAGACAGTGCGGGGTACTGTATTGACAGTAAGAATGCTCTTGTTGAGGTTGGTTGCAGTCTCATGGAGAACTGATAAGTGCTGTTCACCACAGTTGGAGCATGGCTTTTTCAGGGTACAGTTTGCAGGCTCATGTCCTCTACCACACCTCCAGCATCGGTTGTTGTCCTTTATCCATGCTGTTCTTTGTACAATGTTTAATTTACCAAATTCAGGGCAAGAGTTGAGGTAATGCTGCTGGCATTTGCAGAAAGGGCAGTACGGCTTAAAGCTTTCCCGTTTCTTGACCTTTATCTGTTCTTTGCTGGTCTGCAATGGCAAAGTAGCTGAAGTGGAGGGCCTTTCTGTTGCATTATCTATGCCATAGTAGATTGTGGACTGTACCTTTGGTGGCTTTAGGGGTTTCTGTTCTCTGTTCTCAATGTGAGGCCTATCTGAACTATACAGCTCAGCTGCTCTCCTCGAAATCTGAAGTGCTTGTGATTTTCTCTCGAGCCACTCTGCAAACTCAGGAAGAGTGTAGGTTCTGTCAGTCCCATTCTGGAGAATGCCTTTGGTCATGCAGTACTCAACAAAGCTATCCCTATAAGAGGATGGGAGCTTGGTGAGCAATCTGTCAACATGTGAGCCACACATAAGCTCAGTTTTGGAAGACCCTCCCAATGTGTTAAGGAGACCGACCAGAGAGCTAACTGATAAAGCAAAGTCCTCAAACCCTTGAGCATCCCCTGGTTTCAATGAAGGTGTTTTCTCCCTGTACTAGCTGTCGGGGCTGGCCATAGCGCTGTTGCAAAGCTTGCATGGCTCGAGTATAAGGCCTGGGATCATACATATATCGCTTAGCTATCTGGAAGGCAGCTGGTAATTTGAGATGATCAAGTACATTTACATTTACATTTAGCCATTTTGCAGATGCTTTTATCCAAAGCGACTTACAATTGGGGATACAAAAAGCGATTCATCTTGAGGAGGCAATCCGACAAACGAAGTGCTTGTAACACCAAGTCTCAGGCATTGTTTAAATAAGTACAAGCTAGCAGGGGAAGGAATAAATAAGGAGAAAGTTTTTTTTTTTCTTTTTTTTTTTTTTTTTTATGTGTAGTAACACTTGAAGTAACACTTGAAATTTATAGTCCTCTGTCAAATGAAGATGTGGGCCAAGGACACCATCAAGTCCCTTCTTTAACAGAGCAAAATCACTCTCCTTCCCAGTGGTGAAATTGATTAGCTTAGGTTTAGGTATTCCATAAGAGGAAGCGATAGCCATCTCCACCATGCCTGGAACTTGAACTGCTGGCTGAACAGTAGAATAGAATGGTACAGAATATGACTGTGGCTGAGGTATTGCATCTGGGGGCCTGACTGATCGATAGCCCTGTGCGTATGGATCTGAATAATTTACAGATTGCAATGGGAGAGGTTCTGGGTACCGCGACATCAAAGTCTGTGCTGGAACGAATGGTGGTAATGACTGCACAAACTGTGATTGCACATAATTAGGATTCGCAGTATTGCTTGGCACAGTTGTTGTAGAATTTGCATGAACTGGTGGATGGCTAGGTACAGTTTGGTACACCGTGGACGTAGGTAATGTCATCGGAAGGATGCGTTGTTGTAGAGAGGACTGGACTTGGGGTTGGAAACTCTGCTGGATATTACCAGGCTGTTGATAAACATATGGTGGATACATCATACCTGCTGGAGCAGACTCTGGGCGAGGATCACGTTGCTCTACATGATGCTTGGTGACAGGGACAGAGGCTGGACGAGACAAGGGCTGTTGAGCCTGAGGTAGTAACCCTGGTGGCATCTTGACTGGAAGCTGACTGTGTGGCTGAGTGAAGGCTGTGGTTGATGAATGTGTAGCTATAATTTGAGAAGCATACTTTGCAAGTTCAGTGGTTTCAGAGCTTTGGAAACCTGGTATTGGTTCTGCATAGAGAAGAGGCAAGCTGGCGCTACGATGCTGGATGGACTGCTGTTGACTGCCTGAGTAAGGGACTGACTTCTGATGTCCGTCACCCGTAGCTTGGGAGTAGCTCAAGCCCTGATGCATGCGTGGTGAACCTTTGCCTTGTTCGAGAGACATTTGTAATGTGCTTTGTAGTTCTCTGATTTGCTCTTGAACATTCCAAACGCACTCCTCCACTCTACGTAACCTTGTAGTCTCAGTGTACTGCTCAGTCCAAAGTCTTTCAGGTGTAGAAGTTCGATACTCAGCAGCTGGAGCAGAGACAGTCTCACTAATCTGCATATGCTGCAAATCCTCTTGCAAGGGGGGAGGAACAAGCTGCCGTGGTTGGGAAGTAAGTACAAAGTCCTCCAGATGTCCAGGAATCCGTCGAATCCTGCTAGGACGGAGACTCTGTTGTTCTTTGATGTAATCCCGAGATGCTGCCATGAGTATAAGATGTTGATCCGGCTCGAAGGACCACTTTGTTAAGATGTATGTGCAAAGTTGCACTGGCTTTTCAACATCTAGTCCTCAACCTCGGTCAGAAGGTTGATAGGCAAAGATCCACAACAGTTTCAGGTCTCAAGCAGTGATTTATTCCACAATCAGTTTGTTACATGTAGGTGTGTGTGTGGTGTCTGAAATAAAAGAATAACAATGAATAAATTAAATAAACTTTCCAAACAACACACAATGCTCTTTAATATATTACAAGAAATAAAGCAACACTGAAGTGGGAATTGAAATTACAAAGCGTAGTTTCGCTAATGGCCGCTAGGTGGAGCTCTTGCACCAGTAATAGAACAGACAGTAAAACGTAATATAATCCTACACGCAATCAAATAGGATTACTCGTTGTACATTATGAAAACAATGTGTACCGATTGTAAATACTAATTTGACAATACAATATCCTGGAGATCCATCAGTATCATGTCTTTGCAGTTAACATAGATCTTAATCATGTATTTGTACAGATCTATTGATCGAACTCTCAGAACGTGCATAAATATCGTGGTAAACCAACAATATAATATCAAGTATGTATACATAAATCTACACACACAAATTCCTAACAATATATATCAATATAAACTTACGTTTTCAAAAACGCACACACATCAGAACAAACTATGATCGGTCTTTATACAGCGACAGAACAAGCTGTGGACCGAACTTGTCTGGGCACGTCCCTGACTCCGCCCACATGTGATGTCACGGAGTACTTCAAATTAAGAGTTCAACAGGGATTTTATACAGTGACCAAACAAGCCACAGCTCTGTACAAAAACCTCAACACATGAATCAGATATATATACTACCATCCCTCATCACATATCCATCCATTTATCAAAAAATGCTTTAAAATATTAAAAAACCATGATCATTAATCATTTAGGCAACATGTTCTCATAAATGTAATGAATACAAATACATTTTTTGTTTACTTTATTAAGGCCCAGTATGTTTTTCTATCCATTTTTTTTTCTGTGCAAAGGTAGAAAAAAGAAATGACAGATTGGAGGAGGAGTTCATGCAAAACTGTTATGTATAATTCCCATAAGTTGCATTGTGCCGCAAGCCTGTTCATTGACTATGGTTCTTGTAGAAGAGCATAAATCAGCAATGACAATAATTATCAATTTACTCCTGTTATTACTATTTTTACATGGTATGTAACTCATTCTTAAATAATATTAATGATGTATCATTGCATACATTTTAGCAAGCTAACTACTGAGTTTACTTCTGAATAGTTTTACATTTTGCTGCCTTCTCAGTTTATTATCTCTCTCTCTCTCTCTCTTCCACAGATATTCATTGTCAGACCTTCACTCAGTCTCAAGATGTGGTAAAAAGACCAGGAGAATCTTTTCGTCTGGTCTGTACCGCCTCTGGATATTCATTCAGCAGCTACTGGGCAGCTGTAGTGAGACAGGCACCTGGTAAAGGACTGGAATGGGTTGCAACTATTGGTACATCCAGTTCTGACAAATACTATTCCCAGTCAGTTCAGGGCAGGTTCACAGTCTCAAGAGATTCCAGCAGTCAACTGTACCTTGAGATGAACAGCCTCAAGACTGAAGACACTGCTGTGTATTACTGCGCTAGAGAGTCACAGTGAATGAGTTCAGTGTCAAAGCAATACAAAAACCACCATCTTTACTGTTATTTATGCTCCAGACGTACTGTTCTATTGCCAAGAGGTGGTGCTCTTATCAAGCAGTCTTAGTTCACTGTTTCAAACTGATTCACTCACTGAATGTATGTTTTCTTGACAGAGAAATAGACAGTCCATTTTTTTAAGCCTGAAGAAACACAAATATACCTTAGAGTAGCTCATCATGAAATGTGTTCTTGTGTCTGTAAAAAGTATGTGTTTCTGGATTTTTCTTTCTTTATTTTTTAATATCTGTAAATTGTAAATTATCAGCTTTGATCAATGGCACTTTTCTTTTCTTTCTTTTTTTTTTTTTTTACAAATTTTTTTTTAGCTTTATACAAACACAAACATGACATAACTTCACATAATGTTGCTGTGAAGGAGTGGATGGAGTGAAGATTGATCTGCCATATCCTCCAGAGTGATATTAATCATATCATTACATTATTTCTTTTTAAAATGATTGCATTATGTCTTGTTTGATTATTAATCAAGTTATTGATCAGTATTTAACCTCCTAGATTGTTTGATTATTGACTTAAGTAGTAGAGCCATCTATATTCATAGATTGAAGTGTGTATGTAGTGTTTTTCGAAGTAGTAAGAGTGAAATGTGTGAACACATGCTGGAGTCTATTCTTTCCTCAGGGTCACAAGGTCATGCTAGTCAGGATGACCTCCCATCTACGTGAGCTACAAGTGACGGAGAGAAGTTTGACATTTAGATGTTGAATAACAGATATTAAAGAATCCTGTTCTATCCAGTGTTTCTACTCCCCAAATTGATGGCTGCATAGTATGTGTGTAACCAACCACCAGGTAGGCATAATAAGACAAAATACAAGTTTGAAAATAAAACCAGTTGAGTCTACCATTAAACCACCCCCACCCCCACCCTTCTCGTCACTATTCAAAAAAACATAAACACATTCCCATGAACTATGGCAGATCAAACCAAGAACAAACCTTGATCTGTCAGCACCCCTTAATATGATCCGTGGCATCAACAAAAACCTGCACATTACTGAAGCACCAACATTGGCCCCATAATCACATACTGACTCGGTAGTATCTCTATTTAAAAAAAAAAAAAAGGAGAGAGATGGAATACAACTAAAACATAAATAAAATAACATCATAATCAGTAAGCGATACTATATGCATAAAAGCTTCCTGTTGCTCGAGCGCGGCTACACGCCTATCGTGATCTGCGACAACTTTCTTTTGTTCTCCCCTGTAAGAAAATCCAATTTAGAGCATAGCGACTGAACAACTGACATGTGAGAAGCGAACTTGTTCTGCATCGCCGTCAACTCAGAATGTCCTCAAAGTGTGTAAGTGTTCGCCATACTGTCCACCATATCATTCGTGGCTGGTGGCTTGGATTTCTTCTTAATTGGAGAAGCCGACGGAGACAACTCCTGCTGTTTCCGATTGTATGAAAGGGAAAGGGAAGTGGTGTGTGGCCACGGTGACCCATACTCGGAATTTATGCTCTGCACTTAACCCATCCAAGTGCACACTCACAGTAGTGAACATACACCTGGAGCAGTATGCCATCAGGGAAAGTATTATTAATGAATAAAACTTAAAATAAAATGAAAAAAATCAGCAAAAAGGGGCCAAATGTTCGGAGCTCTACTCAAGTGCGACTAGGTTCATGAGCACGTCACGTGACTCCTTTCGAATTTGTTTCATTGTTGTTAACAAAGGTGTGGCCGTGGTTGAATGCCCCATGTTTGTTTTTGCTCTGTCTCTCTCTTTCTCTCTCTCTCTGCTGCTCTTCAGGGTAAATCATCACCACCTGTAGCTCTTGAAAATACACAAAATACATTTGAAATTGGCCATCCAGTGAAGTAACACTATTAAGGCCTGTTTACACCAAAAACAATAATTATAAAGATAACTATGTTTGTGTATTCTAAGTATACAATGCAGTTATGCAGTCATCTGTCACTTTAAATGCTCAAGCTCTTTAAAGCAGAAATGATTCCAATTGGCTGTCAATGTTTTTATCATTCATCATTTTTTGAGTTGTTATGGTTTTAGTTGTGTTGTGCTATCTGCTTTTCACTTAGATTTAGGATGTACTCACAATAGGGGATCTGATCCATGCTTGACTGTGATTGACCCCCAAAGTCCAGTTCATTTCACAAGTGTGACTGCTCTGTACCTTGACCCGGTAACACTTTTTGTTTCAACATCTGTAACTTGCTGAATTTGAGCTAGAGTGCTCAAAACTTTATACAAAGTGCCCACATTTGTTTACTACAAAAGGCACCAATTCAAACCTCTGCAAGAATATCACAGCCTTTATAAGTTGATGTCAAATACATGGAGTGCCTTTGTTACAATCTACCCCACTGCCGGGGTAGGTTTTGTAACACATACTGGGGTAAGTTGTAACAGTCAGACAAAAGAAGCAAAAAACAGCAGCCGCCTCATAAAATTTGGTTCAAAAACAGGTTTATTGAAACAACCTAAAAGAGCAATACAAAACAATGTCGTACTTTCAACGAATGACCACATCTCCAATCCATCTGTTCGATGCAGGAGTGTGTGCGTGTGTGTGTAAATTAGGCTATAGAACAAACCTCCTTAACGGTATTTAGGCTTACTGAACACTCAACTCCAGTGTACCGAGGTAAAGAATATGTAGATCTAACAAAAAACTGAACATTTTTGTGTGAGATTGTGAGCAGTGTTGGGGGTAACGCATTACAAATAACGCAAGTTACGTAATCAGATTACTTTTTTAGCAATCTAGTAAAGTAGATAACTAGATAAAGTAACACATTATTTTTTTAATTTGCAAGAAAATATAGGAGTTACTTTTTCAAAAAAGTAACGCAAGTTACTTTGTTTTCCCATTTATTGACTGACAAGTCTCCTGTCCCCATGTTGGGAGAAATTGCATTGTATGTGAACATGATGTTACTGTAGTTCTAGACTAAATGTGAACGTGCATTAATTCAGCAAAAAAACAGATTCAGTATTAATCAAAATGAATTAAAACTCAGGATATGACCTGCAATAATTAAATATGTTAAATAACACAAATGTATCTAATCTCATTTTATTAACCAATGTCTTTGCTGCTGACCTTAAATGATCCAGTTCAACCTAATAAGCAAAAAATGACTTTAGATAAACTAACAATTGTGCTTCATTGTTTTTTTAGTGTTGAAGAGTGTTGAACCTTCTTCTCCTGCGTTCTACTGTACAGATGTTAATTTACTTTTCCTTCAGCCTGAGGTTTATTTATTACACTTTTTGGTGTGAAAGGGCTTTTACATTTGCTATAAATATAACTTTTTATATTAAAAACAAACAATCAAGCCCTGCTCATATTTAAAACGTAATGCGAAAATAACGCAACGCGTTATATTCCATAAAAAGTAACTAAGTAACGTAATTAGTTACTTTTTTTAATCGAATAACGCAATATTGTAATGCATTACCTTTAAAAGTAACTTTCCATTATGATTTGAAATTAGCAGTTTAAAAATGCATCACATTTTGCCTGAGAATCTACAATTTATTCTAATGTAAGTTATATGATTTTATCTGCAACAGCTTAATTATACTAAGTAAAATATAGTTTTGGTCAAAAACATTAAAACATTTTTACATTAAAATCAATTTTTTCTTTATAAAATCTGCATATACCTATTTACAGCCTTGACAACCATTCATATAAGATCAGGGTGGAAGAGGGTAAATAGTGAAATTATCATAGGACTCCTAGCTTATCCCTGATAGGTGGAAATGGTGTTGTTACAACTCTCCCCATGTTACAACCATACCTGGTCTCCCCTACATTTAGATTTATAATGGGTCTGGTTCTCATCTTATTGATGAACAGGTATTGTAGTTTGTGAGTAAAGCAAATTCCATCATTAACTTCAGTTGCCGCTGTAATAATCCTGTGATATCTGTCTGTTAGCGAAAGGACAATCGCGGACAATTCATGTTTCTTTATCGCTCCTGCCCACTAAAAGCTCCAAACAGATATATTTGCATACCACAACAATATATAAACGATATCTGACTAGTGCTAATGCTATGTTTCCCTTGCTAGTGATCTTCTTTTTTTTTTTTTACCTGCTGGGACAGGTATGCCTTTTTTCCCACAAAAGCAAGATCACCTTGTTTTAATGTTAAAGTCATGCACATAGTAGTGCAATAACCATTTCAAGCATTTTGTATGGTTTATACACAGCAAAACAGCATGTATTTCACTGAAAATCCAGAATCATCAACAAGATGATTGCAAGCTCACATGCATGAAAGTGGCATGTTTGAGGTTTAAACTAGTTGATACAGGAAATCAGCAGTCTAATAAGGAGGTTGATTGGAAAAAAGTATTTTATGTATTTTGAAAATACAAAAATACTAAGATTAAACGTATTTAAATACAAAATACATTTGATTTGTTTCAAAGGTATTTAAATACAAAATACAAAATAGTATTTTGTATTTCAATTACGTATTTTAAATACATGTATTTGAAATACTGCCCATCCCTGGTTTGTGTGAGTGTGCCTGAGACCAAGAGGATATTGGGACAGTTCAGAGTTTGCTAGGAGACACACTTCTCCCCTGCTCCAGACTGAACTTTGTGCTTGTTTTCATGCAGAGACAATGGTTGTGTATTAAAAGTGGCTAATTGAGTTTCAGCATGAATTAACTTTTAATGGATATTGTTCCAGGTTGAGATTGGGGATTCACTAAATTCCAGGGGTTTCATTACCACAACGTAAAATGGGCATTCCTGGAGGCGTTGTGAAAACGCCCCTTTCCAAAAAAAAAACAACAACAACAAAAAAAACTCAAGATCATGTGCAGAATGCTGTTTTTTTGCGTGGGCATTTCCGATCAGCTCCGATGGGTGATGAATGAGAAAGGCATCTGCGATGGATAATGAAGGATAAAACAGTCATACAGGTTATTTTTTTTAAATTTAATAATCTTATATTTCAACGATTTTCAAGAACAAATAAACAACCAGAATAATATAAAATGTGCAGTAACATAATTTGTGAATGTAATTTGACAGGAAACCCCTGTGATCAGTACAGGTATCTGAAGTTATAACAATATGAATGCAATCTGATATGAAACACCTGTGATCAGGACAGGTATCTGAAGTTACTGTATATAATATAAAAAGTATTTGACATGAAACCCCTGAGATCAGGACAGGTATCTGAAGTTACTGTGTATATAATATAACAGGTATTTGACACGAAACCCCTGCGATCAGAACAGGTATTTGAAGTAAATGGCGTTTTCCCGAACTGTGCATGATTGGTGACCTATGCAGATTCTCAATTAGGCCACGCCTGCCTGATGACGCAGTTTCGATTACGCTGTTCTGAAACCCCTGGAAAAAAGTGCATGACGTTGAGATTGAGCAAAAGGTATTGTGGCTCTTTTGTCTCGATTGATTTTAAATTCTAGCCTGTGTGTTGAGAGGGATGCTGTAGGGGAGAGTGCCTTTTTCTTTTTATACTGCTTTTTGCCTCTGTTTTTGTACAGCAAGGGGGGTGAGGGTGTTGGCCGTATATTTCTTGTCTCTTTTTTATGGTTAGTTAGAGCTCCTTCTTAGTTAGTGAACTATTTTGTTTGTTATTTTAGGCCTTGCTCTCCCTGAGCCTTTGATCCCATTTACATTATGTTCTTTTCTGTTTTGTAAATAAAATGTATTCTCTTTATATATATCAACTGGTGTCATCTTCACTCAGGGACAGAGGATTGAAGAGTGTTCTCGTTTCCTTATTACTTTTTATTTTTTTATACTTTTTGTTACTTCCCCTTCTGACCCCTAGACGCTTAGGGGAATGTAACAAACAACAACAACATAATTACTTGCTGTCAGATTTAGTCAGTAAAATAGTTGTTTAAATATCTATAATATATAAATAATTTGAAGTTTGGAGAGCAAATAAAAAATAACATTAAATTTATAAAGTTCAATGCCATAAATGTTTTAATAAGAACAATAAATTATATTTTTTGTCACTTCTATGTATTCAACTGGTGTTAAAAAAACTCTCAATGTTGATATAAGAGCCCTGATATAATAATAACATGAAGAGAAAATAAAAAATAAGAATGCAGTTCCATTCATTTACATCGGAGTATTGCATGATTAGATAATGGAATAAAGCAAATTACTTTTCGTGATGGTTTATACTTAGTTTAAATTTACAGTCACGTTGTCTGCAAACTGTTCACATTTTCTGCTCATCGACTCTATCCGTAAATAATGACTTCATTAAATTCAAAGCGAAAAGCCAATTGTTTAAAATAATGTTCAGGACAGTGTGATGCATGTGAAGTTCATTAACATCTCCGTGTGATTATGTAAATCTCCTGTTGCACATTTAAACAGCAGGCACGAGTCAGTTTATACATTCATCTGATCACTAGAGAGAGTGAAGAATCGCTTCAGTTCATTCAAACTGTGCTGTGAAACAAACCATGATCTCTTCATCTTTAGTGCTGCTTCTGGCAGTGATATCCTGTAAGTTTAGTCTACTTTCTGTGATACATTAATTTGTTGCTTAAAAGCTTGTTAACAGTTTTTAAACATCATGCTCCCTTCTTAACAGGTATTATTTGATTTGATACAGGTATTGATTCATATGAACTCACTCAGCCTGAGTCTCTGATTGTCCGTCCTGATGCCACTCTCACTATCAACTGTAAAGTCTCCTATTCAGTTACAAGCTCTCATACAGCCTGGATTCATCAGCCTGCAGGAAAAGCTCTGGAGTGGATTGGAGTGATCGGGAGTGATGGAGGCTTATACTACAAGGATTCCCTGAAAAGCAAGATCAGTATCACCAGAGACACGTCCAGTAACACAATAACACTGCAAGGACAGAATATGCGAGCTGAAGACACAGCTGTGTATTATTGTGCCAGATAAACACAGTGACAGACACCAACAGCCTCCCTGTACAAAAACACCATCATTGTATTACAAATTAAAAGTGTTTTTGATGATTTTCCTCATTCTGACTTATACAGATGCACAAAAATTGTTTGAAGCTTATCAAAAAATGATAGACATTAATTCAGCTGGTAAAACAAAAACAAACAAGGCAGGCCTAATAAATTGAAGTAAATGCATAATATAATCAACAAATAGAATTTGCACCAAAAATAAAGGAATTAATAAAAACTGAACAATCAAATTTTGCAGTTCACAACAAAATATTGCTTAAGCATCATGGTAATAATTTGATGTAATGAATTATGCAAATATTTCTCCTCCTACTCCTTGTTATTTGAGTATTAAGATGAAAAGAAGCAGCTTGTTCTCACACGTCTCAAACCATGATCTCCTCGTCTCTCTGGTTGTTGCTGCTGCTGGCAGCTGTTTCTCGTAAGTCTCTATAGAAACTCTTAAAAATAAAATTTTTTTGCACATGGTTACAGTATATTTTTCCTCTCAGGTGTCCACTGTGTTGAACTGACACAGACTGCTTCTATGGTCTTAAGTCCTGGTCAGGTTTTGACACTGTCCTGTAAAATCTCTGGATATTCAGTGACTGACAGCAGCTACTGCACACACTTCATTCGGCAGCCTGCAGGAAAAGCTCTGGAATGGGTTGGAAGGATGTGTGGTAGCGGTAACACATATTACAGTGATAAACTGAAAAGTAGATTTCAAGTTACCAGAGAGTCTTCCAGCAACACAGTGACTCTTCAAGGACAGAATATGCAGACTGAGGACACAGCTGTGTATTACTGCGCCAGAGAGTCACAGTGACACAGAGCAGTTACTGCCTTGTTCAAAAACCACACTAACACTCGGCACACAAAAATACAGCTTTGCAGTAAAATCTTCAGTATTTCTGATCCAGTTTCAGTTATATTTAATGTTCACAAAAATGAATACAAGTGTATTCTTAACACATTTCATAAGACCTCAGACCTCAGTTATATGACAAAAAGGCATTGTACCTCAGACTAAAAGGCTTCAGCCATTGGACCAAACAGCATTGCGCCTCAGACTGAAAGGTTTTCAGAAAAAATAAAAACAATGTCAAGTGTCAGGTCTTGTACAGTTAGGCATTGGGTGAAACAGCCTCAGACAAAAGGCATTTTTGAAGTCTTTGGTTGCTGTAATATAATTTTGGTCAAAAAATGGATACCACATAATAGATATAATGGATACAACGGAATATATATAATTGCTGATAAGGTCATGATTGAATTGTTTATTTTTTGATCCATTCTCATTCTATGTCTTACCAAAGTGATTTATTAGCAAGACTAATAAAAACATTCAAAACTATACTATTATTGAAGCAACAGACATATATGGAGACAAGGGAGTGTCTACAAAAAAAAAAAGAGACATATTTACTGATGTGTGACCCTCAGGAAACACCTGCGTTTCATTCTTGCCTCTAAAAAAAATAAGTGAATATGCATGTATAGTTTCATACATTACTTTTGAAACTTTTGAACTGTAGTTAAAAATTATCTTTAAAGAAAAGTTTTGGCTACAATAGATTTATTTTACCAATACTTTTAACAGACACCTGACATACAAGTTTAGATGTTAACAAAATGTCTTAAAGTGCCGTAATGTATTTTCATCATCTTTTTACATGGTCACAGATGTTATCTTGTAGAAAGCAATTATTCCATATACTGTAACAAATTAATAACATACTGCAACTTGCGTCTTGGACAACCGAAGAGCTGTATGCAAATTCTTTACTTGCTCTTAGTACAAAAGAGGAGTATCTGCTTTGTGGATCAGTAGGACTAATAAAGCTATGTGAACTATAAATCTTGATCTTCTCATCAGCTCTACTAATGCTGGCAGCAGCTGCATCTTGTGAGCTTCACTGATACTTAGTTTAAACTCTAAACTAAAGCAATGAAATAAGCTTCATAACTGTGAAGGAGTGGATGGAGTGAAGATTGATCTGCCATATCCTCCAGAGTGATATTAATCATATCATTACATATTTCTTATTAAAATGATTGCATTATATATTGTTTGATTATTAATAAAGTTATTAATTAATCAAATACCTCTGTTAGGGTATAATTTCTGGTGTTTATGAACTGAAGCATTAAAGCAGAGCGGCCGACGAACTCCGTGTGAGTGTTAAAGCTGACTTCTGCTGATGAAACTGCAAACTATTTTCTTCAGTAAATTTTCTTTAATCACATCTCTGACTCCTGGTCTTCCTTCAACACACCTGGTCCTTGGGTCTTAACTGTAATTCCCCTACAACTGTTATAAGAAGTTTTGTAACATAATTAATAATAACACATTCTTTCATTGTTATTTTTCAGTGTGATTTCATTGTGGTGTTTTCTGTGTTGAGTTCACTCAACCTCCATCTTTGGTTGTGAAGCCTCAAGAATCATTCTCCATCTCCTGCAGGATTTCAGTATCAAGCTACTGCATTCACTGGATCCGTCAACTCACTGGAAATACCTGGAATGGCTCGGATATATTTGCAATGGTGGTAGCAATAATATTAAAGACTCAGTAAAAAACAAGATCGGTTTCATCCAGGACACATCCAAAAACACAATGTTTCTACAGGGGAAGAATTTTCAGACTGAGGACACAGCTGTGTTTTACTGTGCAAGACAGTCACAGTGACTAAACAAGCCACACACAAAAAAAAAAAAAAAAAAAACACCTGAACACATGAATCAGAGATATGTAATACCAGGGGCATTTCTAGCCTTTCATCAGCACTCAACACCAGCCCTCATATAAATAGTCTTTACCTGAAGTACAGTCATTTACAAGCTGCACACAATAATGACCAGGACTATTGCCAGAACTAATTCTAGACATGTGGAAGAAAAAACACGATTGTCACATAATGCTCTGATAGTAATATTATCAGAATTTTTTTTTTTAATTCTCAGGCTTGTATATTGTAATGTCCATTAACACATAAGGATTTATCAGTAGCTGGGGCTCGTGGCACAGTAAAAGAGTCTAGAGACGCCCCTGCATGCTACCATCCCTCATCACACATCCATCCATCCACACTTTCAAATCCATCTAGCCAAAAATACTTTTAAAATATTAAATAGTCACTGAAATAAATTAACGTTCTCATCAATTACAAATTATTATTTTTTGCTTACTTTATCTAGGCTATTTATGCTATTCGCCATTCTCCAAATTTAACATTTTAGTGTGTTATTTATTTTCAAATTTCTGTTTTTCATACTCAGTTAGAAACAAGAATTGACAGGCTGGAGGAGGAGTTCATGCAAAACTGTGAAGTTTCTCTCTCATAAGTTACATTGTGTCATTGACGTGTGTCTGTGTTTCATGTGATTCTGTAGAAGAGCTTCATCAACAATGACAAGAATTCATTCAGTCCTGATATTGCTATTTTTACATGGTTTGTTCATTTTAAAATAATAATAATCGAAAATTACAGCATAATACTTATATCAAGAACACTGCAATAGGTTTTTTTTTATATATATATATATATATATATATATATATATATACTTTTGCTGACTTTTCAGTTCATTATATTTCTCTCTCTTTCACAGATATTCATTGTCAGACCTTCACTCAGTCTGAAAATGTGGTAAAAAGACCAGGTGAATCTTTTCGGTTGGTCTGTACCGCCTCTGGATTTACATTCAGCAGCTACTATGTAGCTGTGGTGAGACAGGCACCTGGTAAAGGACTGGAATGGATTGCATACATTGGCACATCCAGTTCTCCAATCTCCTATTCCCAGTCAGTTCAGGGCAGGTTCACGGTGTCCAGATCTGATTCCAGCAGTCAACTGTATCTACAGATGAACAGCCTCAAGACTGAAGACACTGCTGTGTATTACTGCGCTAAAGAGTCACAGTGAATGAGTTCAGTGTCAAAGCAATACAAAAACCACCATCTTTACTGTTGACTTCATTTATGCTCCAGACGTACTGTTCTATTTCCAAGAGGTGGTGCTCTTCTCAAGCAGTCTTAACTGATGTTACAAACTGACTTGCTCACCGAATGTTTGTTTTCTTGACAGAGAAATAGACAGTCCATTTTTGAAATTCTAAAGAAACACAAATAAGCCTTAGAGCAACTTAAAGAAAAATGATATTTTAGTGTTTGCATGTTTGTAAAATTAATAATTTTTATTTGTGTCTTATTTATTTTTTATTTTTTGTTAAATATCTGTAAATAAAAACAGCTTAGATCAATGCAATGTGCCACAGTATGCATTTAATTTAAGTCAATTCACTGAAGAAGGAAAAAAGTCCATGTTAGTTCACAAATTGAACTAATAGAATATCAAAATCGACTGCGGGCGGCAGATCCTTTTTCCTATTTAGCACCCAAACTCTGGAACAATCTACCTAACACTGTTCGGGAGGCAGCCACACTCTGTCAGTTTAGATCTAGATTAAAGACACATCTCTTTATCCTGGCGTACTCATAACACACTAATACCCTTCTATTATTCAAATCCATTAAAGGATTGTTAGGCTGCATTAATTAGATCAACCGGAGCCGGGAACACTCCCCATAACACACAATGTACTCGTTGCATCGTAAAAATGGCATCTACGCTAATATTAGTCTGTTTCTTTCCTATTCTGTTTCTCAGTCTGTATCCAATCAGATGGTGGATCAGCACCAAGAGATGATGTCTACAGCCCTGTTCGTCAGTGGAGACCAGGACACCCAGATGAGCCCCAGAGACAGATCTCCAGTGAAGACCTAGATTAAAATACAATAAAACTAAAAATATAACAAAATAACTAAAAATATAATAAAATACCTAACTACATAATACTATTATTGTTAGAAATTGCAACAAAATAAAAAATAGAAATATAAACTTTTGAACTGCGAGTTTCGTCTGGCCAGAGGAGAACTGGCCCCCCGACTGAGCCTGGTTTCTCCCAAGGTTTTTTTCTCCATTCTGTCACCGATGGAGTTTTGGTTCATTGCCGCTGTCGCCTCTGGCTTGCTCAGTTGGGGACACTTAATTTCTAGCGATCATCACCGATTTGATTGCACAGATACTATTTAAACTAAACTGAGCTAGACAATGACATCTCTGAATTCAATAATGAAATGCCTTTAACTGAAAATTGAGTGTTTAATCTTATCATTATACATTACTGACACTCTATCCTCCAATTTGATACTGTTAAGTGCTTTGACACAATCTGTATTGTTAAAAGTGTTATATAAATAAAGGTGACTTGACTTGACTTGACAAATTAGTGAAGTGTCTTTAAGAAAAGAGCTAGAGCAGTGAAAATTCTCATTTCCACCATTAGGGCAATAATTAAGAATTTCCAATCAATCTGCCCGGAAGAGAATGTGTGTCTATATCGTCCTAATGCACGGCGAGGAGGAGAGTTTGAGTGGCTAAAGACTCTCCAAGGACCACAGCTGGAGAATTGCAGAAAATAGTTGAGTCTCGGGGTCAGAAAACCTTAAAAAAAAATCGTCAAACAGCACCTACATCACCACATGTTGTTTCAAGAAAAATTCTCCTTGCTCATCCAAAAACAAACTCCAGCATATTCAGTTACGACTGGACCTTCAAATGGGACTGGCTTCTATGGTCAGATGAAACTAAAAAATGAGCTTTTTAGCCGCAAACACTCAAGATGGGTGTAGTACAAACAGGGATAAAAAAAGTACCCCATGTGTACAATGAAATATACTGCTGTATTTTTGATGTTGTGGGCCTATATTTCTGCTGGAGGTCCTGGACATCTTGTTTAGACACACGCCATCACTGATTCTATCAAATACCAACAGATAAAAAATTTATAAGTGACTGACTCTTATATCTTATGAAATCTTATAATGGGCCATGTTTGGATCTTCCAACCATACAATAATCCAAACACAAACCTCAAAAACAACACAAAATTGGGTCACTGAGCGCAAAACCAAGCTTCTGCTGGCCATTCCAGTCCTCTGACCTGAACCCTGTAGAAAATGAGTGAACTGAAGAGAAGAAGCACCAACATGAAGCTGTGAATCTAAAGGGTCTGGAGTGATTCTGGATGAAGGAATTGTCTCGGATCTCTTGTCAGGTGTTTTCTAAGCTCATCAGACATTATAGGAGAAAATTTAGAGCTGTTAAACTGGCAAATGGAGGTTTCAAAAAGTATTGAATAAAAGGGTGCTGTTAATTGTGGCCAGTGTGTATTAGACAAAAACATTTATTTCCTAATGATATTTCCCCTCATTTTAAATTCTTATTATCTGATGAAAAGTTATGTGAATTTTTTAAATAAAAGATCAAAAGGATTAACAATGCAGATTAATTTTCACAGCTGTAACGGAAGTGGCTGGACACAGATGGTGATTATACGTAAAATAATTTATTTTACAGAAGAGTCAATAAAGAACCAGGAAGGAAGATGAACGGGTGAGTATAACTGTCCTTGGAAACCTTCTTAGAATCTTGAAGCAGAGAATTAAGAGACTGGCTTGTCTTTACAGGGATTCGAGAGGACAGGAGACACATCGACGAGACACACTCCTCAGGAAGTTGGAGACGAGGGAGAACCAGGAGATTCAGAGAACTAAGGAGGAACACAAAAAGTAAGTCACACAGGTAAGTATCTTTGCGATCTGTACAGCGACAGAGAGTCCACATTGTAAGTACGAGACCGGACAAATGTGCTGACTCCGGTGTGTGCCTTTGTACTGGCTGATGATGAGGTGATTGGATGAGTGAAAGGTGCATGTGATCAGCACTCCGGTGATAGTGATAGTTGTGTTTGGGTGGAGGTGGAGTCTGGCCATTCTGTGACAACAGCCTTCTTTCATCATATTTACCAAGGGTGCCGATATTTTTGGCCATGACTGTAAATAGGCGCTTATGGACATAATCAAGAGCTCTTTAAGTCCTGAGGTGGAGAGAGTCACAGGTCCCATCTGAGAGAGTACAGACAGACAGAATCATGTACTTTATATTATTGCTATTGATTTTATCTACAGCACCCAGTGAGTATTTGTTACTGCAGAACAGCAATGTGTTTTCTTCTTAAGCTGCAAAAAGATCTGTAATATGTACAGATCCAAATATTGTAAAGGACAATCAGTCGAAAACGAAGATAAAAATTAATTCACTCTTATTAATATTAGTTTTACATGACATTTGCTAAATTAGTTTCAGCTTTAGATTCTGTTTAAGTGTATTCATTTGGTTTCTGCTCCACAGATATTCATTGTCAGACTTTCACTCAGTCTCAAGCTGTGGTAAAAAAGACCTGGTGAATCTTTTCGGCTGGTCTGTACATCCTCTGCATTTTCATTCAGTAGCTGTGCTGCAGCTGTTATGAGAGAAATCCCTGGAAAAGGACTGGAGTGGATCGCATTCATCCATGTATCCAGTTCTCAGATCTTCTATTCCCAGTCAGTCCAGGACAGGTTCACAGTGTCCAGAGATGGACACAGAGGTCAGCTGTACCTACAGATGAACAGCCTCAAGACTGAAGACACTGCTGTCTATTATGGTGCAATAACACAATGAATGAGTTCATGGTCAGTGCAATACAAAACACACTTTCCTGTATATTGCAGATGCTGGAAAAATCTGTGGCCTAGTAGGACACACAGTTCTGCTTAAATACTGTATAACATTGTACCTAATATTTTATTGTTCTTTGTAATTTAATTGAAAAACAGACAAATGTGCATTTAATACATTAAAAACCAAGTATTACACTTAATTTGTTTGTTGAATATGTTTAATCAGAATCATTAGTTATGCTCATGTTGTTTCATTACCAAGAGGTGGCTGATGTATTTTTATTTATTTATTTATTTTTGATATATACATTTATTTGGCACTATTTTGTATCTTTCACTGTGTAATTTTGTGTTGATAAACATCAAATTGTAAGACCTAGATTGTACAATAGATGTATAAAGAGGTTTCTAAATTTTATGCTACAAATTGCAATAAAAGTGCAGTGTTTATAATGATCAAAAATATTTTTTTCCAAAAAAACAAAAATTAGGCTTCAAATTAAAACCTGCATGCATCTTGAATGACGAAAAACGAATCTCTAAATAGGCTTTCATATCAAAACATCAAAGGTTTATCTTTATATTAAGAACATTTTTTACACCTTAAAGAAAAGTGACAGGTCCTCTCATTTTCTTCATCTTTTTTTTTTTTTGTGTGTGTGTGTGTGCTTATAGACTTACATTTTCCCTTTTCTCCAGAAAGCAATTGTTCCAGATATCAAATAAAATAAAGATGAAATGGCAAAAGTACTGAACAACACAGTGACTGTATGCAAATTCTCCATCTGCTCCATGTACTAAAGCGAAGTGTGTCTGGGGGTCAGAAGGAGAAATTCACATAATTTTTAATCATGATCTTCTCATCAGCTCTACTACTGCTGGCAGCAGCTGCATCCTGTGAGCTTCACTGATGCTTTATTTAAACTCTAAAGCAATGAAATAAGCTTCAGAACTGAGACAAAATTATTAATAACACATTATTTTATTGTTATTTTCAGGTGGTGTTTTCTGTGTTGAGCTCACTCAACCTCCATCTTTGGTTGTGAAACCTCAAGAATCATTCTCCATCTCCTGCAGGATTTCAGTATCAAGCTACTGCATTCACTGGATCCGTCAACCCACTGGAAAAGCACTGGAATGGCTCGGATACCTTTGTAGTAGTGGTGGCACTAACATTAAAGACTCAGTGAAAAACAAGATCAGTTTCACCCAGGACACATCCAAAAACACAGTGTTTCTACAGGGGAAGAATTTTCAGGCCGAGGACTCAGCTGTGTTTTACTGTGCCAGAGAGTCACAGTGACTAAACAAGCCACAGCTCTGTACAAAAACCTGAACACATGAATAAGAGACACGTAATACCAGGGGCATTTTTAGCCTTTCATCAGTACTCAACACCAGCCCCACTCCCACTCTTTTTGATACAGTTTGAGGTAAAACAAAGGACATAAATAGTCATTACCTGAAGTGCAGTCATTTACAAGCTGCACACACGATAAAGAGCTGCTTCGTTGCTGATAAACAAAAAAAGATGTCTGCAAGTTTTGTTTCCTACTGTAGATTTTAGGTAAATATCCACCTAAATTCAGTACTCTTATTGTTCTATTTCTCATAAAATATCCCATTAATATTTCAGTGTGAGAAGCCGCTGCGATTCAGTGCCTGAGTGAACATTAATGAATTTGGCAACAGTGCTGTGCACTGAAAAAAAAAGAAGAAGAAAAACACACACACACACACACACACACACACACACACACACACACACACACACACACACACATATATAATTGTCACACATAATGCTCTGATTGTAATATTATCAGAGAAAATGATTTTCAGGTCAGTATACAGAAATCTCCATTAACACATATGGATTTATTAATTCATCCACACTTTTCATCCAGCTGAAAATGCTTCATAAATATTAAATAGTCATTTAACATTTATGAAATATGTTCTCATAAAAGTCACATATTCAAATTTATTGTCACAAATTTAATATTACATATTAATTTATGTATGTACAAATGTCTCTTTTTCATACACACAGGTACAAAGAAGAATTGAAGCTGGAGGAGGAGTTCATGCAAAACTGTGATGTTTATCTCTCATAAGCTGTTGTGCCAGCGAGTGTTTCTGTTCACTGACTGAATGTGGTTTTTGTTGAAGAGCATCAATAGCAATGACAACAATAATTCATTCAGTCCTGATACTACTATTTTTAAATGGTTTGTTATTTTCTAAATAATAATAATAATAATAATAATAATAATAATACTGTATAAATGCTTTTAGCAAGCACATAGTTATGTTTTTTTTTTTTTTTTCCCTCTCTCTCTGACTTTATAGTTTATATATTTATCTCTCTTCCACAGATATTCATTGTCAGACCTTCACTCAGTCTCAAGATGTGGTAAAAAGACCAGGAGAATCTTTTCGTCTGGTCTGTACCGCCTCTGGATATTCATTCAGCAGCTACTGGGCAGGTGTAGTGAGACAGGCACCTGGTAAAGGACTGGAATGGGTTGCATCTATCAGCACATCCAGTACACCATACTATTCCCAGTCAGTTCAGGGCAGCTTCACGGTGTCCAGATCTGATTCCAGCAGTCAACTGTATCTACAGATGAACAGCCTCAAGACTGAAGACACTGCTGTGTATTACTGTGCTAAAGAGTCACAGTGAATGAGTTCAGTGTCAAAGCAATACAAAAACCACCACCTTTACTGTTGACTTCATTTATGCTCCAGACGTATTGTTCTATTTCCAAGAGGTGGTGCTCTTATCAAGCAGTCTTAACTGACGTTTCAAATGTCACTGACTGAATGTTTGTTTTCTTGACCAAGAAACAGACTGTCTAACTTAGAATTTCTGAAGAAACACAAATAAACCTGCAGTAACTTCATCACAAACTATATTCTCATGTTTGCATTTTTGTAAAAAATAATTATTTCTATTTTTGTCTGGATTTTTTTTTTTTTTTTTTTTTTGTTAAATATCTGTAAATTATCAGCTTTGATCAATGCAATATGTTCAATAGTATATTTATTTTAAGAAGGATAAAAGTCCATGAATACATCAAAATAAATTAATGTGAGAAATAACATATTTCTGTAGTGCTGCTTAGGGATCTGTACATTTTTCATGCACTCACTATAAAGAATAAAGACTTTTGTATAATTAGATTTTTTATCTTTAATTTTTTTAGTAAAATAGGTGTAAAGAAGAAACAAACAGAAGATATTAATGATTTTTAATTGCTCATTTACAAAAAGCAAAGACTTCAGTGTTGCCATTTTAAGTTAGGGAAATTTTATTTTGTATAGCCTATTGTCACGGATCAGTCAGGCCCTTCACTCCACCAATCACAGCGTTCCACCTCACCAGAGTTCTGATCACGCACACCTGCACCAAATCACGGCCTCATCAACACGCACTACAAAGGATCCTTACACACTCACTTCACTGTCGGATCTCGTTTACTCAACGTGGACTCTGACATCACTGTATCCCAAGATCAAGACTTTATCCTTGAGACCAAATGCACCAGTGAAAATAATAAGAGAACTGTCAGGCAAATAATTTAAAGTGAAATTAAATGAAAGAATTTCAAACACAACTAAATTGTCACTAGATAAAAATACAAAAATTGTGGACACATAAGCAAAATTCTTGAAGAACTAAGTATTTATACCAATACTTTTATTAAACACTGAAATCAGATGAACCTGACAGAAAAGTTAAAGATATGTTTATTAAACAATCTACAAAATGTCTTAAAATGCTTGTAACGTAGGCCTATATGTATTTCCCATGTGTTTTCTTCATGTTTATTTGATCACAGATCCTGTCATTTCATGTGGAAAGCAATTATTGCACTATACCAAATAAACAACAAACTGCCATCTTGGACAACCGAAAACCTGTATGCAAATTCTCTACTCGCTCTTTGTACAAAAGAGGAGTTTCTGCTTTGTGGATCAGTAAGAGTGATAAAGCTGCACTTACTCCAACCCATGATCTTCTCATCAGCTCATCCTATGAGCTTCACTGATGCTTTATTTAAACTGTAACGCATTGAAATAACCTTCATAACTGTTAAAAGAAGTTTTGAGACATAACTAATAATAACACATTCTTTCATTGTGTTTTCTGTGTTGAGTTCACTCAACCTCCATCTTTGGTTGTGAAACCTCAAGAATCATTCTCCATCTCCTGCAGGATTTCAGCATCAAGCTACTGCATTCACTGGATCCGTCAACCTACTGGAAAAGACCTGGAATGGCTCGGATACCTTTGTAGT
Source organism: Acrossocheilus fasciatus (assembly GCA_036784905.1). Lineage (NCBI taxonomy): Eukaryota > Metazoa > Chordata > Actinopteri > Cypriniformes > Cyprinidae > Acrossocheilus > Acrossocheilus fasciatus. The sequence continues at coordinate 328,852 of JAXUIB010000029.1, read as the reverse complement.
AGTGGTAGCACTGAAACTACAGACAGTAAAAAACAAGATCAGTTTCACCCTGGACACGTCCAAAAACACAGTGTTTCTACAGGGAAATCATTTTCAGGCCGAGGACTCAGCTGTGTTTTACTGTGCAAGACAGTCACAGTGACTAAACAAGCCACAACTCTGTACAAAAACAAGTCTAAACACATTAAACAATTGAACATAAGCTTAACTGGATTTATTCAACTCAAAATATCATTTAACATGACTGAAAATATGACTATACCAACAAGAGTTATTTTTATGGTTAAGATTTAAATAAATTATTAAACAGTTTTCCACTTAAACATGATACAACCATTATAACCACAAAATGACCAGACTTTCTTTTATAAATCAAGTATACAAAATCAGACAAATAATTTTGCAGTATCATTAATAACTACCATAAGAACTAATATCAGATGTTTACATCAATGCAAATCTCCGCCCTTAACAGGAGAACACAGGCAGAATAAAAGCTCTGTGTTTTACAGAGCCATAGCACAGTGAAAATACAAGCAGCATCATGTACTTTATATCAGCACTGCTAGTTTTAGCAGCTGCATCCTGTGAGTATACCAAATAAATATTTCTAGAAAATCAAATGTGGAGTTTAGTTTGTATTACTGAAAATGTTTTATTTGTTGTTCGTAGGTCTTTTCTGCATTGAGCTGGATCAGCCTCCTGTCATGGTTGTAAAACCAGGGGAAACGTTTACCATCGCCTGTAAGATCACTGGATATTCAGCCTCAGGTGGAGGCTACACAAACTGGATCAGACATTCAAGTGGAAAACCCATGGAATGGATCGGATATTTCTACACTTCCAGTAGCAATGGTGTCAAAGATTCTCTGAAAAATAAGATTAGTTTCTCTTCTGAATCCTCCAGCAACGCAGTTATTTTAACAGGAAAAAACTTCAACACTGAGGACACAGCTGTGTATTACTGTGCTCGCTACACTGTGCTACAACCTGCCACAGGACCTGTACAAAAACCCCGAACCACTGAACACATTTTTTCAAAGTTATATATCAAAGTTAAATAAGACATTGCAGATCCTTTCCATATTAAACATCTTATGACATAATTCCAAAGTCAATATGGCAAAATCAAAGCAAATAAATAAATACTGCACACTGAATGGAACAGGTCATGTTTTAGCCTTTGTAAATCAGTTATATTTTTTTATTAAATTAATCTGCTAAATACCAGGTAACAACCTTGGGTGCACAATTGACCCCCATTTAAGAATAATTTAGATGCCAGAAGATGGCATCCTTTCATGATAAATGAAAAAAAAAAAAAAAAAAAAAAACCTGACACTCCTGTTTTGTTTGAACACACCTACTCTGTGTGTCCCCGTGCATGAGCAAAAATATCAATGCAAACTCAACTGCCATATTTTATATTTAAACAACTGGTGAATGAGTGATTTATCTGAAGAGGAGAGACAATGTTCTCCATAAAGCTCTTTCTGCTGTTGGTGGCTGTACAGTGAGTGTTTTTAGTTTAGGGGGTTTTATTTAGGCAGTTTTACAGACTTACAATTTAACATCTAATCCTGTTTCATCAGTGTTGTAGTTCATTTGATGTTTAAATCATTTTTTTCTCTGTTTAGGTGTTTATTGTCAGGTTGTGCTCACACAGTCTGAGCAGGCAGTAACTGTGTCTCCAAGTGGAGTCTGTTAAACTGACCTGTGCATGTAGTGGATTCACTCTTAGTGACTATAGGATGCACTGGATCCGTCAGGCACCTGGAAAAGGACTGGAATGGATCTTGCACTATTATACAGACTCTGACAAAGGCTCAGCTCAGTCAGTGCAGGGCAGATTCACAGCATCTAAGGACAGCTCTAATCTCTATCTGCACATGAGTCAGCTGAAGACTGAAGACACTGCAGTGTATTACTGTGCAAGAGATTCACTTTGTTTGTTTTCATACAGATACCCTTACAAAAACCCAGAGGGGAGAGGGACTGTATATTAGACTGCATTTTAATTTAGTGTTTTTGTTATTTAATGTAAAATAATAAATTACTCTGATACCATTTTTGCACTGTTTTTCTCATTCTTAAATTTATTAATTCTGGTTAAAAACAACAACAGCTCAGCAGCTGTCTTTCTTAGGTATATTTTACCGAAAAATTACAATTCACTGAAAATTTAGTCACACTCACCCAAGATGTAGATGATCGTTGGCACAAATCTGAAGAAACTTAGCATTACATGAATTGCTCACCTCAGTCATCTGAAAAAAAAGTAAAAAAAAAAAAAAAAAACCCTCAATAATCCACATGTAATCCACAACACAACTCTAGTCCATCAATTAACATGAAAAGGTGTATGTTTGTAATGCGTGTAGTAAATTTTTTGCAAATTTTTATTTTTGGGTGAACTATTCCTTTAATGATGAGGTTCTCACCAGATGAACACCAATAACCCATAACACAAATAATAAAAGCAGAATGTTTCATATTAAAGGAATAATTTACCCCAAAATAACCAAAAATCATTATGTCTTTCTAAACCTAAATAATTCAATTTTGTAAAACACAAAAGGAGAAGTGCAGAAGTTAAATGACTACAATAACGATACATTTATTGCAATTTAGTATACTACGGGGCCGTTGAATGCTTGAATCTGATTGGCTGACGAACGTTCTAAGGTGTGCAATTATTTTCAGGGAAACACACGGCAAACGCAGTTCCAGGCAGCTCTTGACCACATTACATGACCATATCACTTCGCCAATTGATTTATGTTATTTCAAAGGTCTTACAACAGCAAAATAACCAAAACCCACAACGACACTGGCCAAACAAATAAATATAGTAAACAAAAGGATAAAAACGACAGATCCATGTCCATGTTTTTGCCACAAAATTACGCTTTATTATGTACGGAAAGCACATACTCTATCTCTCCCGCTCTCTCTCCCTCACAGACCGCACATACATAACAGTTTGCACACACACTAGCATACATCGCGCTAATGTTGTTAGGTGGTACTATTGTCCATGAAATTAACCTCAATGGTCTCGAGCTGCTTTGACTCCACAGTTGTTGTTTTTTTTTTTTTTTTTTTTGTTGCTAATTCAAGGTTTAAATGCAAATGAACTGATGTCTGTTTCATATTTAAACAGCTACACTGTTGAGTGGAGGACTCACCACCAGTTCAGCCTTCATATAAACCATGTTCACTTCATTTCTCTTGCTGTTGCTGGCTGCTGTGTTTTGTAAGTAAATTCCCTGAACAAAAAAAGAACTGTTTTCTAAGTGTAAATAAATCCATGTTCATAATTATATTTTAAATGTTGTTTATCTGCAGGTATTGACTGTCAGGTTGTGCTCACACAGTCTGAACAGTCAGTAGTTGTGTCTCCAGGTGCTTCCTACAAACTGACCTGTGCCTGCAGTGGGTTTACTGTTAGTGGCACTAGAATGCACTGGATTCGTCAGGCACCTGGAAAAGGACTTGAATGGATTATTTATTATTATTCAGATTCTTATAAGAGCTCAGCTCAGTCAGTGCAGGGCAGATTCACAGCATCTAAGGACAGCTCTAATCTCTATCTGCATATGAATCAGCTGAAGACTGAAGACACTGCAGTGTATTACTGTGCAAGAGACACACTGTGGAAACATGAATACAGACAGCTGTTCAAAAACTCATCATGAAAAATGGGGTGGACATGCAAATTACGCAAGCTGGACATCTTGTAATCCTTACCCCACAAAATATGCATGACACTGATATACACTCTTAAAAATAAGGTGCTTAAAATGTTCTTCACAGCAGTGCCATAGAAGAACCATTTTTGGTTCCACAAAGAACAATTTAGATAAAGGTTCTTTAAAGAACCATCTCTTTCCAAACTTTTTATAATCTGAAGAACCTTCTTTCACCATAAACAACCTTTTGTAAAACAGAAAGGTTCTTCAGATGTTAAAGGTTCTTTATTTTTAGACAAAACGGTTCTTCTATGGCATCGTGAAGTACCTTTATTTTAAAGAGTGCAATGACATAAATCTGGGGGGGGGGGAAGCATAAATCATGCAAGCATAAATCAAGAAAAAACTTCCTTGCTGAGCTAGAAACTGTATGGAAAATGACGGAGCAATGATAATCTTTCGTCATGTTGGGTCAATATCAAATAACACACAATGAGAAAAAAAAAGGACAAAAAAATAAACCCGATGAAGTAATATAACTTTGCTCAGTTATTAAAACAAGTGAAGATTTTCCCTTTCTCTACTGTAATAATTCTCAGATTACTGCGTTAAACTACAGGTCTGCAAACCTGCAAAGATTCAAATGATTTTGTGATGTGTCTCTCACATTGTTATAAGCTGAACTTTCAGTCAGTGCGTGTGTCAGTGACTAAAACAGCTGCAGTGTACCCTATGCTATAACTGTTTTACTGTGGTAATGGAGATGTTACTGTATGTGTCACAGATCGGTCAGGCTCCCACGCCAGCCAATCACAACGCACACCCTCACCTTAGTATTAATGGAACACACCTGTACACAATCAGCACCTCATCACCACACACCATATAAGCTCACACCTCACCACAACCAGATGTCTGGTCTTGTTTATGTGAAGTGGATTTATTCCAACCCTTTCCTATGAATTATCTGATAACCTGAATCTATACTTACTTCCAGTCTTGTCTCCGTCGGTGTGTCCTCCTGTCTCCAGTGTCCTCCTGTCTCCAGTGTCCTGTCTTCCCCGATGATCTCCAGCGGATATTCATCTCCTCTCGAGGTGTGAGCCTACCTCCATTCCACGAGTTCCTGGCAAGGCAATTATATCCTCCGTCACCGATTCATCTCAAGTGGTTGCCATTACAAATCCACATGTACCATTGATTACTCTGCTGTTCAATAAACCACCCCTGTTTCCACTTACTCTCTGCGTAAGCTCTGCTTCTGTAACAGTATGGACTCCTGCTGATGATCATTTTCATGTGAGAAACTCCCATTAGTTCTATATTACTGTTGTAATTCCATTGTTCAAAATTATTTAACATTATTTGTTGCATGTTTTTCAGCTGTTAGTGGTCAGTCTTTGACCTCAGATTCTGTGGTGAAAAAGCCTAGTGACTCTGTCCTGCACTGTGTCTGGATTCTCAGTGAGCAGCTGGTGGATGCACTGGATCTGTCAGAAACCAGGGAAAGCACTGGAGTGGAGCTTCACAGTAAGGGAAAAAAAAACAGCAGGGCTGCACAAACTATTTGTACTAGTTGTGGGGTGAACGCATGTCATTTACAATCTGTGATCTTTCTCTCAGGAGCGCATCAATAACGTACTGCAACTTGCATCTTGGACAACCGAAGAGCTGTATGCAAATTATTTACTTCCTCTTAGTACAAAAGAGGAGTATCTGCTTTGTGGATCAGTAGGACTAATAAAGCTATGTGAACTTTAAATCTTGATCTTCTCATCAGCTCTACTAATGCTGGCAGCATCTGCATCTTGTGAGCTTCACTGATACTTCATTTAAAATCTAAACTAAAGCAATGAAATAAGCTTCATAACTGTGAAGGAGTGAAGATTGATCTGCCATATCCTCCAGAGTGATATTAATCATGTTATTTTTCTTATTAAAATGATTGCGTTATGTCTTGATTAATCAAGTTATTGATCAGTATTTAACTAGATTGTTTGATTATTGACTTTAGTAGAGCCATCTATAGTCATATAGATTCAAGTGTGTATGTAATATTTTTCGAAGTAGTAAGAGTGAAATGTGTGAACATGCTGGAGTCTATTCTTTCCTCAGGGTCACAAGGTCATGTTAGTCAGGATGACCTCCCATCTACGTGAGCTACGAGTGACAGAGAAGTGTGACATTTAGATGTTGAATAACGGATATTAAAGAATCCTGTTCTATCCAGTGTTTCTACTCTCCAAATTGATGGCTGCATGGTATGTGTAATCAACCATACTGCTAAGATGCTCGCTAGAAAACCTTGAGATGCAGATAAGGGCTCTGTGTGTTTCGGCATATTTTCTCTGTTAAGTGAAAAGACTGTCTGAGGGGAGTCATCACTGCTGCCATCCAGAATAGGTGTCTTCCTGATCGCTGATGCCTACAATAATCATTTGGAGATATGCTTGAAGTGCTTGCATCCATATGTGGAAATTGTCTAAGTTTATCTAGGTTTCAGAACCAATCAGAATTTTGCTGACTTATGCATTGATGCAATTAGTAACCTCTGTTAGGGTATAATTTCTGGTGTTTATGAACTGAAGTATTAAAGCAGAGCGGCCGACGAACTCCGTGTGAGTGTTAAAGCTGACTTCTGCTGATGAAACTGCAAACTATATTCTTCAGTAAATTTTCTTTAATCACATCTCTGACTCCTGGTCTTCCTTCAACACACCTGGTCCTTGGGTCTGTAATGACTGTTGGCATAGTGCCAGAGATTTCACACATTACATAATGTAGATTTCTTTAAAAGTGCTTCTCCTCATACAATAAAATTCACAGACATCTTTTCATGCAGCTGTTTTACACTGATTTTGGTTTTAACTGTAATTCCCCTGCAAGTTTTGTGACACAACACATTCTTTCATTGTTATTTTCAGTGTGGTTTCATTGTGGTGTTTTCTGTGTTGGAAACAACCTGATCTCACAGAATTCCGTGTAATGTTCACGGACTTAATTAACCTCCGAATCTGTGGTGGCATCACGGAATCGCCGAAAATTCCGTGATGGGCTCACAGAAGGCATCAGCCGTGGTCCATGCACGGATTCACTGGTTCAACGTAAAAAGAGTGACTCCGATGCAGTTATACTTTCACTGGAGTACCTGACAGCCCCTACCCTAAACCTACCCAGTTCTGAACAATAATGATGATGATAAATTTCCCAGTATCGCGTCGGCATGTTGATGCTAAGGGTTTCCGTGCGTGGAGCACGGCTGATGCCTGTCACTGACTTACATTGGTATCACTTCTGTGAGCCCATCATGGAATTTTTTCTGTGAGCCCATCACGGAATTTTCGGCGATTCCGTGATGCCAACACAGATTCGGAGGTTAATTAAGTCCGTGAACATTACACGGAATTCTGTGAGATCACGTTGGTTGGAAAAGACCTGGAATGGCTCGGATATATTTGCAATGGTGGTAGCAATAACATTAAAGACTCGGTAAAAAAAAAACAAGATCGGTTTCATCCAGGACACATCCAAACACAGTGTTTCTACTGGGGAAGAATTTTCAGACTGAGGACACAGCTGTGTTTTACTGTGCAGGACAGTCACAGAGACTAAACAAGCCACAAAAAAAAACACTTGAACACATGAATCAGAGATATGTAATACCAGGGGCATTTCTAGCCTTTCATCAGCACTCAACACCAGCCCTCATATAAATAGTCTTTACCTGAAGTACAGTCATTTACAAGCTGCACACAATAATGACCAGGACTATTGCCAGAACTAATTCTAGACATGTGAAAGAAAAAACACGATTGTCACACATAACGCTCTGATAGTAATATTATCAGAAAAAAATATAAAAAATTCTCAGGCTTGTATATTGTAATGTCCATTAACACAAGGATTTATCAGTAACTGGGGCTCGTGGCACAGTAAAAGGGTCTAGAGACGCCCCTGCATGCTACCATTCCTCATCACACATCCATCCATCCACACTTTTCATCTAGCCAAAAATACTTTTAAAATATTAAATAGTCACTGAAATAAATTAATGTTCTCATTATCATCATTCTCCAAATTTTACATTTTAGTGTGTTATTTATTTTCAAATTTCTGTTTTTCATACTCAGTTAGAAACAAGAATTGACAGGCTGGAGGAGGAGTTCATGCAAAACTGTGATGTTTCTCTCTCATAAATTACATTGTGTCATTGAAGTGTGTCTGTGTTTCATGTGATTCTGTAGAAGAGCTTCATCAACAATGACAAGAATTAATTCAGTCCTGCTATTGCTATTTTTACATGGTTTGTTAATTTTTAAATAATAATAATCGAAAATTACAGCATAATACTTATATCAAGAACACTGCAATAGGTTTTTTTGTTTGTTTGTTTGTTTGTTTATTTTATTCTTTTGCTGACTTTTCAGTTCATTATATTTCTTTCTCTTCCACAGATATTCATTGTCAGACTTTTACTCAGTCTGAAAATGTGGTAAAAAGACCAGGTGAATCTTTTCGGTTGGTCTGTACCGCGTCTGGATTTACATTCAGCAGCTCCTATGTAGCTGTGGTGAGACAGGCACCCGTTAAAGGACTGGAATGGATTGCATACATCGGCACATCCAGTTCTCCAATCTCCTATTCCCAGTCAGTTCAGGGCAGGTTCACGGTGTCCAGATCTGATTCCAGCAGTCAACTGTATCTACAGATGAACAGCCTCAAGACTGAAGACACTGCTGTGTATTACTGCGCTAGAGAGTCACAGTGAATGAGTTCAGTGTCAAAGCAATACAAAAACCACCATCTTTACTGTTGACTTCATTTATGCTCCAGACGTACTGTTCTATTTCCAAGAGGTGGTGCTCTTATCAAGCAGTCTTAACTGATGTTACAAACTGACTTGCTCACCGAATGTTTGTTTTCTTGACAGAGAAATAGACAGTCCAATTTTGAAATTCTAAAGAAACATAAATAAGCCTTAGAGTAACTTAATCTAAATATTTTTTTGTGTTTGCATTTTTGTAAAAAAATAATTTTTATTTTTCTTAATTTTTTTTTGTTGTTAAATATCTGTAAATTGTTTATGCACTCACTGTAAAGAATAAAGACGTAATTCGATTTTTCATCTTTAATTTTTAGTAAAATAGGTGTCAAGAGGAAACAAACAGAAGATATTTAATAGGAGATCATATAAGATATTGTTGGAAACTTTTATTCCTCTTGTCGAAGCAGAGACCAGGAGACGTTGGGATATCTTTCATACAGAAGTTACTCTTTATTGAGAACTCGCTGTGCGTCGCTGTAGTCATCCAAGTCTTAACTAAAGCAGTGATACATTGTAGTTTAAATACATTTAGTGGGCAGTGCTTAGGAATGGAAACAAAGCACCGGGTGACGACCTTAAACAAAGCATGCAATTGAAGTATTCATGTATAGCATCCTGGCCCATTTAACCACTCCTAATCTAATCAGCCTAACTGCCCAAAGATTGGGGCAGGGGCATCAAGAGCAATTACAAACAAAAGGCAAGAGTCTCCGTCGTCTGGCTCATTTCACTTACAATAAGAGAACAGGAACTGACAACCTCTTGCTACAAACTTTGTATATCACAGTCGTTCATCTGATGTCACCATCTTCACCATAAATGCTAAATACAATGTATATAACTTCTTCAGTTTGTATATTATTACATTGGAACCTAGATTTAAACATTTAAATAAATTTGTAATCCCACAATATGTAATTGCTCATTTACACAAAGCAAAGAATTCAATGTTGTCATTTTAATTTAGGGACATCTGCATTTTAGGGTTGTCATTTGAATTTAATTTGTTCACTAAAAAGGTATTGATGCAAATCACCTTCCTTATATAAATAGGCACTTGTGGACATAATCAAGTGCTCTTTAAGTCCTGAGGTGGAGAGAGTCACAGGTCCCATCTGAGAGAGTACAGACAGACAGAATCATGTACTTTATATTATTGCTATTGATTTTATCTACAGCACCCAGTGAGTATTTGTTACTGCAGAACGGCAATGTGTTTTCTTCGTAAGCTGCAAAAAGATCTGTAATGTGTACATATCCAAATATTGTAAAGGACAATCAGTCGACAACGAAGATAACAATTAATTCACTCTTATTAATATTAGTTTTACATGACATTTGCTAAATTAGTTAGATTATATTTAATTTACTACAGTCAGCTTTAGATTCTGTTTAAGTGTATTCATTTGGTTTCTGCTCCACAGATATTCATTGTCAGACTTTCACTCAGTCTCAAGCTGTGGTAAAAAGACCTGGTGAATCTTTTCGGCTGGTCTGCACATCCTCTGCATTTTCATTCAGTAGCTGTGCTGCAGCTGTTATGAGAGAAATCCCTGGAAAAGAACTGGAGTGGATCGCATTCATCCATGTATCCAGTTCTCATATCTTCTATTCCCAGTCAGTCCAGGACAGGTTCACAGTGTCCAGAGATGGACACAGTTCTGCTTAAATATAACATTGTACCTAATATTGTACTGTTCTTTGTAATTTAATTGAAAAACAGACAAATGTCCATTTAATACATTAAACACCAAGTATTACACTTAATTTGTTTGTTGAATATGTTTCATCAAAATCATTAGTTATGCTCATGTTGTTTCATTACCAAGAAGTGGCTGTTGTTTTTATTGTTTTTTTTTTTTTTTTTGTATAGGGTATAACCACAAGATAAAGTCAAGATACATTTTTATTTTAACTATGGACTACGTTGACGAGAGTGATGTAGAAGATTTCACCAAGAAGCTTACACTGGTGATGTACAGGAGAGAAACCGGATTTCAGATTTCAGGAAATCTAATTTTCAGCAATAAGAAAAAAGTGTTTTAAAGCTTGTTGTTTTGTAGAACATCACATATATATATATATATATATATATGATATGAGAACAGTAGGGCCTGTAAATAGGGAGTACGTGTTATTTAATAAAAATATAATTATATTTTCAGAATGACAGAATTTTTTTCTCAAACACAGTGTGTGGAGTAAAACGCCCCCCACCAGGTGGGGTAAAACGCCCCTAGGGGCAATGGTCAATTATTGTAGTTATTCAGTAACTCTTTTGTTTTTCCATCAAATGTATTATAACTAGTTGGTTGACTAAAAATATTTGGACTTTATATTTAAAAATGACCTCAAGTTAGCATCAGGTAGCTAGTTAGCTAGCCAGTTATCATCAGCTAACATTTTTATTTTCAAATAGGCTATTATCATTTTGTAATTCATAATATTATATTCTTTTTTTAAATTTTAAACAAAAACTGCCTGTACTCTGATTTTGCTGTAAATGTTTAAAGCAAATTGCTTTGTCAGACTGGGGGGCATTTTACCCCACCCAGTGGCGCCTGCAGGTGTACGGCTGTGCGCACTGTGCGTACCATGCGCTCAGACTGTCCTGAGATTTGCCCCGCAAACATTTCAGCAGTAAATTATGGCCCGTTTGTCCCGTATTTTTGTCGACTGAACCAGCCATGTCATTAATAAGCAATGTATCAGTCTTTTGCATGCCAAAGTCAATTTCTGCTTATAAACATTGCGTCAAATAGAAAGAGAAAATCATGCTTCACGCACTTTCATGAGATCGGGTTAGACTACAACAATTAATTTGTAGCCTATTTTACAATGGGAATAAAACGAATTCATGACAATGTTTTACATTCAAGCTACCTGTAAAAGTGAAAAGTTCTTTAAAATCATCTGGAAAGCAATAAAGTAATTTTTAAAGCTGTTTTGCTGCATGGATTAAAAATAGGCTAATAAATAATTCACATATCAGACAAAATTGCGTTGCAGAAAATCCTTTAAATTTTAAGGAAATTCTAAGGAATTCAGAGCAGAGCAACACAAAAATCAGAAAAAAATATAATCGGGCCTGTTTTAGGCTTTTCCTTATTTTTATATTTTAGACGGTGATGACAAATGACTCGCCATCTCTTCATTGGACGCGCCTTTAGAGAGAAATGCATCTTTACGGATTAGAATGAAAGGGTTTTTGTTTTCGATTTGAATTATTTCGTTTTAAAATAGTAATTTAAAGTATTCTATAGATATATTTATCATATTTGTGACTCAATTCGTTCAGTTTAGTTTCATCATTGTGAAGCGCTCCTGTTCATGACGAGACGGCAAGCGCATCCTCTGTTTTCCTATTTATTTTAATAAAAGCACAACATTATGTTGATATTGTGAATGCACACAAATAACAGTAGACCCTTTACAGTTCCGAAGGATGTATTACTCTTACCTTTCATAAGCAAAAATTACGGCATATTTTAAGTTGTTTCCACTATCAAGAAAAAAATGCAAGTGACCACTCTGGCGCCTCCATGCCCCCTCCATTTTTTACACCTTAAAGAAAAGTGGCTTTTTTGTGCTTAGACATACACGGTCCCTTTTCTCCAGAGAGCAATTGTTCCAGATATCAAATAAAATAAAGATGAAATGGCAAAAGTACTGAATTTTTACATCTTGAACAACACAGTGACTGTATGCAAATTCTCCATCTGCTCCATGTACTAAAGCGAAGTGTGTCTGGGGGTCAGAAGGAGAAATTCACATCACTTTTAATCATGATCTTCTCATCAGCTCTACTACTGCTGGCAGCAGCTGCATCCTGTGAGCTTCACTGATGCTTTATTTAAACTCTAAAGCAATGAAATAAGCTTCAGAACTGAGACAAAATTATTAATAACATTCTTTTATTGATAATTTCAGGTGGTGTTTTCTGTGTTGAGCTCACTCAACCTCCATCTTTGGTTGTGAAACCTCAAGAATCATTCTCCATCTCCTGCAGGATTTCAGTATCAAGCTACTGCATTCACTGGATCCGTCAACCCACTGGAAAAGCACTGGAATGGCTCGGATACCTTTGTAGTGGTGGTAGCCCTAACATTAAAGACTCAGTGAAAAACAAGATCAGTTTCACCCAGGACACATCCAAAAACACAGTGTTTCTACAGGGAAATCATTTTCAGGCCGAGGACTCAGCTGTGTTTTACTGTGCAAGACAGTCACAGTGACTAAACAAGCCACAACTCTGTACAAAAGCCTGAACACATGAATAAGAGACACGTAATACCAGGGGCATTTTTAGCCTTTCAGCAGCACTCAACACCAGCCCCACTCCCACTCTTTTTGATACAGTTTGGGGTAAAAAAAAAAAAAAAAAGGACATAAATAGTCATTACATGAAGTGCAGGGTTTACAAGCTGCACACACGATAAAGAGCTGCTTCGTTGCTGATAAACAAAAAAAGATGTCTGCAAGTTTTGTTTCCTACTGTAGATTTTAGGTAAATATCCACCTAAATTCAGTACTCTTGTTTTATTTCTCATAAAATATCCCATTAATATTTCAGTGTGAAAAGCCGCTGCAAACGATTCAGTGCCTGAGTGAACATTAATGAATTTGGCAACAGTGCTGTGCACTGAAAAAAAAAAAGAAAAACACACACACACACACACACAAATGATTGTCACACATAATGCTCTGATTGTAATATTATCAGAGAAAATGATTTTCAGGTCAGTATACAGAAATCTCCATTAACGCATATGGATTTATTAATTCATCCACACTTTTCATCCGGCTGAAAATGCTTTATGAATATTAAATAGTCATTTAACATTTATGAAATATGTTCTCATAAATGTCACATATTAAAATTTATTTTCACAAATTTAATATTACATATTAATTTATGTATGTACATATGTCTCTTTTTCATACACACAGGTACAAAGAAGAATTGAAGCTGGAGGAGGAGTTCATGCAAAACTGTGATGTTTATCTCTCATAAGCTGTTGTGCCAGCGAGTGTTTCTGTTCACTGACTGAATGTGGTTTTTGTTGAAGAGCAGGTTCACGGTGTCCAGAGATAATTCCAGCAGTCAACTGTATCTACAGATGAACAGCCTCAAGACTGAAGACACTGCTGTGTATTATTGCGCTAGACAGTCACTGTAAATCAGTTCAGTGTGTTGACTTCACTTATGCTCCAGACATACTGCTCTATTTCCAAGAGGTGGTGCTCTTATCAAGCAGTCTTAACTGACGTTTCAAATGTCACTGACTGAATGTTTGTTTTCTTGACCAAGAAAAAGACTGTCTAATTTAGAATTTCTGAAGAAACACAAATAAGCCTACAGTAACTTCATCACAAATTATATTCTCATGTTTGCATGTGTGGCGAAACGCCAAGGAATTAGAATATAGCACGACTACGCCACCCTGGGTCTAGCCAGGGAACTATAATACATAGAATTTAGTTTTAGGCAACACAGGACAGCTCACGATAAACTGGCAGGAGGTGTGGATAAAATAATTTTTATTACAATTTAAGAAAGTGTTTGTTACAAAACAGGGAAGAAGTAGTCGCTGGGCACAACGGTTCACACATAACAGACTGAATTCAACACTACACAAATACAACTATAGATGACCTGATTCATCAAGGACCTCCAATGACCAAGGTACAGGAGCCGAGGTTTGGCAGCAGGGCATAAGGGCACAATCGGCCTACACAGCAAAACACCCTCCACTATACCTGTGACACACACACGCACACACACATACACACACACACACACACACACACACACACCAGCCAACACTCGTGAAAGAAACACCAACACCAGGACTCCACCCCTGCCTTAGGCACTCAGCCCCTGTAACAAGCAAAAATCAGGTTATACACTTAAACAAACGAACAATCACATTAAATCACAGATAGCTTACAATAAGAAAAAGTTGCCCATCCACACAGCAAACCCACAGGTAGAGGATTATAAAGACGTAAACCAGAATAGCTAATCCAACCAAATAATAATTTTGTTAAACACCAAACGCAGCCAAAAGCACAAACATCAGGAAACTCACAACATTAACATGGCCATACAGCCATGAAGAGCACTTACAAAAGAAACTAAAGTAAAAGAACAAAAGATAATGGAGCGAAATAAGACCAAAGTCAGATTAAACGCTCACAACAAGCAAACACGGTTCATAAAGCGTCCAATCAGTTGCGTATAAATCAGGAAAAAAGGAAAGAAAAGAAAGAATTTATAAATTAAGAAAACACACATACACACTCTCTCTGAGGCTTCAATAACCACAAAAGAAATACAAAACGACTTTATCAAAACAAAGCAACAGCGTCTCCAGATGATCGTTCCCACGTAGCGCCCACAACAGGAGAGCTAGGTCACCCGTAGCGACGCCACTAATCTGTCGTGCGTGTTAATTCTGAAGTCCAATCAGTCAAGCAGACAACCAATACGCTGGGAAGCTGAAAGCTCATTCAGTCTATCTGGGAGACAATGGGTTTGACGGAGGGACAAAACGAGTCCGTAATGTTATGTGAACGCCAGTACCCGTCGCTGAAACGGTCTTGCTCAGACTCTGCAGCGGGACAACCTCAGCCAGACACCAGTCACGGATTCTCTTCCAGCATGCCACTCTATAAGAGAGCCCACCAATAAGAGCTTTAGTGTACCACTAACACCATAGCCAACATACCTGAATGGCGACTAGATATGACGCAGAAAGCAAGGGGCGTGACTCATCCCCCCATACTACCCCACCCACGAATTTATAGATCCGCTCACTGTCCGATGATAGGGCAATGAATGAGCAACCAGCCAATCAAATTTAAACAGGAAGAGCTTCACTAATCCTGCCACACATGTTTGTAAAAAAAATAATTATCTTTGTCTGGATTTTTGTTTATCTGTAAATCATCAGCTTTGATCAATGCAATATGTGTAATAGCATTAATTTCATTTAAGAAGGAAAAAAGTCCATTAATACATCAAAATAAATTAATGTGAGAAATAACATATTTCTGTAGTGCTGCTTAAGGATCTGTACATTTTTCATGCACTCACTATAAAGAATAAAGACTTTTGTATAATTAGATTTTTTATCTTTAATTTTTTTTAGTAAAATAGGTGTAAAGAAGAAACAAACAGAAGATATTAATGATTTTTAATGGCTCATTTACAAAAAGCAAAGACTTCAGTGTTGCCATTTTAAGTTAGGGAAATTTTATTTTGTATAGCCTATTGTCACGGATCAGTCAGGCCCTTCACTCCACCAATCACAGCATTCCACCTCACCAGAGTTCTGATCACGCACACCTGCACCAAATCACGGCCTCATCAACACGCACTACAAAGGATCCTTACACACTCACTTCACTGTCCGATCTCGTTTACTCAACGTGGACTCTGACATCGCTGTATCCCAAGATCAAGACTTTATCCTTCCGAGAGAATTGACTTACCTTGTTTGCCTTACCTTCTGTGTTTCTTCCTCCTTGTGTCCTCCTCTCCTCCTAGAGTGCCTGTCAGCAGAGTGTGTGAGTGTCATTGTGGATTCCCCCGTCTTGTCTCCTAGAAACGCTGTGGAAAAGAAAGAGATATCATCATCCTATCACATATCTACGAAAGGCTCACTTCAAGATCATCTACTCACCTATCCATTTGAGCATCATACACCAGTGTGCCGCACCTGTTTAAATAAAACACTCTTTATTCACCACTCACCTTCGTGTCCGAGTCTATCCATAACAGAAGATCGGACCGAACACCGTCACAAACAGGATGAGCACCGCGGACCCCTTCCAGGAGCTGGTGGATTCTCTGAAGAAATTGCTGTTACAAACGCCCACACCAACGGCACCACCAGCTCCACCACCAGCACAGCCATCAAACACTACCATGAGCACTCCCTCAACGATCGTCTTCGCCAGTCCCATGGCCCGACCAGCGCCCTTCTCTGGTTCGGCGGAGGAATGCGATGGCTTCATTCTTCAATGTACCCTGACGATCAACCTGCATCCTCACGTCTTCACCACAGACCAAGCAAAAATAGCGTACGTGGTTACCTCACTCACCGGGCCTGCTCTAAAATGGGCAGAAACGATCCTCAACCAGGCAGGACCTGCTACTCACACTTTTGCCAACTTCATCCACCATTTCAAGGAGGTGTTCAGCGTATCGCCTGGAGATTCGACTGTGGGTGAGCAAACCCAATCCATCAACACGCCTTGCAGTTCAGGACACTGGCAGCCGCCAGCGGTTGGAATGAGCCCTCGCTCATCACGGCTTTCCGCCAAGGTTTAAACCCCCGCTTACGGTTACATCTCAGCACGTATAATGACAACTATGGTCTGGAGAAGTTCATACAACTAGCCATTCGCTGTGCTAATCGCATTCAGTCTTGCCCTCCGGATCCATCCTCAGCCATCGCTCTTCCTTCTCGCCGACCAGAGACAAATGACCCTCCAGAACCCATGCAAACGAACTCCACTCGTCTGCCACTGCCGGAACGGCAAAGACGAATTTTCCAGAGACTATGCCTATATTGCAGAGATGATGGACATCGCGTGCTGGAATGTCCCCTAAGGCCACCACGCATCCTGGTGAGTTCGGTACTTACCACAATGCCTAAACTCAAACCTCTCTCAACTCGAGCTCTGCTTACTGCCTGCTCACATGTCATTGCAGTCCTCCTTGACTCTGGTTCCGCGGGGAACTTCATCTCGGGGAACCTCCTCCAGCAGCTCCGCCTCCCTACCGCCAACACCTCGAAGATCTATGAAGCCCAATCCATAACGGGTCAATCCCTCACCAAAGATTCCATCCGTCTCTGCACCTAACTGGTACAATTACAGATTGGGCAATTACATCGAGAGGACATCCATTTGCTGGTTCTGGAGGGTTCAACTGTGGACATCATTTTGGGTCGTCCGTGGCTGGTGCAGCATAATCCACACCTATCTTGGAGGACAGGAGAAGTCCTAAAGGGGGGTGAGAAATGTTTGCCTCATTGTTTTCTCAACTTATCTCAACCTAATCGTCGAAGGTCGCCACAGATCCCTATTGGTACCACCTCCATTGAGAGCCCTCAAGAAAATTTATCCGTCGAGATCCCTTCATGTTATTCCCACTTTAGTGATGTCTTCTGTCCGAAGAGGGCTGCCCAGCTACCACCACACTGGCCATGGGACTGCGCAATTGACCTCCTCCCGGGTGAGCCAGTACCACGAGTACCAGTACCAGAACAAAAGGCCATGGAGGAGTACATTGCGGAGGCTCTACAACAGGGATACATTGTACCATCTACCTCCCCTGCTGCATCCAGCTTCTTCTTTGTGGCAAAGAAGGACGGCGGCCTACGCCCTTGTATCGACTACCGGAAACTAAATGACATAACAGTCAAATACCTGTATCCCCTTCCCCTTGTCCCAGCAGCTCTGGAACAACTACGCGGTGCCACCATTTTCACTAAGTTGGACCTCTGCAGCGCCTACAACCTCATCCGCATAAGGAAAGGAGATGAATGAAAGACTGCCTTCATAACCCCGACTGGTCATTATGAATATAGGGTGATGCTATATGGGCTTGTAAACGCCCCTTCAGTCTTCCAGGGGTTTATGCATGAGGTGCTCCAGGAGTTCCTGAACCGCTTTGATCATATATATAGATGACATCCTCATCTACTCCCGGAGCCTGGCCGACCATCGACATCACGTTGCGGAGGTCCTTCAAAAACTCCGGAATTTTCAATTGTATCTCAAGGCTGAAAAGTGCACTTTCCATCAATCCTCTGTACATTTCCTCGGATACATCATTGACCATCGTGGCGTCCGCATGGACAGGGGAAGGTGGAAGCAGTTACCTCCTGGCCAACTCCTACCACAGTCAAAGAACTTCCTTGGATTCTCAAACTTCTATCGACGATTCATTCCCAGTTACAGCACAACCACCAGCCCGCTCACAGATCTCCTGAAAGGAAAAGCCAAGACACTCCCGTGGAACCTGAAAGCTCAAAAGGCATTTGAAGACCTCAAAATCACCTTAACCAACGCACCGCTCCTTGCTCACCCAAACCCAGAATTACCATTCGTCGTCGAAGTGGACGCATCCACAACGGGCGTAGGAGCCGTCCTATCTCAGCAGCAGGGGAAGCCTCCCAAACTCCATCCATGTGCCTATTTCTCAAAGAAACTCAGTCCGGCGGAGAGGAATTACGACATCGGAAACCGGGAACTATTGGCCGTCAAGCTAGCCCTTGAGGAGTGGAGGCACTGGCTGGAGGGGGCTAAACATCCATTCTTAGTACTCACAGATCACAAAAACCTACAGTACCTTCGTTACGCTAAACGACTTAACCCCAGACAAGCAAGATGGGCATTGTTCTTCACTCGATTTCATTTTATGATCTCCTACAGACCCGGTACCAAGAACATCAAGGCAGATGCTCTGTCTAGGATCCATGCACCAGAAAGCAATAGTCAGGAACCCGAAAATATCCTCCAGCGATCATCTCCAGTCCTATTCAGTGGACCTCTCCGCCAGTCGCCTCCTCCACTCCATCCGCCAATCCGCCGGGCTGCCCTCCAAACCTCCAGTATGTACCCCGAACACAACGGACCCCACTAATCCATACCACCCACACCTCACTTGGTACTGGCCACCCAGGGGCCAACGCAACTCTCTCGCTGCTACGAAATCGCTTCTGGTGGCCTAACATGGCCAGGGACGTAAGGAGGTTTGTGCAAGGCTGCCTAGACTGTGCCATATCCAAAAGCTCCCGTCATCTTCCAGCAGGCAAACTCCACCCATTACCCATACCTCAACGTCCGTGGTCACACCTAGGAGTAGATTTTATCACTGATCTGCCCGCATCAGACGGAAACGCATGTATATTAGTCATCATTTTTCCAAGTCCTGTCGTCTAATCCCACTCCCTGGCCTTCCCACAGCTCTCCAGACTGCCGAACTTCTGTTCAACCACATATTCCGATATTATGGTATCCCAGAAGACATAGTATCGGATAGAGGACCCCAATTCATCTCCCGGGTGTGGAAAACCACCTTCTCTCTCCTAGGTGTGACCGTCAGTCTCTCCTCCGGATATCACCCGCAGTCAAATGGGCAGACAGAGCGCAAAATCCAGGAAATAGGGCAATTCCTGAGAACCTTCTGCCACAGTCGCCAGAACTCCTGGAACCAGTTCTTAGGCTGGGCGGAGTACGCCCAAAATTTGCTGCGCCAACAATCCACGGGACTCACACCCTTCCAGTGCGTACTCTGTTTCCAGCCTCCCCTGTTTCCCTGGTCAGGTGAACCATCGGACGTCCCCGCCATCGATCACTGGTTCCGGGAGAGCGAGAGAGTCTGGGACGCAGTCACCACCAGCTTCAACAGGCAGTGTGCAGACAGAGAGTGACAGCCGACGCCCGAAGATCAGAAAACCCAAATTACCAACCTGGGGAAAAGGTCTGGCTGTCAACCAGGGACATCAGGCTGCGCCTGCCTTGTAGGAAACTCAGTCCCAGATTCGTTGGCCCCTTCACTATCCTGGAACGTATCAACCCTGTCACCTACAAACTCCAATTGCCACCTCACTACAAGATTCACCCTACGTTCCATGTCTCACTACTAAAACCCTTCTCTCCACCTCTTTCCACAGGGCCTGACTTCGAGGAAGAGACCCCTCTCCCACAAATCTTGGACGAAGGCGCAGTCTACCAGGTCAAAGAAATCCTGGAATCCCGGCGTCGTGGTGGCAGGCTAGAGTACCTCGTCGACTGGGAGGGCTACGGCCCTGAGGAACGCTCTTGGGTACCCAGAGACGACATCTTAGACCCATCATTACTTGAAGAGTTCCATACAGCACACCCAGACCGCCCAGCACCCCGAGGCAGGATCAGACCACCACGACGCCAAGGTCGGCCCTCAGGAGCGGGCCGTGGAGAGGGGGGTACTGTCACGGATCAGTCAGGCCCTTCACTCCACCAATCACAGCATTCCACCTCACCAGAGTTCTGATCACGCACACCTGCACCAAATCACGGCCTCATCAACACGCACTACAAAGGCTCCTCACACACTCACTTCACTGTCCGATCTC
Organism: Acrossocheilus fasciatus; assembly: GCA_036784905.1. Taxonomy (NCBI): domain Eukaryota; kingdom Metazoa; phylum Chordata; class Actinopteri; order Cypriniformes; family Cyprinidae; genus Acrossocheilus; species Acrossocheilus fasciatus. Next base: position 308,201 of record JAXUIB010000029.1, on the reverse strand, counting down.
GTTTACTCAACATGGACTCTGACATCGCTGTATCCCAAGATCAAGACTATATCCTTCCGAGAGAATTGACTTACCTTGTTTGCCTTACCTTCTGTGTTTCTTCCTCCTTGTGTCCTCCTCTCCTCCTAGAGTGCCCGTCAGCAGAGTGTGTGAGTGTCATTGTGGATTCCCCCGTCTTGTCTCCTAGAAACGCTGTGGAAAAGAAAGAGATATCATCATCATCATCATCATCATCATCCTATCACCTATCCACGAAAGGCTCACTTCAAGATCATCTACTCACCTATCCACTTGAGCATCATACACCAGTGTGCCGCACCTGTTTAAATAAACCACTCTTTATTCACCACTCACCTTCGTGTCCGAGTCTATCCATAACACCTATAGTTGTCATTTGAATTTAATTTGTTTGCTAAAAAATATTGATGCAAATCTCCTTCCTTTATATAAACAGGTACAGACGGAGACAATAAAGAGCTCAAGTCCTGCGGTGGAGAGGGTCCCACCTGAGAGACAGAACCATGTACTTTAGATTATTGCTAATGATTTTATCTACAGCACCCAGTGAGTATCAAGATACCAACACTATACTATGAGTTTATTAGGGGGTCTTGTAGCTGCTACTACTTTTAAAACAAGATCATTCCAGTTTGATTTTCAGAGGTTTTGTGATGATAATGTGCACAACTCATTTTAGTCAATGGCAATGTTTCCAGGTGTTAATTGTATTGAGCTGAATCAGCCTGCCCTCATGGTGATAAAACCTGGGGAATCATTTTCCATCGGCTGTAAGATCACTGGATATTCAGCATCAGGAGGTGGCTGTACTAACTGGATACGACACTCAGCTGGAAAAGCGATGGAATGGATTGGCTGGTTCTGTATTTCTGGAGATACAGGCACCAGTGACACAATGAATAAGATCAGTTTCACTGCTGAAACCTCCAGCAACACAGTGTTCTTACAAGGTCAAAGCTTTCAGACTGAAGACACAGCTGTATATTATTGTGCACGCAATACACAGTGTCACAAATTGCCTGGGGACCTGTGCAAGAATTATTGTATTGACTGCATAGACAGCTTGGAAACACAATGCAAAAGTATTGTAAACATGTAAAAAGTGCCTAGAATATTATTTATTAACATTGTAATATTACTCTGCTGCCGTATGACTGCTGCATTATTTATTTGCTTCTTCAATTTATTAGATCTTTAATTTATCTTTAACTATTTTTTCCACTTAACAGTGTACATTATTTAATCAATCAGGCAATAAATTCAGATTTTTTTTTAGTCATCAGTGCTGACAGAATCTGTGTAGAATCTCTGAATTCTTCTAAGAAACACAATACAATTATTTATTCTTTCCACTTTTTTTAATCACTGCAAGAATCGTCTGGCATCACAGGGAATTTGCATTCACACAAAGCAGGTGGAAGGTCTTGATTATTTAACAGATATGCAGAAAATGTATCTCAATTAAATTTTGGCCTCAACATCAAAGGTTGCAGACAGTTTTAACTACACTCATTTGGATTTTCTTTTTCTCAGTGTTGGTGTAGTTACAGTGTTTTGCCCTTTTATGGCTGCACAGATTAACAGCTGTCAGTCACTGAGAGTCCTGATGTTCAAATTCACCAGTGAAAAGAATAAGAGGCAACTATCAGGCAAATTTACAAAACAAATTTACAGATTACAAAACTATACTATTCAAGAGGTATTCAAGGGCAGGCTTTAAGATGGTTTAGATCCTACCTGCCAGATCACTACCACTTTGTTTATTTAAGCGGGGAGTCATCTCAATTATCACCAGTAAAGTATGGAGTACCACAAGGATCTGTCCTAGGTATGTTGCCCCTTGGTAATATTATTAGAAAATACGGGATTAGTTTCCATTGTTATGCTGATGATACTCAACAAGACCAGATGAAACTTCTAAATTATCTAAGCTAACAAAGTATGTTAAAAATGTAAAAGATTGGATGACCAATAATTTTCTTCTATTAAATTCAGATAAGACAGAGATATTACTTATTGGACCAAAAAAAACAGTACACACAGTCTCTTGGATTACAATTTGCAACTAGACGGATGTACTGTTACTTCCTCTACAGTCAAAAATATGGGTGTTACATAATATTAGACAGAAACTTGTCTTTTGAAAATCATATTTCCAATATTACAAAAACAGCATTCTTCCATCTTAGAAACATTGTCAAGCAATGAAACATGTTACCTGTTTCCGATGCAGAAAATGCATTCATGCATTCATGACCTCTAGACTGGACTATTGTAATGCACTGCTAGCTGGTTGTCCTGCATCTTCAATAAACAAGTTACAGGTAGTCCAAAATGCAGCAGCTAGAGTCCTTACCAGGTCAAGAAAATATGATCATATTACCCCAATTTTACAGTCCCTGCACTGGCTACCTATTAAGATCCGTATCAGTTACAAAATATTATTACTTACCTATAAGGCCATAAATGGTTTAGCTCCTGCGTACCTAACTAGTCTTCTATCTTGCTACAAGCCATCACGCTCCCTAAGGTTGCAAAACTCTGGACTTTTGGTAGTATAGCAAAGTCCACTAAAGAAGGTAGAGCTTTTTCACATTTGGCTCCCAAACTCTGGAATAGCCTTCTTGATAACTTTCGGAGTTCAGACACACTCTCTCTGTTTAAATCTAGATTAAAGACAAATCTCTTTAGCCAAACATTCACATAATGCATCTCATAATCTTGTACTGCAGTTATATCTGATCAAACGCACATTATTATTCTTTAGTTTAGGTTGAACAAATCATTTTTTTCTTGGATGGAACAGCAGCTACGCTAATTATGTCTATTTGTTTCTCTGTTTCTGCCACGGGATTAAAATCCTGTGGTGAATTACACAAGCTTCAATCTGGGTCCAACCTTAAATGATCTGAGATGACCAAACACCTGAGAAGAGATGATGCCAACCCCACAGAGGACCTCAGAGGATGCCAACCCTCAGACAACATATGGAATTACCAAATTTTTCCAAAAGTTAAATATATTAAGTTTCTACAATATATAAATATATTGTAGAAACTTAATTTCCTGTAAATTTGTATCGTAAAAAGCGCTATACAAATGAACTTGAATTGAATTGAAATAATTTAAAGTGAAATTAAATTGAAATTGACAACAAAATTGTCACTAGATAAAAATACAGAAATGTTGGACATGTATGCAAAATTCTTGAAGAACTAAGTATTTACTGTATAACAATACTTTTATTAAACACTGAAATCAGATGAACCTGACAGACAAGTTAAAGATCTAATGAACATTAAACTATTTACAAAATGTCTTAAAGTGCTTGTAACATGTTTCTCTGGCGTGTTTTCTTCTTGTTTATTTGATCACAGATCCTGTCATTTCATGTGGAAAGCAATTATTGTACTATACCAAATAAACAACAAACTGCCGTCTTGGACAACCGAAAACCTGTATGCAAATTCTTAACTTGCTCTTTGTACAAAAGAGGAGTTTCTGCTTTGTGGATCAGTAAGAGTAATAAAGCTGCGTTCGCTTCAAACCATGATCTTCTCATCAGCTCTACTGCTGCTGGCAGCAGCTGCATCATATGAGCTTCACTGATGCTTTATTTAAACTCTAAAGCATTGAAATAAGCTTAATAAGTGTTAACAGAAGTTAACAGAGACATAACTACTAATAACACATTCTTCCATTGTTATTTTCAAGTGGTGATTTCTGTATTGAGCTCACTCGTCCTCCATCTTTGGTTGTGAAACCTCAAGAATCATTCTCCATCTCCTGCAGGATTTCAGAATCAGGCCATTGCATTCACTGGATCCGTCAACCCACTGGAAAAGGCTTGAATATATTTGTAGTGGTGGTTTTATTTTTGCAGACTGTTGGTGTCAAACACTGACTGAGTCTGAGGCTGTAGTCCTGAAACCTGGAGAATCACATAAACTGACATATACTGCCTCTGGTTTGGACATTGCTGGCTACTGGATGGTTTGGATCAGACAGAAGACTGGAAAAGAGCTGGAATGGCTGGCATTGATCAGATAACAACAACAACAACAACAGTAGGAAGCAGGTGTATCTGCAGATGCATAATATATGACCCGTTCTGGCAAAATGAGTCGGAATGCGCAAATTTTCAAAAATGAGTTATTTTTATTTTCACACTCTCCATTAAAATACCTTCAAAATGATATATGACTTGTTGGAATCGGATAAAAAAAATGACTGAACTAAAGCCGTTTGAAGGCAATAGAGGCAGCAGATCTGATTTTGAGAAAAATCGAGTTAAAGATTCCAAAGCAAAATCACCAAGCAACGTTGCATATTTTCCTACAATTATTTTCTTAATAATAATTACGGTCACACTTTATATTAGGTGGCCTTAACTACTATGTACTTACACCAAAAAAATAAGTACAATGTACTTACTGTGTTCATACTGTGTTGCAAATCACTTTTGCTGCTATTGAGGTGGGATACGGGTAGGTTAGGGACAGGTTTGGTGGTATGGGTAGGTTTAAGGGTGGGTTAAGGTGTAAGGGATGGATCAACAGTGTAATTGTAAATGTAATTACAGAAATTAATTACAGATGTAATTACATATAGGTATTTTTAAAAATATAAGTACAATGTAAAAACATGTATGTACACAATAAGTGCATTGTACCAAATGATTAATTCAAATGTAAGTACATAGTAGTTAAGGCCACCTAATGTAAAGTGGGACCATAATTACTATATTATTAATCACAATATAGCTATTTTTATTTTATCTTTGTTATTAAAAATAAGAACAAATGTGCAAATAAACAATAGTTTAATCAAGAGCAGCGAGTGATTCCTTCTTTTCTTTTAATGTATGATTAGCATTGAGACAGATCTATATTAAGATTTAATTACTTTTTGGAGCAGTGGGATCACTGGGGGGAAGTCGTGGCCTAATGGTTAGAGAGTCGGACTCGTAATCCAAAGGTTGCGAGTTCGAGTCTCGGGCTGGCAGGAATTGATGGTGGGGGGAGTGAAAGTATAGCGCTCTCTCCTCCCTCAATACCACGACTGAGGTGCCCTTGAGCAAGGCACCGAACCCCCAACTGCTCCCCGGGCGCCGCAGCATAAATGGCTGCCCACTGCTCCGGGTGTGTGTTCACGGTGTGTGTGTGTTCACTGCTGTGTGTGTGCACTTTGGATGGGTTAAATGCAGAGCACAAATTCCGAGTATGGGTCACCATACTTGGCTGTATGTCACGTCACTTTCACTTTCACTTTTTTCACTTTCACTAGAAGAGGGATGAACACTTATTTGTGAAAACCTCAAATTCGACCAAAACTGACATTTTTTCATTTCTTTTGCCTGTAGCTCAAAATTAGTCCGTGCGACTTCCGACTCATTTTGCCAGCACGGGTCGAATGAAGACACTGCTACTGTTTGTATTATTGTGCAAGACAGCTACAGTGACGGAAATAACTGCAGTACTATACACAAAAACTGCCAAGAAAACTAGAAAACAGCATTTCTGTAGGTCACTTGAGTCTGTCTAGTTCTGTACCCAAACTCACCAGAACACAACAAACAAACAAACAAAAACATTTATTAATTTCACGGAAGTACATTTTCCATATCAATAGGTGGTACTATTGTCCATGAAATGAACCTCAATGGTCTCAAGCTCCTTTGACTCCACAGGTTTTTTTTTTTTTTTTTTTTTGCTAATTCAAGGTTTCAATGCAAATGAACTGATGTCTGTTTCATATTTAAACAGCTACACTGTTGAGTGGAGGACTCACCACCAGTTCAGCCTTCATATAAACCATGTTCACTTCATTTCTCTTGCTGTTGCTGGCTGCTGTGTCTTGTAAGTAAATTCTCTAAGTGAGTTTTCTAAGTGTAAATAAATCCATGTTCATAATTCTGTTTTAAATGTTGTTTATCTGCAGGTATTGACTGTCAGGTTGTGCTCACACAGTCTGAACAGTCAGTAGTTGTGTCTCCAGGTGCTTCCTACAAACTGACCTGTGCCTGCAGTGGGTTTACTGTTAGTAGTGCTTACATGCACTGGATTCGTCAGGCACCTGGAAAAGGACTGGAATGGATTATTTATTATTATTCAGATTCGTATAAGAGCTCAGCTCAGTCAGTGCAGGGCAGATTCACAGCATCTAAGGACAGCTCTAATCTCTATCTGCATATGAATCAGCTGAAGACTGAAGACACTGCAGTGTATTACTGTGCAAGAGACACACTGTGGAAACATGAATACAGACAGCTGTTCAAAAACTCATCATGAGAAATGGGGTGGACATGCAAGTTACGCAAGCTGGACATCTTGTAATCCTTACCCCACAAAATATGCATGACACTGATATACACTCTTAAAAATAAGGTGCTTAAAAGGTTCTTCAGAGCAGTGCCATAGAAGAACCATTTTTGGTTCCACAAAGAACAATTCAGACAAAGGTTCTTTATAGAACCATCTCTTTCCAACCTTTTTATAATCTGAAGAACCTTCTTTTACCACAAAGAACCTTCTGTTAAACAGAAAGGTTCTTCAGCTGTTAAAGGTTCTTTATTTTTAGACAAAACGGTTCTTCTATGGCATCGTGAAGTACCTTTATTTTAAAGAGTGCAATGACATTAATCTGGGGAAAAAAAAGCATAAATCATGCAAGCATAAATCAAGAAAAAACTTTACAGTGTGTGTCGCTCTCTCTCTCTCTCTCTCTCTCTCTGTGTGTGTGTGTGTGTGTGTGTGTGTGTGTGTGTGTCTGTGTCTGTGTGTGTTTGTGTGTGAGTGATATGTGTGGGTTTGTGTGCATCAATTAAAGCAGCACATTAATGTAGAACGGTGATTAAACTGACTTGGAACTACCTCTGCATTAAAGAGTATTAATGCATACTTGCCAGTCAATCAGAATCGAGAATTCAGGCAGACCATTGTATAAATGAAAATATAACACTGCAATCTTCAGTTTACAGTCAACTGTAAACTGCAAGTTGTTACTCTCAGGGCATAGTATTAAATTATGCAAAGTTTATGTCCTTCTGTCTGTCCTTAAATTATATCATCCCCAAAGACTTGTCACAATATAGTAATTTTGAATTCATTTATTTTGCTTAATAAATAAAATTTGAGAGAAATTAAGCATATGCATGCCTTTAACCCTATTCTACTATTAAGCACTGACAATCAGGATGAGTTTTCCACAGGCAAACACTACCAAATATTCCTTCAGAAAATGCAAAAGTCTAGTTTGAGTTGTTTCAAATGAATCATTACTGCATAATTGAAGGGTTAATACAATTTTAATAGGTGTCACTGTGGAGAAGACATATCAGCTATTAACATGAAAGCAGTGACATATCAATAAAAAGCAAAAACAAACACTATGCTGAGTATTTTTACAGAGGTTAATAAGGGCAGAGAAATGCAAATGTACCTTTAGAGGGCGCCCTATGCAAACCTACTTCTCCTTGTCTTTAAAAAGCCTCCACTCTATTCATCTCCAGACACAAAACTTGTTTGTGACTTTGATGCATCGGCTTCCTCTTTTCGTAACATGACAATGGATATTTTGTCTAAATTGGGTTTTATCTTCATGTTTGCTCTCACAGAATGTAAGAAGGACTCTTGAAAACCTGTTGTGATAATCAGACTTATTCATGTGTACTTTTGAAAATGTTAATGTTGAACAATGTTTAACATTAACAGTGCTAACTGTTTGTTTTTTCAGTCTGTTGGTGTCGAACACTGACTGAGTCTGAGTCAGCGGTCATTAAACCTGGAGGATCTCACAGACTCACCTGTACAGTCTCTGGATTTAGTAGTGAACCGAGCTTAGCTTGGATCAGACAGACTGCAGGAGGAGGTCTGGAGTGGCTGGAATACATCTCAGATGGCAGTGTTTCTAAATATTACTCTCAGTCTGTTCAGGGACGCTTCACCATCTCCAGAGACAACAGCAAGAAACAGATGAATCTGCAGATGAATAATATGAAGAATGAAGACACTGCTGTATATTATTGTACAAGAGAGACGCAGTGATGAATACAGATACAGCACTGCACAAAATATGAAAACAAACAACTCTCTATTCCATTTCTCATTCTTTAAACAAAAATTGAGTATAGAGAGATTGATGTAACCCTTTACAATAAGGGTGTAATGTAGAACATTCCAGCACCAGTCTTCCAACAACCATCCATAAACCTACTATCAGCTAACAGAACTTAAAAGCAAAATATTAACCAACAGCAATATCATAAACCAGTCGCGTAGCTACCCACTTTCATCTGTGGCCCACCGAGTGAGAACTTTGTAATTTTCCAAATGAATGTAATTTTTTTAAACAATACTAATAAACGTCCTATTTCACTGTAACTTTATTTATTAACAATATTAAACGCTTGTTTTCATGGTCAATTACAGGTCGTTTTCCCTCTTGCTATAGGTGCATATCATCATATGCTGGTCAAAATGATGATTCGTCTGTTTCTGTTAGTCCCACCCAGTGGCGCCTGCAGGTGTACGGCTGGACGCACTGTGCGTACCATGAGCGCACAGACTGAGATTTTCCCCGCAAACATTTCAGCAGTAAATTATAGGCCCGTTTGTCCCGTATTTCTGTCGACTGAACCAGCCATGCCATTAATAAAGAATGTATCAGTCTTTTGCATGCCAAAGTCAATTTCTGCTTATAAACATTGCTTCAAATAGAGAGAAAATCGTGCTACACGCACTTTCATGAGATCGGGTTAGACTACAACAATTCATTTGTAGCCTATTTTACAAATGGGACCATAACGAATTCATGACAATGTTTTACATTCAAGCTACCCATAAAAGTGAAAAGTTCTTTAAAATCATCTGGAATGCAATAAAGTAATTTTTAAAGCTGTTTTGCTGCATGGATTAAAAATAGGCTAATAAATAATTCACATATCAGACAAAATTGCATTGCAGAAAATAGTTTAAATTTTAAGGAAATTCTAAGGAATTCAGAGCAGAGCAAAATAAATATCAGAAAAAAAATATAATCGGGCCTGTTTTAGGGTTTTTCTTATTTTTATATTTTAGACGGTGATGACAAATGACTCATCATCTCCTCATTGGATGTGCCTTTAAAGAGAAATGCATCTTTACGGATTACATAATGAAAGAGTTTTTGTTTTCGATTTGAATTATTTCGTTTTAAAGTAGTAACTTAAAGCTTTCTATAGATATATTTATCATATTTGTGACTCAATTCGTTGAGTTTCGGTTCATCATTGTGAAGCGCTCCTGTTCATGACGAGACGGCAAGCGCATCCTCTATTTTCCTATTTATTTTAATAAAAGCACAACGTTTTGTTGACATTGTGAATGCACACAAATAACAGTAGACCCTTTACAGTTCCGAAGGATGTATTACTCTTACCTTTCATAAGCAAAAATTACGGCATATTTATGTTGTTTCCACTATCAAAAACAAAATGCAAGTGACCGCTCTGGCGCCTCCATGTCCTGCAAAGTGCGCTTCAGCTTCCACTCTTCACACAAATGATTAGATATGCACCTAGCGCACATTTATATAGTTCAAACATTTAAACATTGTGATATGATTGAACTGTTTATATCTATAGATTGTATTTTAAACAAGTCGTGATGATTTGAGAAGGCTAAATTGATCACTGTCGCTGGCCGCTTGGTCGTTACTTACCAAAAAAAAAAACCTTACATTTAACGAACAAAAAGTGCTCCAAACGTTTTTATAAATTAGCTTAATAAAAAACGAAACGAAAACGGTGCTGTATTTTTTGTTGGCAATTTGACATGCAGTTTTCATATACACACCTAGCCCACCCAGTTTTATGTAGGCCCACCCACTTAAACATTTCTGCCTACGCTAGTGTCATAAACAACTAAAAATGACAGATTTCGAGTAAGATCTATACCAGAAAGATTCTAGAAATAGCTCCTTAAGGTAACAGCTGCATGTTTTACAGTGTACTATACAATCCCTCATCTCACTATATATACACACATAATACATGTCTGGTGAATAAATGCATGCTCTCGGCTCACTGTCCTGTTGGTATCTAGACTAACAACTCTTAAAAAGACCCCCTTTCTCACATGAACCATAAAGCCTTCTTAAATGTTCCTGTTCATCCAAAATTCCTCTTGCTGAATCCAATAAATGTTTACAAACACATCTGTATCTTGCTCTTCAAAACTATCATCAAATAGATGTTTACATCAATGCAAATCTCCACCCTTCTCTCATGTAAACAGAAACACACAGACATCATAAAGGCTCTTTGTGATTACCAGAGCAGAGTGAAAATACAACCGGCATCATGTACTGCATATCAGTACTGCTAGTTTTGGCAGCTGCACACTGTGAGTATCACCAATGAACATTAGTTCAGATGTGGAGCTCAATTTGTATGACTGAAATGATTTAATCATTGTTCGTAGGTCTTTTCTGCATTGAGCTGGATCAGCCTCCTGTCATGGTTGTAAAACCAGGGGAAACGTTTACCGTCGCCTGTAAGATCACTGGATATTCAGCCTCAGGTGGAGGCTACACAAACTGGATCAGACATTCAAGTGGAAAACCCATGGAATGGATCGGCTGGTACTATAGTTCCAGCAGCAATGGTGTCAAAGATTCTCTGAAAAATAAGATTAGTTTCTCTTCTGAATCCTCCAGCAACGCAGTTATTTTAACAGGAAAAAACTTCAACACTGAGAACACAGCTGTGTATTATTGTGCTCGCAACGCACTATGCCACAAACTGCCACAGGACCTGTTCAAAATCTAAACTAAACACATTTTTCAATAAACAGTTCCTTTTCATATATGTTCACACAATAACCACAGTATTGCAAAATCAAAGCAAATAAATAAATTAATATAGAAATATAGAACACTGAATGACTCAGTTGATGTTTTAGCCTTTGTAAATATTTTTGATCAAATTCAGCCACTAAATGGCATGTAATAACCTTGAATGCTCAATTGACCTATTGTTAGAATAATTTAGATGCCAGAAGAGGACACCCTTCCATAAAAAAAAAAAAAAAAAAAAAAACCTGGGTTTTGAACACACCCACTCTGTGTGTCCTCATGCATGAGCAAATATATCAATGCAAACTAAATTGCCATATTTCTTATTTAAACCTATTAAATGAGTGTTTGATCTGAAGAGGAGAGACAATGTTCTCCCTAAAGCTCTTAGTGCTGTTGGCAGCTGTACACAGTGAGTGTTTTTATTTATTTATTAAAGAGTTTAAGCAGTTTTAGGGAGTTACAATGTAACACCCAATCCTATTTCATATGTATTGTGATTCTTTAGATGTGTAAAGATTTTTTTTTTGTCTCTCTGTTTAGGTATTTATTCACAGGTTGTGCTCACACAGTCTGAGCAGTCAGTAACTGTGTCTCCAGGTGATTCCTACAAACTGACCTGTGCATGTAGTGGATTCACTCTTAGTGACTATAGGATGCACTGGATCCGTCAGGCACCTGGAAAAGGACTGGAATGGATCTTGCACTATTATACAGACTCTGACAAAGGCTCAGCTCAGTCAGTGCAGGGCAGATTCACAGCATCTAAGGACAGCTCTAATTTCTATCTGCACATGAGTCAGTTAAAGACTGAAGACACTGCAGTGTATTACTGTGCAAGACAGACACTTTGTTTGTTTTCATACAGCTACCCTTACAAAAACCCAGGAGGGGCAGAAATGGAGATGATGGGCATTTTTAATAAATGTATTTTACTTTGATTTATTTGTGAAGTGGTTTATTCATTTACACATTTATTTTCAAATGAATAAATTTCTCCGATGCATTTTTGCTCTTTCTTGTCTTTAAACGTGTTTAAGTTATAAAGCCAGGTTAAAAGGAGCTCAGCAGTATCAGCAGTTGTCTTACTGATTAAGCTCTAATTAGATGAGCACTAATAATGTCTATAAGACACATTCAAAGCAGTTCATTTCATATTGAAGACAGAATTCACCCCAAAATTACCATAAAGCAAACCCCTTTATATTTCAAAACCTATATGTTGTTCTTTCTTAGAAAACACAAGGAGAAGTGCACAATTCATAATGAAATTACTGTTACATTTAAAGCTATTTATTTCATACTTTTGGAGTATGACAGAAACAGACCACTTTCATTTTTTTAATGGAAAAAAACAACCACAATATTCACATTTTCTGTTTGAAATGAGTAAATGATGACATGATGTGCATTTCTTGGTGAACCATCCACCAATATTCACCCTGTGCACACACACATTACCAATATTCAATGCAAATTCTCCAGTATTTATATACCCAGCCCCACCTTTGCTGTGTATAATTCTCGTGTTGCCACGAAGCTGAGAAGAACCACTCATAAAATCATGTTTTATCTGTTTGTGCTTCTATTGATGTCTGTCACACCTTGTGAGTACAAATCTCTTCTTTTTTTTCTTTTTTTTTTTAGCAATATTTAATATCATTAATAACCACAAAAAGCCAAATAACCATTTCAAAAATAACTTTTTTGTGTGTGTGTTTAATTTTCAGATGTGTACAGCAGCGTGGAACACAACCAGCCAAGCTCCCTTTTGGTAAAACCTGGAGAATCTTTGGTTACACTTTATATTAGGTGGCCTTAACTACTATGTACTTACATCAAAAAATAAGTACAATGTACTTATTGTGTTCATACTGTATTGCAAAACACTTCTGCTGCTATTGAGGGGGGATATGGGTAAGGTTAGGGACAGGTTTGGTGGTGTGGGTAAGTTTAAGGGTGGGTTAAGGTGTAAGGGATGGATCAACAGTGTAATTATAAATGTAATTACAGAAATTAATTACAGATGTAAGTACATATAGGTATTTTTAAAAATATAAGTACAATGTAAAAACATGTATGTACACAATAAGAGCATTGTATCAAATGATTAATTAAAATGTAAGTACATAGTAGCACCTAATATAAAGTGGGACCGAATCTTTTACCATTTCCTGTAAAATATCTGGATATGCTCTCAGTGATGGCTCTAAGGCACCTTCCTGGATTAGACACACTCAGGGGAAGATCCTTGAGTTCATTGGCATGATCCATGCTGGTGGTGGAACAGACTACAAGGATTCATTAAAAAATAAGTTCGCTATCTCCAGAGACACATCCACAAGCACAGTATATCTTAAAGGACAAAATCTGCAAGTTGAGGACACGGCTGTGTATTATTGTGTTCGGTATACAGGCACAATGATGAATAGCTGTTTAATGCCTGTGCAAAAACCATGTGCACAACCACTTTGGTCTAATAGTTTGGATGTTGAATGATAAGACCTAAATCAATATACACTTTAACGAATATGTACATTCATTATTGAAAACAAAATGGGGCAATAATTAAAAGTCAATTAGAATTTTAAATTACTTAAATGTAAATTATATTTAAAAAATACTTAATATGGTTTATTCATTTACCAAATAGGTAAATGAATAAACAAATTCCTTGAGTAAATGAATAAATAGGTCAATGAATAAGAATATAATTGCTGTATTTATCTAAATGTACACACAGTGATCATGTTTTATTTTGCAGATTGTTGGTGTCAAACACTGACTGAGTCTGAGGCTGTAGTCCTGAAACCTGGAGAAGCTCATAAACTGAGATGTACTGCCTCTTGAATGGCTAACTACTGGATGGTTTGGATCAGACAGAAGACTGGAAGAGAGCTGGAATGGCTGGCTTTGATCAGATATGATAGCCAGGAAATATATTACTCTCAGTCTGTCCAAGGACGGTTCACCATCTCCAGAGACAACAGTAGGAAGCAGGTGTATCTGCAGATGAATAATATGAAGAATGAAGACACTGCTGTGTATTATTGTGCAAGAGACACAGTGATTGAAATAACTAGCGCTGTGCAAAAAATAAATTGGTTGCAACCACTTACCTTAATTTTTTTTCCCCAGTGTATCTAATGATTCATTGAATTCACTAAATTTTTAAAGGTTAGTTGTTGCAAGCAATTATTTTAGCTACATTTAAATAAACACATTTATTTGACTAACTTTCAACATGTTTTCATTTTTTAAGTGATGCTAAAATAAATTGTCCTCTACTTACCTTATAAAAAAAACGTATATATTGTTGTATATTGAGTATATTGTTATGCAATATTATTTTCATATCAATAGGTGGTACTATTGTCCATGAAATGAACCTCAATGTACTAAAACTCCAGTGATTTCACTGATTTCACTAAGTCATGGTTTCAATGCAAATGAACTGATGTCTGTTTCATATTTAAACAGCTACACTGTTGAGTGGAGGACTCACCACCAGTTCAGCCTTCATATAAACCATGTTCACTTCATTTATCTTGCTGTTGCTGGCTGCTGTGTCTTGTAAGTAAACTCCCTGAACAAAACAAACTGTTTTCTAAGTGTAAATAAATACATATTCATAAATCTATTTTAAATGTTGTTTATCTGCAGGTATTGACTGTCAGATTGTGCTCACACAGTCTGAACAGTCAGTAGTTGTGTCTCCAGGTGCTTCCTACAAACTGACCTGTGCCTGCAGTGGGTTTTCTGTTAGTGGCACTAACATGTACTGGATCCGTCAGGCACCTGGAAAAGGACTTGAATGGATTATTTATTATTATTCAGATTCTTATAAGAGCTCAGCTCAGTCAGTGCAGGGCAGATTCACAGCATCTAAGGACAGCTCTAATCTCTATCTGCATATGAATCAGCTGAAGACTGAAGACACTGCAGTGTATTACTGTGCAAGAGACACACTGTGGAAACATGAATACAGACAGCTGTTCAAAAACTCATCATGAGAAATGGGGTGGACATGTTTGAGTTATGCAAGCTCTACAGTAACATAAGGCCCATCTGAGCTGTTTTAAATGTACTAAATGCAAAAAAAAAAAAAAATGTTAATAAAAACAATAATTATAAAACTTTTGTTATTCATTTCACACCTGGTTTTCAGTAAATCCGACTAGTCTGTTTTCTACAGTAACCCATGTTTCAGTATGAAGTAAAACCTGTACATTTTATAATATTCAGTATTTTTAATTTCTCTTATAGTAATAATGAATTGGGCATTTTTTCTAATAGCATTTCTACTACATAACTTCATTAACTCTACATGGGTACTGTCACAATGAAGGTCATTTAAAAAAAAGTATAGTGATATGATTTATAGAATAATTAAACTATTAATCATGACCATACTATGATGCAACAAGTGTAGTTAAATCCAGTGACTCAAATACTTTCTGACAAGCTGCACAAGCAGCCTACGAGACAGATCACAACCAGATCGTATAGTTGATCCTTTCACCCAAAAATGAGACTGATACCAGTCAATGACATTCACCAAGGAAAGAGAAAATGACAAACTAATAATAATAATAGTAATAATAATTAAAAACAAACAACCAAACAAACACTTCCCTGCTGAGCTAGAAACTGATTGCTGGAAATGACTGAACAATGCTGGTGAATGTCCATTAATAATTAGTCTTTCAACCAACCTCAGGCCCCACTTTGCCACGTTGGGTCAATATTAAATAACAAACCATGAAAGACATTACAGAATAAACACAGGGATGTGCAAAGAGTTCCGGAGCAGGGGCTCAAATGTAAAAAAAGGGGCATCAATTGTTATAGTAAAATTATATATGCATACAAATATAAAAATAATGTCCTTTGCTCACTGCTCACATGTCACATAATAGGCCTGTTGGTGGCACTTGGGCTTCATTTAATCAACAATGACAGTGTCATCAAACAGTAAATGGTGTATCAATAAGCAGTACAATCAATGCAGCAACTTCTATTTGAGCAATTTCCAAAAAAACAAAAAAAAACAACAACAACAGTTACATAGTTTTCAACAGATTTATCGCAATGGCAACGACGTCTCAGACTGACAGATATAAGTAAAAATAAACAGGTATTTTCTGAGTTTTGAGCCATTTGTTACTATTTCATACGTGTTGTCATAATTATAATTCAAAAATGCATTTTGTTTTATTGACCACAATTTTATCGATGATAATTGGTGAGAGAGGGATGGTTAATTTTGGAAAAAGGGCAGGGGCTTGAACACTAAAGGACCCCCCTCCGTACGTGCCTGAACAATGTAAATATAGATTACGTAATATTAAAATATGAGTGGAGGTTTCCTTTTGTCATGTGTATAATAACACTCAGATGCAAATGATTTTATGGGAAGGGTCAGTGTCTCCCAGACTCCTGAAAAACTGATAAAAGCTGAACTTTCAGTCAGTGCATGTGTTCAGTGACTAAAACAGCTGCAGTGTACCCTATCACTGTTTTACTGTGGTGATGAAGATGCTGTATGGACTCCTACTGATGATCATTTCATGTGAGAAACTCCCATTTGTTCTGTATTATTTTGTAATTTCATTGTTCTAAATCATCTAACAATATTTGTTCCATGTTTTTCAGCTGTTAGCGGTCAGTATTTGACCTCCTCAGATTCTGTGGTGAAAAAGCCTGGAGACTCAGTGACTCTGTCCTGCACTGTGTCTGGATTCTCAATGAGCAGCTCTTACATGCATTGGGATCCATCAGAAACCAGGGAAAGCACTGGAGTGGATTGGGCGTATTGACACTGGCACTGGCACTGTTTTTGCTCAGTCTCTACAGGGCCAGTTCTCCATCACCAAAGACACCGGCAAAAACATGCTGTATTTAGAGGTGAAAAGCCTGAAGACTGAAGACACAGCTGTTTATTACTGTGCACGAGAGTCAAAAACGAGTTTAAAAAAACACAGCATACTTCACTTTTTGTTAATTCTTGTTAATTCTCTGAGTGTTTTAGAAATTTATGTAAACTTGAATAAATCAAGAAAACTTTCAGACAGTATATATATTTTTTCCATAACAGTATAGGGATTTGTTGAATTGAAATGTTGAATTTATGCTAGAATAAAAACATTCACAAATTACAATTCATTTGAGCTCTATAACATTCCACTGTGATAACCTTTACAATCAGCAAATGTTCAGCACATCAAGCTGGTTTTCAGTCTAATCAGTGCAGAATCAATGTAGTAAAGAAGCATCTTCGTTCTACGTGGTTGTGTTTATATTATCTTTTGTGTTTTCCTGTCTTTTAAAGAGTGTTATTAAAGACTGTTAGGTTAATTATCTCCTTTGTCGAGCACATCATTACAGATGTACAGAAAATGTAAATGTACCTTTAGATGGCTCCCTACGCAAACCTACCTCTCTTGGTCCTCTTTAAAAAGCCTCCACTCTGTTGTTTGTGATTTTGATGCGTCAGCTTCCTCTTTTCATAACATGACAATGGATATTTTGTCTAAACTGGGTTTTATCTTCATGTTTGCTCTCACAGAATGTAAGAGACTCCTGAAAACCTGTTGATGATCAGACTTATTCATGTGTTCTGTTGTAAGTGTTAATGTTAAACTGTTTGTTTTTCAGTCTGTTGGTGTCAAACACTGACTGAGTCTGAGTCAGTGGTCATTAAACCTGGAGGATCTCACAGACTGGATTTAGTGGAGACCCAGACTTAGCTTGGATCAGACAGACTGCAGGAGGAGGTCTGGAGTGGCTGGCATACATCTCCTCTGGTAGTAGTTATATATACTACTCTCAGTCTGTTCAGGGACGCTTCACCATCTCCAGAGACAACAGCAAGAAACAGATGTATCTGCAGATACATATATGATATACATAAATGATATACCGTATATACTGTATGGTATATGCAAATAATATGAAGAATGAAGACACTGCTGTATATTATTGTGCAAGAGACACAGTGACGAATACAGCTACAGCACTGCACAAAATATAAAAGCAACCATATAAACAGCTCACTATATAAAACCTCAGTGAATAAATTAATTAAACATTAAAATAATTAGATTTTTGCTTATACAAAGCTATCAAATGTCTTCAGGAGACTTTGCATGGAGGCACGAGTCATATGTTCTAATTTTTTGATGCCTTTAGTGAAGCTCTCCTTATTTACTTTTGTTGAGAATGTTACATATAACAGCAAGGTGATTATTATTAGGCTTAGCTGCAATTTTTGCTATTTGGTAATACAGCATGTAGGGTCGAGGTTTGAACCTGAGTCCCTTAGACAAATGCTGAATCTCTAGACTATCCTGCCTTACAGTTTTATAAAGAACTACTAAGTTATTGTTTTTTTCCCCCTTTGGTCATGTCTTATCTCAGGAGAATCTATTTCTAACTGACTATAGTTAAAAATATTTATACAGTCACATAAACAGATGTGATCTCAGAGCATGTTGTTCACTTTGACAGATGCTAATGACATCTCACGGATTGAAAACCCACAACACCTGTATGCAGAATTAAAATAAATGAATATATAAATCAGACATTGTTTCCACACACAAGCTGTCATTCCACATTTGTAATTTGAGAACCTGAAAAGCATCACAATTACATCTGAATGAAAAAACTGAAATGTTAACATTTTCTTGAAGAATGCAATAATGATAATACATTACTAACTGTTGAATAGTACATTACAGCAATGATTCACTGCTTCCACAAGAGGGAGTACCTAACTTACAGTGAAAACCTAACTTTTGTCTGAAAATGTAAATTGTAGAGACAAAAATATATAAAATAAGTAAATTATAGAGACAAAAATTATAGAGACAAAAAATTAATCAAAAACAGAGCCAAGAAATTAAGATCAAATTCACAAAGTATATGTGGTTAAATTGGAGTTCATGTGTAATTCTTCAACAGTGCCGTTTCAGTAACACCTCCTCACATTTCCACCCACGTTACTTCAGAACTTTATATCCAGCCCAAAAATGTGGCATATGCAAACTCGCTCTCCACTTTAACTGTATATAAACACATAATTCAGCTCAACAATTGGCAAACATAAAATTATAATTTAGAATAGACCCCTATAGTTACAAGGCAGTCAAGGTTTTTTTAAACAATGGTGTTGAAAAGCATTTGGTTGTTCATTATTGTAGTGATTTTAGCTCAAAGTAAGTTTGACATTTTCCTTTTATTTTCTAGCCGAGAGCATTCAGTTCACTAATGGATGCTCTACATCAATGTGATTTATTTATTTTTTATTCCACAGGTATCAGCGGTGATGAAATCCGGTTGGATCAGTCACCTGCTGAGATAAAGAGACCTGGAGAAACAGTGAAGATCTCCTGTAAAATATCTGGTTTTACAATGACAAGCTCCTACATGCACTGGATACGACAGAAACCAGGGAAAGCTCTGGAGTGGATTGGGAGAGTTGACTCTGGCAGTAGTTCTAGCTCTGATTATCTTACTTACGCAGACTCCATGAAAAATCACTTCACTATGAGTGAGGATGTGTCTCAAAGTACACAGTATCTTGAAGCCAAGAGTCTGAGAGAAGAGGACACTGCTGTTTATTACTGTGCTCGACAGACACACTGACTCCATCTGATGAAGCAGCTCTACAAGAACTGAAAGTGACTGAAGTGAGAAGATGTCAATTAGCTTGATACCTTAATCCACATGTACATTATATCACTGCAGATTTAATTTTGAATGCAATAAAAATGCGTACATTTTAGCCTTCTGCTTTCAAATTTGAATAGTTTTCTTTATTTATTTTCTTTTTTATTCTATTTCTAAAATCTTGTTTAAAACCTTGTTTCTGGAATAGCAAATGTTTATAGGCCTTAAAATACCACATCCAAGCACCAGTCCTCCAAAACCACTGTAAACAGACATACTACAAAAACATCAATTATAAAAACATCTAACATTTAATGCACCCACACCAATGACAGTCACAGCCTGGTTTCTGTAGTATGCCAGAATTAGTAATAATTGGGTCAAAATGTGAAACATTGCTGTGAAGTAAAAAAAGAGCAGGTTGTTTTATGTAATCTGTCTAGATGTGCAAGTTGATTTGATGAGTTAATGCAATTTGAAATGTGTTACTGTAAACATACTGTACAATAACATTTCGGAAAACCTCTGTACTGCCCTAAAAATAAAATAAAATGTGAATTATGTATTATATTAATCAGAATTAAAAAAAAAAAAAAAAAAAAAAAAAAAAAAAAGATTCTCAGTTCCAGTGTTGCTGGAGTTACCTTGTTTTGCAGAATATACTGTATGCAAATGTCATGATTTAGTAGGGAGGGTCAATGTTACTTAAACTTTTAAAAGACTTGTGCTATAAAACAAAAGTCTCAGTCAGTGTCTGTGTCCAGCTGCAGTGCAGCTAAATATTTTCCTCTTTAGTTCACAGTTTCGGTGTGATGATGGAGGTGTTACTGCATTTAGTTCTGCTGTTGATCATTTCATGTGAGAAACTCTTACTTTTTCTGAATTATTGAGGAAATCCCACTGTTCTACATCATCTAACATTATTTGTTCCATGTTTTTCAGCTGTTAGTGGTCAGTCTTTGACCTCCTCAGATTCTGTGGTGAAAAAGCCTGGAGACTCAGTGACTCTGTCCTGCATTGTGTCTGGATTCTCAATGAGCAGCTGGTGGATGGGCTGGATCCGTCAGAAACCAGGAAAAGCACTGGAGTGGATTGGATATATAGACACTGGCTCAAGTGCATATTATGCTCAGTCTCTACAGGGCCAGTTCTCCATCACCAAAGACACCAGCAAAAACATATTGTATTTAGAGGTGAAAAGCCTGAAGACTGAAGACACAGCTGTTTATTACTGTGCACGAGTGTCACAGTTACACAAAAGACTGCAGGACTGAACAAAAACTATTCATGTATCAGGCCATGATAGCCGTTCTACTGCAAACATCCCCAAAATATAAAATATGACTTGTTTTTAGATGTTATTCAACACACTTAAGCAATTCTTTGGTAGCATTTTAAACTAATGGTCCATCATTAACAGGTAACTATGCAGGAAGAAATGCAGGACAAATGAGTAGAACAGAAACACTTCAGCTACTATTAACTACTCTGGGAAAAAAAAAAAAATCATTAAGTGATAACGAAATTAGGCTTTAGACTAAGTTGATTTATTATTAGATAATCAATAATTACTGAATGAGATTAAACTCATTCAGAACTAATTCATAACTACGACAAATTATAAAGATTTACCAGTTAATTACTAACCACATTATTAACGTGTGAGACACAAGCAATTTTCTGTTTTACTGTGAACATGGTCATAAAATAAATATAGAAATACATAAAATAAAGTGACAATATTAAAACAACTTTTTAAAACAAAATAAAAGTGACAAAATTGGCAACTACTTTTTACGTACAAGATAAGCAAGATAAGGCCATGCTTGGGGTTTTATTTATATTTTTGTTCTGACTTTCTTTGTACTGATGTAAAATCAGCCGGGGGATGGACAATGCAAATTAATTGTACCTTCTGTCTTATAAACCCTCCGTATTTAACTCCTCAGTATTCTGTCAGTGAGATTTTTGAACAAAAACTGCTGCAAAAATGGTCCTCAGAATTACATGTTTAATAAGCATAATCGTATTTATGGACAGTAAGTATAATTTAGGAATACATTTTTATACTACTTTATTATTGACTGCTGTAGACAACGGTCTGACTTTTATTTTAACAGAGTGCAAAGGTCAAACACTGACTGAGTCTGAGTCAGTCGTCATCAAACCAGAGAACAATCATAAACTGACCTGTACCTTCTCTGGGATTGATGTTGGAGATGCAGATATTTCATGGATAAAACAGGCTGAAGGGAAAGCGCTCGAGTGGATCTCATATTTCTGCTCCAAGTGGCAGTGACAAATATTACTCTAAAACTGTTGAAGGACGATTCACCATCTCCAGAGACAACAGTAAAATGCAGGTGTAGTTCAGACGGTAATCTAAAAAACCTGCCCATCTCTCATTCTTCAACATCAACATTAAAGCATGTAGAAATGCTCAACCATCTCATCACGGTTCAAACCCACATGTTACTCCAACTATGAATAAAGGAACCTATATGTTTAAGTTTGTGCGTGAAACAGTATATATACTATATAATTTGAGGAACAATTTGTATGTTTTGTATGATTTGAGAAAACTGGATTTGAATTAAAAAAAACATATGCAATTAATTGGTAATCAGCTATCATAGCCTAATAAATAAGACGTAACAAACAATACATTTAAAGGCAGACATGGTTACAGAGCTTAATAAGGACACAGAAATGCAAATGTACCTTTAGAAGGCACCCTATGCAAACCTACTTTTGTCTTCCTCAAAAGTCTCCACGCTATTCATCTCCAGACACAAAACTTGTTTGTGACTTTGATGCAGTGGCTTCCTCTTTTCAAAACATGACAATGGATATTTTGTCTAAACTGGGTTTTATCTTCATGTTTGCTCTCACAGAATGTAAGAAGGACTCCTGAAAACCTGTTGATAATCAGACTTATTCATGTGTTCTGTTGTAAATGTTAATGTTGAACTGTTTGTTTTTCAGTCTGTTGGTGTCAAACACTGACTGAGTCTGAGTCACTGGTCATTAAACCTGGAGGATCTCACAGACTCACCTGTACAGTCTCTGGATTTAGTGGAGACCCGAGCTTAGCTTGGATCAGGCAGACTGCAGGAGGAGGTCTGGAGTGGCTGGCATACATCTCTGGTGGTGGTGGTACTATATACTACTCTCAGTCTGTTCAGGGCCGCTTCACCATCTCCAGAGACAACAGCAAGAAACAGATGTATCTGCAGATGAATAATATGAAGAATGAAGACACTGCTGTATATTATTGTGCAAGACAGACACAGTGATGAATACAGCTACATCACTGCACAAAATCTGAAAACAACCATATAAACAGCTCTATCTATAAAACTTCAGTGAATAAATTAATTAAACTAATTAGATTTTTGCTTACACAGTGCTGTCAAATACAGGTGCATCTCAATAAATTAGAATGTCGTGAAAAAAGTGAAACTTTCATATATTTTAGATTCGTTACATGTCAAGTTTTAATTTTGATGATTAGAGCTTACGGCTCATGAAAGTCAAAAATCAGTATCTCAAAATATTAGAATATTTAAATTTGAGTTTCAATTAATGACCATCCCTACAGTATAAATTCCGGGTATCTCTTCTTCTTTGAAACCACAATAATGGGGAAGACTGCTGACTTGGCAATGGTCCAGAAGACAAACACTGAAACCCTCCACAAAGAGGGTAAGTCACAGAGGGTCATGACTGAAAGGTGTGGCTGTTTACAGAGTGCTGTATCAAAGCACATCAAATGCAAAGTTGACTGGAAGGAAGAATTTGGGTAGGAAAAGGTGCACAAGCAACAGGGATGACTGCAAGCTTGAGAATACTGTCAAGCAAAGCTGATTAAAACACTTGGGAGAGCTTCACAAGGAGTGGACCGAAGCTGGAGTCAGTGCATCAAGAGTCACCACGCTCAGACGTCTTCAGGAAATGGGCTACCAAGCCACTTCTGAAACAGAAACAACGTCAGAAGCGCCTTACCTGGGCTGTGGAGAAAAAGAACTGACCAGTGGCGGCTGCTGGTCTTTCAAAGAAGGGAAGCTCATTTTCGGCCTACATCATAAAAATTGTCCATTTATTTATACGTAAATTCTGCTCTACGTTCCTTTTCAAGAAAATGCTCTGTGACTCTGTCGTACCAACTAGGCGTCTTTTCCAGTGGCGCTAGCCTAGCCTACTGTATGAATGAATTAATGAATGAATGAACAAACAATCTAAAAAAAAAAGATATTAAACTCGACAGAGGAAATGTGGGAATTAGGTTAAACTGAAACAAGGAATGTGGTGTATAATAGGGTTGTCACGATACCATAAAAATGTCTTACGATACTATACCAGCTTAATTTATAATTCAGTTCTACAAAATGAATCAAAATTTAATAAATAAATAGATGTAAGTGAAAACAGACAATATTATTCTCTGAATACTTAATGTGAATGAATGACTGGCTATTGTTATCCATGAAATGATCTAAACAAAACTCATCTTAGCACTGCACAGAAGCTGCATGAAGTGACATTTAGATGTGGCATTTATTCATTTAGACTGTATTTATAATTGCATAAATAATGTTATGAGATTAATGTTTTAAATACTAAATTCTGAATATAGTGCTACACTCACCCCCCTAAACCTCACTCCCATCCGGGTCACGGCACCAATGTCGCGGTCCTACTCGCCCCGCTCCGAGCGGGTTTCGAACCGCGGTCTCCGGCGTGGGAGGCGGGCGCTCTAACAAGGAGGCTAAAGGCCATGACCTCTAGCATCAGTCGCTAGAGCACCTCTTGAGATCGGGGAGTGAGGTTTTACCTGCACAGCACTCACTTGCTGGCCTCTGCTACACTCAGAGAAAATCAAATCAACATTGTACAAAATATACTTGACATGAAGTCCGTATTTCAATCCGTAAATCACAACAGTAACAATGAAGTTAACGGAAATACAATAGTACACAAGATAACGCGGTGCTATAAGCAGTTATGTAAACAAACGTTCACTATATTCGCACATAATACTAGCGTGGCTGGTGTTGACTCAGCAGATTAGTTGGCAAATTACAGCCGCAATGAAGGAAAAACCCGATCGATATAAACATCCGAAATCACCAATAATATGCATGATGTATACTAATCAGATACAAACAAATATGTGTACTCACATGTATTGCATGAACGCATTATACAGAACATAACCTGCAGCATAAACAAGGATTGACAGTCATCTTGTACCGGTGGGCGTCGCGAATCACGGAACGTGCAGGAAACAAACATTACACTTCAGTTCCTAGGACAGGCTTTCTGACATAGCCGCCCCAATTATCCGTCAGGATAATTGTACACCTTAAGAAAGTCTGTCTTCAGTGTTGGGAACATTATCCTCAAGGTGAGGAAGTGGAATTAACCGTACAACTGGGCGAGTGTAGGTTTTCTCCTTAACTTTAACTCGAACAGTACGAATTTTCCCATCAGCTCCAGCTAACGTCTCAGTCACTGTTCCTACAGGCCAGAGTGCACGTGGGAGTTGTGGATCCATAATGAGAACTACTTGGCCCACGGTAAGTTCCTTGCCATCCTTCCTCCACTTAGGACGATTCTGTAAACTTGGGAGATAATGTCGGATGAAGGCAGTCCAGAAATTATCAGCCAACACTTGGCTATGTCTCCATCTGCGTTTTCCGAGCAAGTTGTTAGAGTCATTTAGAACTTCAGGTAGGGAGGCATCACATCAACCCATGAGGAGTAAGTTGGGAGTTACTGGGTCCAAGTCTGCAACATCGGAGGATATGTAGCCAAGTGGCTTGGAATTTAGAATGCCTTCAACCTCCACTAACAGGGTTTGCAATACTGGCTCTGGCACTGACTGCTCTCGCAGGATGACACGTAGGGCTGACTTTACAGATTTCACCTCACGCTCCCAGGTTCCCCCGAAATGAGGAGCACTCGGTGGGTTAAAGCGAAATCGAATCCTTTGCTCTGCAAGCAGCTTCTGAAGCCTTGGTGCCATGGCACTGAATGTCTCTCGTAATTCTCGAACCCCTCCAACGAAATTAGTGCCATTATCACAAAGCAGTTCCATGGGCTCGCTTCGTCGAGCACGGAAGCGACGCAGAGAAAGCAGGAATGCATCAGTGTCTAGATGCTCCAACAGATCTAGATGCACGGTTGTCATACATTTATAGAGGATTCCCCACCTCTTCTCTTGGCGACGACCGACTTTAACTGCAAAGGGGCCGAAGCAATCTACCCCTGTAGAGTAGAACGGTGGTTTGTACAGTTGGAGTCTACTGGATGGAAGGTCAGCCATTTGTGGGGTTTGAGGTTGGGCACGCCAGAACTGACATTCTTTACAAGTGTGCTGGTGTTTCCGAATTGCTTCTCTACCTCTTAGTACCCAATACTGGCAGCGAAGTTCAGCTAGAACTCTTTCTGAGCCAGGGTGAAGGTGTCGTTGATCTGTCTCCTTAATTAGCAGCTTGGTGACAGGGTGGCTAGGATCTAACACTATTGGATGGATAGCCTCCAAGTCTAAATTGTCCGCCCGATGTAATCGTCCACCCACCCTGATGAGGCCTGTGGCTTCATCATACTCGGGGGCAAGAGAACTCAAACAACTGTCAGTAAGAATAGAATGTCCTGTCTTTAAAGCCTTGACTTCAGATGGGAATGAGTCGCTTTGAGCCTGCGCCAGAAGGAGTTTCTCAGCTTCAATATAATCAGCTGCATTACCAGAGGAGTTACTGTCAGCAGTAGCCGCCCCCTCGAGGGACCTAACAGTGGCCTTGACCAGTTCTTGCCATGTGGGGAACTGACTTGGGTCTGGGAGTGAAGGGCTGGGCACGGCAATAGTACCAATGAAGGCAGCTTTCCTTAATTCACTGATTTCGGGCTCTGCCTCAATCATGGGTGTGGATGGCCATTGGTCAGCTGGTTTAAGGAGGAAAGTTGGTCCTGAAATCCACTGGTGAGGGCCTACTAGCTCTGTTAATGTCAGACCTCTTGTGATATGGTCAGCAGGGTTGTGAGCCAAATCAACATACCTCCATCCAGCCATATCGGTGAGAGTCAGGCATTTCCTAGGAGCCACTCTAGATCTGGCCAAGACAAAGGTGACATAGATATGTCCTTGATCATCTGAAGTACGTAAATAGGCCACCGAACCATACGCTCTTTCCGATGCGTCACAAAAGATGTGAAGCTCTCGGGTGGCGGAAGGATTATCAGCCCAATCTGGCGTGTAGAGTCGAGGAAACTGCATCTGAAAGAGATTCGGTATTTCTCTTATCCAAGTTAACCACTTATCTCGCAGATGTGCAGGCTCAATCAGATCGTCCCAGCACAGGTTCCGCTTCCAGAGGTCTTGAATGAGAACTTTAGCCCTTGTAGTGAATGGGATAATAAATCCCAAAGGATCATACTGACTGGCCAAGGTCTTGTACATGTTCCTCATAGTAGGCTCCAGTGACACTGTAGAACGTAAATTGTAACCCAGGGTGTCATTGAGGCAATTCCACCGCAGGCCAAGCGTGGGTTCTTGCAGGTGCTAGTTTTGGTCAACCATCGTTCACTGTTGGTGGACAGGGCCTCTGGAGGAAGATGCCGGATCACAGATGGTACATTACATGCCCATTGTCTTATGTCGAAGCCTCCCTCAGCCAGCAACTGACGCAGTCCATCCACCACTTCCTTAGCTTCATCTGCGGTTGGTGTGCTGTGAAGACAGTTATCGACATAGAAGGAATTCTCCACTATGTTGACTAATTCAGGCATGTCACATTTGTGTTCTTGGGCATGTTGCTGGAGGGCAAAGATGGCGCAACATGGACTACATGTGGTCCCGAACGGAAGTACCTGCCATTCATATATATCAGGCTCTTTGTCCCTGCACATGTCCCTCCACAGGAACCGTAGCACTGGCTTGTCTTTGGGCAGCAGGCATACCTGGTGGAACATGCCTTTTATGTCCCCGCTGATAGCAACAGCGTGCTGGGGGAATCTCAGGAGGACACCCAGTAAGGATGGTCCCAAACTTGGTCCAGGCAGCAGTTGACTATTCAAAGACTGTCCTTGATGTTGGAAGGAACAGTTAAAGACTATCCTGTCTTTGCCATTATGATGTACTACGTGATGCGGAATGTACCAAGACTCTGCGCTCTTGTCGGCTTCCTCTGGAGTTATCTTGGCGACATAACCAGCTACCTCTAACTTCCGGATCTCAGTGCAGTACGCTTTAGCCCTGTCCGGATCCCGTGCAAGCCTACGCTCAGTGCTGCGTAAACTAGAAAGAGCAGCATCCCTTCCTGCATGGAGCAAACTCACCGGTGTCCGTCTCAGCAGCAGAGTAGCATAACGTTGATCACCATCCACGTTCACTCTGATGGTGGCATCCTGAAGCATGGTGTAAGCTTCTTTGTCCTGCTTGGACCTGGTGACCATTTTCTCATTATATGGGAGGGTGTCAACTTGCCAGAGTCTTTCTACATGGTGGATAAGGTCATCACGGGCTGGAACTGTCATGATATGAAGACACTGCTGCCTACCTCGTTCGGGTTGCATAGGACTCATCGGGCCCTGGAGACACCAACCAAGCTGTGTGCAGACAGCAATGGGTCCCCCTACTGGACCTTTGCATATGGGCTGGATTGGTGTCAGGAGGTGGGAATTATCAGATCCGATAAGGAGCACTGTCTTCACTCTGTCCACAGGAGGCAGTGGCAGATCCCTCAGGTGTCGATAGGCATTTTGGAGTGCAGTAACTGGGTAGTTGTGCTCTGCCAGACACAAACCGGTTGCAGTGAATGCGTTGCATATAGCGAACTTCACCATGGGCTTAGATACCGAGGACACCTCGAAAGATATTGATGACCCTTCAAGTTCAGTGTGACACTGTTGAATGGTCTGCAGGGGAAGCAATTCAGGCATACCGGTTAACTTGAGCTGCTGCACTACTGGTGAAGCACTATTGTTCTATCTGACCCGTTATCGAGGACAGCATGGGTTTCCATAGTGTGGCGACCATGGTGGAGAAGGACTTTAACCACTTTCAGCATGACTTTCAGTGAACGGTTAGGTCTGTCAAGGTAGATCCTGGTAGACGGCATGCTCACCATGAGTACAGCCTTGGAGGTGTCATTAATTGAGTCATGTAGAACTGTGAGATGAAGCTCTTTACAGACCTTACATGGACGCTTGAGGTTACAGGACTCTACTGCATGTGTCCTACCACATCTCCAGCAACGGTTTCTCTCTTTAATCCAAGTGACAATTTGAGCAGTGGTCAACTTCTTGAATTGGTCACAAGAGTTGAGGTAATGGTCCCTGTTGTCACAATGGGGACAGTATGGCTTTAGCTTTGGACTGGGTGTTGAGGCTGCAGATTCAGAGGGATGTGTACCTCTCTCATTGGCCATGAGAACCGGTGTAGCCCGCTCCTTTGGACGCATGGATGTGGTCGCCTTACCATGGGACCTGAATGAGTCACTCTGGAACAGGGTTGCAGCTCGGTTGGAGATGCGTTTCGCTTGAGACTTGGTCTCTAACCAGGAGGCCAGATCCGGAAGTGTGCAAGTCTTGTCAGTACCCGTCTGGAGAATACCCCTGCTTAGGCAGTATTCAACAAATCCATCACGATAGGCAGATGGTAGCTTACTCAGAAGACGATCCACATGAGAGCCACACATGAGCTCGTAACCATTCTGGCCCTCAAGAGTCCTTAGCATACCCACCAATGTTTGAACAGATAAGGCAAATGAGTCGAAAGCATTTGCATCACCCATTCTGATTGGTGGAGTGCTCATGATTGTGCCCAATTCTGACTGAACAAGCTGTCGTGGCTGGCCGTACTTGTCTTGAAGTGCCTGCAGTGCCGCGGAATAAGGACGTGGATGGTACATATAGGCTTTAGCCAGCTGCTGAGCACTGGGAAGTTTCAAATGGCTTAACAAGACATGATACTTGTACTGCTCGCTGAGATGGCTGTGATTAGTCAACAAATTATCTAATGCCAATTTTAGTAAGGCAAAGTCACTCTCATTACCACTTTCAAACACTGGTAACTTAGGTTGTGGGATGCCATAGGCTGATGCAAACAGTAGATCTGTACCAGGGTGTGCTGGGTGACCGTCAGGCAGGACGCACAGTGGTTGCGCACGGCTAAGGCCAGTAGGTTGCAAGGCTGGTGCCTGGAGGCTGGTAACTGAAGGCTGCAGCAGACATGCGCGTGTTGTCACTGGAGGAATTGTTGTTTGCAGTACCGCATATGGCATTGTTGGCAGCTGTGGTGTTGCTGTGGTAGGCTGCTGTAGCACAGACGGCATGCTTGTACTCAGGGGGAGTGCAGCAGTAGAAATGATTGAGGCTCCTGAGTAAGGTTGGGATACCACATTCGATGCAGATAACACAGTGCAAACTGGCACAGTTATAGGGGTAGTCTGAGATACCTTAGAGACTGGTGATGAGACCGCTTGTGACAACGGGCAGTGCGCTGCGGTAAATGGTGCACCTGCGGACTCAGGTGTCATCTGCAGTGGTCTGAATGATGGCTGAGACACCCAAGAGTCATCAAAAATACTCTGTTCTGCTGGACGAGTCTGTATTGTTGATGTTACAGCTGGTGACTGAGTGGAGGGCTGCTGGAAAGAGGAGGATAGATGAGGTGGACTCATGGCTGGACTAACATGTACAAGCTGAGGTGGAGACAAATGGCTGTCTGATGAGCTTGCAGGCACAGGAGTGGTCAAACCAGAGTCTGTAATAAGCATAGAGGATACAAGCTTCGCTGCCTCAAGCTCTGTCTCTGCTTGTTGCAGCTTGCGCTGTCGTTCTAGCTGCTTGGATAAGGCTTCCTTTGCTTTGAGAGCTTCCTCTTGAATGTGCTGGGCTTCTTTAGCTTGTGCCTGTAGCCGCTGGTATTCTACATCAGCCAGTGAGTCCTCCACGACCTGCTGGCGAAGACTGTCTAACTGCTTTTGTTTAATCTTCTCCTCCAAAATAGCAGTCTGGACGCTAGAGAGTTCTGGTGGAAGATAAACGCCTGTCGAAGTGACAGATCGCCTACTTGTCCTGGACTGAGAGCTTGCTCCGCAACGAGACTTATTCCTCGAGTTGCTTCTTAGTTGACTGCGACAGTGGGAAGAAGCCTTGGGCGGAGGGTCCTCAATGGGTCGATACCCAACTTCATAATCGTCCAGGTGAGAAGAGAGATTAGTCTTGCGGCGTGGTCTATCCATTGTCTCTAATGCGTCACTTTCTGCTGGATCCATATTGGTTTGATCTTGCTCTCATCCGGCTCGAAGGACCATAATAATGTAGTGAAGTCTCACTACATCAAGAATTTAGCTGGCTGAGGCGGCCAAATATGGTTCAGATTTCGGTTAGAAAATCAGGAGTGGAGAAGAGATTCTTGATAATGAGCATTTATTTCAGTCTTGAATATGCATCTAAGGAATGCAGCTGTGACATTATATGGAATGGTCTACAAAAGGAAATAAAGAGAAATAATTTACAAATATATTTGTCTAACATTTGTGTCTCATTGCACTAATATACTCAGAGAAAATCAAATCAACATTGTACAAAATATACTTGACATGAAGTCCGTATTTCAATCCGTAAATCACAACAATAACAATGAAGTTAACGGATAGTACACAAGATAACGCGGTGCTATAAGCAGTTATGTAAACAAACGTTCACTATATTCGCACATAATACTGGCGTGGCTGGTGTTGACTCAGCAGATTAGTTGGCAAATTACAGCCGCAATGAAGGAAAAACCCGATCAATATAAACATCCGAAATCACCAATAATATGCATGATGTATACTAATCAGATACAAACGAATATGTGTACTCACATGTATTGCATGAACGCATTATACAGAACATAACCTGCAGCATAAACATCTTGTACCGGTGGGCGTCGCGAATCACGGAACGTGCAGGAAACAAACATTACACTTCAGTTCCTAGGACAGGCTTTCTGACAATATATATAATGATTGATAAGAACCAAGTGCAAAGCCGCTATGGGACTGAGCTCAAATAGCTTCAGCGTCAGCGACGTTTTATAGGACAAAATCGCTGTCAATCAAAAGGAGATGCAGACCCTCCAATCATCACGCATAAGCCCGGAATCCAGGCCAGCCCACTGCTGAGCGTCCGTGGGCGGGACATAATCGCAGCATTTATCCAATGACCGTCTAGTTTCGAAGCACTGTCAATGGACGCTCGGCTTCAACGGGGAAATACACTGACGCTACAGGAATGTATGAGAAGGAAATCAAGTCAGCCGACCTGCTATATGTAGCTGATTCTGAACGAACTCGTCTTCGAGATGAATGTGTTCTAACGCATTTTTAGTCAATAAAATTTTAACACAATAGTACATATTTGACCATTAATTTTTTGACATTATAGGGGAAGCCGAGCTTCCCTTGCAGTCTTAAAGAAATCCCCACTGGAACTGACTGTTGCTCAGTGGTCCAAAGCCCTCTTTTCAGATGAAAGTAATGTTTGCATTTCATTTGGAAATCAAGGTCCCAGAGTCTGGAGGAAGAGTAGAGAGGCACAGAATCCATGTTGCTTGAGGTCCAATGTGAAGTTTCCACAGTTTGTGATGTCATCTGCTGGTGTTGGTCCACTGTGTTTTCTGAGGTCCACAGTCAACGCAGCCATCTACCAGGAAATTTTAGAACACTTCTGCTGACAAGCTTTATGGAGATGCTGATTTAATTTTCCAGCAGGATTGGCACCTGCCCACACTGCCAAAGGTTCAATGACCATGGTGTTACTGTGCTTGATTGGCCAGCAAACTCGCCTGACCTGAACCCCATAGAGCATCTATGGGGTATTGTCAAGAGGAAGATGAGAGACACCAGACCCAACAATGCAGATGAGCTGAAGGCCACTGTCAAAGAAACCTGGGCTTCCATACCACCTCAGCAGTGCCACAAACTGATCACCTCCATACCACGCCAAATTGAGGCAGTAAATAAAGCAAAGGGAGCCCCTACCAAGTATTGTTTTTTATGTTTTTTTTTATTGGTCTTGTGAAGTATTCAAATTTTTTGAGATAGTGAATTGGTGGGTTTTTGTTAAACATGAGCCTAAATCATCACAATTAAAAGAGCCAAAGACTTAAACTACTTCAGTCTGTGTGCACTGAATTTATTTAATACACGAGTTTCACAATTTGAGTTGAATTACTGAAATAAATGAACTTATCGTATCTGTAGGAGACTTTGCATGGAGACACGAGTAATATGGAGTAATTTTATGATGAATTTATTGATGCTCTGCTGGTCATTATTTACTTTTGTTGAGAGCAACATGAATGCTCCATACAACAGAAATACAAGGTGATTATTATTAAGCGTAGCTGCAATTTTGCTATTTGACAATACAGTATGTAGGGTCAAGGTTTGAAGCTGAGTCCCCTTAGAGGAAGGGCTCTCTCTGTTTTTCTGAATTAAACACTGGGCTATTCCTGCCCGGTTAAAAAATTAATCAGACATTTTTTTTCCAAACATACACTAGCTGTCATTCCACATTTCTACTTTGAGAACCCGAAAAGCAACACAATTACTTGTGAATGAAAAAAAAAACTAAATTTTTTTGTACAATGTTATAATGAATACAATACTAAATGTTGAATTTTAATCATTGCAGCAATGATTCATTGTTTCCACAAGAACTTACAGTGAAAACCTGATTTTTTTGTCTGAAAATGTAAATAATAGAGACAAAAATGCAATCAAAAACTGAGCCAAGACACTAAGATACTTCAAATCACTTGAAGTAAATGTGGTTAAAGTTTCACCTTTCATTCATGAAGACGACGTGAAGAAATGTGCCAAAAACGTGTCTACGTACGTGAAAAATAAAGACTTTTTAAGATGAAAATGAAATTACCATTATAAACCAGGAGATGGCAGCAGAGGATCACTCATTGGCTGCAGCTGCCATTTCAACTCCCTAGTTTTTTTTTTTTTTTTTTTTACGTCTCTTTCTGATTTATTATAAAATAAATATTAACAAATTTAGTACTTAATCGCACTGAAGTATAAAGTATAGCAAGTGCAGGAAGTCACAAAGTTCACTTGTCATTTAAATAAATAAGGCCAAACAACAGCCTACAATGCTGAATTATTTAAATAACCATATAGTCAAATACAAATTAAATAAGGTGGTATAACAATGAAATAATGCATTCAATCTTTTGAAATGTTTAGATTTAATTTAATAACAACATCGTTTAAGTTTTATCCAACACAGACTTTTTGCTGCTGTAGTTTTGTTAGTCTGAATTTAGTTTGAATCACTTAATGCACAGCACTATTTTGACATCGGCTCATTCCGTTGCCACTGTCTATCATAGCAATGACTCGCGGCATGATTTAATGGATTCCCTCGTGTCGATTTAACATTTGCATTTGTCATTCCTGAAACAGTATATGTGGACGTTTGGTCCTCTTAGACAAACAAAACTTTTCTTAAAATTGTGAATATATTATGTAGACAAACCGAGCAAATGCACTCCCCTTATGGTACAGTAAAGTTGACCGAAAATGACTGAGCTGGCTTATCTAAAACCAGGAAGTAATAGTGCATATGGTCAATTAAAGCAGCACATTAATATAGAACGGTGATTAAACTGACTTGGAACTACCTGCGCATTAAACAGTTGTAAAGGGGTCATCGGATGCCCATTATACACAAGTTGATATGATACTTTAGGGTCTTAATGAAAAGTCTATAACATTCTTTGGTTAAAATTTCTCAATGGTAGTGTAAAAAAACACCTTATTTACCCTGTCAAAATCAGCTCTGTTTTCATCAAGCCATTCTAGTCCATGTTGCTTTAAATGCTAATGAGCTCTGCTGGCCCTGCCCCTCTCTTCTGTGGAGTGACGAGCAGGCTGTAAACTTCAGCCGAGAAACTGGCTAACTAGCACATTATTAGGAAAGGCGATTTGCAACGATACATTAAAAAACCCTTATACTCACTTCTTCTGTAGATGAAGCTGATCACGAATGATTCGTGCGAATGTTTAGGCAGATCGGGGATCATAGCATTCCCTTCAAAGCGAAAGTAATGTTAATCCTCTGCGTCTTCAGCGGCTCAGATGTCGGGAGTAAATGACGACTGCTATATTCATTATTACATCCAACAACAAAACACCTCAATCGCTTAATCGGAGACATCTTGTCTTCCCCTGCACCAGAGTCGACACAATGGCGGACGGATTACAGCTCACTCAGGGCGGGTCTAAGGTAAGATGGTCTTGTCAATCAACTATTGTGGGAGGGGCCTGTACAGAATGACGTAATTCTGACAGGAGTCTCAGAACAACCTGATTTGAGAAAGGGGATTTTAAAATACGGATTTTTAAAAAAAAAAACACTGGGTGGATTTTTATCATTATAGGATGGATGTGTACACACACTTCCAACACAAATTTATGTTCAAACAACTTGTAAAGTGAATTTTGCATCCGATGACCTCTTTAATGCATACCTGCCAGCCAATCAGAATCGAAAATTCAGGCGGACCATGGTATAAATGAAAATATAATACTTGTGTTTACAGTCTCAAAGGTAAAGTTGTTACTCTCAGGGCATAGTATTAAATTATGAAAAGTTTCTTTCCTTCTGTCTGTCCTTAAAGGGGTCATATAATGCCATTTTTGTACAAGCTAATATGATTCTTTAGGGTCTAAATTGAAAGTTTGTAATATACTTTAATTAAAAATTCTCATTAGTATTGTAAGAAAACACTCATTTTACCTGCTCAAAAACAGCTCTGTTTTCAGCACACCGTTTTAGTGCGTGTGTTTTTAAATGCTAGTGAGCTTTGCTCGCCCCGCCCCTCTGTACGTGGAGTGTTGCCTTGACAACAGTTCAGGGTATATTTTGAAGAATGGCAGTAAATATGTGATCAGATAACATAACTTATTCTGCCATAATATTGAAAAACATCAATTAGAGTATTTATAGTCTTGGATCATATGCATTTGCAGGATGTAAACAGTATTTTGCAGGTATTGTGTTACCATTAATTTTCATGCAGTTATAACTGTTTTTTATTTATTTAAATTTTTTACATTACTTCTTAACAGACACCGTTATGAACCATCTACAAAAGTAAGCTTAGTGTAGTGTTATCATGTTAACTTTAATACCTGCGTACACAGTTTGTAATGACACAATAACCATAACGTTTTGTTCATTATAAACGTGGGATTATTAATTATATTGAGAACGTCGTAAATAGAAAACATGCATGTACCCTGAATGTAAACATTAGCCACATACATCGTGAAGCGTGCTAGCGATTTGCAAAGATTAATATAAAGATTAATATAAAGGTTAATTAAACGTTACACTCACTTCTTCTGGAGGTTCAGCAGGAACACGAATAGTTGGTACCGATTCTTTTTTCAGAAGCAGCTTCTTAGCAAAACCAGCTTTATACTGACCTTCATTTATAAAGCAGTCTGGTGAAAAATGATTCGCGCAAACATGAAAACATTGACGTTGCTCGTGGGGAATATTCCCTTCAAAAGCAAAACTCAGCCACTGTGTCTTCAGCGGTTCGGACTTAGGAACATAAAAATGACTGCTGTGTTCATTATTGCACCCGAGAACAGAAACACCACAATCGCTTAGACGCCATTCTGCTCATAGACAGCTCCAGCGTATATCAACAATGACGCGCGGACTATGATTGACAGCTCGCTCACGAGCAAGGGCGGGTCTGTGTTGAAACACTGCTGTCAATCAACCATCGTGGGAGGGGCGTCCGACCGTGTGGCGTCACACGGTCGAACGGCTTGATTTGAGACAGGGTAAAACAAATAAGGAGATTAAAAAAAAAACACTGGATGGATTTTTATCATTTTATGATGGTTGTGTACAGGCACTGCTAACACACATTTCAGTACAATCAACTTGTAAAAGTGCATGTACCATTATATGACCCCTTTAAATTATATCATCCCCAAAGATTTGTCACAAAACAGTAATTTTGAATTCATTAATTTTGCTAAAAGAAAATTTGAGAGAAATTAAGCATAGGCCTGCCTTTAGCCCTATTCTATTATTAAGATTTTTACATGGGCAAACCCTACCAAATATTCCTTCAGAAAATGCAAAAGTCTAGTTTGATGTGTTGTTTCAAATGAATCATTACTGCATAATTGAAGAGTTTATAAAATTTGAAGAGTTGTCAATGTGAAGAAGACATATCAGTTAGTAACACAGTAGCAGTGATACAATATATCAATAAAAAGGAAAAACAAACACTATTCTGAATATATTTTTCAGAGGTTAATAAGGGCAGAGAAATGCAAATGTACCTTTAGAGGGCGCCCTATGCAAACCTACTTCTCCTTGTCTTTAAAAAGCCTCCACTCTATTCATCTTCTCCAGACACAAAACTTGTTTGTGACTTTGATGCATCAGCTTCCTCTTTTCATAACATGACAATGGATATTGTGTCTAAACTGGGTTTTATCTTCATGTTTGCTCTCACAGAATGTAAGAGACTCCTGAAAACCTGTTGATAATTAGACTTATTCATGTGTACTGTTGTAAATGTTAATGTTGAACTGTGTGTTTTTCAGTACGGTGGCCGAGAGAGCTGAATGCGCTGCAACTTGAGAAAACACATGCAAATAGAAAAAGCACTGCAAATCAAGAAAACATCTTCATCGATTTGACAGCAGGTGGTGCAAATGCTCACAACACAAACAAATAAAGAAACGCGCTGCAAATAAAATTCTGTAATTGTTTGTGTTGTGAGCATTTGCAGCGCTTGTGTTGTCAAATTGATGAAGTTGTTTTCTTAATTTGCAGGTGTTTTTTTCTATTTGCAGTGCGTTTCTTTATTTATTTGTGCTATGAGCATTTGCAGCGCGTGTGCTGTCAAAATGATGAAGTTGTTTTCTTAATTTGCAGCGCGTTGAGCTCTCTCGGCCACCGTTTTTGACTCTGTTGGTGTCAAACACTGACTGAGTCTGAGTCAGTGGTCATTAAACCTGGAGGATCTCACAGACTCATCTGTACATTCTCTGGATTTAGTGGAGACCCGAGCTTAGTTTGGATCAGACAGACTGCAGGAGGAGGTCTGGAGTGGCTGGCATACATCTCCTCTGGTAGTACTATATACTACTCTCAGTCTGTTCAGGGACGCTTCATCATCTCCAGAGATAACAGCAAGAAACAGATGTATCTGCAGATGAATAATATGAAGAATAAAGACACTGCTGTATATTATTGTGCAAGACAGACACAGTGATGAATACAGCTACAGTACTGTGCAAAATCTGAGAACAAACAACTCTCTATTCCATTTCTCATTCCTTAAGGCGAGACACTGCAGATGAATAGGGCAAAAAAAATTAACTAATAGTTATCGCCTTACTTACCTAGTTGATTGATTACATTGATAATTGCAAACATTTTTTGTTTTCTAAAATGTTAGGCTTAAATATGCAAACGAGGCATTATTTAATGAAATATGCACTAATTTGCATACATTTCTAGTACAAAAATCTAAACACTGGATGAAGTCAGTTTCAAAATTCTTGTTTAATTATTTTTTTGACATATTACAGTCAAAGTTTTTACAGAGGGAATTTTGGGTATCTCATTTTGTCACTCCATAATTCAGAAAATACTTAGAACAGACAGAAAACACTATATTTTGACAATTTTGGGGGGATTGAAATGTTGTAGATAATCAAGCAAATTATATATGAACAAATCCCTTTGTAAACAACCTTCAGGATATAGACAGGAATAAAAAAAAATGTAAAGTTTGGTGTGTGTAAGTGCTACTGAAGTGGAGATTTCTGGCTCAGTGTAGGAGAAAAAAATCATTTTGAGAAAACGGCCTTTAAATATATGTGTTGTAATTGAAATCTATTGACACAAATAGATAAAGTGCTATAAAAGAAACACTTAACAGTGTCTTTTGGACGTTTTCGTTCTACTAGTCTGAAAAAACACTTTATGAAAAACCAAAAAGCCCAAAATCTCAAAATTGACAGGTGCATTGATAGGTTTTTGCCTGCAGTGTCTCCCCTTAAACAACAATTGAGTGAAGAGATTGATGTAACCCTTTACAGTACGGGTGTAATGTAGAACATTCCAGCACCAGTCTTCCAACAACCATCCATAAACCTACTATCAGCTAACAGAACTTAAAAGCAAAATATTAACCAACAGCAATATCATACACAACTAAAAATGACAGATTTCGAGTAAGATCTATACCAGAAAGATTCTAATGCATGTCATTCATTGATAATTATTAATCTAAATAGAGAAATCACTGCTTGACACTTGGAGTGTATAAGTACTTAACTTTTTCTTTTACGTTCAGAATTGATGACGCTGACGTTCCCCTCCATCCTCCCCACCACCACCAGGTTTGTCTCTGTCCATCCTTCAGCGGGTAGGCTCCGTCCCTGCCTTCATCTTCAGGCAGGACCAACCAAATCTGCATCCCTAGGAATTGGACTAAGCATAGGGCCTATGTCAAAGAACTTTTTCATACAACTAGACATGAATCATTGTAGCCTGCTACCATCTGTTAATCCTTTATGGAATAAATACCATGTAAACGTTCACCTACTTTTTGAGTCTTTCTGGCAGAATTATAAAGCTGAGCTCTGAGAAACTGCTGCTGTTGTTCATTTGAACTAGAGCAGCGGTTTCCGATCCTGGTCCTGAAGAATCCCCAAGACCCCAACACTGCATGCTTTTAATGTCTCTCTTATCTGACACATGCATTTGAGGTCTTTGAATCTTTACTAATGAGCTGATGAGTTGAATCAGGTGTTTTTTAATATAAAAGTCATAAAGAAAAGTGACGTCTAATTTTCTTCACCTTTTTATGTGCTTATTGTCCCTTTTCTGTAGAAATCAATTATGCTTGATATCAAATAAAATAAATATTAAATAGCAAAAGCATTGAAGTTTCACATCTTTTCACTCTTTACAGTGCATTAATCCCTGATCTTGCAAATACATGCAACAGATACAGTATATAAAATACATAAATATTATGGTCACATGCTTATTGTCTTGTCATTACCTATCCTCATGAGTCTTTAAAAGGTAACTTTTTCTTATATGACATGAATTTGCATGACAAAACCTCCCCTTTAATGGTTTAATTTAATGTTTTTATCCGTAACACTGTTCTACTGTAGTATTCAATAAATGTTTAAGCGAATATATTTTTTCTTTGGATTAACTTAGTAGAAGATATTTACACTAAATGTGAATATCTTCGGGACTTTATTTTATTAATCAAGAATATAAAATTGGACAACTAATTCTGCATTATTGTTAATAATTATCATAAAGACTACAGTCAGACAGATGTTTACATCAATGCAAATCTCCACCATTCTCTCATGTAAACAGAAGCACACATGCACAATAAAAGCTTTTTGTTTTACAGAGCAGAATGAAAGTACAGCCAGCATCATGTACTCCATTTCAATACTACTGATTTTGGGAACTGCACACTGTAAGTATCTTCAGCCCAACAAAAAACATTTCTAGAAAATTAATTGTGGTTTAAGTCAGTGAGAATGTTTTATTTATTGTTTGTAGGTAATTTCTGCATTGAGCTGGATCAGCCTTCTGTCATGGTAGTAAAAGCAGGGGAAACGTTTACCATCGCCTGTAAGATCACTGGATATTCAGCCTCAGGAGGAGGCTACACAAACTGGATCAGACATTCAAGTGTAAAACCCATGGAATGGATCGGCTAGTACTATAGTTCCAGTAGCAATGGTGTCAAAGATTCTCTGAAAAATAAGATCAGTTTCTCTTCTGAATCATCCAGCAACGCAGTTATTTTAACAGGAAAGAACTTCAACACTGAGGACACAGCGAATTATTACTATGCCACAAACTGCCACAGGACAGGATTTTCATATTATAAAGTACATATTTTCACACAATAACCACAGTATTGCAAAATCAAAGCAAATAAATATATTAATATAGAACACTGAATGAGTCAGTTGATGTTTTAGCCTTCGTAAATACTATTTTTAAATCAAATTCATCCACTAAATGGCATGCAATAACCTTGAATGCTCAATTTAGATGCCAGAAGAGGACACCCTTCCATAAAGAAAAAAGAAAAAAAAAAAAGAAAAAAAAATAGATTTTGAACACACCCACTCTGTGTGTCCTCATGCATGAGCAAATATATCAATGCAAACTCAACTGCCATATTTCCTATTTAAACCTATTAAATGAGTGTTTGATCTGAAGAGGAGAGACAATGTTCTCCCTAAAGCTCTTAGTGCTGTTGGCAGCTGTACACAGTGTTTATTTCTTAAAGAGTTTAGGCAGTTTTATGGAGTTACAATGTAACACCCAATCCTATTTCATATGTATTGTGATTCTTTAGAGGTGTAAAGATTTTTTTTTTTGTCTCCGTTTAGGTATTTATTCACAGGTTGTGCTCACACAGTCTGAGCAGTCAGTAACTGTGTCTCCAGGTGATTCCTACAAACTGACCTGTGCATGTAGTGGATTCACTCTTAGTGACTATAGGATGCACTGGATCCGTCAGGCACCTGGAAAAGGACTGGAATGGATCTTGCACTATTATACAGACTCTGACAAAGGCTCAGCTCAGTCAGTGCAGGGCAGATTCACAGCATCTAAGGACAGCTCTAATTTCTATCTGCACATGAGTCAGCTGAAGACACTGCAGTGTATTACTGTGCAAGAGATTCACTTTGTGTCACAGGCTGAAACGAGCCCCTATGGAATGTACCACCTCGAGGAGTTACCCAGAGACACCACAGACGGGAGACAAGGTAAGTAATTAAAGTTCAGTTTTATTAAATTAAAATCCTAATTACTAAAACACGTAGTGAAGGAGTTCCAACTCTTCTCTTCTGTCCAGCAGCAGTGGGAGCCCTTGGTGCAACAGTCGCAACCCAGCGGATGACAGAACAGAAGATCGGCTCAATCGTTCCTCTTTGGACGAGACGGGTAAGTAGCATTTCAGGCGATAGTAAGGGAGGGGTCCCTCGATAGGTCTTCCTCGAAGCAGTCGACGATAAGGGATCAAACAGATAATGCTACGAGATCTCCATTCTGCAGTTCCTTTCCGGAACAGTAGATGGGGGGGATATAGTAATTCCTCTTCAGGACAGTGAAGGATACGTATCCTTACAGACGATAATAGGGGTCGAGCATACAACGGGTCTCCCTCGAACAGGCACGGCAGGTGATCGTACAGACAGTGGTAAAAGGACCTTCACCCAGTGGCTTCTCTTCAGAGCAGGCAACGACAACCGATAGACCAGGCTGTAATAAGAGACTTTCACACAGAGGTTTATCTCCAGAGCAGACAGCAGAGCGGCTCCTCTTCGGAACAGACAGCAGCAGACAACGGAACAGGCTGTGA
Organism: Acrossocheilus fasciatus; assembly: GCA_036784905.1. NCBI lineage: Eukaryota > Metazoa > Chordata > Actinopteri > Cypriniformes > Cyprinidae > Acrossocheilus > Acrossocheilus fasciatus. The sequence continues at coordinate 266,206 of JAXUIB010000029.1, read as the reverse complement.
TAAGGGACTTTCATACAGCGGCTTCTCTTCAGAACAGACAACGGTAGGGGATCTACTCACAGCGGCTTCTCTTCAGAACAGACAACGGTAGGGGATCTACTCACAGTGGCTTCTCTTCAGAACAGACAGCGGCAGACAATGGAACAGACTGTGGTAAGAGATTTTCATATAGCGGCTTCTCTTCAGAACAGACAGCAGATGATGGAACAAACTGTGGTAAGAGATTTTCATACAGCGGCTTCTCTTCAGAACAGACAGCAGATGATGGGACAGACAGCGGCAGACAATGGAACAGACTGTGGTAAGAGATTTTCATACAGCGGCTTCTCTCCAGAACAGACAGCAGAGCGGCCTCTCTTCAGAACGAGCAGCGGCAATCAATAGAACAACCTGTGAGAACAGACTCACAACGGCTTCTCTTCAGAACAGACAGCAGAAGATGGAACAGACAATGGTAGGGGATCTACTCACAGCGGCTTCTCTCCACTGGGCCAACGGGTGGAAGCAGAATCCTACACCCACACTTGTGCATGCAGTAAATCACTTCAAAAAGTCACACGTGTTCACTTCACACCAAGCACTGCAATCCACAACAAACTCACAGTGAATAAGGCTCCCACTCGCGATCCCAACCGGCGTCCTCTCCCATTAATAAGTCCGAATATCCAACGTTATAAGGAGTCTATGCTGCATAGATGATGTGGATGCTCAGCCACTCTTCAATCCTTATCACTTTCACTTCATAGATCCATTCTTCTAGTTGTACATATATTGTGAAAAGCGCTATACAAATAAATATGGAAAATAATATTTGCATAGATATACAGACTGACCCAGCAATGCAAGTGAAATGTCAACTAATCAGCTCCCCGGACATCTTGGCGACAAACCATGATAAGTACGTAAGTGACACTGTTTGTCTAGCTTCAGTTTAACCAAACATAAGACTGATGTCATCCATTGTACGAACAAATGATCCCAAACTTTCCGTTATGGAGTTAATTGTAAGCATCCAGACTGCGGTACATTTACCGCCATCTCTCGCATACACGCACAGGCAGCATCAGTCAGAGCCGCTTTGAGCTGTCCGGAAGACTACTTTTAATGCTCTTTGTAGGTTTGCGCCTCAGACATATTTAGGGTATTCCAATCACCGTTTATTTATTTAATTACTTATTAAATAACTTAAATATTACGTTTTCGCTAGACTTAAATAGTACGCGCTTGTTTTGACAGATCTGAGATTTAAAAATGGCGCTACCGGAAATGCTTCAGGGCCAGACATGCGCAGTAGAGTTCCAACGCCTTTGTTATTATTTACGTCCTTGAAATGGTCTATAGGGATTAGTGAATGAGTAAACGAGTGAGCCATTTCAGACACAGCTAAGACATGGGGGAAAAACCGGAATCGGCCCGGTGTCCCACTATAACTGCCCCCACCCGGAAACATTTCCCGGGATAATAGTTCCTCTTCGTCCATCACCTTGTGACATTTGTTTTCATACCCTTACAAAAACCCAGGAGGGGGAGAAATGGAGATGATGGGTATTTTTAACAGATGTATTTTACTTTGATTTATTTGTGAAGTGGTTTATTCATTTAGACATTTATTTTCAAATAAATAAATTACTCAGATGCATTTTTGCTCTTTCTTATCTTTAAACGTGTTTATGTTATAAAGCCAGGTTAAAAGAAGCAACGTCAGCAGTTGTCTTACTGATTGAGCTCTAATTAGATGATGTCTGTAAGACACATTCAAAGCAGTTAATTTCATAAAATGACCATAAAGCAAACCACTGTATATTTCCAAACCTATATGTTGTTTTTTTCTTAGAAAACAAAAGGAGAAGTGCACAAGTCATAATGACATTAATATTACATTTAATGCTATTTATTTCATACTTTTGGAGTATGACAGAAACAGACCACTTTCATTTGCTTCATATGGAAAAAAGCAGCCACAATATTCAAATGTTCTGTAGGCTAACACATAAAAACTCATTCAGGTTTGAAATGAGTAAATGATGACATAATGTGCATTTCTTGGTAAACCATCCTTTGGTATTCACCCTGTGCACACACACATTACCAATACTCAATTGAAATTCTGCAGTATTTATATACCCAGCCCCACCCTTGCTGTGTAATTCTCTTGTGTAACCAGGAAGCTGAGAAAAACCACTCAAAAAATCATGTTTTATCTGTTTGTGCTTCTGTTGACGTCTGTCACACCTTGTGAGTACAAATCTTTAAGTTTTTTTGAGCAGTATTAAACATCATTAATAACCACAAGGAAGACCATTTCAAAATTAACTTTTTGTGTGTGTGTGTGTGTGTGTGTGTTTAATTTGCAGATGTGTACAGCAGCGTGGAACACAACCAGCCAAGCTCCCTTTTGGAAAAACCTGGAGAATATTTTATCATTTCCTGTAAAATATCTGGCTCTCAGCAGAGCTGGGTAGATTACTTACAAATTGTAATCCGTTACTGGTTCCAGATTACATGACAGAAATCGTAGTCAGTAGCGTAATCCATTACATTACACATTTTAGGTAATATAATCAGATTATTTTTGGATTACTTTTTGATTACTTTTTGTCTTAACTTGTTTATCACATTGATTTAAATAGGATTAGCTTGTACCATAATGATGTAAAAAATGCAAAGAGTAAGAAAATGCGTTCCATTCATTGTGATTTACAACATGAAGTGCACTTGAAGTAAACTTTATTACATCAAGGTTTCCCAAACTAGGGTTCGTAAAGTAACTGCAGGGGGATTGTGAGTTTAAAGAAAAACTAATCAATTAAATCATAAAAAATTAAAATGTAAGTAAAACAGTCCCATTTTAAAACAGTCCCTTTCAAGGAAAGTCCCTTCACTTGGTGGCCATTTTTGCAATGCCTCCGGGCAGCTCATACAAGACCAAGGCTGTATCCGAAATTGCCCCCTATACCCTATTCACTATTCCCTACATTAATCCACTCATACAGTTCACTTGAAGGAGTGAATGAAAACGAGTGAATTAGGACATTGAGTGCACCAGAAGGACTGCCGCTTTTGCATAGTTTGCTTGCTGTTTAATAATCATTTGAAATGGGCAGCTCCAGTAGTAAAGATTTTTGTAGTAAAGGATTTATCTTGAATTCTGTAACGAAAATTATGTATAAACCCTAATAGTCAATTTACAATTCATTTGTACCTGTCTTGTATTACGCTGTATAATGCCGTGGACGATTGCTTCTAAAATGAATGAATGGATTATTCAGCTGCAGGCGCCATCTTCTGGCGAGATGCGGGAATTAATTTGGCGCGCGACTCTCACAGTGCATTATGGGTTATCTCTAGTAGTTGAGTGTACATCGGTTGTACACTCGTTTTTGCAGTGCATTGTGGGATTGAATGAGTGTTATTTGGGGGTATAGGGGCAATTTCGGATACAGCCACAAGTCCTATCTCAAATGGTTACTCCACCCCAAATTGAAAATTTTGTCATTAATCACTTACCCCCATGTTGTTCCGTAAAAGCTTTGTTCGTCTTCGGAACACAATTTAAGACTGTCCCATTAACTGCCAAATGATTTTCACTGTCTTGGCCCAGAAAAGTATGAAAGACGTCATCAGAATAGTCCATCTGCCATCAGTGGTTCAATTGTAATGTTACAAGAATAATTTTTGTATGCAAAAAAACAAAAATAATGAATTTATTCAACAATTTATCTCCTCTGCATCAGCGTAGCTGATTTTTTGGAGAGTATCTGCTGGGCGCAAAGTGCATACGCTCTTCTGTGTCAGCCACACTGCACGGATGCGGTGCGGCTGACACAGAACAGCGTACGCAGTTTGCGCCCAGCGGATATTCTTCAAAATGGCGCTACGCTGACGCAGAATATCTTAAATTGTGTTCCGAAGACGAACGAAGCGTTTACAGGTTTGGAACGACATGGGGGTAAATGATTAATGACAAAATTTTCATTTTGGGGTGGAGTAACCCTTTAAAGAATGGGGGAATTTTGAAATCTTAAAAACTGCTCGCTGAATTTAATCGCAATTAAATTACATACATCAAATCAGCAACAAAAATCTGAAATTAATTGCCCCATGAATGTTGTTTCTTATGCTCAAATAGCATTTAAAAAGCTTATTGTTCAGGCTAGACCAGCCAATGTGCATGCACAGTCATAACGTGCTTATGACTGCGCATGTGCATTGGCTGGTCTAGCATCAGGTTTCTATGGTAACCGGAGCTTCTAGCCCACTGCAGTGACGCAATGACTTTACCAATCAACGATTGGCTCTTTCACTTAGAAGGTAGGACTATTCCTCCATATTGCATGTTGCAGTTTCTCCCATTCATAAGTATAGTGAACTGTCCTTGTATTTCTATAGCAGTTAAATTCATATCTCACCGACAGGAAACAGTTTGTGCAAATGAAAAACATCAAGTCATTTTCATCCCCATTACACCACGGAGTTTGCCAAGGCTCAGTGTTAGGTCCTCTTTTGTTCATTATTTACATCCTCCCCCTCGGCAATATTTTTCGGCATTTTGGTATCTACTTTCACTGCTATGCTGACGACACTCAGCTGTATATTTCCACAAAACCTAGTATTTCATCATGCCCCACTACACTTACTGACTGTCTACAGGCCGTTACATCTTGGATGACAAATAACAAACTTAAACTCAACGGCAATAAAAGTGAAGTTCTTCTCATTGGTTCCAAATCTACACTCTCCAAATCCCCACCAATCAGTATAAGCATTGAAGGCTGTCTGGTCCCCATTTCCTCTCAGGTCAAAAGTTTAGGTGTAATACTGGACTCTACTCTTTCTTTTACTTCACATATTAACAATACTGTCCGCACAGCTTTTTTCAACATTTCTAGACTCTGCCCATCACTCACTCAGCACTCAACCCAAGTTCTTGTTCATGCCCTTGTCACTTCACGCCTCGACTACTGTAATGCCCTTATTTCCGGTTTACCCCAAAAGCTCCTCCAACGACTTCAAAATGTTCATAACTCTGCTGCAAAAATCATTACTCACACAAAATCAATAGAACACATCACACCGATTCTCATTCAACTTCACTGGCTCCCAATACCCCCAAAGAATTCAAAACTCCTTCTCCTCACCTTTAAGGCACACCGTAACCTTGCTCCCACATATCTGTCTGATCTGCTCCACCCTTACACTCCCTCCTGTGCCCTTCGCTCCTCCTCTTCTGGTCTCCTGTCCATTCCTTCAGTTAAAATGGTCAAAATGGGGGCCTTTTACTCTAATTACAAGTACTTAATTTTTGTAATCTGATTACATAATCCAGATTACATGTAATCAGTTACTACCCAGCTCTGGCTCTCAGTGATACCACTAAAGCACCTTCCTGGATTAGACACACTCAGGAGAAGATCCTTGAGTTCATTGGCATGATCCATGCTGGTGGTAGAATAGACTACAAGGATTCATTAAAAAATAATTTCACTATCTCCAGAGACACATCTACAAGCACAGTATATCTTAAAGCACACAATCTGCAAATTGAGGACAGGGTTGTGTATTATTGTGTTCGGTATACAGGCACTATGATGAACAGCAGTTTAATGCCTGTGCAAAAACCATATGCACAAACATTTTGGTCTAATCTTAACATGCATGACTTTGGATGTTGAATGCCATGATAAGACCTAAATCAATATACACTGAATCTGCACATTTATTATTGAAAACAAAATGTGGCAATAATTAAGTCAATTAAAATGTTAAATGAAATTAATATAAATTATATTAAAAATATACTTAATATGGTTTATTCATTTACCATCTAGGTTATAATAAATGAATAAATAGGTAAATGAATAAATACATATATGGGTGTGAGTGTATGAGACTCAGTAATATGATGCCACTGTTTAAATTCAAGACATCCCTAGCTGAATATTTAAATAAATTATGCAAATTTATGACCTTCTTAAACCCTTCATAATCAGTTCTGTATCACTGTACAGCTCAATAATTCAGTGCACAATTATAGAGGACAGAATCTTGGTGTTTATGTGACACTCACAAAAATAGGTTTTGTTGAGATTATTATATTTTGTTTTCTTTCCTTTTATTACACATTAAATACTATTGAGAGAATACACAGAAGCACGCTATGACATGCTGTTTCATAGAACCGACACAAGGTGGCAGTACCTTTCAGCCGCGTCACACTGGGACCCTTAGCGAGGCGCGGAGGAACACAAGCTCATAATCCGGTTGAATGGAGAAAGAGCAAGTGTTGTCCAGCGTCACTAATTTCTGTGTCATATTTCCAATATTTCCAGGTTAGGTTTACATCTTTTATGTGACTACAAATGTTTATTAAGCTACTATGAATCCCCGGTGATGTGTGTTTTAGAAGCTAAAGGTATGTTAAGTGTGTAAATACTCAACGTTGTGAAGTTGAGGAAATGGCGGCCGACGCTCGCACTAATGTTTTCTTTTATGTGTTCCTAATGGTTCGGGGATATTTCTGAGTTTATTACTGTGTATGTGTAAAGTAACTGTGTGTGTAAGACTATGCATTACGGGTGATAAATAACACTAATGTACTGAGTAAAAGCAGTTTACAGATGTAGCTTTGAGTGAAACGCACGTGGTAGTATTAAACGCACGTGGTAATATTAGACTAACACAGTTTCGGTTCATAGAAATTTAGTGTAAAAGTTATGAGACAAATATGTTAACTCTTGAAGTTTGTACTCATATAATGTAAATATAATTCAACTAAACTGCAAGTAGAATTTATTCTGTTGTGTAAAGTGAACACTTATGAAATGTATACTGAATACAGAAATACTCATTTAATGAGAGATAACGGAGAATATGCTTTAGAGAGAAAATGTGTTTATGGTTTAAGATAAGACAGATGAGTTACTGTTGAGGAAATATGTGAGATACATTTATGTGAAAATGTACTTTTGCAGTATATGTGACTGCATGTTATCCAATTGTGGGTATAACCTGTTTCTCAATACAGAGCAACCAAAAAATAACAGTAATAATTTGTGATTGCAGATAAAAGAGTTGAAATGAAGTTGGATTAATAAACATAATCCGGTTGAATGGAGAAAGAGCAAGTGTTGTCCAGCGTCACTAATTTCTGTGTCATATTTCCAATATTTCCAGTGTACTTCGACCAGGGTTATAAAAATATATCTGCTAGCGGACCCCTGGCCGGGACCCGTTACAGATTCTTGGGGGCTCGTCCGGGATCTTCGGCGCCACCTAGCGGAGCGGGAGCCGAATGATGACAACGCTGACCAGCTACTAACCATATCCAGCCGTGAAACTGCGACTACGAACGAGTGGAGGTCTACGATCCGGAGCTGACTGTATCATCGCCGAACTGTGTTGCTAGCCGTGGAGAGACGAGGAGCCATCATGTCGAGTGGAGGGAGGAAAAGCCTAGTGTGGGACATTAGGAAAAGCCTACTCACTCTGTCAGCTGGAGAGCTTCTTCAGGTCGCCAGAGTGGTGGAGCCAGTGTCGAGCGAGGACCAGTCAGAGCTGGTGGAGGGAGACCAGGAAGGATGTTATGATCACATCAACTCGTTCATGTACAGTAAGCAGTTACTTGACACGGAGGACGAGGGAATGGTTCAGTTGTTGATGTTGAAAGACGCTATTGATGATGTGGTGAAATGTCGTGATGATGTGTCGATGTCGAATGTGAAAGATGATACTGAGTTACATACTGAGCAGGGTAGGGATAAGCTTGATGACTGTGTTGATTTTATTGAAGGTTCAGTCCTTATCCAAAAAGCCCCTGAAAACACCACAGACACTCACAAACAGAGCCACCACACATTCAATGTAGCTAGTGCTGCGTCACCTAGTGATATTGCTGAACTAGATTCAGACCCAATAGAAGCAGCAATGTTAAGTACACCTGACACAGCTAACACTGATTTGCTTAAAGTGCTAGCTAGCTATGAAGAGTTTAGCAAGAAACTCATACAGTGCTTACCAACACATACTGTACCGCCACAGACACAGTTAACCCCAGCCTCAGGCCTTCTTCAACAGCCAGACAGAAAACCACCGAGTGAACTTGTCTCTCAGTCGGCACGTGAGGGGATGGTGTCCTTAAGGGAACTCAGCTACCTGCCTCGGAGAGAGTTCAAAGTGCAAGGCGGACAGATCGGTGACCAATCTTCGGACATCAGCTACAATAATGTCAGTAGACAAATTGATGATGGAATCAAGGAAGGATTCCCCGATTCAGAGATTGTTCGTGGTGTGCTAAGAATCATGAAGCCAGGCATATTCAAAGAAATGTTGATAAACAAAGACGACATGACAGTGACTGAACTCAAGGGGTTTCTTCAAACTCACCTAAGAGAAAAAAACAGCACAGAGTTATTTCAAGAGTTGATGTGCACGAAACAAGACGAGAACGAGACACCACAACAGTTTCTTTATCGTGTGATAGGTCTAAAACAACGTGTTCTATTGACGTCAAGATTAGCTGATACTGACATCAAGTACGCTACAGCGACAGTGCAAGACGTTTTCTTACATACAGTGTACCAAGGCTTTGGGCACAAGCACACCGACGTACGTAGATAACTCAAACCGTTGTTGGCAAACAGAGAGATCACTGATGATATGATTCTGCGTCATGTGATGAAAATCACTAGTGAGGAAAATGAGAGAATGAAAAGACTTGGTCCTTCACGCCGACAAACCGTAACCAATGTACAAAGCACACAGCTCGGGTCGGAGGTGGTGAAGACAACTAGCACAAAGTCAGAGAGTGCGGCGTCCAAATCAAATCAAACAAAGCCAGATCCTCTGAAAGATCTCACGACCAAAGTAGAGGAACTCACTAAGCTGATTGAAGCCATGCAAAAACAAAACCAACAGCAACCGACTCATCATGGACGTCAGTATCAGAATAGAGTACAAACAAGATGGGGAAAACCTTATGGTTGTCCAAGCTGCGTGGAACTAGACAAACAAGACTGTAAACACTGTTTCACATGTGGGGAAGAAGGACACCGTGCAGCAGGCTGTCTAAAACGACCAAGGAGGCAGGGAAACTTAAAGCGGGCACTGGAGAGGGACATCTAGTGGCCGAGTCGGGAAGCAAGTCCCAACCAGAAGGTGAGGTCGATAATGACAAGTTGCACCGTTCGTCACCCCCAACCTCAGTAGCGATAAGAACAGTAAGTCACTGTAACAAAGCAGTTCAGCTTACTCCTCAGTCACCACGTGCAGCTAAAGCCAGAGCTGTTGCTAGTTTAATTGGGAAAAGGGCCTTAGTTCAGAGCTATCTAAATGGCTTAGCAGTCACCTCCTTGCTCGACTCTGGGTCACAAGTTAGTATAGTTAGCCGTGCCTGGAAAGAAGAGTACTTACCCGACCTCAGGATTAACTCAGTCTCTGAGATCTTGGGAGAGGAGGAGCTGAAAGTTATTGCAGCAAATGGAAGTATCATTCCATATGATGGGTGGGTAGCTATTACAGTAAACTTGCCAGGGAACTTGGACCCCAACCTGTCCATTAGTGTTCCATTCCTTATCAGCAGCTACCCCATGGATAAACCATTGATTGGCTTTAACGTTTTGGAAGTACTCATTTGTGGCAAACCAGAGAGGCTAGTGTCAATACTCGCTAACTTGCTTAGTAACGCCATATCTGTTCCCAAAGAAACAGCCGAAGCTCTCGTCAACTTTATTCAGACAGCTAGGCCGGTCACATGACAAGGACGCATAAGGACAGGGATCAAGGATATTGTGCTCCCAGCTGGTCAAGTGTCGTGGGTGAGGTGTCGGGTTCCGCCAAACATGGACACCTCCACTCGACTAATGTTGTTTGAGACAGATGAAGATAGCCTATCACCTGGACAGTGGGATACAGGGCCAGGGTTGTTTGAAATCCAGAACCCGACAAAACCCTATGTCACCATCCCAATTGGTAATAACACCAATCATGACATCATGATACCACGTAAAACAGCTTTAGGGATCCTGCAGCGTGTTGAAAATGTGGTGGAGGCGGATATCCTGGACAGGTCACAGCCTGCAGCGACTATCAGTCAGGTCACCACCACTCAAGACAGCAACTTAGACTCACCACTGTGGGACCCACCTGTAAGCCTTGACCATCTGGAGGAAGAACAGCAAGAGGCCGCTAGGAAGATGCTTCACGAGGAGTCAAACGCCTTTGCAAGAGACGGAAACGACCTCGGCTGTATCCCAAACCTACAGATGGTGATCAATCTAAACGACGATATCCCTGTGCAAAGAGCATACACATCCATTCCCAAACCGTTGTTCATAGAAGTGAAAGAGTACATTCAAGATCTTCTTGTGAAGGGTTGGATAGTGAAATCTAAGTCTGCCTATTCTGCACCAGTGGTGTGTGTACGGAAGAAAGATGGCACGCTTCGTCTTTGCATAGACTATCGTCTTCTGAATCAAAAGACCGTACCCGACAGGCACGAATACGGGATTTGATAGACACGTTAGGAGGATACTCCATGTTCAGTATACTGGACCAAGGTAAAGCTTACCACCAGGGGTTCATGGCAGAAGGGTCACGTCATCTCACGGCCTTCATCACCCCCTGGGGCCTTTACGAATGGGTAAGGATTCCGTTTGGATTATCTAACGCACCTGCAGCTTTTCAAAGGAGCATGGAGGAGATGTTAGGCTCTCTGAGAGATGAGTACTGCATCCCGTACCTGGATGATCTTCTGTGCTACTCCAGATCTTTCAGTGACCATGTGGAGGTGATCCGTAAAGTCATCAGAGCACTGCAGCACCATGGAGTGAAGCTACGAGCAGAGAAGTGCGAGATGTTCCAGAAGGAGGTTCGCTATGTTGGACGCTTGGTATCAGCTGAGGGAGTGCGAATTGACCCTAAAGACCTCGAGGCAGTGATGGCTTTAAAAACCAAAACAGCCCAAACGGTTGGTGACCTCCGACGGGTTCTCGGCTTCCTGAGTTACTATCGTTCCTACATACAGGACTTCGCCAAAATTGCAAAGCCATTGTATGAATTGCTACAAGTGAAGTCCTCCATGCCACAACCTCTTTCACGTCACCACAAGTCCAAGGGTCCACAACTTCCGTCCAAAACACCCATCTCATGGGAAGATGAGCATCAGAGTACGCTGGAAAGACTTGTTCATATGCTGACCAAACCTCCAGTACTTGCATACCCTAACTTCGAGGAACCATTCGTCTTACACACGGATGCATCGGAGAAAGGACTCGGCGCAATTCTCTATCAACGACAAGATGGAAGGATGCGAGTCATCGGATATGGATCACGAACTCTGACACCGGCGGAGAAGAATTACCGGCTCGACAGCGGAAAGCTCGAGTTCCTTGCTTTGAAGTGGGCGGTGTGTGAGAAATTCAGAGACTATCTCTTCTATGCTCCACATTTCACCATCTACACTGATAACAATCCACTCATCTACGTCATGAGCACTGCGAAACTCAATGCAGTTGGACATCGTTGGGTTGGAGAATTGTCTGAGTTTCACTTCGATATTAAATACAGACCGGGAAAAAGCAATATAGATGCCGACACGCTCTCCCGCATTCCACTTGATATTGACAGCTATATGGAGACATGCACTGGAGAACTGTCCCAGGAAGTACTACATGCGGCGTGGGCAGGGGGTAGAGCAGCCCAGAAGAAAGATGTAGCGTGGATAGCTGCACTCTACACCTCCTCTGCTGATGTAATACCACAGCTTTGTTCAAACTTGCCTGAAATAAGTCACGAAGAGCTGGCAAAAGCTCAACGTGATGACCCTGGAATAGGGGACATAATGAAACTGAAAGAGAAAAAGAATGTTCTTACTGATGATGTCAGAAAGTCAGTGAGTGGGCTCACTCGCAAGCTTTTCCATGAGTGGAATCAACTGCATTTGGAGAATGGAGTCCTGAGGCCTGTTGCACAAAAGTAGAATTAAGACATCCGGGATAAATGACTCAGCTGAGCTCAATGAAGCCAAAACATGTGCGTCCAGGCTTAATTGGTTGCACAAAGACCAAGCCAGGATGAGCAGACACGGATTCATTAAGCCAGGTGAAACCAATCCTGGATAGGTGCGCGCTCACGGCTCACTCAAATAGACCCCGCCACAGATCACAGATTAACTGATTTACCATGGCAACTAGAGCCGCGTACTTTTCCCCGTCGGAAGCACAAATCCTCATGGAGGCATACGAGGAGGTAAAAGATATAATTAAGAAGAAAGGCAACACCGCCACAGTGATAAAGCAAAGAGAAAAAGCGTGGCAAAGTATTGCAGACCGCCTGAATGCGTAAGTAGTGCACAATTACACACTCACCGCTCCGCTGAAACATCACAATTACAATTCAAATATTTAATTCACATCTCCAAAAACGCAGTTGTACTGTAATTATGAAATGGTTAAATTTTTAATTGAAATGCACTGCAGATATGAGTGAAATTGTGTAAAGTAACTCCATCACACTGTATAAAGCTATGATAAATTATTATTAAAGCCTTACATTATTATTTAACGTTACGCTCAGTACGGTTTAATCTTAGCCGTTGTACTCTGCTTCTTATGTTGTCCACCGTTTTTTTTTGTGTGTTTCTCCTGCTTTTATTAATGTAAAGCTGCTTTGACATAATGAAACAATTGTGAAAAGTGCTATATAAATAAAATTTAATTGAATAAATAGATGAGCTATAATAATAATCACTTTAATTTATATAGCGCCTTTCAAAGGACCCAAGGTCGGTTGCTCACTGCACTGCAAAAATGTCTTTCTTACTTAGTATTTTTGTCTTTTTTTCATTAAAAAAAAATATATATAAAAAAAATCTTAAATATTTTCTTGAGCAAAATTACCTAGGAAAATAAGCAAAAAAATCTGCCAGTGAAACAAGAGAACGTTTCTAAAATTAAGTGTTTATGGAAAAAGTAAACTTATTTCAAGAGAATTTTTCTTATTATATTGACAGATTTTTTTATTTTTTTGCTTGTTTTTTTTGTCTAAACTATACTTATTTTGCTAGGTCATTTAGCAAATCAAGAAAATACATCTTTATTTAAGATTTTTTTTTTTTTTTTTTATATTTTTACTGAAAACAAGACAAAAATACGAAGTCATTTGCGTGCGTGATGTAGATTAAACATGAACGGGCCAAAACGGACATGGCAGCAGGTCAAAATCAAATACAAGAACATTCTGCAGAATGGTATGGTCCCTGACTAATATTTAACAAAGCACAAGCATATATTGTACCCAGAAGGTGCCTGCTCACACATTGTCTGTACTGTTTTAGCAGTGAAAAAGAATACCCACAGACAAGGCACGGGTGGTGGGTCACCAAAGGCTGACCTTACCCCAGCAGAGGACATGGCCTTGGAGCTAAATAAAGGCAGGCCCGTCTTAGAGGGGATCCCTGGGGGGAAAGAGACGAGCATAGGTTCCTCCCAAGATGCCACCCGCTTCATTCAAGGTATGTCCTTCCATCTCTACATGGGATACAACCACATTCATATTGAATCAATTTGGACTGTCTGACTTTAGTTTACCTATTGCCTTGCAGTGTCTGGCAGCACTGTGTTCCTGTTAGAGCCACCAGCACAAGCACCAGACGATGCTGATCCAGTGAGTACTCCATCAAAGGCATACTGTAAGCCTGGCATGTCTTGTCTACTAGCTTCAATATGAATCCGATTAAATGTGATAGGGTGAAAGCCCCAGTGCAGCAGCAACAGCACATGATGGAGACGATGATGAGGAGGAGACCATCTCTCTGGATTCCAGAAGGTATGAAGTATCATGTTAAGACTGTGAAAGTACTATTTATTCTACAATGGTGAGGAGTCCTCATCAAAATCAAAAAATCTAATTTCTTTTACAGGACCCAGATGCTATACAGTGGGAAAACCAGCCTGGCAACATAGTGCGTATTAATAAAAGGACACCACATCCTGCCAAATTCCAGCTGCGCTAATTGTATTGTGTTCACAGAGCTCACAAGCTATCAGAAAGTTGTATGGCAACCACCTCCGGCGCCAAATAGAACGGGCAGACATAGACATTCAGTACAAGAAGAAAAAGATGGAAAATCTTGCACTGGAGTCCAAAATAAAAAAGAGGACAATTAGGAAACTGGACCTTGAAATAAAAAAACTTGGGAGGTGAGATATGCCTTCAATGTACACTGTATGCTAACTGTAACACAAATGTATTAATCATTATTTTTCTTTCCTCCCCCAGCTCCAAGAAGATGACACCGCTCAAAATAAAAATTAGGTATATTCTCGTAAAGTCAAGTGAGCCATGACATATGAGCTCTTATTGTGAGCACACAGGACGGTGGCATCTTTCTAAGGTTTTTTTTATTTTCCCAGCAATCAGTACAACCAAGTCATCGTTATAAGGCACCGGCCTCTTTTGCCCACCCCTCCAGCACCAGGTGTGGCCACTAGCCTATATGAAGGCCCAAAATTGTGTGTTCCTTTCTGCTCTGACAATGGCATGCCCATTCTTGCGAGATGTGGTGGATGAAGAAGCACTTGTGCTGAGGAGAGCCTTCAGGCGAGAAAGGGTCTTCAGGGACCGGTTGGACCCACTGGCCTTCCCTGATGACCATCTATATGAAAGATACAGGTTTTCTGCAGACGTCATCAGGTATCTATGCAAACTACTGGGTCCCAGGATTAAGCACCGCACTGCACGGAGCCATGCACTGAGTGTGGAGCAAATGGTTTGTGTGGCCTTGCGCTTTTTTGCTAGTGGAGCCTTCCTGTACTCAGTGGGGAATGCAGAACAGCTGAACAAGGCCACAATTTGCCGCACAATAAGGAGTGTGTGTCTGGCTATCAAAGCATTAGCAGATGTCTTCACCTCCTTCCCTGGCCACAGAAGACTCTGTGACATCAAAGAGGAGTTCTATAGGATTGCAGGTAAGAGGATCTACAAATTACAGGACAACTGTTAACACATAGTAGAATACTCATTACTTTGTGTGACAGGTTTCCCCAATGTCATTGGTGCAGTGGACTGCACACACATAAGGATAAAGGCCCCCTCAGGTGCCCATGAGGCCGATTTTGTGAATAGGAAATCCTTTCACAGCATTAATGTTCAGGTGAACATAACTTTTTGATATTGTCCATTGACGAACACTCTGCATTGCCAGTGATGTGCATTGATTGGTGTAATATTCCTCATCTTATGATTTCAGATGGTCTGCAATGCTGACTGTGTGATCAGCAATGTTGTGGCAAAATGGCCTGGCTCAGTCCATGACTCCAGAATCTTTCGGGCCTCTGAAATCTATCAGTGCCTATCACAAGGTAAGCCACACAACCCCTATTTATAACCATCATGGCTGTGTCAAGAATATCACTGTGTTTATGAGGTAGTAATGATGAGATTTTGTGTTGACAGGTGAATTCTCTGGTGTGTTGCTGGGAGACAGGGGGTATGGCTGCCAGCCTTTTCTCCTGACACCTTTCACAGACCCCCAGGAAGCACAGCAGGCCTACAACCATGCCCATGCCAGGACCAGGGCCAGAGTTGAAATGACCTTTGGCCTCCTGAAGGCACGCTTTCACTGCCTTCACAAATTAAGGGTCAGCCCTGTTAGGGCGTGTGATATTACTGTGGCTTGTGCTGTCCTCCACAATGTGGCCTGCCTGAGGAAGGAGAGGGCCCCCAGAGTGCCACCAGCCATGGACTGGGACAATCCGGCAATCTTCCCTGATGACGACAGTGGTCGGCTGCTGAGGGACCAATATGTGTTGAATTATTTTAGTTAGTATGTGTGCTTTCAATTTTGGTTAAATATGTCCTGCGGTGGCAGAGGAATTTGGGTTTTTTTGGGTTCGTTTTTTTACGAATTTGGCCTCTTATGATGTTTGTGCGGTATACTGTGTGTAATACAAGGCTGCAGGGAGGCTACTGCATCCATTCATTTGTCTGTTCAGTTGATGTGTATGGATTTGTCCTGCATTTATTTTAGTGTGCAGACATGCAGGGTGTGTTATATTCAGACCTTTGAATGTGTATGTATCATTTTGTATAATATGCTTTGATTCTGTGCTTTCCATCTTGTAGAGTCACTGTGACTTCAGTTTCGAAAGGAGCTGATGGTTTACCTGCTTTGTTTTGTCCTTATTCAATAAAGGAACATAATGTTACACATTGTGTTTTTATATTCATATGGAATGTGTATTTGTTTATATGACAGAGTACTAGGGCCACACTGAGGAAAAAGGATAAAGTCATGCCCCACATCTGTCATTTTAACAACTGTCCTCCTTTAAAACAACTGGTTACAATATTATGACTTGTCTTTTTTTTCCCTCTGTGGCCCTAATATTCTATCATTTTATATATAGCCTTATAGTCTATGGGAAACTGTAAATTATCTAATGATAGCAACATCATCTAAAAATCATTATTTATCCAAAATGATTGAAATTAATGATCACAAACGTTTAAATAATGACAGTGGGTCTAGTTATATGTGATAACAATGTATAGTGAGCAGTGAAATAACTATTGGTTTCCATTTGTGGTGACTGCTGACTGACATTAGGGATGAGATTAAATAGATCCTGGAATTTAGCCTGGTCTGGAGCAGGCTAGCTCCACAGAATAAATCTCCATGGTAATTTATACCATAACATATCCTCCTGCCCCCTATCCAGCTTTAGTGCAACCGGATTACGGATCAATTGAGCCAGGATCACCAAGATATCCTGGCTTAATCCCTTATCCTAGTTTTGTGCAACAGGCCCCTGGTTTTAAGTAAATCCGACTAGTCTGTTTTCTACAGTAACCCATGTTTCAGTATGAAGTATAACCTGTACATTTTATAATATTCAGTAATTTTTAATTTATTTTATAGTAATAATGGATTGGGCGTTTTTTTTTCTAATAGCATTTCTACTACATAACTTCATTAACTCTACATGGGTACTGTCACAATGGAGGTAATTAAAAAAAAAAAAAAAAGTAGTGATATGATTTATAGAATAATTAAACTATTAATCATGACCATACTATGATGCAACAAGTGTAGTTAAATCCGGTGACTCTCAAATACTTTCTGACAAGCTGCACAAGCAGCCTACGAGGCAGATCACAACCAGATCGTATAGTTGATCCTTTCACCCCAAAAATGAGACTGATACCAGTCAATGACATTCACCAAGGAAAGAGAAAATGCAATAAACAAATGATAATAATAGTAATAATAATTAAAAACAAACAACCAAACAAACACTTCCCTGCTGAGCTAGAAACTGATTGCTGAAAATGACTGAACAAAGCTGGTGAATGTCCATTAATAATTAGTCTTTCAACCAACCTCAGTGGGTGGCACTTGGGCTTCATTTAGTGAACAATGACAGTGTCATCAAACAGTAAACGCTGTTTCAATAAGCAGTACAATCAATGCAGCAACTTCTATTTTGGCAATCTCCAAAAAAAAAAAAAAAAAAAAAAACACAACAGCTACGTAGTTTTTAACAGATTTATCGCAATGGCAACAACGTCTCAGACTGACAGATATAAGTAAAAATAAATAGGTATTTTCCAAGATTTGAGCCATTTGTTACTGTTTTATATGTGTTGTCATAATTATAATTCAAATGCATTTTGTTTTATTGACCTGTCACGGTACACACAGTGGGGAGGAACGAGGAAAACGATACGAGGAGGAAACTCAAATTAAACAGTCTTTAATCCAGACTAGGCAGAGCAGACACACAGGAACACCGAGAGTAACAAGTAGACCAGACGAAAAGAAGCTGAACAGGCAGGAACTAAATACACCGGCTAATAAACACACACAGCTGAACTGAATTAACTAATAATCACACTGAATAAGGACAGGAACATGACCAAATATAGAAACATGAGGGTGGGAAACACACAACACAAGGCTGACATGACCACAATATTACTGATGATAATTGGTGAGAGAGGGATGGTTAATTTTGGAAAAAGTGCAGGGGCTTGAAAGGAGCCCCCTCTGCACGTGCCTGAACAATGTAAATATAGATTACATAATATTAAAATATGAGTGGAGGTTTCCTTTGTCTTTTGTATAATAACAATCAGATGCAAATGACTTCATGGGAAGGGTCAGTGTCTCCCAGACTCCTTCAGTCAGTGCATGTGTTCAGTGACTAAAACAGCTGCAGTGTACCCTATCACTGTTTTACTGTGGTGATGGAGATGCTGTATGGACTCCTACTGATGATCATTTCATGTGAGAAACTCCCATTTGTTCTGTATTATTTTGTAATTTCATTGTTCTAAATCATCTAACATTATTTGTTCCATGTTTTTCAGCTGTTAGCGGTCAGTCTTTGACCTCCTCAGATTCTGTGGTGAAAAAGCCTGGAGACTCAGTGACTCTGTCCTGCACTGTGTCTGGATTCTCAATGAGCAGCTGGTGGATGGGCTGGATCCGTCAGAAACCAGGGAAAGCACTGGAGTGGATTGGGCGTATTGACACTGGCACTGTTTTTGCTCAGTCTCTACAGGGCCAGTTCTCCATCACCAAAGACACCGGCAAAAACATGCTGTATTTAGAGGTGAAAAGCTTGAAGACTGAAGACACAGCTGTTTATTACTGTGCACGAGAGTCACAGTAAGACAAAAGACTGCAGGACTGAACAAAAACTAGTAATGTGACCTGAGGGTCCAAGAACATGTTTCAGTACACTTCACTTTTTGTTAATTCTTGTCAATTCTTGAGTGTTTTAGAGATTGATGTAAACTTGAATAAATCAAGAAAACTTCCAGACAGTATATATTTTTTCCATAACAGTATAGGGATTTGTTGAATTGAAATGTTGAATTTATGCTAGAATAAAAACTCACAAATTACAATTCATTTGAGCTGTGTAACATTCCACAGTGGGAACCTTTAAAATCAGCAAATGTTCAGCACATCAAGATCTTTGAATGATATTTCAAACAGCCTTTCAGTGCAGAATCAATGATGATAGTAGTAAAGAAGCATTTTCGTTCTATATGGTTGTGTTTATATTATCTTTTCTGTTTTCCTGTGGCTTTTAAAGAGTGTTATTAAAGACTGTTAGTTTAATTATCTCCTTTGTCGAGCACATCATTACAGCCAATATGAGACGCTAATGTCTCTGAACTAGTACATAAACAAACAATACATTTAAAGGCAGACATGGTTATGAAGGTTAACTGTTACGTCCCCGGACGTAAAGTTGTTGTTGCGTTCATTCTATGTGATGTAAATCAATGTTGTACTGCATGCTATATTGTGCGCAGTTTTTCTCTCTCTCCCTTTCTTTTTCTGGCAGCGCTCGATTGGGACCAGCTAGAGATCACGTCGTGAGCGGGAGCGCTTAAAAGCCAGGAAGCGGAGTATTGTTGGTATGGCAAGCCAAAAGGGTCAGATTTACGCTATAGATAAATCGCGTTAACATGCAAACGCCGTCAAATACGGCGTTTTAAACAGTATTTGCGGCGCAAAATATGCCGTGTTGATTACAAACGCCGTAAAAACCGCGCGAAAATACGTCAATGGCGCGGTATCTGTCGGCGTTTTAATGCACATGAAAAGCTCCGCTTTTTACAACGTTCATATTACCATATGATGCCGTAAAAACGCCATTTTGCTTGCACAGAGCGCTCGTCACTTATGGCGTTTTGCTTATAGAGCTTGGCAAACTACGTCACGCCGCGTCGGATTCCGCCATGTTTTAGGTCACGCTCAGGAGCACACAGCGTAAACAAATGCAAATCGCCACAGAAAAAGCCGACCGTTTTACATTCATATTTTTTGAAAAACATCTTACATACGCTTAGAATAAAACGGACTAATATGTAAATCTCTTTAAATAATAAAAAAATCACTCTGTTGTTTGTCTGAGAGGCTGCAAATATTCATTAATAATCAGTCTCCTTCACTACAGTACTGATGCTAACTGCTAAAACAATTGACCATGGTTTTACTATAGTAAACGTGTAGCGACCGTGTTTTTGGTGTATGTATTACCATTCTTATAACCACAATCTTATTAAATACCACGGATAAACTATGGTTAGAGTAGCAAAACCATGGCTAATTTTGTAAGGGGAGAATACACAACAGCTAGATCTCAAACAGTGGATCATTTTATATCATCATATTGCCTGGTAAAACTGCTCAGTGTTAAGAGTTAAGTCATTATAGAGGTGACAGAACTTGAAGCTGCTTTGAAAAGATGTGTATTGTGGATGCTATGCAAATAAATACATTGACTTGACCAAACCAAGTTGAAGATTCCTTTCTACTAGCGATGCCGAACAACGATGCGAGCGATCAAATAAATGAAGGAAACTTAATCCGTACAAAAAGTCGCCGGGTATTAAGGAGCTGCCGCAAATAACATTTCCATATATGATTTCCTTCTATTAGTGGTGTGAGGACTTACAGTTTAATGCAAATCACTGTATCTATAATATATTAAACATACAGAGATGAATTATAAAGCCACATTTTATTTTAGATATTTACCATACCGATTTTCAGTTTAATTTTCATCTGAGTTCCGTAGTGAATGTAGACATATTTAATGTTTATGATTTAACTTAGATCGCGTTGTAATGATCAATTACCACAGCCTTTATCATCAAGGTCTGCAGGTAAAACCTCTGCTTTTTAGGCATTATAACGCGGAGAAAGCACGTTTTTCACACCAGCCGTGCAAAGGGATATGACAATTGATGATACAGTAAGCCTTAACCACTGCAACGCGATCTTAAGTAGAATAATATAAACATTAAATAATATAACATTCACTACCACAAAGTCTCCGCTGTAGCTCCCGTGACCTAAATTCCCAGAATGCATTGCCGCTGTGACGACACATTCCCAGACTCTATAGTATAAGCCACGCCCATTGATTTCCACAGCCAGTAACATTGAACAGTTCTCACCCAATCAATGATGCACAGAACCAGACCAGAACAATTCAGCACAGATCATTTGTGGTAATCCAATTCGCAAACTGTGTGCATAGTTAGTAACAAGGGCGTAGGTTTGCTTTCGAGATCCCCCCTCCCCTTACAGAGTCTTTTTTTGTTGTTGTTTTTTTTTTGTTTTATAGTATAGCACTTTAATTTAATATTAATCGAATTGGACCCAGGATGATTCTGAAAGAATATTCTGCTACTGCTGTAGTAACGAAACTAGTGCGCATCTGCACGCTGCAGTGGTGTTTTTTATTTCTTGGATATTTCAGCTAACACCTTGATTTGTACATTCAGTTGAACAACATTCATTTAAAGTTAAAGACTGTCCGCAGCGACTCAGGATGCTGTTCCAAATCCTGCTGCACCACAGAGTGCCATTTACATAGTTTACCAAAAAAAAAAAAATCACATTATATTTGTCCCAAATTATTGTTGATGTTCATGACTTTATTGTGTATCTTTCCGCACAAAGTTTGTCTTTCTGTCCATATGCTTTATATAGGGAGCTAATAATAGCCATAGATTGCGCTTTCTCTTTCTGTTTGCTCCGTTTTGTCAAACAAACACCGTACTTCAAACTCATTGATGCAACTTTGTTCATTCCTAAAGTGGGATTTTATATTAGCTGTTTTGGACTGCTGTCTTGAATTGGGTGCAATACCTGTAAGTTGTACCTGTGAGCGCTGTGCTTCTAGTCCGGTGTGTGACTATTCCGCGCATGTATTAAATGCACGTCCTTGAGAGCGTGCAGTTTTCTAACGTATTTACTTTAACTTGTTAGGTAATATCAAGGATATGACATTTCAGATGGGTCTGAAATGACAAAAACAAATACATATATTTAATTATTTGATCAAAATTATTGCTAGGGACAGTTTGGTAGTGGCTGGATATTGGTAGGGACACGTCCCTAGCGTCCCCCCCCTAATTCCAGCCATATCACCCTGTAGCCCAAGACTGGTTGCCCACTGAAGCTAAGTAGGGTTGAGCCTGGTCAGTACCTGGATGGGAGACCTCCTGGGAAAACTAGGTTGCTGCTGGAAGAGGTGTTAGTGAGGCCAGCAGGGGCTGCTCACCCTGTGGTCCGTGTGGGTCCTAACATCCCAGTATAGTGACGGGGACATTATACTGTAAAAAGCACCGTCCTTCGGATGAGACGTTAAACTGAGGTCCTGACTCTATAGTAATTCATACTAAATACTATAGTGTTTTTGAACCATACTATAGTAAAGTACTTAAATTCATTTGTTGTGGTAATTCTATAGTTGTTGTTGTAATATAACAACTGTAGTGATATAAATTACTTTACCCAAAACTGCTAAGTTTTCTACACCTATCGGATATATTATACTATAATACACTACAGTTTACTGTAGTAACAACTAAATGCTACAGTATTTATTACAGTTTATCAGTTCTACTAATACTACAGTATGCTGCAGCATTCATTAACAAAGTGTTGTAAATACTATACAGTACACTACAATTTACTATAGTTTACTATAAATACTGGCTGTGGAAATCAATGGGTGTGGCTCATTATACTATAAGCAAAAAGCCATAAGTGACGAGCGCTCTGTGCAACCAAAACGGCGTTTTTTACGGCATCATATGGTAATTGATTATACTTATTATAAATATCGTGAAATACAAGACTTAGGTCTTTTGCACATGATTTAAGTAACCGACCACAAATATCATCAGGTCCAGGGCTTTTGTTCACCTTTACAGAATTAAAAGCCTTTTCAACATCCTGAAGATCAATGTTGAAATGCTGAGCATCCATAAGGTTAAGACTCACTTCCTGAATTTCTTTGCTAAAATCAAAATGATCAAAACGACAATAAAAACTATTTAAAACATTTGCAAATTCAAAGTCAGAATTGTAACCATCCAACATAACATGAGTGCTGCTGTTTGAATTATTAAGGCCTGCTATACTTTTCATACTCGCCCAGGCCGAACCAGAATTATTTGCAGCCATCTTGTCTTCCAGTTTTACTTTATAATCTTGTTTGGCTTTCAAAATTTCAATCTTCATCTCTTTTGTAGCCAAATACAAATCAGAGGCTGCTCCCTGTTTAAAGGCAAGTGTTTTCCTTCGTAAGCAGGACTTCACAGATTTAGTAACCCAGGGTTTGTTACTAGAATATATTTTAACACGCTTACTGGGAATTATCATGTCAAAAAGCAATATATGAACATGTTACATCCACCAGTGAATCCAAGTCATTACCACAGGACTGTTTAAAAATGTCCCAATCAGTACAACTGTAACATTCCTGCAAACAGGACACAGATTCTTCAGACCATATTCTTATGTCCTTGACCTTTGCTTTCTCTCTCTTTAAAACAGTCTTATATATGGGCATTAAATGAATGCAATTATGGTCAGCAGAGCCCAATGGAGGAAGCGGGAGAGATTTATAAGCATCCTTCACTGACCCATAACAGAGATCTAAAGTCTTACCCCGTCTGGTTGGACAGGAGACATATTGCTGAAAAGTTTTAAGTGTCTGTTTGAGAGAAACATGGTTAAAATCGCCAAGAACAAAGTTCGGTGCATCTGGTGAGATCGACTGCAATCTCTGTACTACATCAAAAATAGTACTAGAGGCAGAGACAGAATCCGCCTTTGGATGAATGTACACAGTTGTTATAAAAAGTTGAGGGAACTCACGGGGTAAATAGAAAGGACGCAGTGAAACCACTAAAAGTTCCACATCTGGCGTACAAATACGCTCTCTGACAGTCACAGACTTACAGTATCGTTTGCTAACATACAAACATACCCCGCCTCCTTGAGTTTTCCCCGTTACCTCTGCCAGCCGATCCAGACGAAAAGGAGCTCCAAATCCATCAATGGACAAGTCAGTGTCCCGATCGCGTTTCAGTAAAAGCCATAATACAGCAGTTCCTAAAATCCTGCTGGTAACGAGCATTTCCCTGAAGTTCATCCACTTTATTCCTCAGGGACTGAACGTTTCCCATAATAACCGAGGGCAGAGGGACCCGGGTGAGCCGCTGCTTCCTCAGGCGCAATCTAACGCCACCTCGTTTACCCCTCTTCCTCCTCTTCTTTTCCACACTCCTCGGTCCATGAGAATCTCTCAGAATAAAATTCGGTAACTCCGGTGTAAAGTCCATTTCCTGAGCCAAACTAACAAGGTTTAGCTGTAGTAACGTATCTCTGGAATACTGTGTCCTCACGTGGCATACAGTCCCATGGATATTACAGGCAAACAATAAATATAAAAAAAGCCCCAGCGCGACAAAATAAGAAAAATCCATTTTTTCCAACTAAATCCAGGAGCACTTATTCATGTAGTGAAGACAATAAAAACGTTAAAAAACTAACAAAATAAAACCACATAAAACACAAGGACGCCAAAGTCTCATTCACTGCTGGTTGCTGCGTGCGCATGCGCCCTTCCGGTATACTTTAAAGCTAAAAGCTTAGAGTACAGGTCGAGGCGTTTACATACGAAAGACTAGGTTGGGCAAGAAAAAGTGAAAGCATGGCGAGAAAAATAGATGCGCTTCAAAAGAAACTCAAAGCCGGCAATAGTTATGTATCAGCCCTTGAAGACTGCTGTGATAATGCAGGCTTCCCAGTGGCTGCAGTTAAGAAAGCAGCACTGGATGAAACTTTTGATTCTGAGGAAAACAGTGATAGCGATGATGATGATGATGATGATGTTGCTGCGTTAGAGAGTCGGACACGGAGAGAAACTCGTAACCGAGCTCCCGTTCAGAGACACGAAGAACAACATCAGCGAAGTCCGATCAAAGCAAGAGCAAAACCCAGCGAAAAACCACCCAAATCAATCAGAGTCGCTGTCCTAAAAACCATGACTGACGCCAACGATGAAATAACCATGATTAGCCGCCCATTAACATGCGAAGAGTGTACAAAACACAAACAGATCGTGGGAATGATGCCCAAAAGAGGGCCATTCCAACCCTACTGGGAAACACTGATGTTACAGGCGACAGTGTATAAACTAGAAACCAGAGATGTGTGGCAAATAGCACTCCTTACGATCCCTGAAGAGCTAAGATCGAAACTAAGCCCAGAGATGAAATCCGGTGACATAATCAAACGAAATAATAATGAAACCGACGAAAGTATCTATGAACGATTAAAACAAGCATTGCTAGATATGAGGGGACCAACGACCGCGGATTGGAGCAGGATACTAGAAATTAAACAGGGAAGCAATGAACTGTTTGAAACATACGCTGAACGTCTGTGGGTGACATACAAAGAACATTCCGGTCTAGAAAATGCAAGCCGTGATCACGAACCATTATTACAACTCATAAAGAACAATGCTGGCACTCCAGTCCAAAATGCATTGTCAAACGGAGTAGATCCAGCCGAAAACACGTTCAGAACGATAGTAGATTGGGGTTCAAGGACAGAAAACAGATGGAAATCAAAGGCCCTCAATATTGCATCTGCACAGGGGTTAACAGAAGGGAAAAGCAAAAATTATTCTAACAGAAATGGGGCTGAAAACAATGTCCACTTCTTGGAAGAGGTGACTTGCTGTGATGACTCTAGAACTTTTAGTTCAGGGAAAGAATGTGCCACTGCTCAAGACAGCGTGCCAGTTTCAGTTCTTAAGGTGATGCAGCACAATAATAGCACAGAGTCATGTACCGGAATGCATGATGTAAAGGAAGCATTAGGGAGTCATGAAAAACTCAAACTCCAGGAGAACACAACAGACAACCCTATGGCAAAGACAGCAGGTTTTGTAGTTCCTGTCACAAAATAGGCCATACAGAGGAAAAATGTTGGTCACTGGGAAGGGGTAGACCTCCACCTTATTTTCTGAAACATAGGATATCACTTTCTAAAGGCAAAGATCAATTGTTTACATGTAACAAGTCATCCTCAGATAAAACTCTTATTGAGTTAACTGCATTGCTCATGCAAGGCCTCCAGATACTGACTTCACTCGCTAGTGAGTTAGCAGCTTAATAGCGATGAGTTCAATATGTAAATATCCCAATTTCAATGATCCTGTTTGTATTTTCAAATTTGTAATTGTGATAAACACAATGTGCGCATATAACACACATCATAGATGTTTGTGCTACTACATGTACACATAGACTAGTTGAGTTTATTCTTTAAAAAACACATGACTGCTTTACTGTATACTAGACCGTGTGTCTTGTGTGAAATTGGAATAACTGTTATACTGGAATTACATAGCAATTTTAAGTTGCATGTGTGTCTATCTACGTTAAATTTGTTTGTCTCCTGAGTGGTACACTCTGCTATTTTCCATAGCTGCAGTTAAACCAGGTACAGGAGCATAGAATTGCTATATGGCCACAGAATGTTTTCACAATTGTCTTAACAATGAAAATGATCAGCAAGACCAAATGAAATGAATAGGCCTTTGAAACGTAAAAACAATGACTGTGCATTGCCTCACCTCTGAACCTGCTCAGCTCCTCAACACCTTTTCAGATTCAAATGAATTAACACGTGAAAGCAATTTGAGACAACTTAGATCTTGTTTCAGACTGGTATGCTACCCAGTGCCAAGAGGGAGGAGATGTGTTTGCATTTTAATAGTGTGGCACAAGCGATAGCAAACCAATTCATTCTTTGCTGGGTAACACCAAAAAAAAAATTAATCTGATCAGAAGGACTGATTAGCATTAATATTCCACAGTTAAACACCAACTGATTTTCTAAATTTACTAGAAAAAATAATGAAAGGGAGGTGAAAAATACTAAAAATTAACTGGGTTCTCTCAGTATGTGTTTCTGTCTCAGGTTGACCACTGCAATTCCTTGAAAGTGAGATACCAGGAAAGCACCTGATTCCAGCTACATCAAGCCAGGACAGCGGAATCGTCAGAATATAACCTGAAATTGTGGGAGAGGGGTGCAACGACTCTTCAAGAGGCCATTCACACCTCACAATAGTACATTACCACACAAATATCTACATGGCCTCCCGGATTAGCACCGGAACTAAATTTTGCAACACAGATTGTTATAGATTAGACTCCACCCATCTCCCAGACATGAGCACAGAGCACACACATTTGCATCATCACCTCATCTAGACTAACCAGTCTGAATACTACGCATCACAGAAGACAGTGATGGCTTAGATTTCAGACGTGGTACTCCACTAAAGACCTATTGTCCATCTTCACACTAACAGAACAACATAGCTTCACACACATAGGACAGTAGAGCTAATCCCATGATGACAATCTAAAGAAACACACACAATAATTGCTATTTACAACCGTCATCTCATAGGAAGCACATAATATACGTATGCATGACTACCGTCACAAATCGATGATGTTAAATTATGAACAAGGCAAATCTGCCATGAAAATTCAAAAGGTTATTGGGATGTCTTGGCAAACCAGAGGGCCCGCTGGTTTCCCAACAGATCACTAATAACAGAAACATTATCAAAATGATTAAACATGAAGTGTGGGCACTTCTGTTGATCAACTACAGAATGTGCAATTTGACTATGGCATCGAATGTGACTTAGCTTGCATGAAACACACACACACACACACACACACACACACACACACACTCACACAATTACAAGGGATCCAGGATCTCCATTCTTGTATAAAACCTAAGCACACTTTAGATCACTACCTTGAAACCTTAGGTGACTTGCATTGGATAATTATATATATGTCTATACCTTTGTAATTGGGATTGAATATGTAATATTATTATTATTGTCATGTTTTAATGATGCATACCATCTTTATAAATATGTAAGTTACACTGACTTTTTGCTACTTTTCATTTAAGCCACTCAGACCAAGCATTCTTTAATTCCACTACCATTAAAATCCATGAGTGGTAGTGAGGAATTTTAAAATGGGACCACCTCATGAAATGAGACCTCAAAAGACACCTGAGACCCAATGTACCATTCGCACTTGTTGACATAAACCTACCTTATGTTTTTTTGCTTTGTTATATGTTCTTATGCCAAATCTCACAGCTTTCTTCCCATTTTCGATGACATCAAGTTCATCATTGTCCAATCATGGAGTCATTAAGATGTTGTTTAAGAGTCTCACACAAAGCAGTGTGCAACCAGCGAGAACCCTTCACCTGTTGGAGTCTGCCCAGAAATCCGCACAATTGGAGGTGACAAGATTCAACAAAAGAGGCAAGAAAATCCTAGGGAAGGTGTCACTAGAGACAGAAGTTTCTCCATGATGGAACGACTCGTCAAGCAATAAAAGACCTGGATTGATTCAATGAACTACACACACGGGTTGTTCTCAACCAGACAGATGAAACCCTGAACCCGTTCATCCACCTGCTGAATTCAAGCGACATGCACCTGCTGAGACTGGTGTACACAAAGGTCTTTCTAAAGGTTTCTACAGCTGCTAACATTACAAAGACAATTTTGAGTTAATATCTCAAGGATGAACAATCACCTAATAGTGACCCCATCGGATTCATCTGAATGTGACCCACTGGGGTCAAATGGGGGACTGTAAGGATGAAAGAACCTGAGATACTTTGATCTCCTGAGAAACAGAAAATATAAACATGTACGGGCATCTTCGAGACACCCCACAGAGTGGAGGTGCAGGAAACTTCCTTCCCTTCTGTCCATTTGGTTCTTCTTAAATCCCTACACCCATCCTTCCTTCTACTCAGTCTGCTCAAAATGGTCAATAGTAGATTGTAATGTTCTACATGAATGCAAGTAATAGTTACAGTCATGTTTGGTATCATTTGAATTGTCTCAGGGCGTCTGGTACAATGGGCTCATTCTTACAAGTAAACTAAAAGGTAATACAGATCCTAAGAGTTTAGAGATATTTTGCACACTGTAGAGGGCGGGTCAGTTTCCAGTGGTTTCTATGCAAAATTACCTTTTGTCCCAAAAGGTGTTAACTTGGTCAATGCAAATTCCAATCGTTAGCCCATGTCTCCATCTCGGGGGATGTTGGTCTTGGTCTGGGGTACTTAAGGAAGTGTTGCAAAAGGGTTGGGGCGTTTTTTTTGTAGCCAGAAGCCCGTAGTGTGGTGTGTCTCTAGACTTCACACTATGTATTTCTATAAAGTCAGGTATGCATCTTTTACTCGTAGATTTATCTTTGAGAATTCGATGTTTTGTATTGATATGATTTGATATCCCTGAATTGGCTATGTAATTGACATAATACATATTTACCTGACTGATAATAAATTGTTACATTTGATCTTATTCTGTTTTACTCTTTACCCTTATTCTGCTTTACTCTACGTTGTATCCTTGTTAGCGACATGAGCACCGGAATGAACGAGTAAATATAAAGTAAAGAGTCACTAGAATAATCAAATATCAAAAGAATACCAATTAGAAATAGACAAACAACCAATTTGCATTCCAACCTAAATTCGAGGTTATAATAAAATGGAGTCAGATTAGTTAATAAAATGGAGTCAGATTTGAAGTTAACCTAGATTTAATAACTTTGCACGCTGAAAAGACCGAACACGCAGGAAACCTTCACCCACGATTGGATACCGTCCTTGGACCAAATTCGTGGGCCTTACAGTAGTGACCCACACTTAGCTTGGATCAGACAGACTGCAGGAGGAGGTCTGGAGTGGCTGGCATACATCTCCTCTGGTAGTACTATATACTACTCTCAGTCTGTTCAGGGACGCTTCACCATCTCCAGAGACAACAGCAAGAAACAGATCTGCAGATGAATAATATGAAGAATGAAGACACTGCTGTATATTATTGTGCAAGACAGACACATTGATGAATACAGATACAGCACTGCACAAAATATAAAAGCAACCATATAAACAGCTCACTATATAAAATCTCAGTGAATAAACTAATTAAACATTAAGATAATTAGATTTTTGCTTATACAACGCTATCAAATGTCTTCAGGAAACTTTACATGGAGGCACGAGTCATATGTACAAATTTTTTGATGCCTTTAGTGAAGCTCTCATTATTTACTTTTGTTGAGAATGTTGCGTATAACAACAAGGTGATTATTATTAGGCTTAGCTGCAATTTTTGCCATTTGATAATACTGCATGTATAGGGTCGAGGTTTGAACCTGAGTCCCTTAGACAAATGCTGAATCTCTAGACTATCCTGCCTTACAGTTTTATAAAGAACTACTAAGTAGTAGTTTTTTCTCCTTTGGTCATGTCTTATCTCAAGAGAATCTATTTCTAACTGACTATAGTTAAAAATATTTATACAGTCACAGAAACAGATGTGATCTCAGAGCATGTTGTTCACTTTGACAAATGCTAATGACATCTCACGGATTGAAAACACACAACACCTGGTTTTTAAACAGTCTGTATGCAGAATTAAAATAAATGAATAAATAAATCAGACATTGTTTCCATACATGCAGCTGTCATTCCACATTTGTAATTTGAGAAACTGAAAAGGAACGATTACATGTGAATGAAAAAACTCAAATGTTAACATTTTCTTGAAGAATGTAATAATGATAGTACATTACTAAATGTTGAATAGTACATTACAGCAATGATTCACTGCTTCCACAAGAGGGACTACCTAACTTCAGTGAAAACCTGACTTTTGAAAATGTAAATGGTAGAGACAAATATATATAAAATAAGTAAATTATAGAGACAAAAATGTCATCAAAAACAGAGCCAAAAAATTAAGATCAAATTCACTTGAATTAAATGTGGTTAAAATGGAGTTCATGTGTAATTCTTCAAGAACACCATTTCAGTAACACCTCCTCACATTTCCACCCACGTTACTTCAGAACTTTATATACAGCCCAAAAATGTGGCATATGCAAACTCGCTCTCCACTTTAACTGTATATAAACACAATTCAGCTCAACAATCATCAAACATAACATTATAATTTAGAATAGACCTCTATAGTTAGAAGGTGGTCAAGGTTTTTTAACAATGGGGTCGAAAAGCATTTGGCTGTTCATTATTGTGGTGATTTTAACTCAACAAGGTAAGGTTGACATTTTCCACCTTTCTAGCCAAGTGCATTCGATACACTAATTAATGCTCTGCATCAATGTAATTTATTTATTATTACTATTCCACAGGTATCAGCGGTGATGAAATCCGGTTGGATCAGTCACCTGCTGAGATAAAGAGACCTGGAGAAACAGTGAAGATCTCCTGTAAAATATCTGGTTTTACAATGACAAGCTACTACATGCACTGGATACGACAGAAACCAGGGAAAGCTCTGGAGTGGATTGGGAGAGTTAACTCTGGCAGTAGTTCTGGCTCTAATTATCTTATTTACGCAGACTCCATGAAAAATCACTTCACTATGAGTGAGGATGTGTCTCAAAGTACACAGTATCTTGAAGCCAAGAGTCTGAGAGAAGAGGACATTGCTGTTTATTACTGTGCTCGACAGACACACTGACTCCATCTGATGAAGCAGCTCTACAAGAACTGAAAGTAACTGAAGTGAGAAGATTTCAATTAGCTTGATACCTTAATCCACATGTGCATTATATCACTGCAGATTTAATCTCGATTACAATAAAAATGCATACATTTTAGCCTTCTGCTTTCAAATTTGAATAGTTTTCTTTATTACTTTATTATTCTATTCTCCCATTTCTAAAATCTTATAAATTGTGCCTGGAATAGCAAATGTGATTCTACCCTAAATAATATTATACTTTCGTTGTATAGACAAACAAATTTTTATTTTTGGGTGAACTATATTTTTAAATGTATATGTATGTGTGTATTTCTTTTTAAAGTCAAAAAGTTGAGTGATTCATTCAAATTAGAAATATGCAAATATTCTTTGCTCTGATGACTGAAAACATGTTTAAAGGTGAATTTAAACTCCCCTGTCCTCCCTGTCCTACTCCAACCTCCTAAAGGACCTTTTCCTAAGCCTTAAAATACCACATCCAAGCACCAGTCCTCCAAAACCACTGTAAACAGACATACTACAAAAACACCAATCATAAAAATATCTAACATTTACAGCACCCACACCAATGACAGTAACAGCCTGATTTCTATAGTATGCCAGAATAACTGGGTCAAAATGTTAAACATTGCTGTGAAGTAACAAAAGAGAAGGTTGTTTTATCTAAGTTATAAGACAGATAAGATAAGATAAGATAAGCTTTATTGTCCTGAAGGAAATTTGCTTTAGACACATACAATACGATATCTCTGCTGCTCTACACGAACAACACACCACACACATACAATACATGTAACAACCCGTCTCTGCTCCCTCCCCCCTCCCCACAATACACAGCGAACAACCAAACTGCACCCGACCCACCGTGCAACACACCACCAATCATCATTTGCACACCCAGATGCGGAGAGAGAGAAAAAAAAAAACACATTATAATTGTTGACCTCTAGCTAACTTATCATTTAATGTTTTAATGGACAGTGGGACAAAGGAGTTCTTAAAATGGTTAAACCTACACTGAAGAACTCTGAAGCATCTTCCCGAGGGAAGAAGTTGGTACTCAGAGTGAAGGACAGGAGTGAGATCTGAAAAAATTTTTTGAGCCTGTCTAATAACTGTTTCTTCAAAAATAGCCTGAAATAGGATGTTGCTTAACTCCCATAATTTTCATGGCTCTCTGTGTTAGGCGTGTAATCTGGACCTTCAAGTGTACACTAAGATTGCCAAACCAGGCTGAGATGCCATATCGAAAAATGCTCTCGATTACAGCATGGTAAAAGAGAAGCAACACTTTCTGGTTAACACCAAAGACCCTCAACCTACAAAGAAAATACAATCGCTGTTGGACCCTAATGCACACATTTTCAACCTGAACCCTCCATGTCAGTTTATTATCAATGTGGATGTCCACCTGGGCTATATTCTGACTATTAATGACCACTGGTAAGTGGTCTCTGATGGACCTGGGGTCAAACATCTCCACTGTTTTTTTTTTGTTTGTTTTTTTATGTTAATACTGAGAAAATGTTTATCACACCACTGGGCAAAGTTTTGAACCTCATGTTTGTAAGTAATAACATCTGATGTTCCAGATATAAGACCTAAGATAGCAGTGTCGTCAGAGAACTTAATCATGTAATTATTATCAGTACTGCATGTACATTCATTAGTATATAATGTGAACAGGACTGGAGAACTGACACACCACTGTGGGGCGCCAGTGCTGATAATTGTAGATTCAGACAACGTCCTGTTCACCCTAACCTGCTGGCTACGATTGGTCAGAAATGAGTAGAACCACTTAATAATAAAGGGATTGACAGTCATCTGCTGCATTGTTTTCAGAAGAATATGAGGCGGCAAGGTATTAAAGGCTGAGTTAAAATCTAGCGTATAGATTCTCAAGATGTTTAGTCACTAGGTGCACTAAACTGTTGATAGCATCATCAGTGCCTCTTTGACATTTATATGCGAACTGATAGGGATCTAACTTTGGACATACTTCCAGTTTTAATTGGCTCACGATGAGCTTTTCCATACACTTCATACCAACAGAAGTTAAGGCAATAGGTCTAAGATCATTATTCTCCTGTGGACAAACTTTTTTAGGAACAGGGGTAATGATTGCCTTTTTCCACAGATTTGGCACAATGTGAGAGTACAGAGACCTCTGGAAAATAGGGGACCAAGCTGATGTTAGTTCGTCTACACATATTCTTATTAAAAAGGAGATATGCCATCTGGACCTGTGGCCTTAGTTGCATTAACTTGCTTAAAAACCTTACTGATGGATTTAGGTTCAATCTCCAACCTATCAGCATCATCGATAGCAATACTATCAAGCACCATATCACATTCAGCAGAAAAATCATAATTGTCAAACCTCTTTTAAAAATAGTTCAATTCATTTGCTTTTGCCAATTCATCTGTGACATGCAAAAACTTCTGTGTTAATTTCATGTTGCTATTTTTATTGAGTCCCATAATCTTTTAGAGTTCATAGTTTGAAAGTTTTCCTCCATCAGACCCCTGTCCTCCAGCAAACTTTCAGTTAGCGATCGGGAAAGACCTGCTGCATCTCCACACCATCGCAGCGACAGAAGCGTCTCCCTCGAGTAGACTAGCGCCCCATTCCCACTGGTTTTACAGGTGGAAAAAAGTTCACTCGGGAGCGTCATCGCCATCAAAAAAAGTAAGCGACACACCGTCATCTTAGTCGTTCTCCCAATCGTGCAAAAATTGAACATACAAAACAAACAAACAGACTGTTTAAACAAACAAACAAACAGCAGCACGAGAGTCACAGCTACACAAAAGACTTCAGGACAGAACAAAAACTATTCATGCATCAATAGCAGTTCACGATAGCAGTTTTACTGCAAACATCCCCAAAATATAAAATATTACTTGGATTTAGATGTTATTCAACACACTTAAGCAGTTCTTTGGTAGCCTTTTAGAATAATGGTCCATCATTAACAGGTAACTAAGTGCAGGACAAATGAGTAGAACAGAAACACTTCAGCTACTATTAACTACTCTGGAAACAAGAATAACTAATCATTAAGCAATAACAAATTTAATTTAAATTCAAAGTTAATTTCTTATTTGATAATCAATAATTACTGAATGAGATTAAACTCATTAAGAACTAATTCATAACTACGACAAATTATAAAGAATTACCAGTTAATTACTAACCACATTATTAACGTGTGAGACAAGCAATTTTCTGTTTTACTGTGAACATGGTCATAAAATAAATATATAAATACATAAAATAAAGTGACAATAATAAAACAACTTTTTAAAAATAAAAATAAAAAGTGACAAAAATGGCAACTATTTTTTACGTACAAGATAAGAAAGATAAGGCCATGCTTGGGGTTTTATTTATATTTTTGTTCTGACTTTCTTTGTGCTGATGTAAAATCAGTCGGGGGATGGACAATGCAAATTAATTGTACCTTCTGTCTTATAAACCCTCCGTATTTAACTCCTCAGTATTCTGTCAGTGAGATTTTTGAACAAAAACTGCTGCAAAAATGGTCCTCAGAATTACATGTTTAATAAGCATAATTGTATTTATGGACAGTAAGTATAATTTAGGAATACATTTTTATACTACTTTATTATTGACTGCTGTAGACAACGGTCTGACTTTTATTTTAACAGAGTGCAAAGGACAAACACTGACTGAGTCTGAGTCAGTTGTCATCAAACCAGGGAACGATCATAAACTGACCTGTACCTTCTCTGGGATTGATGTTGGAGATGCAGCTATTTCATGGATAAAACAGGCTGAAGGGAAAGCGCTCGAGTGGATCTCACATATTTCTGCTCCAAGTGGCAGCAGCAAATATTACTCTAAAACCGTTGAAGGACGATTCACCATCTCCAGAGACAACAGTAAAATGCAGGTGTATCTGCACATGACAAATCTGCAGGCTGAAGACACTGCGGTTTATTACTGTGCCCGAAAAACACAGTGACACAAGAGGCTTCTGTGCAGTACATAAACTTAATGTGCTTTGGAGAAACTATACAATGTTCATGCTGTTATCAAAAACAGTTCAGACGGTAATCTAAAAAACCTGCCCATCTCTCATTCTTCAATATCAACATTAAAGCAAGTAGATATACTCAACCATCTCATCACGGTTCAAACCCAAAACATGTTACTCCAGCCAGGGGCATCATGCACTCATTATTTTTGAGGGGACAATATACAGTGGGTACAGAAAGTATTCAGACCCCCTTACATTTTTCACTCTTTGTCATATTGCAGCCATTTGCTAAAATCATTTAAGTTATTTTTTTTTCCTCATTAATGTACACACAGCACCCCATATTGACAGAAAAACACAGAATTGTTGACATTTTTGCAGATTTATTAAAAAAGAAAAACTGAAATATCACATGATCCTAAGTATTCAGACCTTTTGCTGTGACACTCAGGTGTTGTCCATTTCTTTTAATCATCCTTGAGATGGCTCTACGCCTTCATTTGAGTCCAGCTGTGTTTGATTATACTGACTGGACTTGATTAGGAAAGCCACACGCCTGTCTATATAAGACCTTACAGCTCACAGTGCGTGTCAGAGCAAATGAGAATCATGAGGTCAAAGGAACTTTAAATGATTTTAGCAAATGGCTGTAATATAACAAAGAATGAAACATTTTAGGGGGTCTGAATACTTTGCGTACCCACTGTATATTTTTGGGGCTAGTCGTCATTTGGCATATAGCAGTCACAACAGCACTTATGTTTTATTTATTTTTTCCTTTTTGTTCGAAACATTCCCAAACACATTAACTAGGGGTGTGCAGCGGAGCCATTATTTGTATCTGTATTCGGATAGATCCGGAAGTGGGCGTGGCGTAAACCGGAAGTGCGTCAAATTACATGAAAATACCATTTTAAATGCAAATCTGTTCGATTCGTAGTTTTCATTTAACAAATATGCCTTGTATAACTAAAAGTATTCTTTATTAAAATTATAACTTTGTAATATCTTTTATTTAAAACTTTATCAAAAAAGAAAAATAACTTTCTTCTTATTATTTTCCAGTGAAACTTTGTGTACAAATTTGACAAGAGACAAGCATCCACAATCTTAAATAACAGCATTAGTAGACGGAAAAAAAAAAAAAAAAAAAAAAATTATATATATATATATATAAATGGAAAGAAAGTGTTCAGAAGCTTACTCATAGCAGAATGACAACAAAGCTCGCTTGAACTTTAACTTAGATCATGTGTTGCGGGAGTCTGTGATCATTTACAAGTTTTTTATTTATTTATTTATTTATTTTGACCCTCCAAAACCCTTGATCAAACATTGCTTTTCTTCTTCTTGTGTGGCCACCAGGGGTCTATTACACACCCTCTGTACTACTAAAGTAGATCAAAGACCCAGGATTATAAAATAGTTGGTGATATTACGCAGCGCCTGAAAGTAGTCCCCGGTAGCTGGGGACTACTTTCAGGCGCTGCGTAATATCACTGCGCCTGCCGCGGCCATGTTACGGCAGCAAAGTTCCTTGATTATTACGCTGGAATGAGAGTAGTTCCTAATCATATCAGCCTAGAAAATCGCAACTTTTCATTTTCCGTTGATCTTAGTGCACGATATAACTACAGAAGAGTCAAGTTTTAAATAGGACAAATATCGAAACTCTTTGATCGTTTTTAAACACGATGCTACTGGTCTAATAGGATTCAATGATCTATGCTAAGCTATGCTAAAAGTGCTCTCGCCAGACCCGGAGATCGGCTGAATGGATTCAAAAACAGTAAAACTCAACTTATTAACTCTGAGGGAGTTGGAGAATGAGCCTATTTCCAAAAAAAGTGGAGTGTTCCTTTAAGGGGGTGAAACTTTTTGAATTTGAAGATCAGGGTAAACTGAACTTATTTTGTCTTGTGGGAAACACGTAAGTATCTTCTGTAGCTTCTGAAGGGCAGTACTAAATGAAAAAAATATTTAGGCAAAATAAGAAAAATGTACACCTTCATTCTGTTTAAAAGTGTTCACCCCCTTAATGTATCGTGTTTCCTTCTGGAGCATCAGTAAGCGTTTTTCATTTCCAGTTCTTGTTAGTTATATAATTATAAAATGATCGTACACAAAATTAATAGTAGTTATTATGATTGATGTGGTTTGGAATTGGTAAAAGTGCTTAAAAAAATATGATCAGAATATTGAATCACCTAATAATTATGCACGCACTGTATATGCTTTTCCACATCATAAATGTTATCCATGGTTAGCATTTTTAATTTTCCTGTAATAGAGTAATTTTGTCCTGCTTTGTGTGTAACAAAGATAATGTTCATTCTGCTTACTGGCCGTAAAGTATAATAACTGATATAAGAGAGAAGAAAAGCAAGGGGAACCTGTGCCACCTGTTTTATATATTAAAAAATACCCAGCTAATTGCATATTACACAGATATGTTATGAATGTATTTGTTTCATTTAGTATTACAAAGCAAGGAAGGCAATGTTTAAGCCTTACACATAAGAGTCACAGTTTATTAACATGCTCCACTGTGGAAATTAGTGCATGGGACATCAGTGTCATACACACTTCCTTTAATCACCGACTTGAGATGAAAAAGGGTTTGTACCCAAATGACACACAGACTATAGCATTGCTAGAGGACTATGACTGTCATAACAGGTATATTTTTCAGGATGAGTGTGAAGTTATTTGAAGGAGCATTTCTCCAGAAAGCTGCAATTCGAAATCGGCCCTAAAAAACAGTATGTTTTGAACAGCACAAGTTGTAACATGATCAGGCACTCATTATTATCAATACTCAATTATAAACTGTGGCATTCAAATAGCTTGAATAACTCAAACTCCACTGAAAACTAAAAAAAAAAAAAAAATGGATTCACCTTACTATGTGACAGTCCCGGCTCTCAGGTGGAACCTGAAATTGAAACAGATCGTTATATAGTGTTGCTGGACAATTTCTCATTTCATTTACCCAATTAACATGGAGCATACCGTTAACAGAAATAAAAGCATGTTTTGGCAAAGCTTTTATAAATAAAAACCATACCAAACAATCAGTGGTGGAGGTAACGAATTACAACTACTCACGTTACTGTAATTGAGTAGTTTTTTGGGGTACTTGTACTTTTTTGAGTACATTTTTAAAGCTGTACTTTTACTTGTACTTAAGTACAAATTAAGCAAAATAATCTACTTCATTACTTTTAAAATCATAGTTCGTTACTGAGTACGCCCACAATTTGAATTGATATTCAAACCTTTCACGAAACTTCAGTAGCCAATAAAAACATCCGAACGTAAACGGACTAATAAAATCCCGGATATCTGAACCGCGGGAAAAGATGAAGAGGTGAAGAGCAGCTGATCGGACAGTGAGGGAGCTCAGCGTGATTTATGGACTCAACGCTACCATGTAGTTTGTTTCTCCAAACTTTATCATACATTTCTATATTTTGATATCGATATTTAACTATCTGACACGGTTCCATTACTCATTCTCCACAGTATCTACCGTATATACACCGATACACATCCTCTCAGGCAGCGAGTTTGACACG
Organism: Acrossocheilus fasciatus; assembly: GCA_036784905.1. Taxonomy (NCBI): domain Eukaryota; kingdom Metazoa; phylum Chordata; class Actinopteri; order Cypriniformes; family Cyprinidae; genus Acrossocheilus; species Acrossocheilus fasciatus. Next base: position 227,149 of record JAXUIB010000029.1, on the reverse strand, counting down.
CATCAGCCTCCTGTCAGTTACGGAGTCTGAATATCCGCACGGGATTGCAGGTATTCCGCATAGTTTTAATCATTTCTACGCAAATGTGGCGGGCGCTTTACTGTAACATGAGAACAGTCATGTAGTCACAGAAAACTGGATGCGAGCTTTCAAATAGGCCTAATTTATACAAATGAGCTGCTTGTCCTCTCACTGTGATATTGTGCGCAGACTGTGTGCTATCGCGATCTCTCCGTGCTTTTAAAGTAGAAATTATTTATCTTTGCTCCTAGATTAAACTTTGTCGAAAGTTATCAACCATTCAGAATAGATCCACGCCTGACCGATGGAAATGCTACTGGAGATGTTATTGTCTGTACGTGAAATGCACCAGAAAGTCTTCCAGTTCCAACAATCAAAGATGGACCTTTAATTTCTTTACAATGTAAGTTTATGCTAGAAATGTTTTGGAGTGGGATATTTGTCTGATTTGTACATATAAATATTCTAGTGTGTCTAACTGCATCACTACATTGTACAGACATTATAGGTCAAAGCCATCTGATGTTCCATTTATCTAAATAAATAAATAGGCCTAAAATATATGGCTCTTAAATCACTGCTTATAAAAATTTAATGTTGTCATATTTCGAATACCTCAACTGAATTGAGGTCATTTGTTTTATAATTTTATTACTGACTGTACTTGTAATTTTTTTTGTAAATTCAATTCAGTTTGAAATCAAATTTGATTTCAAGCGTCCTTGTGTTGTAAGCTTTTGCAACAAAGTTACCCTATTTTAAAGACACAAATACACAGAATGAGCAAATGTTTAAGATTTAAATTTTTGTAATGGTAATTGATCAATATTTATGTATCATCATTTATGTATCACTTTATGTTCATCATATAAAGTGAATGTGTCTTTTTAGAAGACTTGGATTAAACCAGTTTCAAGGCTTGAAATAATGATTGCCTTGAAAAAAATGGATGGACAATTTATTTATTTATTTTTTTAAATATCTATGTAGCGCCCCCTACCTGTATTTATTTTAATTAAGTAGGAAAGCGCTCCAGATTCATTAATAAAATGCCTACAGATGTTGAAGTTAGGCCCCTCTGGTGTCACTAATTGAATAATTTTCTTTTAGAAAACTACGCAGAATTAAATCTATACGCCCCTTAACTAATCAAGTCAACATAAACACTTTAGAAAGAATAAAACACTGGTAAAAAATATGAAAAAAGTAGAGTATTTAATTAGAATAGAATTATAGATAGGTAAATAGATAAAATAAAGGGATTTCAGAATGTGAAATATTCACTCACTCACTTTGTCCTTTAAATATGACACAATTTACCCCAGACAGGCAATATATCCGAATATACAGAGTTAAAGCAAGTATATATGTCCAATACACTCAGATTTGAACAGATTAACTCAAAAGGGGATGACAGTATTCAAATAACCCTTATATATAAGACCACATATACTCTGAATATTCACCTATGTGTTCAGTGCACTGAAAAACTCTAAATTAACCAATATAGTGGGCCCACACACACACACACACAATCACAAACCCCCCGTTGCAGGCCTGAATCGTGGCTCGTGTTCGTAGTGGCCGGGAAACAGAAAATGGCCTCTTCACTCTCCTGAGCGCAAAATAAATCAAACAATGATATCTCAATATCACGTGAACACTACCGCACTTCCGGAATCCTGTAACAGGCCTCGCGCAAGCCTGGCGCAGCTCCTCGATCTCTCCCTCCCTAACGTGGGTATTTGGGGCGCTATCTGGTACTCAAATGTACTCACTCGTTGTGGAGGAAAACAACTGCGGTAACTGTCTTTAGTCGTGTTTTTATTTTTTTACTGTTGCGTTAACTTATCAGTTCAGATGCGCAGAATTGCGCAGTGATACTCACACAGCCGGTATTCGCGCCTGAACGGCAGATTAACCGCACCGGATGGCCGTAAAACACTACGCGGCGATCTCAACAAATAAACAAATGAATACGTCAGTGTTTCGCACACGATCTACATTAAGTTCAAGATTTTTAAACTGGTAAATATATATTCACTCTCTCATCGCAAACAATACGTCTCTCTCACACTGCTATCTCTCAACTGAACTCCCGCACTTCTTCACAACTTCTCCCCTCCCCAAAAACAACCACTCACGTTACACAAAACACCCGTGAGGGCGGAACTTAATTCACATAAACCAATAAAATAATGAAACATCTAACTTGCTGGTTAATGCCACGTTATACACATGTACAATTCAATCAACCTTGAACTTGTACGACGCTCTTAAAGGAACACACCTCTTTATACATCAATATACGGAGATGTATATTTAATTCATATTTTAGCTCTGAATTAGGACTAAATAAAACAAATACATTAAGATAACCCATTTCTGAAGAATTGTATTCTACTGGGTTACATCTATATGGCAGTATACAGTATGTTGTAGTTTTGCCAGTGGTATTGAAAATGATTAGTTGTCATGAAACAACTTTTTAATGCACATTACTAGTCTTGTGGTGAACAATTTAACCGTGCAATACACTGGGAAAAAAATTGTCTGCAGTCGTAATCTTTAATCAAAAACTGAAAAATTTGCTTCTGCTCTGGAATGGCGTTCTCGCTCTGATGACATCAGTTGGAAGGCTTGGGAAGAATCCTCTTGTTAAGTCATGACGTAAGGACTGCTGTTTCCGGGTTCATGCCTCTACTTATTTCACTTGAGAATACTATCTCAACAACCATTTATGAGCACTATTTAATTAATATTACATATTTAAGCTAAGCATTTAAAAATTTGCTGTGCACACTACAGTCTCTGTGCTCACAGTGTCCCAGACACTAATATTTTAGCTGAATCACTGTCTGGCCATCTGGGATTTCAGTATGGAAATAAAGGTTAGGGTTATAATTTTTCAGTATTACATGACATCGTGTGTGTATATTAGCACAGTTTGGTGTTTTTGGGGGGTCTGGCAGAGCGTTAGGACCCAGAATTGGTGAAGTGTGATGTCAGATGTAACAAACAGATAGTCTTAGCCACTCCTATCCAAACGTGAATCTGCTATGAGCAAGAGGTGGAGTATTCAATATCCAATATTTAATTTCAGTCAATAAGATAAAAGTGGATTTTGTTCAAAGTAGCTATTATCCAAATAGATCTTTGATAGGAATGATTTTTTTTTTCATTAAATATCACCAGCTAAAAAGTAACTAGTAACTAGTACTCTGAGTAGTTTTTGAGACGAGTACTTTGTACTTTTACTTAAGTACTGTTTTGGCACCAGTACTTTTACTTGTAATTGAGTATTATTTCAGCAATGTAACAGTACTTGTACTTGAGTACAAATTTTCAGTACTCTTTCCACCACTGCAAACAATATAATGTAATACATGTATATCTCCTCAGTGCCCCTCTGTTTCTATCATTCAGGATGTGCCTGGAAGCGTTCTGCATGCTTATTCAAGGGGACTGGGCTGGTCAAAATTTGTACACATTACTGTTTTTAATGTTCTTGAAATAAGTCTCTTATGCTCATCAAGCCAGCATTTATTTGATCAAAAATACAGAAAAAAAAAAAAGAATGGTTTTCTATTTTAATATACTTCAAAATATAATTTATTTCTGTGATCAAAGCTGAATTTTCAGCATAATTACTCGTCTCCAGTGTCACATGATCCTTCACAAATCATTATAATATACTAATTTGATACTCCGTTGTTATCGATGTTGGAAACAGTTGTGCTGCTCAATTTTTGGGAACCTGTGATACTTTTTTCAGGATTTATTGATGAATAAAAAGTTAAAAAGAAAAGCATTTATTTATTCAGCTTTGCCATCACAGAAATAAATTATATTTTAATTACAATTTTAAAAGTAATTATCAGTTAAAATATGTTTTTTCATGAATATATTGTAAAACTTAATTTATTCCTGTGATGCGCAGCTGAATTTTCAGCATCATTACTCCAGTCTTCAGTGTCACATGATCCTCCAGAAATAATTCCAATATTATTATTTGCTGCTCAAGAAACATTTCTGATTATTATCAGTTGAAAAACAGTTATGCTCCTTAATGTATGCAGAAACCATGATATACAACCATTCAAATGTTTGGTGTGTGTTATTTAATAGAATTGACTGTTTTTATTTAGCAAATAGGCATTAAATTGATAAAAGTAAAAACATTTATAATGAAGCAAAAAATATATTTCAAATAAATTATGTTCTTTTGAACTGTCTATTCATCAAATAATCATAAAAATGTTTCCAGAATATGTTAAGCAGCAAAAACATTTTTTTTTTTTTTTTTACATCTAATAATAATAAGAACCATTACTGATAACTGAGCACCAATAAAAATCCAGCACTAAATCAGCATGTTAGAATGATTTCTGAACGATCATGCACTGAAGACTGCAGTAATGATGCTGAAAATTCACAGGAATAAATTACATTTTAAAATACATTCAAATGATATTTCACAATATTACTTTTTTAATTTTATTTTTGATCAAATAAATGCATGCAGCCTTGAGGGTTAGCACTTAAACGTTAACATTGCTAGCCCACCATGACAGGCAGCAATCTTAAACATTAAACATTAGCGAAATGCTAATCAAGCCAGCATTTATTTGATCAAAACTACAGAAAAAAGTACTACAATTTAAAATAATGGATTTCTATTTTAATTTAATTGACGTCTTCCGTTCTGAACTGCAGAAAAAAACACGCAATCGTTTCGGACGCGGCCCGGATCTGCTCTGCTACAGTAGTTCCCGCCCACTGAAACCGGGCCCGGGCTGGATCCGCGTAACAGCACTGAAACGGATATGACTGTAATACGGATTTGCCGGTTTGAAAACGGATCCGGCACAGAGTCAACTGCTATCTGGGTTATGATTAAAAAAAAAATACACATTTCAGCATTAGAATAATCCGAAAAATCTGCAAAGTTTTAATTAGTTTACATGGTTATGACAACTAAAAATAACCTGCAGGGAACGTTCTGGGAACGTTCTTTTTAGGTTGTAAAATTAAACCTAAAAATGACCTGCAGGGAACGTTCTGGGAACGTTATTATTAGGTTATAAAATTAAACCTAAAAATAACCTGCAGGGAACGTTCCGGGAACGTTCTCTGTAGATTATAAAAATTAAAATTTAAAATAACCTGCAGGGAACGTTCTCGGAACGTTCTCTGTAGGTTATAAAAATGAAAATTTAAAATAACCTGCAGGGACCGTTCTTTTTAGGTTGTAAAATTAAACAAAAAAAATTACCTGCAGGGAACGTTCTCTTTAGGTTATTAAAAAAATTACCTACAGGGAACATTCCTAGAAAGTTCTTATTTGGTTCCCAAAAAAAATAACCAACTGGGAACCAAATGGGAACGTTAGGGGAACGTTCTGTGTTTGTTGGGGAAGAGCTCAGAGGTGGCGTCTACTGGGTCCTAATGTCCTAACTCCTACACTTGTATAATTAAATGTAATGCCATTCATGAAAAGAGCTAATGTAATGCGTTTTTACAGTTGGATTTCGAAAAGGTTTGAAGTTAGGACCGTTTTTAGGATATTTTTGTCGAGTTGATATAACTCCAGACAAAGCTCTGATTTCTGAGAGACGCGCATTGACCCCAATGCAGCTACTGATTTGCACTCATTTCATTCATATAGGCTATTGACTTGGTCGGTGTCATGTCATAGCTGTGTGGGCGAAGTCAGCGTGGGGGAAAAGCATGGTGTTGACCCAGAATAGTGTACATAGTGTACCTCATTGGAAAAGCATGGTGTTGACCCAGAATAGTGTACATAAAATCATTTCTGCTGCTCGACAGAGCACGATACGTCGAAAAACTGAGCCGTATTGTGTCTGACTGTCCGTACGGTATCTGTGACTGGACAAACGACCCAACAAAATGAAGGATCATGTGACACTGGAGACGAGTAATTATGCTGAAAATTCAGCTTTGATCACAGAAATAAATTATATTTTGAAGTATATTAAAATAGAAAACCATTCGTTTTTTTTTTCTGTATTTTTGATCAAATAAATGCTGGCTTGATGAGCATAAGAGACTTATTTCAAGAACATTAAAAACAGTAATGTTTCCCGACACTTTTTGTTACCTGATTGAGTCTCCAGGCAAGAGACGGCTTACTACAAGCCTATAGGCCTATGTGACGGCTTGTGAAAGTAAACATTAGTTGTTTTGTTTTGCTTAACCTTTTCAGTGGTGAGTTTAAAATATTCCAGCGGTCCCCCCAGAGTGAGTTTTTTTTTAGGCGACCGTTATTTTAGAACGTTTCCCCTTAATGTTTCCATGGCGACGCGTCATGATTGTCACGTGACACACCGCGTCCACAATAACACTGTATGAAAGATGGATCGCTTTTATTTTGTTTTTCCTTATTTATTCAAAATATTCATAAACTTACTTACAATATAATCAACTATCTGATATTCCGATTCACAAATATGTACAAATGAGTGTGTTTTATCTTTTAAAAACCGTTCTAAATGATCTTGATCATGATCTGTAATGTGAGATGGGCGCCGCCATGTTTGTTCGCGCGGCAGTTCAGAGAGCACTGTCAGTCGGATTTACATCACGTAAATTCATCAATTTCTCGCGAAATACATGCAAGTAAGTGGCGGGTGAAATGGGAGAAGAATAGAGTGAACTTTATAGTTACTTACACTATGTATAATTTGATATTAATAAAACACGTCTGAAAATTATATTTGAATGGATTGTTATTGCTGCTTCCATAAACATCTGAGTGTATTTTACGAACTCTAAATGTATTGTTTTACTAGTACTTATGTGTATTTAAATGTATAAAGCATAAAATAAACATTATGTGGTTAAAAACACTGCATAGATGCGATTATATGACAAGTGCAGCGGCATCTCAGCTTCAGACAAAGCGCGAAAATGCAGTTTGAATTTGGCAGTTATGCGACGTCACCGAACGTTCTAAATCCCATATGTGGGACCTTACTCCCAGTGGCACGGAAATGAAAATCCCATATGTGGGACCGTACCGCTCAATAGGGCTGTAAGATTCCGAAATTTTTGGAATCAATTCCGATTCCTGGTTCTGGAATCGATGGGAGTCGATTCCGAGAATCGATTCCTCTGTTGTTTTCGATTCTTGTTTTTTTAGATCGAACCTAATCTCGCCATTACTGCAGGATATAAAGGTCGTAGAAAGTATCCTTTTCATAATATGAAGCTTTATTTGTAAAAAATGACAATAAATTTCTATAGCTATGATTGATTCTTAAATTGTAATTTTGTCTGCTTTGCCCGTGAAATTTGTCATAGCTCACTTGCTCAGCAAGGACATGCATTTATCGCATGAATTGAACAATTGAACTCATGAAGTGTCTAAAATAAATGTGCACAGTTCAGCTGAATGATGAAGTTTTCTTTGACTGTATGCTTTGGATAAAATTAACAAACTGTACATTGAAACAAAATAACCAGAACATTAACAAAATAACCAGAACGTGACGTTTTCTTTTAGAATTATCATTGGCTGATAGAAATAAAAAAAAAATGTATTTTAGATGGAAATAAGATCCTCAAAATTGTGGACAACATAAGTCAGTTCCACCATAAAATAACCCCTGAATTTTTTTTTTTTTTTTTAACTGGTTCATTAAAACTATCCGAAAGAAACTTTTCGTGGAAACGAATCAGACTTCTAATCACTTTTAGCGAGCATGCGGCGAAGGGTAAATATAAAAATGAAATAGATCTTTTATATATAAAAAATTAATCTTTTATCTCACAACTCTCGTAATTACCGCTATATCGAGCATGAGGCGAATGGTGCTTCTCAAACGGAAGGCTGCATCCTCAAATTATGATGATGCAGTACCGACTTGTTTTCTTTCAGTTTATTTTCGTGAATTTAAATATGTGCAGCCTTCGTAGGATGCAGCCTTCCGTTTGAGAGGCTCCCATAGATAAGCTTTGTTGAACTGAAAATAGCTCTGAATGAGGAGTCGATTCCTCTTGATGGAATCGATTCCAACCTTTGGAATCGACTCTCGATTCCCAACGCCTCGGAATCGAGGAATCGATTCTTTTTGGAATCGATTCCCAGCTCTACCGCTCAAAAGGTTAATCTTAATAAAGTGATAAAGACTAGAGTAAAAGCCTGTAATACTTTTTTATTTATATATTAAAAATAATTTTAACATTGACAAAACATAGGTAATATTAAAGGTCTACTGAAGTGCCTTGAAATGCACAGAAATGCCTAATCATTTTCACAAATACACGCCGTAAAATAAAAATATATAAAATAACATGAAAATATCCCTTACGAAAACCATGGTAAAAACAAATTAAACATGTTTTGCTACACTAACCATAGTTTAACCATGTTATTTGTAGTAAAACTGTGGTTATAAGCTACAACTGGTAATAAAAACGCCCAAAAAACACGGTTAGCCTAGCCTACATTTACTATAGTAATACCATTGTTAATTTTCGTAAGGGATATAATAATATGAAATTAATGTTTTAATATGACATTTACATCACAAAATATCAGGGAGTGACATTTATTTGATGTGAAGGAGGGTTGCGGTGCAGGGGGACGGGACTAATGACGGGTCATTGAAGGGTAAGTAGTCTAGTCTATCTGGAGTTGTAGTGAAGTCCCACTACATCAAGAGTTTAGCTGGCTGAGGTGGCCAAATATGGTTCAGATTTCGGTTAGAAAATCAGGAGTGGAGAAGAGATTCTTGATAATCAGCATTTATTTCAGTCTTGAATATGCATATGAGGTATGCAGCTGTGACATTATATGGAATGGTCTACAAAAGGAAATAAAGAGAAATAATTTACAAAATATTTTCGTATGAGCTATATAATATAATGAGTCCCTAACATTTGTGTCTCATTGCACTAATATACTCAGAGAAAATCAAATCAACATTGTACAAAATATACTTGACATGAAGTCCGTATTTCAATCTGTAAATCACAACAATAACAATGAAGTTAACGGAAATACAATAGTACACCAGATAACGCGGTGCTATAAGCAGTTATGTAAACAAACGTTCGCTATATTTGCACATTACACTAGTGTGGCTGGTGTTGACTCAGCAGATTAGTTGGCAAATTACAGCCACAATGAAGGAAAAACCTGATCGATATAAACATCCGAAATCACCAATAATATGCATGATGTATACTAATCAGATACAAACGAATATGTGTACTCACATGTATTGCATAAACGCATTATACAGAACATAACCTGCAGCATAAACAAGGATTGACAGTCATCTTGTACCGGTGGGCGTTGCGAATCACGGAACGTGCAGGAAACAAACATTAAACTTCAGTTCCTAGGACAGGCTTTCTGACACAGCCGCCCCAATTATCCGTCAGGATAATTGTACACCTTAAGAAAGTCTGCCTGCAGTGTTGGGAACATTATCCTCGAGGTGAGGAAGTGGAATTAACCGTACAACTGGACGAGTGTAGGTTTTCTCCTTAACTTTAACTCGAACAGTACAAATTTTACCATCAGCTCCAGCTAACGTCTCAGTCACTGTTCCTACAGGCCAGAGTGCGCATGGGAGTTGTGGATCCATAATGAGAACTACTTGGCCCACGGTAAGTTCCTTGCCATCCTTCCTCCACTTCTGGTGGATGATTCTGTAGACTTGGGAGATAATGTCGGATGAAGGCAGTCCAACACTTGGCTATGTCTCCATCTGCGTTTTCCGAGCAAGTTGTTAGAGTCATATAGAATTTGAGGTAGGGAGGCATCACATCGACCCATGAGGAGTAAGTTTGGAGTTACTGGGTCCAAGTCTGTGACATCGGAGGATATGTAGCCAAGTGGCTTGGAATTCAGAATGCCTTCAACCTCCACTAACAGCGAAATCGAATCTTTTGCTCTGCAAGCAGCTCCTGAAGCTTTGGTGCCATGGCACTGAATGTCTCTTGTAATTCTCGATCCCCTCCAATGAAATTAGTGCCATTATCACAAAGCAGTTCCATGGGCTTGCCTCGTCGAGCAAGGAAGCGACGCAGAGAAAGCAGGAATGCATCAGTGTCTAGATACTCCAACAGATCTAGATGCACGCACCGGGTTGTCATACATTTATAGAGGATTCCCCACCTCTTCTCTTGGCGATGACCGACTTTAACTGCAAAGGGGCCGAAGCAATCTACCCCTGTAGAGCAGAACGGTGGTTTGTACAGTTGGAGTCTACTGGATGGAAGGTCAGCCATTTGTGGGGTTTGAGGTTTGGCACTCCAGAACTGACATTCTTTACAAGTGTTCTGGTGTTTCCGAATTGCTTCTCTACCTCTTAGTACCCAATACTGGCGGCGAAGTTCAGCTAGAACTCTTTCTGAGCCAGGGTGAAGGAGTCGTTGATCTGTCTCCTTAATTAGCAGCTTGGTGACAGGGTGGCTAGGATCTAACACTATTGGATGGATACCCTCCAAGTCTAAATTGTCCGCCCGACGTAATCGTCCACCCACCCTGATGAGGCCAGTGGCTGCATCATACTCGGGGGCAAGAGAACTCAAACGACTGTCCGTAAGAATAGAATGTCCTGTCTTTAAAGCCTTGACTTCGAATGGGAATGAGTCGCTTTAAGCCTGCGCCAGAAGGAGTTTCTCAGCTTCAATATAATCAGCTGCATTACCAGAGGAGTTAATGTCAGCAGCAGCCGCCCCCTCGAGGGACCTAACAGTGGCCTTGACCAGTTCTTGCCATGTGGGGAACTGACTTGGGTCTGGGAGTGAAGGGCTGGGCACGGCAATAGTACCAATGAAGGCAGCTTTCCTTAATTCACTGATTTCAGGCTTTGCCTCAATCATGGGTGTGGATGGCCATTGGTCAGCTGGTTTAAGGAGGAAAGCTGGTCCTGAACTCCACTGGTGAGGGCCTACTAGCTCTGTTAATGTCAGACCTCTTGTAATATGGTCAGCAGGGTTGTGAGCCGAATCAACATACCTCCATCCAGCCATATCGGTGAGAGTCTGTATTTCTGCTACACGTGTTCCAACAAACACCTTGTAGCGGCAAGACTCAGCAGTCAACCAGTACAATACAGTTGTTGAGTCAGACCAGAGGGTGACTGAATCGATAGGAAGAGTCAACTCAGTCTGTATCACTTTGGCTAACTGGGCGCCGGTCAGCGCTGCACTCAGCTCCAAACGGGGCATGGACAGGCATTTCCTAGGAGCCACTCTAGATCTGGCCAAGACAAAGGCGACATAGATATGTCCTTGATCATCTGAAGTACGTAAATAGGCCACCTAACCATACGTTCTTTCCAATGCGTCACAAAAGATGTGAAGCTCTCGGGTGGCGGACGGATTATCAGCCCAGTCTGGCGTGTAGAGTCGAAGAAACTGCAACTGAAAGAGATTCGGTATTTCTCTTACCCAAGTTAACCACTTATCTCGCAGATGTGCAGGCTCAATCAGATCGTCCCAGCCCAGGTTCCGCTTCCAGAGGTCTTGAATGAGAACGTTAGCCCTTGTAGTGAATGGGATAATAAATCCCAAAGGATCATACTGACTGGCCAAGGTCTTGTACATGTTCCTCATAGTAGGCTCCAGTGACTCTGTAGAACGTAAATTGTAACCCAGGGTGTCATTGAGGCAATTCCACCGCAGGCCAAGAGTGGGATCTTGCAGGTCTGTGCTAGTTTTGGTCAACCATCGTTCACTGTTGGTGGACAGGGCCTCTGGAGGAAGATGCTGGATCACAGATGCCCATTACATGCCCATTGTCTTATGTCGAAGCCTCCCTCAGCCAGCAACTGACGCAGTCCATCCACCACATCCTTAGCTTCATCTGCGGTTGGTGTGCTGTGAAGACAGTTGTCGACATAGAAGGAATTCTCCACTATGTTGACTAATTCAGGCATGTCACATTTGTGTCCTTGGGCATGGTGCTGGAGGGCAAAGATGGCGCAACATGGACTACATGTGGTCCCGAACAGAAGCACCTGCCATTCATATATATCAGGCTCTTTGTCCCTGCACATGTCCCTCCACAGGAACCGTAGCACTGGCTTGTCTTTGGGCAGCAGGTGTACCTGGTGGAACATGCCTTTTATGTCCCCGTTGATAGCAACAGCGTGCTGGCGGAATCTCAGGAGGACACCCAGTAAGGATGGTCCCAAACTTGGTCCAGGCAGCAGTTGACTATTCAAAGACTGTCCTTGATGTTGGAAGGAACAGTTATAGACTATCCTGTCTTTGCCGTTATGATGTACTACGTGATGCGGAATGTACCAAGACTCTGCACTCTTGTCTGCTTCCTCTGGAGTTATCTTGGCGACATAACCAGCTACCTCTAACTTCTGGATCTCAGTGCAGTACGCTTTAGCCCTGTCCGGATCCCGTGCCAGCCTACGCTCAGTGCTGCGTAAACTAGAAAGAACAGCATCCCTTTCTGCATGGAGCAAACTCACCGGTGTCCGTCTCAGCAGCGGAGTACCATAACGTTGATCACCATCCACGTTCACTCTGATGGTGGCATCCTGAAGCATGGTGTAAGCTTCTTTGTCCTGCTTGGACCTGGTGACCATTTTCTCATTATATGGGAGGGTGTCAACTTGCCAGAGTCTTTCTACATGGTGGATAAGGTCATCACGGGCTGGAACTGTCATGATGTGAAGATACTGCTGCCTACCTTGTGTGGGTTGCATAGGACTCATCGGGCCCTGGAGACACCAACCAAGCTGTGTGCAGACAGCAATGGGTCCCCCTACTGGACCTTTGCATATGGGCTGGATTGGTGTCAGGAGGTGGGAATTAGCAGATCCGATAAGGAGCAGTGGCTTCACTCTGTCCACAGGAGGCAGTGGCAGATCCCTCAGGTGTCGATAGGCATTTTGGAGTGCAGTAAGTGGGTAGTTGTGCTCTGCCAGACACAAACCGGTTGCAGTGAATGCGTTGCATATAGCGAACTTCACCATGGGCTTAGATACTGAGGACACCTCGAAAGATATTGATGACCCTTCAAGTTCAGTGTGACACTGTTGAATGGTCTGCAGTGGAAGCAATTCAGGCATACCGGTTAACTTGAGCTGCTGCACTACTGGATGAAGCACTATTGTTCTCTCTGACCCGTCATCGAGGACTGCATGGGTTTCCATAGTGTGGCGACCATGGTGGAGAAGGACTTTAACCACTTTCAACATGACCTTCGGTGAACGGTTAGGTCTGTCAAGGTAGATCCTGGTAGACGGCATGCTCACCATGAGTACAGCCTTGGAGGCGTCATTAATTGAGTCATGTAGAACTGTGAGATGAAGCTCTTTACAGACCTTACATGGACGCTTGAGGTTGCAGGACTCTACTGCATGTGTCCTACCACATCTCCAGCAGCGGTTTCTCTCTTTAATCCAAGTGACAATTTGAGCAGTGGTCAACTTCTTGAATTGGTCACAAGAGTTGAGGTAATGGTCCCTGTTGTCACAATGGGGACAGTATGGCTTTAGCCTTGGACTGGGTGTCGAGGCTGCAGATTCAGAGGGACATGTACCTCTCTCATTGGCCATGAGAACCAGTGTAGCCCGCTCTTTTGGACTCGTAGATGTCGTAGCCTTACCATGGGACCTGAATGAGTCACTCTGGAACAGGGTTGCAGCTCGGTTGGAGATGCGTTTCGCTTGAGACTTGGTCTCTAACCAGGAGGCCAGATCCGGAAGTGTGTAAGTCTTGTCAGTACCCGTCTGTAGAATACCCCTGCTTAGGCAGTATTCAACAAATCCATCATAATAGGCAGATGGTAGCTTACTCAGAAGACGATCCACATGAGAGCCACACATGAGCTCGTAACCATTCTGGCCCTCAAGAGTCCTTAGCATACCCACCAATGCTTGAACAGATAAGGCAAATGAGTCGAAAGCATTTGCATCACCCATTCTGATTGGTGGAGTGCTCATGATGGTGCCCAATTCTGACTGAACAAGCTGTCGTGGCTGGCCGTACTTGTCTTGAAGAGCCTGCAGTGCCACGGAATAAGGAGGTGGATGGTACATGTAGGCTTTAGCCAGCTGCTGAGCACTGGGAAGTTTCAAATGGCTTAACAAGACATGATACTTGTACTGCTCGCTGAGATGGCTGTGATTAGTCAACAAATTATCTAATGCCAATTTTAGCAAGGCAAAGTCACTCTCTTTACCACTTTCAAACACTGGTAACTTAGGTTGTGGGATGCCATAGGCTGATGCAAACAGTAGATCTGTACCAGGGTGTGCTGGGTGACCGTCAGGCAGAACGTGCAGTGATTGCGCATCACTAAGGCCAGTAGGTTGCAAGGCTGGTGCCTGGAGGCTGGTAACTGAAGGCTGCAGCAGACATGCGCATGTTGTCACTGGAGGAATCGTTGTTTGCAGTACCACATATGGCATTGTTGGCAGCTGTAGTGTTGCTGTGGTAGGCTGCTGTAGCACAGACGGCATGCTTGTACTCAGGGGGAGTGCAGCAGTAGACATGATTGAGGCTCCTGAGTAAGGTTGGGATACCACATTCGATGCAGATAACACAGTGCAAACTGGCACAGTTATAAGGGTAGTCAGAGATACCTTAGAGACTGGTGATGAGACCGCTTGTGACAACGGGCAGTGCGCTGCGGTAAATGGTGCACCTGCGGACTCATGTGTCAACTGCAGTGGTCTGAATGATGGCTGAGACACCCAAGAGTCATCCAAAATACTCTGTTCTGCTGGACGAGTCTGTATTCTTGATGTTACAGCTGGTGACTGAGTGGAGGGCTGCTGGAAAGAGGATGATAGATGAGGTGGACTCATGGCTGGACTAACATGTACGAGATGAGGTGGAGACAAATGGCTGTCTGGTGAGCTTACAGGCACAGGAGTGGTCGAACCAGAGTCTGTAATAAGCATAGAGGATACAAGCTTCGCTACCTCAAGCTCTGTCTCTGCTTGTTGCAGCTTGTGCTGTCGTTCTAGCTGCTTGGATAAGGCTTCCTTTGCTTTGAGAGCTTCCTCTTGAATGTGCTGGGCTTCTTTAGCTTGTGCCTGTAGCCGCTGGTATTCTACATCAGCCAGTGAGTCCTCCACGACCTGCTGGCGAAGACTGTCTAACTGCCTTTGTTTAATCTTATCCTCCAAAATAGCAGTCTGGATGCTAGAGAGTTCTGGTGGAAGATCAACGCCTGTCGAAGTGACAGATTGCCTACTTGTCCTGGACTGAGAGCTTGCATCGCTACGAGATGTTTTCCTCGAGTTGCTTCTTGGTTGACTGTGACAGTGGGAAGAATCCTTGGGAGGAGGGTCCTCAATGGGTCGATACCCAACATCATAATCGTCCAGGTGAGAAGGGAGATTAGTCTTGCGGCGCGGTCTATCCATTGTCTCTAATACATCACTTTCTGCTGGATCCATATTGGTTTGATCTTGCTCTCATCTGGCTCGAAGGACCATAATAATGTAGTGAAGTCCCACTACATCAAGAATTTAGCTGGCTGAGGCGGCCAAATATGGTTCAGATTTCGGTTAGAAAATCAGGAGTGAAGAAGAGATTCTTGATAATGAGCATTTATTTCAGTCTTGAATATGCATCTGAGGTATGCAGCTGTGACATTATATGGAATGGTCTACAAAAGGAAATAAAGAGAAATAATTTACAAAATATATTCATCTAACATTTGTGTCTCATTGCACTAATATACTGAGAGAAAATCAAATCAACATTGCACAAAATATACTTGACATGAAGTTCGTATTTCAATCCGTAAATCACAACAATAACAATGAAGTTAACGGAAATACAATAGTACACCAGATAACGCGGTGCTATAAGCAGTTATGTAAACAAACGTTCGCTATATTTGCACATAACACTAGCGTGGCTGGTGACTCAGCAGATTAGTTGGCAAATTACAGCCGCAATGAAGGAAAAACTCGATCGATATAAACATCCAAAATCACCAATAATATGCATGATGTATACTAATCAGATACAAACGAATATGTGTACTCACATGTATTGCATAAACGCATTATATAGAACATAACCTGCAGCATAAACAAGGATTGACAGTCATCTTGTAACGGTGGGCGTCGCGAATCACGGAACGTGCAGGAAACAAACTTTAAACTTCAGTTCCTAGGACAGGCTTTCTGACAGGAGTGCATGTAAACATGAATATTACGCTTGATGTGTTTCATAAGTTGTATATCCATAATAACTGCTGTCGAAGTTCTGATGTTGTGTGCTACCCGCTCAGATGCGCTACCTCCGCCAGTTTATTCGGCAGTATATAAGTCTTCAGATCGGGTTTTTATTTTTATTTTTTACTTATTAGAGGTACAGAAGGCCACACAGCAACTTTTCAGACTTCTTACTTATCAAAATCATAGCAAAAAGTAAAGATCAAGCGTCTAACAAGGTCTCCGTACATTAATTCGAACAGTTTGTTTTCCCCCACGGCGTTAATGGATGACGTTTTTGTGGGCGTTCCCACCCAGCCAACATGTATATGTGGGCCCCACATGGGTTTTATTTGGGCTACTTGGGTACCAAGTGGGCATGGTCCCAAAATGGGCAGTTTGTATGGTACCCACTTGGGTCAGCTAAGTAGGTCCCATATGGGCAAAAATATGTGGGCTCCCTATATGGTTCCTAGCTGGGTAATTAATGGGAAACAAGTGTTTGGGCTAAAAAAGGGCAACACATATGGGGCCATCATTACAAACCCATATGGGTCTCACATGGGCTAACACAATTGTTTCCCATATAGGCTACCCATATGAGCCCAAGCCCAATCCCAGATAGGTAACATCTATATGGGTTCTGGATGGGAAACACATATTAGACCCTCATGACTAACTCATATGGGTCTCACATGGGTTAACTCAATCGTTCCCATATAGGCTGCCCACATGGGCCCCAAGACAGATTCAACATAGGTAGCCTCTATATGGGTCCTGAATGGGGAAACGTATTTGGGGCCCTTATGACTAACCCATATGGTTCTCACATTAGCTAACACAATCAATACCATATAGGCTGCCCATAAGGGTCCAAAACAGATCCAACATAGGTAGTCTCTATATGGTTTCTGGGTGGGAAACACATATTGGGCCATCATGACTAACTCATATGGGTCTCAAATGGGCTAACACAATCGTTCCCATATAGGCTGCCCACATGGGCCCAGGACAGATTCCACATAGGTAGCCTCTATATTGGTTGTGAATGGGAAACACATATTAAACCCTCATGACTAACTCATATGGGTCTCACATGGGCTAACACAATTGTTCCCATATACTCTGCCTACATGGGCCCAAAACAGGTCCAACATAGGTAGTCTCTATATGGTTTCTGAATGGGGAAATGTATTTTGGGCCCTTATGACTAACCCATATGGTTCTCACATCAGCTAACATAATCATTTCCATATAGGATGTCCACATTAGGTAATCTATGGCCTCAGAATGGCCAAACTATACACTACATACATTAAAAAAAACATAAGGTTGTAAACTGGTTCTTTGTTTGAGTGCATTGTTCTTTAATTTCCTTCCCATTTTTAAAAAAAGGTTCTTTGTAGTGACCGATTCCTTTGTCATTACTAAAGCTGTCTGTCAGTTCAGAGCAATCATTGAGTGTGAAAACATCCATTTTAATCAAACTGTCAAAACTGCACAAATAATCTTTTATTTACATTGTGTCTCCACTTTGTTTGTTATAGTGAGAGGATTTGTTTGCATACTCATTCAGCATTTTGAGGGATACTGAGCGTTTTTTTCAGTACCAATAGTTTAAACACCTTTGATTGGTCATTATTTTCAGTAGAAATCCATGTGATTAGCTACAATACTCGTCACTGCAAAAGCATGCATAAATAGACACATTGGCAGTACTTTTGAAAACACATGACACAAACATAAACCAGATCACTTTAATTTACTTGCTCTTCTATTTTATTTAACAATGTCACACTTTGTAATTTAAAATAAAATCTGACCACACAGCCAAGGCACAGCACATCCAGATAATAAAAGGACCTGTCTAAACATCTGATGATGCTTGGAGTTATATTTATGCAGAAAAAAATAAATAAAGACAATTCTAAAGGGTTCAGAAACATTAATCCCTTAACTGTCACTCACATGTTTAACATAAATTTTAAAGTGCACTATACAAACTTAAGTTTTCATAATTCATGAATGTGATTTTAACTTTTCAGTTGATATATAATTTATTATGATTTCTAAAGCGTGATAGGGAAAAAGGCAACTAAGAACACTTTCTGTGACAAAGGTCAGAACTCCTGTTACGATGTAGATTTTTCAGGTGCACTCTTGTAATAGATTGATTTATTACTTTTCCTACATAATGTTTTTAACAAAAAAGTGGTAAAATATATATTTATAAGTCTTAGACCATTCCAACGATATATAGTTGTCATGATTAGATTAGGATTTAATTGTTATATAATTAAGGTTCTATCTGGCATTTTTGTCAAAATTGAGCTAGTCACAAATTCTAACAAAATATTAAAAAGATAGTTACATTATATTTGTTTTTAAAGTTGTGTAGCTACATTTTGTGACTTTTTTTTTTTTTAAAGAAAACAAAAAGGTTCTATCTACAAAGGAGTGCAAAAATGCAAACATTTTGAAGCTCAGTATCTCAGAAGGGTTTGTGGTGTGTGTGTGTGTGTGTGTGTGTGTCTGCATTAAGAGTTCAGATACCAACGCATCAATACACACACACACACACTGGTTTCTGTGAGTTGTGGGGACTTTCCATAGACTTCTACTTACTTTTAAACTGACCAACAATATTTTCTACCCCCTAAACCTACCCCTTACAGAAAACATGTTTGCATTCTTACACTTTCAGATAAACATCATTTACTATTTTTAATAATTTTTGGTCACACTTTATATTAGGTGGCCTTAACTACTATATACTAACATCAAAAAATAAGTACAATGTACTTATTGTGTTCATATTGTATTGTAAAACACTTTTGCTGCTATTGAGGTGTTATACGGGTAAGGTTAGGGACAGGTTTGGTGGTACGGGTAGGTTTAAGGGTGGGTTAAGGTGTAAGGGATGGGTCAACAGTGTAATTATAAATGGAATTACAGAAATGAATTACAGATGTATTTACATATAGGTATTTTTAAAAATAAAAGTACAATGTAAAAACATGCATGTACACAATAAGTGTATTGTACCAAATGATTAATTTAAATGTAAGTACATAGGCCACCTAATATAAAGTGGGACCTATTTTTTTTCCCCTCGTGGGGACCACAGGCCGGTCCCTACAATGTAAAAAAATTTCAGTTTTTTTTTTTTACCTTATATCTTGAATTTGAGGCGTATAAGAAATGTGTGTGTTTAGTATTCAGCTAGGCAATATTTTACAAAATGTGTAAATACGCAGCTATTCATTATTTAACCTAACTTACTTCAGCATGTATTAATCCTTGTCAATGTTAATTTCAGCATTTACTAATACATTATTAAAATCAGATGTTTTATTTGTTAACATTACGTTAACTGTAACAAATACATGCTCATAGTCCATGTTAGTTAACAATACATTAACTAATGTTAACAAGTGAAAGTCAAAAAAAAAAAAAAAAATGCGTATTGCGTCATTGCGCCATTTTGTGATCACTTCGCGGGATTTTTCTATCACTTACCATCACTAGTGCAGCGAGCTACAACTGAGGTGAGTACATCTTGCATTATATATGATGTAAAACTGTTGTAATAAACCGTTTAGTACAATTATTGGTGTCAAAATTAGAGCGTTAACGCAGGCGATTATTTTTTTCAGTTTAATAAAACATATTTAACGCAATGGGGCGGGGCTAGAGTTGGACACCTCACTCACAACTGCTGCTTCTGTCTTATGAACATGTCTCTGAAATGGTTTTTAAAACTGGTTTAATTTCAGAAAAATTTACGATTAATTACTTTGAATTAATTTAGTTCAGTTAAAACTGTCGGTTTGTGCAACTTTTCCTACAACAAGCACTACTTATATATGTTAATGCTCAGTTACACAAAAAATAAAAATAAAAAATTTAAAGGCAACTTCTTGTTTTAAGTTTATACAACACAAATTTGAGAAATTTCCTAACAAATAAGTTGAGAAAACTAAAAAAATCTGCTGAAGCTGGTTGCCTTAAAAATGTAACTTTTTTTTTAATTTATTTTTTATTTTTTTATACAGTATAACGTTATATGACTGATATCTATACTTTATAGTCAACGTTGAAGTGGATCAAAACCTTTCATCAAATACCCGTTCTTGGAACAACTTTGATTAACTTTTTCGATCCACTTAAAATGTTGACTATATTACAAGTTTTTAATGTTATTTTAGATGTTGTGGAGCCATTATGTATGAGGTGCAGCGTAATAACAAGTAACGTTAACTTGGGTAAAGTTGGTTTTATATTGGCACATTCGGACTTCTGCATTCAATTACTTTGTTAAGCACACTACACTGGACTTTCAGCAGACATTCACAAGTAAATATGACATTAAAATAATACTTGGCCATTTTGATCGATTGTGAATTTTTTTTTTGTAGATTGACGATGTCGCTGATTAGAATTTGCAAAAAATAACTTTTTTGCACATAATTAGAAAGTTATTGAACTCGGAAATGTGTGAATGTTGTGAATGTGCGAATATAAAACCAACTTTACCCAAGTGTAACGTTAACCTACATACCGCACAGGACTGAATATTGTTGCCTTTCTGTGCTTTGCTTAAAAAAAAACTGGTTATCCTTGTTTGAATATAGACTTTAAATATAGACTATTTGAAGTTGGTCAGTGAACTTTAATCATATAGTACTTGCCTGTACAAAACCTGGTAACTCATATTTTTGTTTCTTTTTGGATTTTTTTTTTTTTTTCAGATCCTGAATAGCTGTTCGTCTATACCATGTAAGTTATTTGAATTTTATACCTTGTCATTTGCAAATATAAAGTTTAGTTTACCTAAGGATATCAACATACGATGGGGTATGATGCATCCTTGTTAGACATTTAGTTGCAAATGTCTGAGGTGTCAACTGTTAAGTGGACAAAGCAGCACTTCTTTAGTCTACTCCATAAAAATATGAAAATTAACATTACTTTTTCCAAAATTGTTGTATTGGCTATATCCAATGTCTGTACAAGTCCTTTGACTTTTTTTTAACAGTGTTCGATCATTTTGGAGTTAGAATACAAATTGTAGCATTCTCAATATTTAGTAATTTAATTTTGTTCCCAAAAGTGATATCACGTTACTAATAACCCTTTTGAAAATGAAATCCTGTGTGGATCCTCCTGATTTGCTTGTTTCTCCATGTTTTTTATTGACAAATAACCATGCACACTTATTTACGTGTCGTGGTGTACTACGAATAAAAAAAATCTGTTACAATTGACATTTTATACCGTGGTAATGATATAAACCATCATACCAGCCAGCCCTAGTTTAAAGGGTTAGTTAGTAGTAGCACCCAAAAATATTACCCTGATTAGATTCATCTGAAAGGAGGAAGTCATGTACACCTAGGATGCATTAAGGGCGAGAAAATAATGGGCTAATTTTCATTTTTGGTGAACTAACCCTTTAACTCTCTTCCATCACGCAAATTTTGATCTCAAAACAAAATATAATTAATATATTTTATGACATGACTTACTGTTCCAATAATTTTGGAGAATTCTTTTGGAGAGTAGTCATTAGGGCATGGCTTGTGACAAAAAGATTTATTGCTTTGACCTTTTGACCTTTTCCCCTCCCCCACACGGCCCACCCACATGGCAACCACCCAGGTCGTGTTGACCCCTTGACCCGTTAATGAGATCCAGATGTGAGGATTGGAATGCGTGAAATTCCGACGTCATCCGGGGATGAGATATGTTGTTTGTACAAGTGTAAAACCATAAATGAGCTGTCAAGTAATGTTTTGAAGATTTTATGCTCATCCGGTGGGGGTTTGCCCATCCGCGGACCATGCGGCGGCTGCATTCTGAGGCCTGGTGTATTATGGACTCTCCATCTATGGGAGATGTATGTAAAAGGATGAACAGAATAAATAAAACAATTTTAACAGGTCAGTTTTAAGACAAACATATATTCTGATGACTCTATAAAATGTAATTAAATAACACTCCTAATAATGAATTGGAAATCAAATTAAACCCTCTTACATTTTTCTTCAAGAGAAAAAAAAAAAATTTCCTCCTCTTGCTGTTACGTCCTCTGTCGTGTGTGTCATGTGTTCCCGCCTCTTGTGTCCATATTTGGTCTTGTTCCTGTCCTCGTTAAGTGTGATTATTAGTTAAGTCTTGTCCAGCTGTGTTTTAGTCATTATCAGTAATTGTCATGTGTATTTAGTTCCTGCCTGTTTAGTTAGCTTTTGTCTGGTCTACTCGTTATTCCCCGGTGTTCCTGTCCATGTCTGCCTTGCCTTGTCCTGCCCTGCCTTGATGTCATCATTAAAGATTATTATTTTGAAGTTACTCCTCATGTCCGTGTTCCTCGTTCCTCCCTGCTGTGTGCACCGTAACAGAAGACCAGACCTATACAGTAAGTGGCGCCCCTTCACCACGTTTTGTTTTCCATTTTTCTTAAGTCTTTTGTTTTGGTTTTTCTGTTTGGTTCCTGTTTGTCCTGTCTGTTCCGCGGCATGGAAGTCGCCGCTCGTCCATCCCGCCGTAGCCCACGGCAAGTGGGCGTGGGAGTTCGGCGGAATCGCCGCGAGTGCCGCGAGTCCAGGGCCGCGAACCCCTCCAGTCTGCCGCCGTCCACGGCTCTCTTCAGCCCGCCGATCGCGGGGAACTCATCGCCGCCGTCCGCGGCTCAGTTCAGCCAGACCCGCCGTTTGCGGGACATCACGCCGACGTCCACGGGGAAAGCCCACCCGCCGTCACGCCGACGTCCGCGGGGAAAACTCACCCGCCGTCGGCAGCTTCCTCAAGTCTGCCGCCATCCGCGGGGAAAGCCAACCCGCCGACCGCGGCTCACGCCGGTCCCTGCCGATGAGGGAGCCCGCTGTTCGCGGCTCACTTCACGCCGCCGTCCGCGGCTCACCCAGACCCGAAGTTCGCAGGAGATCACGCCGCCGTCCGCGGGGAAAGCCAACCCGCCTATCGCGGCACACCCAGGCCCGCCGTTCGCGGGAGAAGCACGCCGCCATCCGCGGCTCACCCAGGCCCGCCGTTCGTGGGAGAAGCACGCCGCCATCCGCGGCTCACCCAGGCCCGCCGTTCGTGGGAGATCACGCCGCCGTCCCTAGCCTGCCTGGAGCTCAAGCTCGCCGGCCGCCGCTGACTCAAGCCCGCCGGAAGCCGCTGACTCCAGTCCAGTCCCCGTGGAGTAGTCCACACGTTCCGGCCAGGAGTGCCGGTCTTGTCTTGCCCACAGGAACATTTTAAACTTACCTTGTCTTGTCCATGGAGACTCGTCGAGGGCAGGCGGCTTCTCTTGTTGTGGCCATGGAGGCCATTCCAGCCGTCTGCCCCCCCTGTCGTGGAAGTGGAAGCGGTTGCTGAGGGACCTTGGGAGGGCCCCTGACTCCCTGTCATGCCCAGAAGAAGCCTCAGCTTCCGAGCTGTTCCTGTGGGCTGTCCTGTCTGTGTGTCTGGCCTGTCCTGTCCCTTTCCTGTCCCTGTCTGTTTAGCCTTGGAGGGCTATCCTGTCTTGTCTTGTCTAGTGTGTGTCTGGCCAGTGTCCTGTCCTGTTCGTTTAGCCCTGGAGGGCTCCTGATACCCCCTGGATTCCCCAAGGAAATTTTTTTTTTGGGGGGGGGGGGGGGGGGGGGGGTAGTATTGTGTTATTTTTACTTTATATTATGATATTTACTCAATATGATAATATCTTACTTAAAATATGATGAATGTTCAAGAATGTAATCCATATACTGAATCATTCTAATACTGGATGTCTTAGTGCAGATTGTAAGTCTTAAGGGCCATCCATTGGGCAGTGTTGGTATTTTCCATTGTAATGTACCAATGAACTTGAATAACCCAATGAACTTTGGGTGATTTCCAAAATATGACAGTAGCAGGTAAACAAGTTTGATGAATGTATTATGGGAACACCGCCAACCAATGGGAAGCCGTAAAATGAAAGTTTTTAAAAAATGGCGGATCTGGCCAAATTCTACCATTAAAAGATGGGCCAGGTGGGCTGGTAATAAATCGTGGCAAATCAGACAGGCACAGCCAATTAAAAACCGGAACTACCAAATTTGGGTGGAAAAAAGGGTATAAAGTGGATGCCCCGACAGACAGAGAATTCAGATGCGGCGACCGTTATCTCGGCTTTGTTACTTCGTTTAATAAAGTCTTATTTTTGACATCTGGAATTCTGCGTTTCGAGCTTCATTGATCACATTGAAGAAATTTATCTTTGCTGACTTCGAGACACAACAGTAGTAGAGCTCCGGGTGGAGTGGCCGGGCCGAGGGACCCGAGGCCACGGCCACGAAGACCATCAGCCCTGACCGCCTGAGCTCCCAGCCCTGCCAGGGCCTCCGTCTGTCTGTTACGCTCTGGAGGTCCCCGTCCTGTGTTACTGTCCATGTCTGTCCTGAGGGGCCTCCAGAGTGCCCACCCCCCCTCCCTGGTGGAACTATTACGGCGCGGGTCGCGCCTTTCGGGAGGGGGGAGTACTGTTACGTCCTCTGTCGTGTGTGTCATGTGTTCCCGCCTCTTGTGTCCATATTTGGTCTTGTTCCTGTCCTCGTTAAGTTTGATTATTAGTTAAGTCTTGTCCAGCTGTGTTTTAGTCATTATCAGTAATTGTCATGTGTATTTAGTTCCTGCCTGTTTAGTTAGCTTTTGTCTGGTCTACTTGTTATTCCCCGGTGTTCCTGTCCGTGTCTGCCTTGCCTTGTCCTGCCCTGCCTTGCCTTGATGTCATCATTAAAGACTATTATTTTGAAGTTACTCCTCGTGTCCGTGTTCCTCGTTCCTCCCTGCTGTGTGCACCGTAACACTTGCAAGGAACCCCATTCTTCAAATGAGAGGTTTACAAAAAAAATGTGTTTAGTTTAAGTTGGAAAAGTCCTCTCTCTCTCTCTCTCGCTTTCTCTCTCTCTCACACACACACACGCACGCACGTGTGCCCATTCAATCGTCCCGAGTCTTATTTTCTTCTATTAGATGAAAATAAATAAATAAATCATGCAACTACATGCAATATAAAACATTTACCCTAGTTTTAGGTAACAAAACATTTTGTAATGAGGAACCGGCGACGTCGAAATAAGAAAAGGGAAAACAATATATTTTAACAGGCCAAACGATAAGGGCCATTGTGGACCCGACACGCCCAGACATGACAAATTTCTATGTTTTATTCACATTTATTTGTATATTTGTACTTGTATCACAGAAAATTTAAGTTTCTACATTATATTTAGAACCTTTAATATTTATAGTGTATCATCCCCTAAACCTACCCAGCACAGTAAACTTTCTTTATTTTTTACATTTTCATAAACATCATTTAGTATAATTTAATTTAAAAAAAAAATAATAATAACATTTTTTTAAAAAAGCTAATGTATTAAAATGTTTTAATTTAATTTATAAAAGTGCTTATGGGTAAAATCATTTGGAGTATTACTATACTCAAAATGATTTTTTACTGTACACCTACCAAAATTCTGCATACAACCATTTTTAATAAAATATATATTTTTTAGCGTTCTGAATTATGAGGACTCAAGAAGTTTCATCAAAAACCACATCGTCATATCAGTGTAATACCTATATCATTATACAATTTTGTATCATGATAAGTCATATAAACAAGCATGTACTTAAACATTTCAAGCTAAAGAGACTGATCTCTATTTTAAAGAATATGGTAATAAATGATTATATATGTCATAGTAACAAACGTTACTGAAGCAAATCATTTATCATACATTTTAAAGTATTCAACAATTAATTAAGTTCACTGAACTTATAAAACACATAATTCTCTTCTTTTAAAGAAGGTGGTAAAAATAAATAAATAATGTGATTATAAATAACATACTGTATAAAAATAACCATTTAGTTTTACATTATTCTGGGAGCGATGATGATTGTCCGAATGAGAGGTTGAAGTAGGAAAAGCTCTTCTGCCCCCCTCTCTCACCCTCACCCTCTTTGTTTCTCTCTCTCTCTCTTTCTCACGCACACACACACACACACACACACACACGAACGAGCGTGCTCACGTTGGTTTTTATGTTTTCTGGGGATTTTGTACTGTACAAACTGTACACATACCCATCACACAAAATGTTCTGCATATGCTTTACTTTTTTTATTATTAAATATTGTTTTAAGCAATCTGAATTATGACGACTCAATAAATTTCATTATAAATCACATCTACATTGTTATATCAGTGTAGCTTCCATGACACTATACAAATTTGAGTTAAACTAGCACGCACATACATAAACATTTCAAAAACATGTGTGTTCATCCTGCTGGCGTATTAATGTAGCCCAGTTTGTGCTGAATACAGTATAATCAGACTTTGGTCATTAATATGTTTTAAGATTCTGAAAATCACCAATGATAATACATGGTATGGTATGACAACATGTTACAAAGGCAGTTCATTCATCATACAATTTAAACACATATTCAGCATTTATTTAAGTTTATTGAACTTATAAAACACATCATTCTCATCTTTTAAAGATGTCAATAAATAAAATGTGATTATATGTAACATACTATATAAAAATAAACATTTACAATAGTCAGGCTAGGTGACAATAAAAATGTCTTACATTTTTTCTGTGAACAATGATGTCCATACTGGGAATTAAAGATTTCCAAAATAAAATAATAAATAAAATAAATAAAAATAAAAAAGTTTAAGTTATAAACATTATTAAATAAAAACAAAACTCGCAACTCCTCTTTGACGTAATCTCCAATGTGAAACTGAAGCTCTGCTTTAGACCCTCACAGAGAAGGGAGGGTCGAGTTACTGACCAGATGATCTGAGATGCTATCCTTCTTTCTTTTTTCCCCAGAGTGAACGAAGACATCTTAAAAATGTATTATTATTATTATTATTATTATTATTATTATTAAAGCATAATCTTAAGAGTTTAAATAAGATCTTTCAAAATTAAATGACTGTTTAAATTAAATCTTAAAAGTTTTAAATAACATCTTTTATTTTTTACTTGTAAATTAAACCTAAATTATTATTTTTATTCAACAGTACGTGTTCAAAAACTTAGTTGAACCTTTTAAAGGAGACTTGTACTTAGTTTATTTGATTTCAAAACATATTCCAGCTTAAAAGGCTAAATCAAAAGTGTCCATATCTTAGATTATTACTAGGGTGATCCTGTGATCTAGTTTGGCGCTTATTGCTGTATATCGCACTTTTCTGAACCGACCTTTATCAGCAGGGTGAAACATAGCATTCACTGAAAATATACTATTGCTTGTCTACTCTGAAATATATGTACAAATATACAAAATGTGATGTATCCGTTTTGAAGAGAGATTTTAGGACTTTTGCAGGCACCAACCCTTTCCCCCATAAAGCTCATTTAAAATGTTTGTTTAAGTCAACTACAGACCACGACACGCATTCTTTGGAGTTGTAAACTACTCTTGAATGAATCCGCACATGTGAGGAACACCTTATGCGGAGCAATGGACCCCTGAGAATATTTAATTATGCTTTAAAAAGCACAGAACAAGCTAAATGAATGTCAGACGGTATGAAAATACCTACGTTGTTAAAACTTATCTACAATATGTATTAAACATATGCTTTGTTGTTAAGACTGCTTATTAATAGTGGTGATACTGATGTTAAGTTTTAACGGTTCACAAGTCTCATTAATCTATATCATTTTCATTTATTCATTTATTACTTTTCTTATTTTTACAAAGGTTTCAATTCCGAGTAAATATAAGGTCAAAACATGATATTACAAAAGAAATCATGTTGACAAACGTGGTTGTTGCAGTGTTTTTAAAATTGGATTATTTAAAAAAATAATCCAAACAGATCCACACACACAAGTGTGCACAATGACGTCATTCAGGAAGGTCAACAGTTCAGGTCGGCATATGCAAGCTAGTTTTCAAACTTTTTCCCCAAAATCAATTATTTCTATAATACTTGCTGATTTTAAAGCACAAACTTACTTTAAAGTTTGAATAAAAGATTACCAAATGTAGTATCATACCTGTTGTGGTCTAACAAAATCATTAATTGGTTCTCTTTGTTTTATACGATTTAATTTTATTACTGCACAATGATTCCCGCTAGTCTGCTAAATATGTGGGCAATACACGAGGAAGTGAGAATCTGGATACAAAATAAGTTTGACACAATGTATTTAAGAAAGGCAATTTAATTATTTTATTTTTATTTTATTTTATTTCTTTTTCTTCTTCTTTCTTTTTTTTAACACAACTAAACCAGATAAAAGATTCTTCTTTCTTTTGACAAACCTACATTTAAAAGTATTTGATCTTAAAATTATTTGCTCTTATTTTATAAGTTCCAATAGATTAACCTTCTTATCCCAACAAAGAAATCACATTACACACTCATTCATCATATTTCATTCAATTTTATTTATTATTTGTTTGTTATTATTATTTTGCACTAGTACCACGGTTTCATGTCTTTCTAATACTTTAGATGCACCAGAATGCGGATTTTTCACCATCAAACATGAAATTAAAGAGGTGTATCAGCCGAGCTGTTTTTGTTTTTGTGTATCAGCCGAGCTGTTTTTGTTTTTGTTTTTACAAAGATGTTCAATTGAACACGTGTAAATAATATCGCAGTCAAACGCTGTAGACTTTCAGGTCAGGGAACTACAATACCCAGCATGCACCTCAGACTTCAAACATGGCCACCGGGGATGCATATCGTAAAATACTCATACACGGCTGCTCTCTAAATCGTTGGACTTCTGATTATACGCACGCTCAGATATCCTATATAAAAAGACACAGATGTCCACACTTTTTGTGAAGAATATTAAGTTCTGTGTTGTGATGTTACAAACAATTTTGTATTTTTTTTACGATCTGCGTTACTGATGCAAAGGCCGATTCTTTTCTGCGAAAACGATTAATTCGAACAATTCGGTTCAAAGAACCGATTCATCGGAACCTTACGTCATCTCGCAGCGTTGTCAGTATACATTTCTTTCCTAACAACTCGGGGTCATTTTATATCAGTAAAACATTTAAATAAAGTTAACTACGTGGCCATGTTTGAAGTCTGAGGTGCATGCTGGGTATTGTAGATCCCTGACCTGAAAGTCTACAGCGCTTGACTGCGATATTATTTACACGTGTTCAATTGAACATCTTTTTAAAAACAAAAAGAAATGTTAAAACATAATTAGACTAAACAATTATATTCAAGAAGAATACCATATGGTAAAACAGACTTGACGCGTATGTTGTAATGGAGCACCCGTTTTTGTGTTATTTCGTGAAATAGCATTAGGATTTGGTTTTGTGTTCTTGAAATCAAATCTTAAGAAAAAGTCCTGCTGCAGGTGTCTGAATACCCAGTCGGTCTTCATCGTGAAATTATGAATCCATCATCAGCACCATTCTGGAGAACGTGTGTTGTGTTAGACTGTTTGCTTCACGACCCCCCCAAGTTCGTTGTGTTCTCTACCTCTGCATGTCTTCATCTAATTGAACGTGACCGGTCTTTTTAACACCTGTTAGCTCACGCCTATATTTTCTAGTTTCATCATAAACTAGGTAAGCAGGGACTTGTAATAATACGACGAACATCTGATAAGTTGGTCAATCACACGTCCAGAGTTTTATCTTACTGCGGTGCTATAATATACATTTTCCAGTTTTTAAGTTGTCTAACAAGAGTCTCACCGTGTGTGCGAACGTAAAATACCTTGGACATTTTATCACTGAACGCGTGACAGATGATGAGGCTATTGAAAGGCTACGCCGTATGATGTATATGCCGGCGAATATACTTTACGTAAGTTTAGTTTTTGTTCAGATGAGGTAAAGGTGTCGCTTTTCAAAGCATACTGTACAACACTTTATACTCATTTGCGGTGTAACTACAGAGCATCTAGTTTACAGAAGCCGCAAGTAGCTTATAATGACGCAAGGAGAATCTTACTACGGAGACCTAGATGTCATAGTGCAAGTGAAATGTTTGTGAGTGCGAGAGTAATCACTTTTAAAACACTGTTACGAAATCTTATGTTTAGTTTTATCTGTCGGCTTAATGCTTCTAAAAATGAGATTATTGTGGGTTTATCAAATATAGGGGTTAGTACTACACGGTATCAGTCAAAGTTGTGGAGACACCGGTATTGCTGTATTTTGTAACTCTTTATGTCTGTGATAGATGCTATGGGTTGTATAGATGGTCTACTGTCTTTTTTAAATCTGGGCCTTGAGTCTGTAATAAAGTTTGATTGATTGATTGAATACATTTGCTGCAATGGTTGTACTTGTTGTTAGAATGCTTCAAATTGGATCCAGGCTTGTTTTACAATCGTACTCTTGTTTGTCAAACTAGTCTTAAGTGATATTGTTCACATTTTAAACAGGTTAATGACCTCTTTCAGCATCTATAGTTGTAATAATTTTCTTAATTTCATTTATTTCTATAAACACTGAATGCTGACTGCTCTTAGAGAGACAAGGCCTCACCTACAGTCATTGTAATGACATATACAGGCCAGCAAACAAAATGTGAACGGTGTCATCCGTAACACTAACCCTAAGTAAAATGACAGTCACAGTAGATCGAGAGGAGGTTTTCTGTATTTTGTATTCTGTATTTCTTAAATGATGAAAATTTTCTGGGTAACTATAGGTCTCTAGGAATTTACCACTGTGCCCCCATAGACCTTGTTGGGTCTGTAGGGGAAAAGCATGGTCGATAAGGTTTATTCTATATCTGTTCTATATCTATGTGAGTAAAAATAATAACCTAAGAAATAGTAATAAACAGGTGAAACAAGCTCGGCTGATACACCTCTTTAATTTCATGTTTGATGGTGAAAAATCCGCATTCTGGTGCATCTAAAGTATTAGAAAGACATGAAACCGTGGTACTAGTGCAAAATAATAATAACAAACAAATAATAAATAAAATTTAATGAAATATTATGAATGAGTGTGTAATGTGATTTCTTTGTTGGGATAAGAAGGTTAATCTATTGGAACTTATAAAATAAGAGCAAATAATTTTAAGATCAAATACTTTTAAATGTAGGTTTGTCAAAAGAAATCTTTTATCTGGTTTAGTTGTGTTTAAAAAAAAAAAAAGAAGAAGAAGAAAAAGAAATAAAATAAAATAAAAATAAAATAAAATAATTAAATTGCCTTTCTTAAATACATTGTGTCAAACTTATTTTGTAGCCAGATTCTCACTTCCTCGAGTATTGCCCACATATTTAGCAGACTAGCGGGAATCATTGTGCAGTAATAAAATTAAATCGTATAAAACAAAGAGAACCGATTAATGATTTTGTTAGACCACAACAGGTATGATACTACATTTGGTAATCTTTTATTCAAACTGTTATGACCTCTAGGGGTTCGACGCAACAGACATAACAGAAATAGAAAAAACACCAGAGAGATGCCGAGAAAACGAGTTTTATTTTTTTATAAGGGAATATCTTCAGGGGCAGACAAAGCCAAAGCAATAAACAAAACGACCTTATTTTTTTATAACTAAATAACCTCAAAGAAAAATAAAGAAAACAAACTACAAACCAACTTCCCTACCTCCCTCAACCATAAACAAAGTGAAAAACATACACAAAATAAAACGGCGTCTAGCCCCTTACATCCCTTAATTCGGCAAACGTGTAATAAAGTAGTATTTACAATGTTCCAGGGCGTACACAAAGCAGAAACAGAATCCAAGTCATAGTCAAACGGGCAATGTTCAGATAAACAGGAAAGGTAATATTTGATCTCAGAATAACTAACACTCAACAGATTTACTATAAGTTTACTCAGAATATCTCTCTCTGGCACAACAATCCACAGAACAATAAGTAATCAGAATACAACAGATTTACTATAGGTCTACTCAGAATATCTCTTTCTGGGACAAAAGTACAAAGTCAGCGAGGCTCGAAGGCAGAAGCCGAGTGTTTGAGGTGGTCCTTATCTCTGGGAAAGGTGCATAATGGGACCAATCGCCACCTTCAGCTGATTAGCAGAGGCCACACCCACCTAGAACACAAGCATGTCTATACACCAGAGCAGAGAGCTCAAATACAAAAACAATTCAGACACATAGAATATCTCAAGATCATAACACAACTTTAAAGTAAGTTTGTGCTTTAAAATCAGCAAGTATTATAGAAATAATTGATTTTGGGGAAAAAGTTTGAAAACTAGCTTGCATATGCCGACCTGAACTGTTGACCTTCCTGAATGACGTCATTGTGCACACTTGTGTGTGTGGATCTGTTTGGATTATTTTTTTAAATAATCCAATTTTAAAAACACTGCAACAACCACGTTTGTCAACATGATTTCTTTTGTAATATCATGTTTTGACCTTATATTTACTCGGAATTGAAACCTTTGTAAAAATAAGAAAAGTAATAAATGAATAAATGAAAATGATATAGATTAATGAGACTTGTGAACCGTTAAAACTTAACATCAGTATCACCACTATTAATAAGCAGTCTTAACAACAAAGCATATGTTTAATACATATTGTAGATAAGTTTTAACAACGTAGGTATTTTCATACCGTCTGACATTCATTTAGCTTGTTCTGTGCTTTTTAAAGCATAATTAAATATTCTCAGGGGTCCATTGCTCCGCATAAGGTGTTCCTCACATGTGCGGATTCATTCAAGAGTAGTTTACAACTCCAAAGAATGCGTGTCGTGGTCTGTAGTTGACTTAAACAAACATTTTAAATGAGCTTTATGGGGGAAAGGGTTGGTGCCTGCAAAAGTCCTAAAATCTCTCTTCAAAACGGATACATCACATTTTGTATATTTGTACATATATTTCAGAGTAGACAAGCAATAGTATATTTTCAGTGAATGCTATGTTTCACCCTGCTGATAAAGGTCGGTTCAGAAAAGTGCGATATACAGCAATAAGCGCCAAACTAGATCACAGGATCACCCTAGTAATAATCTAAGATATGGACACTTTTGATTTAGCCTTTTAAGCTGGAATATGTTTTGAAATCAAATAAACTAAGTACAAGTCTCCTTTAAAAGGTTCAACTAAGTTTTTGAACACGTACTGTTGAATAAAAATAATAATTTAGGTTTAATTTACAAGTAAAAAATAAAAGATGTTATTTAAAACTTTTAAGATTTAATTTAAACAGTCATTTAATTTTGAAAGATCTTATTTAAACTCTTAAGATTATGCTTTAATAATAATAATAATAATAATAATACATTTTTAAGATGTCTTCGTTCACTCTGGGGAAAAAAGAAAGAAGGATAGCATCTCAGATCATCTGGTCAGTAACTCGACCCTCCCTTCTCTGTGAGGGTCTAAAGCAGAGCTTCAGTTTCACATTGGAGATTACGTCAAAGAGGAGTTGCGAGTTTTGTTTTTATTTAATAATGTTTATAACTTAAACTTTTTTATTTTTATTTATTTTATTTATTATTTTATTTTGGAAATCTTTAATTCCCAGTATGGACATCATTGTTCACAGAAAAAATGTAAGACATTTTTATTGTCACCTAGCCTGACTATTGTAAATGTTTATTTTTATATAGTATGTTACATATAATCACATTTTATTTATTGACATCTTTAAAAGATGAGAATGATGTGTTTTATAAGTTCAATAAACTTAAATAAATGCTGAATATGTGTTTAAATTGTATGATGAATGAACTGCCTTTGTAACATGTTGTCATACCATACCATGTATTATCATTGGTGATTTTCAGAATCTTAAAACATATTAATGACCAAAGTCTGATTATACTGTATTCAGCACAAACTGGGCTACATTAATACGCCAGCAGGATGAACACACATGTTTTTGAAATGTTTATGTATGTGCGTGCTAGTTTAACTCAAATTTGTATAGTGTCATGGAAGCTACACTGATATAACAATGTAGATGTGATTTATAATGAAATTTATTGAGTCGTCATAATTCAGATTGCTTAAAACAATATTTAATAATAAAAAAAAGTAAAGCATATGCAGAACATTTTGTGTGATGGGTATGTGTACAGTTTGTACAGTACAAAATCCCCAGAAAACATAAAAACCAACGTGAGCACGCTCGTTCGTGTGTGTGTGTGTGTGTGTGTGTGTGTGTGTGTGCGTGAGAAAGAGAGAGAGAGAGAAACAAAGAGGGTGAGGGTGAGAGAGGGGGGCAGAAGAGCTTTTCCTACTTCAACCTCTCATTCGGACAATCATCATCGCTCCCAGAATAATGTAAAACTAAATGGTTATTTTTATACAGTATGTTATTTATAATCACATTATTTATTTATTTTTACCACCTTCTTTAAAAGAAGAGAATTATGTGTTTTATAAGTTCAGTGAACTTAATTAATTGTTGAATACTTTAAAATGTATGATAAATGATTTGCTTCAGTAACGTTTGTTACTATGACATATATAATCATTTATTACCATATTCTTTAAAATAGAGATCAGTCTCTTTAGCTTGAAATGTTTAAGTACATGCTTGTTTATATGACTTATCATGATACAAAATTGTATAATGATATAGGTATTACACTGATATGACGATGTGGTTTTTGATGAAACTTCTTGAGTCCTCATAATTCAGAACGCTAAAAAATATATATTTTATTAAAAATGGTTGTATGCAGAATTTTGGTAGGTGTACAGTAAAAAATCATTTTGAGTATAGTAATACTCCAAATGATTTTACCCATAAGCACTTTTATAAATTAAATTAAAACATTTTAATACATTAGCTTTTTTAAAAAAATGTTATTATTATTTTTTTTTTAAATTAAATTATACTAAATGATGTTTATGAAAATGTAAAAAATAAAGAAAGTTTACTGTGCTGGGTAGGTTTAGGGGATGATACACTATAAATATTAAAGGTTCTAAATATAATGTAGAAACTTAATTTTTCTGTGATACAAGTACAAATATACAAATAAATGTGAATAAAACATAGAAATTTGTCATGTCTGGGCGTGTCGGGTCCACAATGGCCCTTATCGTTTGGCCTGTTAAAATATATTGTTTTCCCTTTTCTTATTTCGACGTCGCCGGTTCCTCATTACAAAATGTTTTGTTACCTAAAACTAGGGTAAATGTTTTATATTGCATGTAGTTGCATGATTTATTTATTTATTTTCATCTAATAGAAGAAAATAAGACTCGGGACGATTGAATGTGCACACGTGCGTGCGTGTGTGTGTGTGTGAGAGAGAGAAAGCGAGAGAGAGAGAGAGAGAGAGAGAGAGGACTTTTCCAACTTAAACTAAACACATTTTTTTTTGTAAACCTCTCATTTGAAGAATGGGGTTCCTTGCAAGTGTTACGGTGCACACAGCAGGGAGGAACGAGGAACACGGACACGAGGAGTAACTTCAAAATAATAGTCTTTAATGATGACATCAAGGCAAGGCAGGGCAGGACAAGGCAAGGCAGACACGGACAGGAACACCGGGGAATAACGAGTAGACCAGACAAAAGCTAACTAAACAGGCAGGAACTAAATACACATGACAATTACTGATAATGACTAAAACACAGCTGGACAAGACTTAACTAATAATCACACTTAACCCTCTGGGGTCGACAAACGCATATATGCGGTTTGAGGCAGATTTTCCTGATAAGGCTGAAATGAGCTTGAATTACTCTGCCATTTTTGATCGTACAGATAAGAGCAATACACCATTCGAATCTGTAAGGGGTCTACTTTTATTTGTGTACACTCATAATAAAAACTAAACTTTGTGCTTTTGAAGAATAAAGAAAACATACAGGGAGCGCTCTCTGTCTTCTCCGTCTCCGTGAACTGCTTTTTGAAACACGTCACTAAAATGATCTGTAACTCAGCAAATACTTCACACAGAGACATGAGAAATATATCTATAGAAAGCTTGAAGTGTCTACTGTTAAATGAAGCAAGTCTTACCGAAAACAAATATTCTGTTATAAAGTCCCTGCTGGAAAAACCAGCATAGACCAGCAAGCTGGTCATACCAGCAAGACCAGCATATGTTGTGTTTTGGTGCTGGTGACCAGCATGGGACGCTGGTGGCACGCTGGTGGTATGCTGGTGACCAGCATGGGACGCTGGTGGCACGCTGGTGGTATGCTGGTGACCAGCATGGGATGCTGGTGGTACGCTGGGTGCTGGTGACCAGCATGGGATGCTGGTGGTACGCTGGTGACCAGCGTGGGATGCTGGTGGGATGCTGGTGACCAGCATGGGATGCTGGTGGTACGCTGGGCGCTGGTGAATAAAACATAGAAATTTGTTATGTCTGGGCGTGTCGGGTCCACAATGGCCCTTATCGTTTGGCCTGTTAAAATATATTGTTTTCCCTTTTCTTATTTCGACGTCGCCAGTTCCTCATTACAAAATGTTTTGTTACCTAAAACTAGGGTAAATGTTTTATATTGCATGTAGTTGCATGATTTATTTATTTATTTTCATCTAATAGAAGAAAATAAGGTTACACTTTATTTCGATAGTCCACTTGAGACATTCTACTAACTAGAAGTAACTTTGTAACTACATGTCAATTAATTCTCATGAATTAACAACTACATGTCTACTAACTCTCAGTAGGGTAGGTTTAGGGTTAGTAGAATAAGTTGACATACTTGCAAAGTTTCTCATAGTCAGTATGTTGTGGACCCATCAAAATAAAGTGTTAGAAGATATTAAGCAGACAGTCTACTAATACTCTAATGACTGCTAGTTGACATGTAGTTGCAAAGTTACTTACTGTTAGTAGAATGTCTAAAGTGGACTATCGAAATAAAGTGTTACCGAAAATAAGACTCGGGACGATTGAATGTGCACACGTGCGTGCGTGTGTGTGTGAGAGAGAGAAAGAGAGAGAGAGAGAAAGAGAGAGAGAGGACTTTTCCAACTTAAACTAAACACATTTTTTTTGTAAACCTCTCATTTGAAGAATGGGGTTCCTTGCAAGAGGAGGAATTTTTTTTTTTTTCTCTTGAAGAAAAATGTAAGAGGGTTTTATTTGATTTCCAGTTCATTATTAGGAGTGTTATTTAATTACATTTTATAGAGTCATCAGAATATATGTTTGTCTTAAAACTGACCTGTTAAAATTGTTTTATTTATTCTGTTCATCCTTTTACATACATCTCCCATAGATGGAGAGTCCATAATACACCAGGCCTCAGAATGCAGCCGCCGCATGGTCCGCGGATGGGCAAACCCCCACCGGATGAGCATAAAATCTTCAAAACATTACTTGACAGCTCATTTATGGTTTTACACTTGTACAAACAACATATCTCATCCCCGGATGACGTCGGAATTTCACGCATTCCAATCCTCACATCTGGATCTCATTAACGGGTCAAGGGGTCAACACGACCTGGGTGGTCACCATGTGGGTGGGCCGTGTGGGGGAGGGGAAAGGGTCAAAAGGTCAAAGCAATAAATCTTTTTGTCACAAGCCATGCCCTAATGACTACTTACTTCATACGTCTATTTCTGCCCCTGGTCGTCTCTGTGTATTGTAGTAAAATGGATTACTTCACTGGCAATTCACGGACGAGGAGGAGGAGAATTAAAGTCGAAGTGCAGCAGCATTTATCGAGTCTAGCAATGGAGGCTATGGCGCAGGTAGATCAGGCTGTGGACCAGGCAGTGCAAAATATTGGGGAAGATATGAAGGACAATGCCGATGAAGCTGTGAATCTGGATTTTGAAGTGAATAATGAAGATGATGACTTGTATATTGCAAGTGATCTTGATGAAGATTTTGATCCCAATGAAGATTTTTGCTCTGGTAATCTTGAAGGGGAACCCCATTATGATGCTAAAAGGAAACTGGTGGAATGGGCAGCTAACCGAAATGTGTCTCATTCTGCACTTTCAGAGCTATTAGTTATACTTTTGGAGCTAGGTCTGGATTTACCAAAGGATCCGAGAACTCTCCTTAGTACATTGAAAGAATGTGATGTGAAAGATATGGGACAGGGTAGCTACTACCATTTTGGCCTTGAAAGTGCAATACTTTTAGAATTTAAAATTACAAACGAGAGTGAACTGACAAGAGACACATTGACTGTTCATGTGAATGTTGATGGATTGCCTCTTTCTAGGAGCTCTAATATGCAGCTGTGACCTATATTAGGTCAAATAGTTGAACTGCCAAATGCAAACGTTTTTATAATAGGCGTCTACGCAGGTCCCTGTAAACCCGAATCAGTAAATGACTACATGCATGACTTTAAAGAAGATTTGAAAATGATCACAGCAGTTGGTGTAACTTTTAATGGTAAACACTACAAAGTACCACTGCCAGATGCTTTTATCTGCGACACTCCTGCTAGAGCTTTTTTAAAATGTATCAAAGGCCATGGTGGCTACAATTCTTGCGAGCGGTTCACACAGTGTGGCATTTATCTGGATAGTAAAGTGGTGTTTCCTGACATGGATTCCAACCCAAGGACGGATACTCAGTTTGATGAAATGTCTGATGAAGACCACCATCACTCTAAATCACCTCTTCAGGGCCTAGGCATTGGCATAGTTTCCAGTTTTCCTTTGGACTATATGCATTTAGTTTGTTTGGGCATTGTATGTAAATTAATTGCTCTGTGGTTTAAGGGACCTTTGCAGTGTCGAGTTTCCTCTTCCACTCTGTCTGCTATATCTGAGCACCTAAAACTGTGTAGACAAAGCTTACCTCAGAGCTTCTCCAGAAAGCCGCGTTCTTTGAGTGAGTACAGCCAATGGAAGGCTACAGAATTCAGGCAGTTTTCATTATATACGGGGCCTGTTGTGTTTTTTCAAAGACTGCCCCGTCAACTGTACAAAAACTTTTTTGTTTTGTCATCTGCTTTGAGAATTCTTTTGTCTCCAATGTGTAGAGAGTACTATGGGTATGCCCAGAAATTACTGAGATGTTTTGTTACCAATTTTGCAAAGATATATGGGACACAATTTCTGGTTAACAATACACACAGTCTTTTACACTTGGCAGATGATGCTAAAAAGTATGGCCCTCTTGATTCAGTTTCATGTTTTCCATTTGAGAATTATTTGGGACAGTTGAAAAAAATGGGTGAGAAGGCCACAGAATCCTGTACAACAAATTGTCAGGCGTGTTTATGAAAGGCAGTTGTTTGCTCGCATGTCTGAAGAAATGCCTGAAGATGTTAAACTGGCACAGCCTCATGAATCTGGACCGATGTTGACAGAATTACTCATGCATCAGTATGTTCAGTATAAGATGTACAAACACAAAGATACAATAATCTCAAACTCCACTGGTGCCAATTGTTTTGAACTTGAGGGAAGAGTTGTGATTGTGTGGAACATTGTGCATTCCACTGGAGAAACACATGTGGTGTATGAGCATTTTGAGACAGGGGCATGTTTTTTCAACTACCCCATCAATTCCACATCTCTGGGAGTGTGTTTGCTATCAAAACTGTCCGGCCAGCTTTCCAGTGCTCCAGTAACAGACCTCGGTAAACCACTGATTTTACTGCCTCTTCAGAATATGTTTGTGGCTTTGCCTCAGCTACACAGCACATGATGCATTGAACTTTGCAGGGCGTCCATGTTCAGTGTTGTGGAGTTTGTGGATGAAGTTGACCCTGATGGCTGCAAGAAAATGGACATCATTCCAATAGAGTGGTTCAAGGACTCAGACAGAAAACTATGCTGGTGGCCACCGCACTCACTGGTCAATGTAACCAAGGCAGTGAAAGAGGGCAAACCACCAGCCAGAAACTGGATACTGTGTAATGTCCGTGTAATGGTAAATGCAGGTAAGTTTGATTTTCCTCCTTTAATAAATATAATACAATAAATACTACTCCACTTTTCTTACTAAAATTTGTTATTCAGCCCTCCAAATCTTTGTTTTTATGATCTTTTTTTACACTTTGTTTACTTTACACTTATTGGTTTTCACTCCAACCAAGCAGGATCACACCAGACTTGATACTGTTGATCAGTCAAACCTTTTGTGCTCTTGTTAGGTAGGAAAGAAAAACACAGCAGTCATTTTCAGATGATATTTGAGATTGATTTTTAGGAATGTGTATATATTCTGCAATAGTTGTTGCTTTCGTGGTAGTAAATGATTTAGCAAATTTCAACATCTGCCTCACTCCTGTTATTATGTATTATTGTGTTTTACAGCCACTTATGCAGAAGCCAGGGTAAAGCTACACCAAGCTGAGTATTCATCAGACCTCAATGACACTGAAAATGAGTCAAGGGAAAAAAAGTAGGTGTTTATGGAGCAATGCATGCCAACTTCAGTGCCCTGTACAAATAATATGAAAGCAATAGGTAGTAACATACACCTTATATGTTTGTTAACTTCTCTAGACCAAGTGCAAAACTTCTCCAGAGTCAACTGAGCACCCAACTAGAATCAAGTGAACATTCTGATTCTTCGGAGGAACTTCCACCCACTCCACCAAACCAACTTCTTTGGTCAGCAGTAAAGAAAGTGAGCAACTACATTCAAGACCCCACTGCCCAACGTGTCGCCACTCATGGTTCCCAACAAAGTGTCAGCCACTCAGCCCAACGAGGTGCCAGCCACACTCCCCAACGTCTCACCAGTCATGGTTCCCAGCAAGGTTCCAGCCCCTCAGCCCAACGAGGTGCCAGCCACACTCCCCAATGTCTCACCAGTCATGGTCCCCAGCAAGGTGCCAGCCCCTCAGCCCAGCAAACTGCCCTCCCAAATTGTGAAGCCATGTTCATTAAACTTCTAACAGTTTTAGAAGAAGTAAAGGAGACCCAGCATGTTCATGGTAAGATGCTAAATGCCCTGCTGAAAAAGCAAGATGGATCAGTGGTGGAAATTCCTGAAGGAGTAGTCTTACCTCTGAAAAACACAGGCTGATCTTGAGGCTCTTGATCAGAAGCTGGAGGATCATAGTGTCATGTCCGCTGTTGTAAGTTCACATTGTTTTTTAGCCATTTTCTGGTGCTGTGACATTTTTTTTTAAATAATGAAATATTGTGGCTTAAGCTTATTTATGTATTTTTCGATTTATTGCTGTTTGTAAATTGATAGTTTTAGTAGTAGTAAATTTATTGCAATCAATCGTTGTTCAGCTTTAAGGATTTGATTTGTCTAATGTTAGTAGAATATTGTCTGCAGCTAACATAAACCTTTTTTTTTTTTTCTCCTTTTGGCTCTCATACTTAGGTTGCCATGGTGGCAGATGTAGGTGGCACAAGTGTAGATGACGCAACAAGAAGAATGATGAAGTACATCTTATGAAATGAGCTGGCATTGGAGTACAATTTGTTTGGTCGTCATGGGAAAAAAAAGTTTAAAGACTTGCGTCTTTTCAACGTTGCGTATGGTAAGTAAATTAATTTAGTAGGCCTATAAATTACCTTGTTAAGTGATCATAAATGAGTTAATTAACTACATTAACTACCTTTAGCTAATAATAAGCTATTTATATTTGTCACAGTATTTATTAATCTTTGTTAGTATTAGTTAATGAACACACAATTGACCATTGCTGGGATGCCAACTTGTCACATTTTGGCGATATTTGCTGTATTGGATCTAAAATAGTAGGGGTGTGACGATCATAAGACGAAACAATATGCTTGCATTATTTTTGAGAAACTTTTAGTGCCAAAGTATATGACTGACAAAATAGCTTTTTAAATTACAAAA
This sequence comes from Acrossocheilus fasciatus, assembly GCA_036784905.1. Classification (NCBI taxonomy): domain Eukaryota; kingdom Metazoa; phylum Chordata; class Actinopteri; order Cypriniformes; family Cyprinidae; genus Acrossocheilus; species Acrossocheilus fasciatus. The sequence continues at coordinate 185,226 of JAXUIB010000029.1, read as the reverse complement.
TGTCACGGCCCTGCTGGTGTGCCCTGGTTGGCCACCAGATGTCATTGTGTGTGTTAGCACATGGCTTATTGTTTGTTGTTGGTGCCATGTGCTTTCCTGTCTATTGTCTGACCCCACCCTCCTTGTTATCTCATTATTGTTTCAGTGAGTTCACCTGGGTCCTCCTCGTTTGGCTCCCCATATAGTCTCCTGGTGTCTGCTGTCCTGTGCTGTTTCGTTGTTTAATGTTGGAGATTTGGTGTCGTGTGTGGGTTTGCTTGTGTGTGCTGTGGCGGTCTGCCTGCCTGCCTGTTTTCCCCCTCGGGGTGGTTTTTGTTCAGTTTTTGTTTCTTTTTATGATTAAAAAGACCCAGTTTCTCCTGCACTTGAGTCCTCGCCTCATCTCTTGACCGTTCCCGTGACAGAACGAAACAGCCAAATGAGGACTCAGCGGAGAATGGGCTCACACCATCCACCGGCCTCTAACGTCAGCAGCCCCCTCTACCAACGCATCCTCCAGTTCCAGGCCCTGAGCTCCCTCCGTCAGCAGGGCACTGACGTGAGGAAGTTTGCCCTGAGGTTCTGTGGTGCAGCAGAGGGTTTGGGGTACAATGATGCGGCCCTCAAGGACCTTTTCAATAGTGCCCTTGAGGAGCCCCTCAAATGGTGGAGGATGAGGGGGCTGGACCACCTGACGTTTGGGGAATTCGTGGAGTTCCTGGCACGTTCCCCAGCTAGGGTGGCTGGAGTGCCTCAGGCAGTGCTCGCCGAGGCTGCAGCACCTCCAGTGGTGGCCGACAAAGCTGCAGAAGCCGCAGTGCCCCCAGCCCGATCACGATCCCCCCGAGGCGGCGGTGTCCGCCCACAAGGTTCCCGAGGCGGCGGTAGCCGTTCACGATCGTCCCGAAACGGCGGTGGCCGCTCACGATCCTCACAGGATCCCCGAAGCGGCGGTGTCCGCACACAAGGTTCCTGAGGCGGCGGTGGACGCTCACGATCCTCACAGGGTCCCCGAAGCGGCGGTGTCCGCACACAAGGCTCCCGAGGCGGCGGTGTCCGCTCACGATCCTCCCGAGGCGGCGGTGTCCGCACACAGGGTTCCCGAGGCGGCAGTGTCCGCACACAAGGTTCCCGAGGCGGTGGTGTCCGCACACAAGGTTCCCGAGGCGGCGGTGTCTGCTCACGGTCCTCCCGAGGCGGCGGTATCCGCACACAAGGTTCCCGAGACGGCGGTGTCCGCACACAAGGTTCCCGAGGCGGCGGTGTCCGCTCGCGGTCCTCCCGAGGCGGCGGTGTCCGCACACAAGGCTCCCGAGGCGGCGGTGTCCGCACACAAGGCTCCCGAGGCGGCGGTGTCCGCACACAAGGCTCCCGAGGCGGCGGTGTCCGCACACAAGGCTCCCGAGGCGGCGGTGTCCGCACACAAGGCTTCCGAGGCGGCGGTGTCCGCACACAAGGTTCCCGATGCGGCGGTAGCCGTTCACGATCGTCCCGAAACGGCGGTAGCCGTTCACGATCGTCCCGAAGCGGCGGTGGCCGCTCACAATTCTCACAGGATCCCCGAAGCGGCGGGGTCCGCTCACAAGATTCCCGAGGCGGCGGTGGCCGCTCACGATCCTCACAGGATCCCTGAAGCGGCGGTGTCCGCACACAAGGTTCCCGAGGCGGCGGTGGACGCTCACGATCCTCACAGGATCCCCGAAGCGGCGGTGTCCGCACACAAGGCTCCCGAGGCGGCGGTGTCCGCACACAAGGTTCCCGAGGAGGTGAAGCCAGCCATTGCCCGCTACGGGGTGGCAGCTCCACACACACTGCTGGTGTGGCTGCGGGTTCTGCCCTGGGTCCCCATCCCGCCAGCGCTACCTCGGTCCCCAGGTCCCCCTCTGCCGCTACATGGGCCCGGCCCACCATCTCTACCCCGGATCCGCCTCTGGCACACCTCCCTCCTAGACATTTTTTATTTAAGTTTGTGTGTGGAGCGTCTAGAATCCGCTCCTTAAAGGGGGGGTTGTGTCACGGCCCTGCTGGTGTGCCCTGGTTGGCCACCAGATGTCACTGTGTGTGTTAGCACATGGCTTATTGTTTGTTGTTGGTGCCATGTGCTTTCCTGTCTATTGTCTGACCCCACCCTCCTTGTTATCTCATTATTGTTTCAGTGAGTTCACCTGGGTCCTCCTCGTTTGGCTCCCCATATAGTCTCCTGGTGTCTGCTGTCCTGTGCTGTTTCGTTGTTTAATGTTGGAGATTTGGTGTCGTGTGTGGGTTTGCTTGTGTGTGCTGTGGCGGTCTGCCTGCCTGCCTGTTTTCCCCCTCGGGGTGGTTTTTGTTCAGTTTTTGTTTCTTTTTATGATTAAAAAGACCCAGTTTCTCCTGCACTTGAGTCCTCGCCTCATCTCTTGACCGTTCCCGTGACACAAAATGCAAAACAATGCAGGTGTGTTTTAAAAAGTGTTATACTCTAGGGCTGTGACTAATGGTTATTTTGGTAATAGGCGATTACCATGAGTAATCAGATGATTAAGATAAGTAATCTAATATTTTTTGCTAATAAAAATAGACCTAAGTAAACAATAGGCTTTAAAATGTATAACATAAACAACTGATGTATATTATATATTATAACAAATGTCTGCAGATGGGTTCGAATGGCTTTGTGATTGTTGTTCCACTTTAAACCACTAACTAAACCCATGTTTAAAGGGATAGCTCACCCAAAAATGGACATTTTCATAATTTCTTCACCTTCAGGTTGTTTTAAACCAGTGTTTGTTTCTCTCTTGTGCTGAACACAAAAGAAGATATTTTGGGAAGAATGTGGGAAACCAAACAGTGTCTGGTTCCCATTGACTATAGTATTTTTTTCTATACTATGGGCAGCAACTGTTCTGCCAACATTCTCCATAATATCTTCCTTAATGTTTAACAGAAGAAAGAACTTCTATTAAAAAAATTAATTAATAGCATTAATCACAATTAAATATTAATATTTTGGAAACACTACAATAAGGTTCATTACTTAACATAAACTAAGAATGAACAATACATCTACAGGATTTATTAATCTTAGTTAATGTTAATTTCAGCATTTACTAATGCATTATTAAAATCACAAGTTGTGTATGTTTACATTATTTAACACTTTGAACTAACATGAACAAACAATGAACAACTGTATTTTTATTAACTAACATAAACAAAGATTGATAAAGTGTAATACATGTATTGTTCATTGTTATTTGTTGTTATTGTTGTTCATGTTATTTAATAATGACCCTTTATTCTAAAGTGTTACCAATTATATGCAATATACTGTATATATATATATATATATATATTGAAATACTATCACATTGAATCTCCAAATTGATGTAGAAACAACATAAAGACAGCATATTTTAAATATTAGTTTTTTTTCTTAGCACTGAGAATGAAATGAGAAGTAACTAGTAACCAGTCGCATGACTCGAGACTTGACTCAGACTCGAGTCCCAAATTTGAGGACTTGTGACTTGACTCAACATAATCAAAGAAGTTTTGTTGTGTTCTCCATTCTTGCGAAATATAAGTTAATACAATGTTTACACAGTATGTGTTTACACAGCGTTTTAAATCTTGGCGGGTGAGGGTGTTTTCGTACGTGTTTAGCCAATCAGCGTACACTTACGCCACGATAGTTCCTATAGAACTGTTTTAGACTCTACTCTGAAGTAGGAGCTAATTAGTTCCTCCAAATGGAGTTCCAGGAACTAAAACAGTTCCTAGTTCCCGCGGTGCGAACACGTCAAAAAGTGGGTAGTTCCACAATTAGTTCAGGTACTATGAAAAGGTTCCTGCGGTGCGAAAGGCCCTACTGACTCGGGACTTGACTTGGTACTTGTCTGTCTTGACTTGGGACTTGACTCGAGACTTGCAAAAAAATGACTTTGTCCCACCTCTGCTAATAACTATAACTAATTACTTTTTTTAAAGTAACGTGCCCAACACTGAATATGAGTGCAGGCCAGCAGGGAGTGGAGGCAATCACACCAGGGCACGGTACAAGACACACCCTAATATTGATATCCCTAATTTAATCTTAATTTGTTTTTGCAGAGGCTCTTAAGAACAATGCAAAGACATCAAAGGTCAACCAGCAAGAAGCTGAGAAGGCACTATCAAAATGGTTCACTGGGGCAAGAGACAGAGGAGGACAGAGGGCATCAAGAATGCACCAAAGGATGTCAGTTTATGGTTTTCTAAAAGGTTATGGGGTTGCTGCTTCTAACTGATGTATTTTTTGTATATCCTCTGAATTTCTTTGTCTTCTACTGTATTCCCAATATATTTCTTATTAATGTGTGTTGAAATCTGTTTAAAACACTCAAAACTGGTTCTAAAATAGTTTTGTGGATTTGTAACATCAACGTTACATAATAATGGTGAGTTAATGGTTTAAATAAAATTGGAATTTGAAAGGATTTCAGTCTATGTGCTCCACTGCTTTCTGCTACAGTCATATTTAATTTGTTTTTGTGTTGTTGCTGTTCTGATTTGTCTATTATTGAAGCCTGTTTCTGCCATGGATTAAAAAAAAGACTTTTCTCATGATTCTCATTTATCTTGCAGTTTACATCTCGCAATTCTGACTTTTTTCTCAGAACTGTGAGATATAAACTCGCAATTGCAAGCTATAAAATCACAGTTGCGATATATAAACTTGCAATTGTGAGATATAAACGGTTATATAAACCATTCTGACATTTTCTTGCAATTGCAAGTTTATATCTCAATTCTGAGATGTAAACGACTAACTGCGAAAAAAAATTGTATAATTGTGAGATAAAAATCTGGTCACCTGAAACCTAACTGTGGTTTGGGCACATTTATTATTAATATGAATTTATTTTTGACCTTTGCAATATTCTTTTGTATTTGTATTTATATTCAGTGTTGTTACTCTAAAGAGTAAATAATTACCATCTACTAATTACATATTCAACTGTGTAATTGATTATTGTACTAATTACTCTCTTTAAAGTATGGATTGCTAATTACTTTCTAAATCCCATATGTTTGAAATCCCTTTCTTTTTCAAGCAAAAAGTAATACAATTACAGTAATTAGACTACTTGGTAATTAATTACAAGATGTAGCAGAAGTTGGTGCTTTATATCTTGAATGTAAATGTTTTTACGCCTAGTGTGAAGCCCATGTGTGTGGAATATTCAAACACCAATGTAACCCATATATGAGTATCCAGGTAGGCAATTATGTTATGGAAAACGTAGATAATCCCTCCTGCAGCCCAGATTTCAGATCATGCAGAAACTATGTTGCTTGAATATGGGATGTTTTTTTGCATATGGTGTATACCTGGGCCCTATCTAACACCCAGTGAAATCCTGCTTGTAATCTCTATGGGCATTTGACAAAGGGCCAACATGTAACCCATGGACAATCCTATTTGCACCCCATATTTCAAGACCATGTAGTTACCATGTAGTACCCACGTAAAAGATCTGGGACCAAGATGGGTTTTGTCAATACTGCCCAGTTGGGAACCATATAATGCCCAGTGAAATCCTGTATATAGCCTACATGGGTAATTGACAAGGTGCCAACATGGAACCCATGGACAATCCCACTAACAACCCATATTTCAAACCCAAGTAGTCCCCATGTAGTACCCAGATAAAACTGAAATCTGGGACCGATTTCAAATGCTGGGATCTTGAGCATGTTGCCCAGTTGGGGCCCACCTAGAGGTAAGTCCAATCCTGCATGAAACCCATGTGGACATTTGGCATTGGGCCGTTATGGAACCCGCGGACAATCCTATACTGGGCCCACTTTTTCAGCCCATTTCATCCCCACAGGGGCCCCACATACAAATGTTGGCTGGGCAGCAATGCCTACCAAGTCAATAGTTTACACTCATTCACTTTACACATCCAGGCCCATAGCCAGCTATGAGGTCCAGACCTCTATAAATGTTTCATGTTCAAAAATAAAATTTAAAAACATTTGATAAATTATTTAAAATCATGTCGCTGAATAAATTCATTTGGCTGACTCGCAGCTGCTTGGCGCAAATGCAGCCTCCGCTCCGTTCTATTCCATTGTTGCCAGATCTAGTTATTAAGCGTACCTGGACTTATTTTAATACTTAATGTAACAGCGTTAATAAAGTAATTAGGGCATTAATAAAGTGGGAAGATGAAGGTTGAGTTTAGAGATTCTGTATCCTATTTGCAAAATATAAGAATTAAACTTATTTTGGTCATTTGCTCATTTTTCAGGAGATTGGTTGTGTTTGGTTTTTGTAACAATATCTGGCAACATTGCTTCACCGGCACTGACAGGTAGCAATCAAAAAAGGAGCGAGCGGACAGTTTATTGCTGAGGAGACCACATTAATTAGACAAACGCAATGATCACCATGATATTATCTGTACCAAACTGTGTCAAACGCTATCAAAGCAGTACTAGCCATTAAACCCTCATCCGTCCCTCCCGACCTTATAACCAAAGTGTCCCTCATGGGTCAAATTGACGAAGACCCTCAACCTTACAAATTTTTTTTTCAGTCCAAATTATTTTATTTTTTTTCCTTTAAGTTTTTTTCTAATTATTTATGTAGGTTTTGTTATAATTTTGGAGATTTTTTTTTTATTTTCCATAAATTCCAGATTTTTTCATGAAAATTAGCATATTTGCATACATTTTTTCACCAAAACAAACAAACAAAGACCCAATTTCTACTTTAAACATCATTATCCATCAGGAACTAGGTCACTGAGTGTCTCTGACGCCATCTGGCTGGGAAAAATGACAAAAAACTGCATTTATAGTTTCAGCCACCAGATGGGCCCATTGAGTTCTATGGAGATTCTCAACTGAGCTCAGAAAGTTAAATCTTGAAAACTACACCACTTTGAGGCTTCATTTAGCTTTCAGATGTATCTCAAGGCTTTCAGATATATATAAAAGCATTGTAAAAACAATATTTTGTAAAAAAAAATATTAATTTATACTGTATTTTAATCTAAACACATTCATATCCATAAATTTTCATAAATATGTAATAAATATAAAAGATAAATTTAAAAATATAAAAATGATATCAAATGATTGGTTTTCACCTCATCATTCAAATTGAACTGTGTTTGGTCAAAAAAAAAAAGTCAAAATGATATTCATTTCTCAGCAGAAACATTATTTATGTTATAATGGATGTCTATGGGAGTGTGTGTACCATGTGTGTGTTTGTGTGTGTGTGTGTGGGCCTGTGTGTATGGATATGTGAGTTTTTTCTGCATTGGGGACATTCTACAGTCTCAGCCCTTCATTTGGGTATGCATCTTTCCTGGATTGTGTCAGATTTTGTATGGTAAAAAAAATCCCCCAACCAAAAAAAAGCTGTTTTTTTTCGGACTTTCCATTGATTCCTATGGGCGGTCAAATTCCTATGGCCAGGTTACATTTTTTTATTACACCCACATAAAATCATCGAATCGACTCAAATTTTTGTGTGTGTGCTCCGTGCTCAAGTGTGACAAAACTCAATTAAAAAAATCCGCAGTTTTTTCATGAATTCTAGTCTTTTTGGCTCCGGGTTAAATTGACCCACGAGGGACACTTTTGTCACTTTTTTTTACACCCACTTAACATCTTCGAATCCGCTCCAATTGTTTTTGTGTGTGTTCCCAGTGCAAGTGCGACAAATGTCATGGAGTCTCGGGTCAAAGCGATCAATGCTCGATTTTTAAAAAATCTTTGAAATCAGTTTCGGGTCAATTTGACCCGAGGGACGGTTGAGGGTTTTAATATTGCACAAATCTTACCAACGCAGACCTCACTAATGTAGTGCTGTTCCAGCAAACATGTGATTGTGTCTGCCGAATATTTTTTCTGTTATTCAAATAAATCCGTTATTCGTTTTGAAGCCATTATCTGTGCCTTTCCGAATAAGGTATTCGGCTTCGGGCACATCCCTACTCCACGCTATTCATCTCCAGAAACAAAACTTGTTTGTGACTTTGATGCATCGGCTTCCTCTTTTCATAACATGACAATGGATATTTTGTCTAAACTAGGATTTATCTTCATGTTTGCTCTCACAGAATGTAAGAAGGACTCCTAAAAACCTGTTGAGAATCAGACTTATTCATGTGTTCTGTTGTAAATGTTAATGTTGGACTGTTTGTTTTTCAGTCTGTTGGTGTCAAACACTGACTGAGTCTGAGTCAGTGGTCATTAAACCTGGAGGATCTCACAGACTCACCTGTACATTCTCTGGATTTAGTGGAGACCCGAGCTTAGCTTGGATCAGACAGACTGCAGGAGGAGGTCTGGAGTGGCTGGCATACATCTCCTCTGGTGGTGGTATATACTACTCTCAGTCTGTTCAGGGACGCTTCACCATCTCCAGAGACAACAGCAAGAAACAGATATATCTGCAGATGAATAATATGAAGAATGAAGACACTGCTGTATATTATTGTGCAAGAGACACAGTGATGAATACAGCTACAGGACTGCACAAAATATGAAAACAACCATATAAACAGCTCACTATATAAAACCTCAGTGAATAATTTAATTAAACATTAAAATAATTAGACTTTTGTTTATACAAAGCTATCAAATGTCTTCAGGAGACTTTGCATGGAGGCACGAGTCATATGTTCTAATTTTGTGATGCCTTTAGTGAAGCTCTCCTTATTTATTTTTGTTGAGAATGTTACATATAACAGCAAGGTGATTATTATTAGGCTTAGCTGCAATTTTTGCTATTTGATAATGCTGCCTGCATGTAGGGTCGAGGTTTGAACCTGAGTCCCTTAGACAAATGCTGAATCTCTAGACTATCCTGCCTTACAGTTTTATAAAGAACTACTAAGTTATTGTTTTGTCTGGTCATGTCTTATCTCAGGAGAATCTATTTCTAACTGACTATAGTTAAAAATATTTATACAGTCACAGAAACAGATGTGATCTCAGAGCATGTTGTTCACTTGCTAATGACATCTCACGGATTGAAAACACACAACACCTGGTTTTTAAACAGTCTGTATGCAGAATTAAAATAAATGAATAAATAAATCAGACATTGTTTCCACACGCAAGCTGTCATTCCACATTTGTAATTTGAGAAACTGAAAAGCAACACAATTACATGTGAATGAAAAAACTGAAATGTTAACATTTTCTTGAAGAATGCAATAATGATAATACATTACTAACTGTTGAATAGTACATTACAGCAATGATTCACTGCTTCCACAAGAGGGAGTACCTAACAGTGAAAACCTGACTTTTTTGTCTGAAAATGTAAATTATAGAGACAAAAATTATATCACAAAAAATTCATCAAAAACAGAGCCAAGAAATTAAGATCAATTTCACTTGAAGTAAATGTGGTTAAAATGGAGTTCATGTGTAATTCTTCAAGAACACCATTTCAGTAACACCTCCTCACATTTCCACCCACGTTACTTCAGAACTTTATATACAGCCCAAAAATGTGGCATATGCAAACTCGCTCTCCACTTTAACTGTATATAAACACAATTCAGCTCAACAATCATCAAACATAACATTATAATTTAGAATAGACCTCTATAGTTAGAAGGTGGTCAAGGTTTTTTTAACAATGGTGTTGAAAAGCATTTGGTTGTTCATTATTGTAGTGATTTTAGCTCAAGGTAAGTTTGACATTTTATTTTTATTTTCTAGCCAAGCGTATTCAATACACTAATGGATGCTCCACATCAATGTAATTTATTTATTTTTTATTCCACAGGTATCAGTGGTGATGAAATCCGGTTGGATCAGTCACCTGCTGAGATAAAGAGACCTGGAGAAACAGTGAAGATCTCCTGTAAAATATCTGGTTTTGCAATGACAAGCTACTACATGCACTGGATACGACAGAAACCAGGGAAAGCTCTGGAGTGGATTGGGAGAGTTAACTCTGGTAGTGTTGATTATGCAGACTCCATGAAAAATCACTTCACGCTGAGTGAGGATGTGTCTCAAAGTACACAGTATCTTGAAGCCAAGAGTCTGAGAGAAGAGGACATTGCTGTTTATTACTGTGCTCGACAGACACACTGACTCCATCTGATGAAGCAGCTCTACAAGAACTGAAAGTAACTGAAGTGAGAAGATGTCAATTAGCTTGATACCTTAATCCATATGTACATTATATCACTGCAGATTTAATCTTGATTGCAATAAAAATGCGTACATTTTAGCCTTCTGCTTTCAAATTTGAATAGTTTTCTTTATTTATTTTCTTTATTATTCTATTTCTAAAATCTTGTTTAAAACCTTGTTTCTGGAATAGCAAATGTTTATAGGCCTTAAAATACCACATCCAAGCACCAGTCCTCCAAAACCACTGTAAACAGACATACTACAAAAACACCAATCATAAAAACATCTAACATTTACAGCACCCACACCAATGACAGTCACAGCCTGATTTCTATAGTATGCCAGAATTAGTAATAACTGGGTCAAAATGTGAAACATTGCTGTGAAGTAACAAAAGAGAAGGTTGTTTTATCTAAGTTATCTGTATAGATGTGTAAGCTGATTTGATGAGTTAATGCAATTTGAAATGTGCTACTGTAAACATATTGTACAATAACATTTCGGAAAACCTCTGTACTGCCCTAAAAATAAAATAAAATGTGAATTATGTATTATATTAATCAGAATTAAAAAAAAAAAAATTAAAAAATTCTCAGTTTCAGTGTTGCTGGAGTTACCTTGTTTTGCAGAATATATGCAAATGTCATGATTTAGTAGGAGGGTCAATGTTACTTAAACTTTTAAAAGACTTGTGCTATAAAACAAAAGTATCAGTCAGTGTTTGAGTCCAGCTAAATATTTTCCACTTTAGTTCACAGTTTCGGTGTGATGATGGAGGTGTTACTGCATTTAGTTCTGCTGTTGATCATTTCATGTGAGAAACTCTTACTTTTTCTGAATTGTTGAGGACATCCTACTGTACTACATCATCTAATATTATTTATTCCATGTTTTTCAGCTGTTAGTGGTCAGTCTTTGACCTCCTCAGATTCTGTGGTGAAAAAGCCTGGAGACTCAGTGACTCTGTCCTGCACTGTGTCTGGATTCTCAATGAGCAGCTGGTGGATGGGCTGGATCCGTCAGAAACCAGGGAAAGCACTGGAGTGGATTGGATATATAGACACTGGTTCAACTGTTTATTATGCTCAGTCTCTACAGGGCCAGTTCTCCATCACCAAAGACACCAGCAAAAACATGCTGTATTTAGAGGTGAAAAGCCTGAAGACTGAAGACACAGCTGTTTATTACTGTGCTAGAGACTCACAGTTACACAAAAGAATGCAGGGCTGAGCAAAAACTTTTCATGCATCAGGTCACGATAGCAGTTCTACTGCAAACATCCCCAAAATATAAAATATTACTTGGTTTTAGATGTTATTCAACACACTTAAGCAATTCTTTGGTAGCATTTTAAAATAATGGTCCATCATTAACAGGCAACTATACAGGAAGAAATGCAGGACAAATGAGTAGAACAGAAACACTTCAGCTACTATTAACTACTCTGGAAACAAGAATAACTAATCATTAAGTAATAACAAAATTAGGCTTTAGACTAAGTTGATTTATTATTAGATAATCAATAATTACTGAATGAGATTAAACTCATTCAGAACTAATTCATAACTAAAACAAATTATAAAGTGTCATGAGTCCAGGTCCGCTATTATCCCTCTCACCACTAGAGGTCGCCACTTCCCATTTTCCCGGACTCATTTGCAATCACCACACACACCTGCCACTCATCACACTCCCAGCTGTTCCCCATCACCATGGACTATTTATACACCACACTCCCGCTACTCTGTCTGGTAGCATTATAGTTGTTTTGTTTGTCGTATCCGGTCTGTCTATGCTCTGTGGACACAAGCACTGTGTTGCCGTCAGTTGTGTCCCGTTCTGTAACCTGTTTTGTTTTTGCCTTGTTGGCTTTTCGGTTAATTATTAAATTGTTTTTTCCTGCATTTGGACCCTGATCTTGTTCTTGCCGTGACAGAATGCTACCAGCAAACATGGGTCCAGCAGGGAAATTCCTCAACGTCCGCCAGGGAGACCGCAGCATAGAGGATTACGCCAGGGACTTTGTGGGAGTGACTCGCCAGTCGGCTACGGAGAGGACCTGCCTCATGATCGTTTTCTGGGGAGGCCTAGCCGAGCCCTTCAAGTCCCTTATGCCTTATTGGTACCCCGAGGACTCACTGGAGGAGTACATCAACCTGGCTCTGCAGTTGAGAGGCTCAGCTTTCAGGGTGGAGTTAGCTGCGGAACCCGCTCCTGAAGCGGCGATCAAAGGGGCGTCAAAGGCCTCGTCTGCCGCACCCAGTACCTCCAGCCCGCTCCCAGAGTGTCCCGGGCTGATACGCAGCATGCAGGAACCCCCGCTGACGTCATTGCGAGCGGCGTGGTCTGCTCGCGGTCCTCCCGAAGCGGCGGTGCCCGCTCACGATCGTCCCAAGGCGGCGCTGCCCGTACACACAGCTCCCGAAGCGGCGGTGCCCGCTCACGATCCTCTAGAGGCGGCGGTGCCCGCTCACGATCGTCTCGAAGCGGCGGTGCCCGCACACAAAGCTCCCGAAGCGGCGGTGCCCGCTCACGATCGTCCCGAAGCGGCGGTGCCCGCTCACAAGGCTCCCGAAGCGGCGATGGCCGCTCACGATCGTCCCAAAGCGGCGTTGCCCGCACACAAAGCTCCCGAAGTGGCGGTTCCCGCTCACGATCCTCTCGAGGCGGCGGTGCACGCTCACAGTTCCTCCGAGGCGGCGGTGCCCGCTCACGAACCTCTCGAGGCGGCGGTGCCCGCTCACAGTTCCTCCGAGGCGGCGGTTCCCGCTCACGATTGCCCCGAAGCGGCGGTGGCCGCTCACGATCCTCACAGGATCCCCGAAGCGGCGGTGTCCGCACACAAGGTTCCCGAGGCGGCGGTAGCCGTTCACGATCGTCCCGAAACGGCGGTGGCCGTTCACGATCGTCCCGAAACGGCGGTGGCCGTTCACGATCGTCCCGAAGCGGCAGTGGCCGCTCACGATCCTCACAGGATCCCCGAAGCGGCGGTGTCCGCTCACAAGGTTCCCGAGGCGGCGGTGTCCGCTCGCGGTCCTCCCGAGGCGGCGGTGTCCGCACACAGGGTTCCCGATGCGGCGGTGTCCGCTCGCGGTCCTCCCGAGGCGGCGGTGTCCGCTCACGATCCTCACAGGATCCCCGAAGCGGCGGTGTCCGCACACAAGGTTCCCGAGGCGGCGGTAGCCGTTCACGATCGTCCCGAAGCGGCGGTGTCCGCACACAAGGTTCCCGAAACGGCGGTGGCCGCTCACGATCCTCACAGGATCCCTGAAGCGGCGGTGTTCGCACACAAGGTTCCCGAGGCGGCGGTAGCCGTTCACGATCGTCCCGAAGTGGCGGTGGCCGCTCACGATCCTCACAGGATCCCCGAAGCGGCGGTGTCCGCACACAAGGTTCCCGAGGCGGCGGTAGCCGTTCACGATTGTCCCGAGGCGGCGGTGTCCGCACACAAGGTTCCCGGGGCGGCGGTGTCCGCACACAGGGTTCCCGAGGCGGCGGTGTCCGCACACAAGGTTCCCGAGGCGGCGGTGTCCGCACTCAGGGTTCCCGGGGCGGCGGTGCCCTCTCACGAACCTCTCGAGGTGGCGGTTCCCGCTCACGAACCTCTCGAGGCGGCGGTGCCCGCTCACAATTCCTCCGAGGCGGCGGTGCCCGCTCACGAACCTCTCAAGGCGGCGGTGCCCTCTCACGAACCTCTCGAGGTGGCGGTTCCCGCTCACGAACCTCTCGAGGCGGCGGTGCCCGCTCACAATTCCTCCGAGGCGTGTGGCCGCTGGTTCTGCCCTGGGTCCCCATCCCGCCGGCGCTGCCTCAGTCTCCAGGTCCCCCTCCAGCGCTCCCTCCCCTTCTCCTGCTCCGTTCTCGCCTTGCCATCCCCTTGTTGGGTTCTGTGGAACGTCTGGAATCCGTTCCTTAGAGGGGGGGTCCTGTCATGAGTCCGGGTCCGCTATTATCCCTCTCACCACTAGAGGTCGCCACTTCCCGTTTTCCCGGACTCATTTGCAATCACCACACACACCTGCCACTCATCACACTCCCAGCTGTTCCCCGTCACCATGGACTATTTATACACCACACTCCCGCTACTCTGTCTGGTAGCATTATAGTTGTTTTGTTTGTCGTATCCGGTCTGTCTATGCTCTGTGGACACAAGCACTGTGTTGCCGTCAGTTGTGTCCCGTTCTGTAACCTGTTTTGTTTTTGCCTTGTTGGCTTTTCGGTTAATTATTAAATTGTTTTTTCCTGCATTTGGACCCTGATCTTGTTCTTGCCGTGACATAAAGAATTACCAGTTAATTACTAACCACATTATTAACGTGTGAGACACAAGCAGTTTTCTGTTTTACTGTGAACATGGTCATAAAATAAATATATAAATACATAAAATAAAGTGACAATAATAAAACAACTTTAAAAAAAAATAAATAAAAGTGACAAAAATGGCAACTATTTTTTATGTACAAGATAAGCAAGATAAGGCCATGCTTAGGGTTTCATTTATATTTTTGTTCTGACTTTCTTTGTGCTGATGTAAAATCAGCCGGGGGATGGACAATGCAAATTAATTGTACCTTCTGTCTTATAAACCTCCGTATTTAACTCCTCAGTATTCTGTCAGTGAGATTTTTGGACAAAAATTGTTGCAAAAATGGTCCTCAGAATTACATGTTTAATAAGCATAATCGTATTTATGGACAGTAAGTATAATTTAGGAATACATTTTTATACTACTTTATTATTGACTGCTGTAGACAACGGTCTGACTTTTATTTTAACAGAGTGCAAAGGACAAACACTGACTGAGTCTGAGTCAGTTGTCATCAAACCAGGGAACGATCATAAACTGACCTGTACCTTCTCTGGGATTGATGTTGGAGCTGCATTTATTTCATGGATAAGACAGGCTGAAGGGAAAGCGCTCGAGTGGATCTCATATATTTCTGCTCCAAGTGGCAGCGACAAATATTACTCTAAAACCGTTGAAGGACGATTCACCATCTCCAGAGACAACAGTAAAATGCAGGTGTATCTGCACATGACAAATCTGCAGGCTGAAGACACTGCTGTTTATTACTGTGCTCGAGAAACACAGTAACACAAGAGGCTTCTGTGCAGTACATAAACTTAATGTGCTTTGGAGAAACCATACACTTTTCATTCCACACATTATCAAAAACAGTTCAGATGGTAATCTAAAAACTAGCCCATCTCTCATTCTTCAGTATCAATATTAAAGCAAGTAGAACTACTCAACCATCTCATCACAGTTCAAACCCAAGACATGTTACTCCAACTATGAATAAAGGAACCTCTATGTTTAAGTTTGTGTGTGAAACAGTGTATATACTATATATTTTGAGGAACAATTTGTATGTTTTGGATGAGTTGAGAAAACTGGATTTGAATTAAATAAAAACATATGCAATTAATTGGTAATCAACTATCATTACCTTGTAAATAAGACGTTACAAACAATACATTTAAAGGCAGACATGGTTACGGAGGTTAATAAGGACACAGAAATGCAAATGTACCTTTAGAGGGCAACCTATGCAAACCTACCTTTGTCTTCCTCAAAAGTCTCCACGCTATTCATCTCCAAACACCAAACTTGTTTGTGACTTTGATGCATCGGCTTCCTCTTTTCAGAACATGACAATGGATATTGTGTCTAAACTGGGTTTTATCTTCATGTTTGCTCTCACAGAATGTAAGAGACTCCTGAAAACCTGTTGAGAATCAGACTTATTCATGTGTTCTGTTGTAAATGTTAATGTTGAACTGTTTGTTTTTCAGTCTGTTGGTGTCAAACACTGACTGAGTCTGAGTCAGTGGTCATTAAACCTGGAGGATCTCACAGACTCACCTGTACATTCTCTGGATTTAGTGGAGACCCAGACTTAGCTTGGATCAGACAGGCTGCAGGAGGAGGTCTGGAGTGGCTGGCATACATCTCCTCTGGTAGTAGTTATATATACTACTCTCAGTCTGTTCAGGGCCGCTTCACCATCTCCAGAGACAACAGCAAGAAACAGATGTATCTACAGATGAATAATATGAAGAATGAAGACACTGCTGTATATTATTGTGCAAGACAGACACAGTGATGAATACAGCTACAGTACTGCACAAAATCTGAAAACAACCATATCTATAAAACTTCAGTCAATAAATTAATTAAACTAATTAGATTTTTGCTTACACAATGCTATCAAATATCTGTAGGAGACTTTGCATGGAGGCACGAGTCATTTGGAATAATTTTATGATGCATTTAGTGAAGCTCTGCTGGTCATTATTTACTTTTGTTGAGAGCAACATGAATGCTCCAAACAACAGAAATACAGGGAGATTATTATTAAGCTTAGCTGCAATTTTGCTATTTGACAATATAGTATGTAGCTCAAGGTTTGAACCTGAGTCTCCTTAGAGAAAAGGGCTCTCTCCGTTTCTCTGAATTAAAAACTGGGCTATTCCTGCCCCGGATACAAATTAATCAGAATTTTTCCCCCAAACACACACTAGCTGTCATTCCACATTTTACTTTGAGAACCCGAAAAGCAACACAACTACTTGTGAATGAAAAAAAAAAACAGATTTGTTTTTGTACAGTGTTACAATACAATACAATACTAAATGTTGAATAGTACATTGCAGCAATGACTCATTGTTTCCACAAAAACTTACAATGAAAACCTGACTTTTTTTGTCTGAAAATGTAAATTATAGAGACAAATCAAAATCAAAAACTGAGCCAAGACATTAAGATACTTCAAATTCACTTGAAGTAAATGAGTTATTAGTTATGAGAATTAAACTGTAGTTCATGTGTAATTCTTCAACAGTGCCATTTCAGTAACACCTCCTCACATTTCCACCCACATGTTACTTCAGAACTTTATATACAGCCCAAAAATGTGGCATATACAAATTCACTCTCCACTTCATCTGTATATAATGTTAACACACAATTCAGCTCAACGATCATCAAACATAACATTATAATTTAGAATACACCCCTATAGTTAGAAGGCTTTTTAACAATGGGGTCAAAAAGCATTTGGCTGTTCATATTTTAGTGATTCTCAACAAGGTAAGGTTGACATTTTCCGCCTTTTTTTCTAGCCATGTGCATTCGATACACTAATTAATGCTCTACATCAATGTAATTTATTTATTATTACTATTCCACAGGTATCAGCGGTGATGAAATCCGGTTGGATCAGTCACCTGCTGAGATAAAGAGACCTGTAGAAACAGTGAAGATCTCCTGTAAAATATCTGGTTTTACAATGACAAGCTCCTACATGCACTGGATACGACAGAAACCAGGGAAAGCTCTGGAGTGGATTGGGAGAGTTAACTCTGGCAGTAGTTCTAGCTCTGATTATCTTATTTATGCAGACTCTATGAAAAATCACTTCACTATGAGTGAGGATGTGTCTCAAAGTACACAGTATCTTGAAGCCAAGAGTCTGAGAGAAGAGGACACTGCTGTTTATTACTGTGCTCGAGAGACACACTGACTCCATCTGATGAAGCTCTACAGGAACTGAAAGTGACAAATGAGAAGATGAAAATTATTAGCTTGATACCTTACAGTTTGCAAACAAAATCCATATGTACATTATCTTACTGAGAGTTTAATCTTGATTGCAATAAAAAAATTAAGCTTTAGCCTTCTGCTTTCTTATTTGAATTATTTCTTTATTTCTTTATTATTCTATTCTCCCATTTCTAAAATGTTGTAAATTGTTTCTGGAATAGCAGATGTGATTCTAACCTAAATAACATTATACTTTCATTGTATGGAAAAAACAGAATTTTTATTTTTGGGTGAACTATATTTTTTAAATGTGTATGTATGCGTGTGTGTTTCATTTTAAAAACAAAAAGTTCAAATCAGAAATATGCAAATATTCTTTGCTTTGATGACTGAAAGCATGTTTAAAGGTGAATTTAAACTCCCCTGTCCTCCCTGTCCCACTCCAACATCTTTAAGGAAATTTATAGGCCTTAAAATACCACATCCAAGCACCAGTCCTCCAAAACCACTGTAAACAGACATACTACAAAAACACCAATCATAAAAACATCTAACATTTACAGCACCCACACCAATGCAATGACAGTCACAGCCTGATTTCTATAGTATGCCAGAATTAGTAATAACAGGGTTCAAATTTGAAACATTGCTGCGAAATAACAAAAGAGCAGGTTGTTTTATCTAAGTTATCTGTATAGATGTTTAAGTTGATTTGATGAGTTAATGCAATTTGAAATGTATTTTTATAAACATACTGTGAAATAACATGTCGGCAAACCCCTGTACTGCCCTAAAAAGAAAATGAAAAGTGAATTGTGAATTATATCAATCAGAATTTAAAAATAAATAAATAAATAAAATTAAATAAAATAAAATTTCTCAGTTTCAGTGTTGCCAGAGTTACCTTGTTTTGCCGAATATATGCAAATGTCATGATTTAGTAGGAGGGTCAATGTTACTTAAACTTTTAAAAGACTTGTGCTATAAAACAAAAGTCTCAGTCAGTGTTTGTGTCCAGCTGCAGTGCAGCTAAATATTTTCCTCTTTAGTTCACAGTGTCTGTGTGATGATGGAGGTGTTACTGCATTTAGTTCTGCTGTTGATCATTTCATGTGAGAAACTCTTACTTTTTCTGAATTGTTGAGGACATCCCACTGTTCTACATCATCTAACATTATTTGTTCCATGTTTTTCAGCTGTTAGTGGTCAGTCTTTGACCTCCTCAGATTCTGTGGTGAAAAAGCCTGGAGACTCAGTGACTCTGTCCTGCACTGTGTCTGGATCCGTCAGAAACCAGGGAAAGCACTGGAGTGGATTGGATTTATAGACACTGGTTCAACTGTTTATTATGCTCAGTCTCTACAGGGCCAGTTCTCCATCACCAAAGACACCAGCAAAAACATGCTGTATTTAGAGGTGAAAAGCCTGAAGACTGAAGACACAGCTGTTTATTACTGTGCTAGAGACTCACAGTTACACAAAAGACTGCAGGGCTGAACAAAAACTATTGATGCATCACATCACGATAGCAGTTCTACTGCAAATATCCCCAAAATATAAAATATAACTTGTTTTTAGATGTTACGCTTAAGCAGTTCTTTGGTAGCCTTTTAAAATAATGGTCCCTCATTAACAGGTAACTAGGAGGAAGTGCAGGACAAATGAGTAGAACAGAAACACTTCAGCTACTATTAACTACTCTGGAAACAAGAATACTGTAACTAATCATTAAGTAATAACAAATTTAGTGTGACCAAATGAGTGTGTGAGAGTGTGTGTGTGAATGGGTGAGTGAGTGTGTCCCAGCACTGGGGTTGCACAAGTTAGTGTATTCTCAGTGCTGGGTTGCGGCAGGAAGGGCACCCGGCGTAAAACATGTGCCAAATCAGTTGTGCGGATCACTCTGCGGTGACGACCCCTGATTAAAGGGAATAAGCCGAAAAGAGAGAGGGAGAGAAGCAATAACAAATTTAGGCTTTAGACTGAGTTAATTTCTTATTAGATAATCAATAATTACTGAATGAGATTAAACTCATTCAGAACTAATTCATAACTATGACAAATTATAAAGAATTACCAGTTAATTACTAAACACATTATTAACATATGTGAGACACAAGCAAATTTTCTATTTTATATGAACATGGTCATAAAATAAATATATACATAAAATAAAGTGCCAATAATGAAATATATATATTTTTTTTAAATAAAAGTGACAAAAATGACTATTGTTTACGTACAAGATTAAAAGCCATGCTTGGGGTTTTATTTATATTTTTGTTCTGACTTTCTTTGTACTGATGTAAAATCAGCCGGGGGATGGACAATGCAAATTAATTGTAATTAATAAATTAATTCTCTTATAAACCCTCTGTATTTAATTCCTCAGTATTTTGTCAGTGAGATTTTTGAACAAAAACTGCTGCAAAAATGGTCCTCAGAATTACATGTTTATAAGCATAATCGTAGTTATGGACAGTAAGTATAATTTAGGAATACATTTTTATACTACTTTATTATTGACTGCTGTAGACAACGGCAGAGATGTTCACAAGTCTTTAACCTGGAGTCTGTGTCAAGTCTCGAGTCTTTGGTCACGAGTCTGAGTCGAGTCTCAAGTCATTTAATGGCTCGCTTAAAAAACATTCCATTCAGAATCCTCATTGAAATCGTCCTATTTAAGAAACTGCTTTATAGGCTATAGATAAACTATAATATATTTATTATATTTTTATTAATAATATATGATCTGCTTTGTAAAAGGTGTAAGGTTAATGTACAGCCAGCCTGCTACTTATGTTTTAATCCTTTACCATGTTTAAAACAGTTTTTCTGTAATCAAATTCTATAATAAGAGTCCAATCTACCATGCCACATAAGGAAATATGTGACACAGATATTACAAAACCATACAAATAAAGTATTTCTTTATGATAAAAGTCAGGGGTATTCAATTAAAGTTCCAAGAGGTGCAGCCTTTATATTTTCTTCCAAGCAGCGGTCCGGACAAAAAACACATTTTTACATGTAGGTGACAGGCCTATTGTATTTTTACATTTAGATACATGCATAACAGAAAAAAATACTGTTTCTATTCAGAGTTTTCCTCCTGAAATCTATACTATTTAAATATTTTAAGCAGTAGCCTATCTACTAAAAACAATGTAGCTACAATAATCAAAACATTCTCATCTTGAGCAGAAAGTTAACCTAACAGTTTCAAAGTTCTATCCTAGCCATCTAACAACAATTTTCCCAATTATAATTACATGATTTGTTTGAATTGATCTATACAGATAAACTCCCTGGGCTCGACGGTCATGCCGTAATCAGAAACATCTTGTCTCATTGAACATTCAGAGTAGGTTATAGATCATACCTGTTAACACTCCCGTTTTTCCCGGGAGTCTCCCGTATTTCATTTCCATCTCCTGCCCCCCCTCCTGTTTTGTTATTTCTCCCGGGAAACTCCCGTGATTTGTATGGCCCAAATCTAATTATATGAATAATCACATCAATATTTTATTCCAAGGTTGTACAGTTGCCAGATCTTGTATGAAATGCATCACCTCACACAATCGACACAATACACAAATGTGACCTCAACCTGGCAACCTACAACCCAGTTGCTCTGTAGTTCCCTATCAAAAGCTACTCTCGATGCTTCGTTTCAATAACGCTAATGAGAACATTCTTTGTTCGACCGGTTGTGAAGCACGCCAAGAATTGGCTTAAATAACCTCGGTTGGTGACGTCTACCGTCGGCCTGCAGCATTCCATCTATAGAGTTCACGGATTACGAACGATTGCTGACAGAAAATTAATGGATAAATTTCCAGTATCATGAAAGACAATTTAGGAAAGGCCTGGATACAAAACGATTACAAGAAAAACAAAACTTTGTACTTACTGGAGATTTCAGGAAGTGGTCAAAGTTGTTTGCAGTTCTCAATGGGGCCTTTTTTAAAACCGGAATATTTTCCATAAAACGTACAGATGGAGGACAACTTGGACTACTGTTACTCAAGTATGTAGTGCGGATTTTAAGGACTTTGCCACTGGATGATAATGCGCGATCCAAATCAAACCCTGTTGCAAACCTGGCCGATTGGATTGAAAAACAACTGCGGTACCTGCGGGAGGTGATACAACCAGCGATTGCCTCCGCCACAAGACAGCATCAGAGAGACCCTCGGAAGGTAGGCAAAACCAAACTAACCTATCTATGGCAGCATCGTAGAACAAAGGCGATTGACATTATCCTAAATGACTGTATGTTTCCCACACCACCGCTTGATCCTGGGGACACTGAGCAAGTGTACAATTATTATCGGAAAAAATGTCAGTCTGATCCAACTACTATCACGCTTGAATTACCCCCGTGGAA
The DNA here is from genome assembly GCA_036784905.1 of Acrossocheilus fasciatus. NCBI lineage: Eukaryota > Metazoa > Chordata > Actinopteri > Cypriniformes > Cyprinidae > Acrossocheilus > Acrossocheilus fasciatus. The sequence continues at coordinate 163,171 of JAXUIB010000029.1, read as the reverse complement.
TGATGACTTAGACAACATATTGACTGAGTCGTTGCCGTCTACATCGGCGTTTACAATAGAAGAGATTGAGAAAGTAATTGTAAATCTGCCTAATAACAAAGCCAGTGGCTCAGATGGTGTTACTTACGAGAATCTGAAAGCCACTAGGCAAACATCTTGCTACATATTGAAAAGCATATTTAACACCTGTTTGATTAATGGTAAAGTCCCTAGTTCATGGAAGGGAGCACTCATTTACAGAATACCGAAGAAAGACAATGTACCAGAAGACCCCTCAACATGGAGGGACATCTCACTATTGCCATCTTTATACAAAGTCTTTATGAAGTGCCTGCTTTCAAGAATACTACCTTGGCTGGTTGATGCTGGAATTTTGTCTAACAAACAAAAAGCTTATATTGAGCGACAAGGCATGAATGAGCATGTTTTTTGCTTAAAAACTGCCATCGACGATTTTAAGCATGAATCTGCTAAGCTATATATTGTCTTCCTTGACTTCAGAGATGCCTTTGGCACATTGCCTCATAGAGTCATGATTGATGCATTGGAAGAGATGCAGCTCCCTAAGATCTATGTGGACATAATAAAAGATGTATATTGTGACTCCTACCTACAAGTGATCTGTGGAAAAGACCTCACTAGACCAATACCACTTGAGGTAGGAATCAAAACTGGCTGTCCATGGAGTGCTGTAAACTTTATCATTGCAATAAATCAATGGCTAAAATGGCTCTGTGCACATGCCCCGCCCCACGTCCTGTCACCGAACCCAGTCCAGGGCTATGCTGATGATGTGGCCGTCGCATCCCGAGATGAAGGGGTGATTAAAAACATGTTGTCATGCACAGACAGATTCCTGATATGGTCTGGCCTACAAGTAAAGCACAGTAAATGTGCAGTTTTCTATGAGAGGAGAAGTGGTGGCAACCGTTGGTATAGATCAAGGGCCAACCAACCCCCCTCTTTTACCATCTTAGACCAGCCACTCAGAGTGTACACTAGACATGAGACCTACAACTACCTGGGTCACAAGTTTAACATTGCTGGAGAATGGAGTGTTCAAGTGACTGACATGGCACATCAGTTTATGACCAGACTGGATCTCATTGACGCATCAACTCTTCCCGTTATTTTAAAAGTGCAAGCAATAAGAGACATAGCTTTTTCTAAAATTCAACATCTTTTTGCAAATGTCCATATTCCACAAAAAGTATTGCGTGAAATGGACAACAAAACCGTAAACGTGGTTAGGAAATGGCTTTGTCTCAACACACATTCCACAAGATGTTTTATCTTCCAGAAGAGACAGGACGGGGGGCTTGGAGTTCCAAACTGCATGTGGGAGTACACAGCCACAAGACAGTCTCACCTTATCAACATGTTAAACTGTGATGATGTCAGTGTGGGGCAAATGGCCAGAGCATCCTTATTGCTGGATTTTAAAAGACGGAAGGTGCTACATGCATGCGGTGGGGAAGACAGCTTCCTGGGTTTTAAAAGAAAGACCAATGGAAAGCTGGATGGACGGGCACAGGGATTTGGTGTGTCATCAGACTGGCCAGACTTAAACGACTTATGCTGGAGGACAGGTACTGAACTGAAGTGGACCTCCCACAACCAACCTGTAGAGGTCTCTGATGCAGTCGTAGAGGACCCATCTGTCATCGTGGAAGCCAGGCTGCACCATAACAACATTGTTCACCTGCTCCAGCCTAGAACATCAAGGCAGACTCTCTTGTCTATTCAAAGAGCTCAAAATATGAAGTACTGGTCCAGTCTAAAACTCCAGGGAAAGTTGGCAAAATTGCCCTGTGCAGACCACTCTGTATCACACACCATCTACAGCAATGCCACCATCAGTGAGGAGATCCTCACTTTCTGTGTAAAAGCACGTCTGCAGGTTCTTCCTACAAAATACAACTTATCACTGTGGTTTCCCTCGACCCATTCCCCCCTCTGCCTGCTGCATGACCCCCCTCAACACCTGGAGTCAGTAGCTCACATCATGAACAGTTGCTCATCACTTAAAGGACTATATATTGCTAGACATGACAGACTTGTGGACCTCATTGCTGCTCAGATTCCCTGTGGGGCTGATGAGCAGATTTTTAAACACACTTCTGTACAGTCTGAATGGTTTAACTCACCTGCAAATACTTTTCTAGGAATTGCTAATACACCAGATATCGTTAAAATTTCTCTGAATGGTAAAACAGTTACATTATTTGAGGTGTCATGTGCATTTGACTTGTTTATGGAGAACTCTTACTGCTCTAAGACTTTAAAATATCAGTTATTGATATCTACCATTGAGAGCCTTGGGTACAAATGCCAGCTTATTGTGCTAGTGTTTGGTAGTCTAGGTCATGTACACAGGCTGGCGATCCGTGGACTTTGCATTGGGGGCCTATCTAAAACGAGGGCTAAACAGTTGACAAAGTACTGTTCAATCTCAGCAATTACAGGAAGCATTTTTATTTGGAAAAGGCGATGTTTCTTGTATCCTTAGAACTGTATAACCCATAACAATGTGCTGATCTGTTTTAATCTGTTGGATCATTTAAAAAAATTTGATTCCTAATGAATTGTGACTTGTAATGTGGAGTCAAATAAAGTATATAAATGTGTGTGAGAGAGAGAAAAAATCTCCCTGTTTCAAAAAAAAAAAAGTATAATAAAGAGAAAGTAAGCATCACTTACAGTATGTCGGAGTCAAATGAATGATGCATGCCTCCTTGTCAGAGGCTCATCTCCGACGATGATCGACATAGATTTTGCTTCGAGTGTTTGGGGGCTGAGCACGCTGCCCTCAGCCTCAAGGGAGAATGCAAGCACTGCGATCTCTTGTCAATCAAAGTGCTTGCTTTCATTAGGGACGAGCAAGCCGCCGCTCCCTCGTTAAGATCTTGGGGGTCACGTGTCGATCTGGCCGAGGCCGGACCTGCGGAGCATCATCTCCGCTAAGAAAAAGTCCTGAGGCTGGTGCGCCCAGGACCATGGGGGTGTGTCCCCCCAGGGGGCGCGTAAAATTTCCAACAGAGAGTAGAGGCTCCTTCCTGGCACCCTCAGGGGGCCACTGTACAATCTGGTGTCACTGGTGTTTCAGGGACCGGCGGTCTCCAGCAAAATGTTAGGTGTTCGGTTGCCTCCTGCCACGTTTCAGGACACCAGACATCTAACATCCCCCCATCAAAGCAAAGTGTCAAAACTAGTGCCCCTTTCAGAGAAGCTGGCAGCGTGGAAGCTACTGCCAAATATCTCCCCGTGGGTAGAAAGGACTGTAGGGAAAGGCTACAGGATTCAGTTTGCATATCGGCCTCCGCGTTTCAACGGCGTGGTCTCCACTTCCGTGAAACCGGAAAGAGTGCATTTGTTGACACAGGAATTACAAGCTCTGTTGGACAAAGGGGCCATAGAACGTGTTCCCCTGCCAGACAGAGAGTCAGGCTATTACAGCTGGTATTTTCTGGTTCCCAAGAAAGATGGGGGATTGCGTCTGATTTTAGATCTTCGCGGATTAAACCGCTACCTCAGAACATACAAGTTCAAAATGTTGACAATCAAGATGATTGTGTCTCAGATCCAATCAGAGGATTGGTTCGTGACAATCGATCTCAAGGACGCATATTTTCATGTAGAAATCTTGCCACAGCACAGGAAGTTCCTGAGGTTCGCTTTCGGGGGCGAAGTTTACCAGTATCGGGTTCTTCCATTCGGCCTAGCTTTGTCACCCCGCACATACACAAAATGCATGGATGCAGCACTGGCTCCTTTACGACTCCAGGGCATCCACATTTTAAATTACATAGACGACTGGCTGATTCTGGTTCAGTCTCAAGAGCTTCCACTTCGACATCGGGATGTCGTCCTAGCTCATCTCGAATCCCTGGGGTTGAGACTCAACGTCAAGAAAAGCGTTCTCTCTCCTGCTCAGAGGACAACGTATTTGGGGGTTGTATGAGATTCAATCACGATGCTGGCACAGCTGTCTCCTGCACGCGTCGAATCCATTCTAAACGCCCTAAAGAACATCAAGCTAGGCCAGAGGATTACTGTTCATTACCTTCAGAGGGTTCTAGGTCTCATGGCAGCTGCATCCACGGTGATACCCTTGGGTCTCCTGCACATGAGATCATTTCAGTTGTGGCTCAGAGCAGGGGTGATAGTAGAAAAAAATCCTGAGCCTGAACTTTTTTCCCTTGGAGGTAAGCGGGCCCCTAAGCCAAGATATATCCCCTGATCAACATAATTGGCAAGCGGGATCCAGGGGTGTGCTCCCCTGGGAGAACATTTTGATAAATAGCCCCTTAAATTCTGGTGAGTTTTGTGGATATAAATGGACATCATTCAGACATGAGATGAACAAACCCAATATAAGCCTATATTACAGTAGCATCTTTGTGTAGAGCACCAGAGCTCCTGGGACCCTGGGCCTGGTAGGCCTGTTCATTAATCCATCCCTGCTTTTAACTAGTCACTTTTACCTGCATACTTATTGCTTGTATAGCATACTGAGACTACAGATACTACAGCCATACCAAGAAAGGTCAGTGGGTGGCAATTATGATACTCCAAAGTAAACTAGGAATTGATTAGTAGCCTAACCATTGACTTAAGGGCACGAACAAGGAGATATTCATTTTTCTGCAAAATATGCACCATTTATTTTAAATATTTAAAACGTGAGGTGTGTTGAATTGCTCGGACAGCTGCTTGATGACTAGGGTCTAACTCGTGCCGTGGCAGCACTTTTTTCCGGCTAGTTCCATATAATATTTTCATTGCGCACATAGTGCAGAAACATGCTCCTGGTTGCCGGAGTTTTTGACACCAGCTTCCAAAGGGCTTTTCATCTCTACCCACCTCCTCTATCCAAAACTAGGGATGTGCGCTACGACTAATTTGACAGTCGTTTAAACGTTAGTTTTGTATCTGACTAGTCGACTAGTCTAAAAGCTATAAACCCCCAAAAAATGGCAAAAGAAAAAAAACTGTGCGTGTATAACAGCCTACACTTGAAATACTTAATCTTTGCATCACACTGTCAAATCCCTCAATGAAATCTGCTAAAAATAGGTCACGATTATACCGTATGCTTGCCTCACGTTATCATTATTTAATTTTAGGCGGTCGTTAAACAGAAAATATGGAAGAGCATAACTCAACATAAACCAGTGCATAGCTTGTTTATTCAGATCAGCTGGAGCAATGCAGAAATGGAAAATAGACTTACAGAATTCTTCATTTTCATATATAATGTTAGCCAACATATTAAAACACAAGTCAAAAACAATGGGAAAGTTTATCAAGGAATAGCATTAAAACGGCTTTTAAAAACGTACTTCATGTTGGCTATATTGTCTAAAAACAAAACAATGCTTGGTTTACTTACTCAGACCATGCGCATTTGTTCAGTGAATTAACATATTAACGTGGTCTGGCGAAAGACGGGACTAGAGGCGATTCTGCACTTGAAAAAAACCCCGTGCTCGGCAGGAGCTGAAGTCACAGGCACGCAGAGAGATAACTACAAGCAAGCAGACAGTTTCGAAAAGAGCCTGGAAATCCCGCACCACCACCGAAGTGGGTCTTCGTTTAGAAGAATAGACGGCGCGGATGGGATCGCGGACCGCAGCGGCGGGTTGTAGTGTATGACATTGATATTGCTGGCTTTGGCTGCCTCCAAGCTAACGCATATGTGTCGTTATATATCGCTCCAGTAGAGTTATTGTAAGCCAATTTGACATTACACAGTTTACACAAAACTTTTCCGTTTCCTTCTCATTCAAATAATCCCACACCTTGCTGGTTCTTCGCTGGTCATTTCGAGCTTGCGCAACTGACATGAAGAAAAGGCATGCGAGGTCTGAGGTAAAAATGTAGTTTACGCCCAGATATGCTTTTAAAAATATTTATATATTTAAATATTATGATATTTATTATTTTTCAGAAGTTATAGTTTAGCTTGTTGTTAAAATGTTTTAAATGTAACGTTAAAATTATGGTAATTTTTTTTCTTTCGTTTAATCGACTATTGATTTCAGTGTCGACTAGCAGGAGCTGTACCGTTTAGTCGACTAGTCGACTAGACCCGCACATCCCTATCCAAGACCAGCGCCATTTATTCTTTATGCCTTTATCGACAAGTTTGGTGTCTTCCCCTGGCTTCATAAACAGTGTGGGAAACACTGTCGTAGTGTATGGGGAAACACAAAACAAAATCGCACGTGGAGTGACTGCTGAATCAATCTGATTGGCCAAAACCCAAGACCAGCCCCTACCCTATTACCGATTGGCTGAAGTAGGCTTACTGGTGTGGTTTAGTGAAAGCGCCTCTCAGATCTTGGGAATTACCAGATCACGCGAACATTATTTTTTTTATCGCAGACACGTCTGTACGCCGGAAATCCGGCGTGGCGCCGGAGTGCTATCAGGCCTGCTCAGAGCCAGGGGATTTCATCCAAGGGCCAATCCCCAGAGGCAAATAAGGGTTACGCGCCAGGGGCTTCGTACCCTATCTATGTGGTTCAGACCCCGGTTTCTGACATTGGGTCCCACTCTAGGTCCGTGTTGTCATCGCAAGACGCTAACGACAGAAGCATCCCTCACGGGTTGGGGAGCGGTCTTAGATGGCCGTCCAGCCCAAGGGATCTGGAGAGGTCATCTTCTCGAATGGCACATCAATTGCCTCAAAATGAAGGCTGTATTTCTGGCCCTGAAATACTTCCTCTAGCAGTTAAGAGGCTACCATATCCTAGTGCGGGTGGACAACACGGCGATAGTCTCTTACATAAATTGTCAGGGTGGACTGCGGTTATGCCGCTTGAATGAGCTAGCGCAGCAGATTCTGCTTTGGGCACAGAACAAGTTCCTGTCCCTCAGAGCGATTTACATTCCCGGGCATATGAATGTGGGAGCAGACTTGCTGTCCAGACAAGCTGTGATTCACGGGGAATGGAAACTCCACCCTGAAGTAGTCAGTCAAATCTGGGAAAGATTTTACAAAGCAGAGGTGGACCTCTTTGCTTCACAGGAGACAGCACAATGTCCCCTCTACTTCTCTCTGACTCATCCAGCTCCCCTGGATCTGGATGCGATGGCCCATGTGTGGCCCAGACTCCGTCTTTATGCATTTCCTCCGATTGCTCTGCTCCCGGGAGTCCTGGCCAGGGTCCGTCAACAGGGGTCTCGCCTCTTACTGATAGTGCCCCGTTGGCAGACCAGAATATGGTTCTCAGATCTAATATCTCTCCTCGACGGATCGCCATGGGCGATTCCGGTGAGGAAGGACCTTGTCTCTCAGTCACAGGGGACAATATTTCATCCCCGGCCCGAGCTCTGGAACCTTCACACCTGGCCCCTGAGGGGGACCAACTAAGAGATGCTGGCCTTCCAGTCAATGTAATAGAGACTATTCTAAGTGCTAGGGCTCCTTCCACTAGAAGAACTTATGCCGTCAAATGGCACGATTTCGAAAGTTGGTGCACGACACACCATGTAGATCCAGTACACTGCCAGATTGTTTCAGTACTGGAGTTTCTGCAAGAAAAACTGTCCTCAGGCACATGTCCTAATACTCTCAGAACTTATGTGGCCGCCATTTCGGCTTGCCATGCTCTGATTGATGGGGTTTCGGTGGGGAAACACCCTCTAGTTGCCCGCTTCATTCGAGGAGCTAAGCGGTTGAGGCCGCCCACTAGAGCGACAGTTCCTTCATCGGACCTAGCTATAGTGCTTGAGGGCTTAGTGGACACCACTTTAGAACCACTAGAGTCAGCGCCTGTCAGGTTTCTGACCCTAAAGATGGTTTTTCTAACAGCTATTACTTCTCTGAAGAGAATTGGGAATTTGCAGGCTCTGTCAGTCTCGCTATCCTGCCTAGATTTTGCCCCTGGGCTGGTAAAAGCTATTTTGCATCCTCACCCTAGTTATCTTCCGAAGGTTCCATTCTTGACCATAAATCCGGTAGTTCTCAAAGCCTTCTGCCCTCCGCCTTTCAAGACACCGGAGCAGGAGAAACTTCACTTACTGTGTCCAGTACGTGCTCTCCAGGGGTACGTCCACCGCACTAACCAGCGGCGTAAGTCGGAGCAGCTTTTCGTATGTTATGGTGGCCGCAACCGGGGGGCGGCTGCCACTCGACAGACTATGTCACATTGGGTGAGGGATGCTATTGCCCTAGCCTACGAGGCGTGTGGTCAAGCGTCGCCTCTAGGTGTAAGGGCCCATTCAACCAGGGGGATTGCATCTTCAGTGGCTTTGGCAAGAGGTGTCCCCTTGCAGCAAGTTTGTGATGGGGCAGGTTGGTCCTCTCCGCACACATTTCTATACGATTCTATAGTTTGGAGGTTCATGTTACTCCAGGCTCACATGCCCTTGAGTCGACATCCCAGAGTCATGTCTGAGACCCTTTCAATGTTTGTGCGCACACTATACAACCTTGGGGGGTCCAGACACTTCCAGTGCGGCGGTGTTGGTATTCTCGTTCCCATTAGCGTTATTGAAACGCAGCATCGAGAGTAGCTTTTGAACGTCTCTGCTTACTTCACTGTAACCCTGTTCCCTGAAAAAGCGGGAACGAGATGCTGCGCCTCAATGCTGTACTGTAGTCGTGCCTGGACGTCCTTTCAGACAAAGGTATAACCTGAGGATGTGTCCGTGTCACGTCTATTTATAACCTCGCAGGTGCATGTGATCATGACGTCACCAACCGAGGTTATTTAAGCCAATTCTTGGCGTGTTGACACACGTTCTTCACAACCGGTCGAACAAAGAATGTTCTCATTAGCGTTATTGAAACGCAGCATCTCGTTCCCACTTTTTCAGGGAACAGGGTTACAGTGAAGTAACCCGAGACAATTTCTGCGCAAGTAGTAGACGTGGGAAGTTGAATCAGTGGTAGAATGGAAGGAGAAGAGTCAGGTGGAGCTCCGCCGAGGCACAAAAGGGAAACATACTATAAACACACAATGTTAATGTTATGTACAATGTTACAATGTAATGTAATGTAATGTAATGTTTTCCACGGTGTTTAACTGCTGTTTCTGTTTAATTTCTAAAAAAAAACAAAAACAAAAAAACGTAACAGTTATAATAATAATACAAAAGAAACACGCGTAAGTCACGTTATCATTCTTTTTATTTTTATTAATAATTATTTATTATGTATGTACTTATGTGTAACTCCCACCCCCATAACAGGTATGTTATAGATAGATAAATATAGAAAGAAAAATAACTATATTTGCCGCATTTTCTTTTTTTTTGCTGTGTTTTAGTTACAGTAATCTATAATTTTGTAATAAAAATGGTGTTTCTGTTGTTAAAATAACCGCGTCATCCGCAGCCCAAACTTGGCGCGCGTCCAGAGAGAGAGAGAGAGAGAGAGATATATTTTTTTTTATTATTTATTTTAAACCACATATTTATTAACTACACAACTTCAGGTAAAAAACCCACAAATAAAAAAAACACATACAATTACTCAAATTCTTCAACAAATTGCAATGTATCATTTTCAATCCAACACAAAACATTGTCTATACACCAAACCTCTTCAAACTTTTCCAATTTCTTCATATGAGAGTAGAAAATAAAATCATGTTTTATTCAAACTTTTATGAGTCCCTTAAACAACAATTCAACATTTTTACTACTGCCATAAGCAATTTTATATTTCCTACTAATATAAACTGCCATTTTGGCTTGACCCAAAATAAAATTTAACAACCGTCCTTTCCTCTTTTTCTTTTTGCAACATTTAAAACCAAAAATAAACACAATCATTGTAAACATTTCATTAACATTAGCAAATACAATCTCCAATAAAACAAACAAAGGTCTTCATCTCTCACAATGCATAAAACAATGAAATATGGTTTCTCTTTGATCACAAAAAGGACAACAATCTAGCACATTTGAATTCAACGCTGAGACAAAAGCATTTACAGCAACAATCCCATGTAAAATTCGCCATTGAAGATCACCCACATTTTTAGTCAATGGTGGTTTGTAACCAGAGCCCCAAAAAAGGTTTAACTTCAATCTCAGCACTTAAATGGTCTCTCCATGGTGTATCCATTCGTTTTAGTTTCTCTTTATCACCTTCACACAAACTTTATATAAACTCTTTCCACCCATTGTATCAAAAATTATGTCTCTCAAATTCTCTGAGGTCATTAAAACATTTTCATTTTCAATTACACTTTTAGAGATCACCATACAAGGAAAAAGATCCATTTCATCAGGAAGCGCTTGACTTGACAAAAAGTTCCAATCTTCACTCAAATTTTCTCGCCACTTCTTTAGCAAAAGATAAACTGTCCTTGTTCATTTAATTTCAAGTCTCTGCGCAAGTGCATCAGCATTGTCCAACGCGATACCAGCCACTTCTATTAAGTCTTTCATTTTAACAACTTTGGCTTTTGTTAACGTTTGCTTCAACCATAAAGTTGTATGTCCACAAACCTCCAGTCGAGCACCATTAATCAAAGGTTCTTCCAAAAACCAATACAGAGACTTACATGACATTGATCTTTTAACCTGTACCATACACCATGCTCTTCTTACACACTTATAAAAGGAAGAAATAGACTTCAAATGAAAACTCTTACAATCTGTCCAAAAGATGTTTCTTCTAAAACCCCACCCTTCAACCTTACTTAAAAGGCAACAGGCTATTCCAGACCATAATATATTTGGACTATATAAAAACTTTTGAACAAACTGAAGCCTAAATGCTACTTTCCTACTTATAAGATCAACAACCCCTTGTCCATCTTCTTCCTTTGGAAGTTAAAGAACATTTCGTGGTAACCAATGTAATCTATCCCAGAAGAAATTTATCATCTTGACCTGTATTTTTCCAAGAATCCCTACCGGAGGCTCTAAAACTGATAGTCTGTGCCATAATGAGGAGGCTACTAAATTATTAATAATCAATGCTCTCCCCCGAAAGGACATTTTGGGTAAAATCCATTTCCACCTTCCTAATCTTCCTTCTACATTTTCAAGAACATTTTCCCAGTTTCTTTGCATTATTATTTCATCACCCAAAAAAACTCCAAGATATTTAAGACCTCTTTGTGACCAAACCATTTCACCTGGTAAAACCAGTTCTCCTTCATTCCCTTTTCCAACTTTTAGCCCAATTTACTTTTGCAGATGAAATTTTTGCATAAATATTAACAATATCAACCAGTTTATCAATATCATCCTGTCCACTGGTTAAAACCAAAACATCATCTGCATACGCTGATAGTTTTAGGTGGAAAAGTACTCTCATATCTAAAACCATCTAAATGAGTCCTAATTTGATTTAGCATGGGTTCTATTGCTATTGAGTAAAGCATACCTGACAAGGCACATCCTTGTCTAATCCCACTTTGTATTTTAAAAGGGCTACTCAAACCACCATTAACTTTCAGTACACTTTCAATATCCTCATAGAGCACTTTAATCAAGGCAATGAAAGCAGGTGGAAAACCAAAAGTTTCAAACGTATACCATAAAAACTGATGATCCACCCGATCAAACGCCTTCTCTTGATCTAAAGAAATTAGACCACATTTTTTCCCCAACAGTCTTGAGACTTCCAAAACATCCCGAATCAAGGAAATATTATCCACTATTGATCTATTAGGTACACAATAAGATTGATCTAAGTGTATAACCTGTCCAATTACCTCCTTCAGTCTGTTTGCCAAAGCTTTTGGTAACATCTTATAATCAGTGCATAATAAAGAAACTGGTCTCCAGTTTTTTATCTCTTTGAGATCACCTTTCTTAGGGAGCAAAGTTAAAACGGCTCTTCTGCAGCTTAGTGGCCGTTGTCCTTTATCCAAACTATCACTTAAAACTGCAAGTAGATCTTCTCCCAAACAAATGCCAATATGCCTTATAAAATTCGACAAGTAACCCATCTAATCCTGGTGCTTTGCCATTTTTCATACTCTGCAAAGCATTGAAAACTTCCTCTATTGTTAAAGGGCATATCAGTTTTGCATATGAATCCTCATTCACTTTTGGAAGATGATCTGACACAAATTCAGCCATTAACTGACCATCCACAAAACTACGGGTATACAGCTCCTTATAAAAACTGACAGCCCTTTTACAAATGTCAGAAACCTCAGTAAGAACTTTTCCATCTTCTGACCTTAAACACAGTATTCACTTTTCCTTTGGCCATTTTTCCTTTCCAAACTGAAAAAGAACTTTGACGGGGCATCCATTTCAGAAAGATTCTGAAATCTAGATCTAACCAACCTGAGACCTTGTACCTAACAGATCTACTAATGTTGTTTTTTTCCCTTTATGAGCCAGCAATTGATTTTGATTTGCAGTGGCTCCATTTAAAGTCAGAAGTTCCACAATGTCCATCTCTAGACTTCTTATGGACTGAACCATGTCTCTAGTAACATTAAAAGTGTACTGATTACAGAGTTTTTGTATCTGCACCTTCCCAATATCCCACCACTGTTGTATTGATGTAAAAGAAGACTTTTTAGATTTCCACCCCAACCAAAAAAAAAGAAAAACATTAACAAAAATGAGCATCTTCAAGTAAAGCACTATTAAAATGCCAATAGGCACTCTTAATTTTAACAGAATTAATAAAAACACATGCTACTACCATTGAGTGATCAGAGAAACCAACAGGACAAATATAACAAGCCTTAAAACATTGTTTCTGATGTTTAAAACAATAAAACAGATCCAATCTTGCTAAAGAGATACAATTTTCTTTCACATGAGCCCATGTATATTGCCTTGCGTTACAATGAAAATCCCTCCACACATCACAAAGTTGGAAAGTTTTAATCATATTTAATAATTTGTTTCTTGATGCCATATGAGGTTCAATGTGATTTCTATCTAAATCATTACCTGTACAGTTAAAATCCCCACCCAGTACTGGAAAACTTTCCATATTACATTGTTTCAGACTACCACATAAAGTTTCAAGAAACAACATTCTTTCCATTGATTTGACAGGAGCATAGACATTTATCAATTCCATAGCCACATTTTCAAACTTTGCTATTATGTAGCATTTGGACCAATCAGACGCAATTTTTCATTTGATTTAACAAACGAAATTAGTTATTAGATTAACAAATAATCACAGACCCCTCACCCAATACACATCCTTGGGTGCCCCTATGTCTGTGGACGCCTCCAGACCTCCCCGGTGCCATGGCAACCCATCAGATAACACTAGTTTTATTGCTCAAAAGAATGCAAATGGTCGAGCAACACTCACTTTAGGAAAAAGACATTATGCCATAAAATGGACTCTTCTCTAATTAATTCATAGAAAAACCTTTCTTTGAATGAACACACATATCATTAGGTCATTGTGTATAGTATTACTGCTCTTGTATATGTTTTTGTGTATTGTATACTGTTTTATGCATGCTTATAATAGATCACTAGTTAATATCACTCTAATTGTAACATGTTTGGTCTCTATCAATTCGTCTTCGGATGATCTAATTGAGAGTGAATATTACATGTTGATACCTATGCAGCATATTAATGTCCTAAGAATCTTTAATAATTTGTATAGCAACTTCCAATCCAACCCCTTTTGCAAATTACCATGCTCTCAGACAAAGGGCCATAAAGCCCCCAGTATTTCCAAACTCCCGCTTGGAAATTCAGCCTTTCTCATTGGTCAAGCCCATCCTGAGAGGTGTGACTCTTCGCAGACCTTAAAGAGCTCACGCACAGTTCCCTCTTGCGCACTCTCTTCTGCCAACTCTCCGGACTGCTGCCCGTGTGGAGAGCCTGAGCCGGTGCCGGCGTGCCCGGTGGGCTCCAACATATCTCTTAATTCTGCTACAGTTATCACTGTCAGCCGATATAAATAATTGTAATTAATCATAATTAATTGTAATTATTTATATACAATTCCCTTTTAAGCTAATTTGCTACAATTATCTTAATTAAACGACCTTGTACTACTTCAATAACATCATAAGATATTGGTAGGCAGGTCTTTGAGAACAAAACAGCCACTCCAGCACTAAGAGCAGTTTTATGACTCAAAACAATCGTTCCTTCCCACTCCTTCATCCATTCGACTTCATTTTCCTTTGTGCTGTGAGTCTCTTGCAAAAACATAACATCTATATTTTTTAATTTCATTAACTCATAGACTTGCGCTCTTTTGTTTACATCCCTCGCCCCATTTACATTCAGGGAAGATATTTTAAAATTACTCATTATAAGGGATGAAAAAAAAAAATCACAAAGAACCAAGTCCATATTGCTCCATTATTCTTGTGACATATCATTATGCATTGTCTGAAGACGATAGATGATAAACCTCAGGATTTGACAAACGTGTTTCACCTTTCTGTTTCATAAGAATTTTTGCTGACTCAATGAATAACGAAAGATCAGGAAAAAAATCTATAACCTCCACATTCCTCATTCCTTTTGTACGCTGCAGAAACTGTTTCATTCTTTCCAAACTGTAACCACTATAGTCTTTTGTCATATTTTCCTCAACTTCCACTTCAGAACAATCTCGCTGACTTTCTGAGCCAGACACATCACTTGCATTCGAAACTTCCTCAGAACTTTTAGTAACAGTATCATCCTGTGCCTTTTTCTTTGATGTAGTTTCCATCTCACAAAGATTCGACTTCCTCTTCACTGCCGGCACTTTAAATACCTCTTCATCCTCTTTAAGTATTTTACCCTCCATCTCATCAAAAACAATATCCATTATCTCATCATTTTTTTTTTTATTCGTTTCTCACTACTCTTTACTCTACTTCCTGGATCTTCTTTATCCACACTAAAATCCGAAACCTCACCAACTTCGCTTTCTTTTTCCACACTCTGACCTTCCTTAGACCCACTTTCAACATCTGTAACCTTTAACGCGTTTCTTTCAGGACAAGTGCGTACCAAGTGCCCCACCTTCCAGCATCCAAAGCATTTCATACTCTCAGTTGTTGCAAAAATTTAATAATCAAAACTATCAACTCTGAATTTAAAAGTAATATTCAATTCATCAATATCACTCCTCAAAATCATATGCACTTGTCTGTGAAAAGACACAACGTGCTTCAACAACGGAGATTTGCAGCCTAGGGGGATTTTCTTAATCGCAGAAACCAACTGTCCATATCGGGATAATTCGCGTTTCAGCACTTCATCACTAATAAATGGGGGCACATTAGAAAGCAACACTTTTCTCGCTGGATTCATAAGTGGAAAAACCTTAATCAAACTACCACTGAGGACTACCCCATTTTCAACTATTGTGTTCACTTTTTCAACTTCATTCAAAAATAACATCACAGCACCGTTCATTCGAGACGCTGAACGAATACTACGTAGACTTCTTTTTGCTTTTGATGAACACTGTAACGTAATCAGCATAGGCAGAAAACTTGGGTTTAACTTTTTGTCCTTCAATTAGCAAACCATCCAAATGTTTCCCCAATTGTCTAAGCATAGGTTCGATGGCTAAACAATATAGCATTCCTGATAAAGGACAACCTTGTCTAATACCTCTTCGTACTGACACTGGTTGACTTAGCCCTCCTCCAACCTTCAACATTGTAGAGATATCAGAGTATAACAGTTTGATCCATGAAATAAAAAGATCACCAAAACCAAATGCTTTAAGGGAACTAAACAAATAAAAGTGACTGACTCTATCGAATGCCTTCTCCTGATCAATTGCAATTATCTCTTTTTGCAATATCTATGATATCACGAACAAAAAAAATGTTATCCATTATAGTTCTGTCAGGAATACAATAAGTATTCATTCACTATATGTTCCAAAAACAATTTCAATCTGTTTGAAAGACATTTTGCTAAAATTTTATAATCGGTACACAAAATTGCCACTGGTCTCCAGTTCTTTAAAAAACCAAGATCACCTTTCTTTGGTAACAAAGATAACACGGCTCTCCGATAGCTTGTTGGCAGCTCTTTTTTTTTTTGTAGGATTATTTAAACACATCAAACAAATCATCTTTTAATAAGTCCCAAAATTGTTTATAAAATTCAGCCGGAAGGCCATCAATTCCTGGTGCACGTCCACTGGATAGCTGATCAACAGCCTTTGTTATTTCTCCAATGTCTATTTCAAAATCCAGTTGAATTCTCTGTGTATCAGTCAACTTTGGTAAATCTTTAAAAAGGTCCTCCATACAGCCAATGTCACATGGACCATCCGAAAAGAGTTCTGTATAGAAATCAATAGCCATTGATCTCATTTCTTTAGGATTAGTTGTCACAGTCCCATCCGATTTCTTTAGATGAAGCATTGACTTCCGCGCTCCTTCCTTTTTTTCAAAACTAAAAAAGAAAGAACTTGGTGCATCCATCTCTCTCAGTGAGAGGAAACGAGCTCTTATTAAAGCTCCCTTAGCTCGCTCATGAAAGAGAGAGGCCAAAGATTTCCTTTTTTCATTCAGTCTTTCAGTTGATTCACCATTTTGATTAAATAGACTTCTTTCAATTGATTAGATTTCATTTTCTAATTCCATAACACTTTTTTTTTAAACAATAAGTCTTTCCCTCTCTCCATTTTGCCCAAAATAAATGAAATTTTTCACAAAAGCAAGCATCCTGCAACAACTTTACATTAAAATGCCAATACTGACGTATAAATATCTGCCACCTAACTACTATTTACACACTTGTTGCTAAAGAAAATGCTGTTATTTTAGTGTAAACAGAATTTATCATTAGTTGCACTTAGTGTAACTAGAATATATCACTTTTTCCAATTAGTGTAACTGCCAAAAATATCAGTGTTCAGTTAAAGACAGCTCAGTGTTGATTCAGTTCTGTCGAATAGCCTATGTAAAATTCTTCAATTACGAGTGAGTTCAATTGGGCAATATAGCATTGTTTACTAATATGAAGCCTTATAACAAGCCTTTGTAAAAAGAATGGTTAGCACACTTGTTTGTAAGATAACAACCTTGATCGCTGTGCTGAATTAATGTTTGTGTTTGTCATGTGACAATTAAGCATACTACTCTGAAACATATGTTGCTTATTATATACTGTTTCACACACTATTCTTTAAAAAAACAGTAGGCAGTATGCACTGTGTACTGGGCAGTAAGCAGTAAGCAAGTATGCCATTTCGAACACAGCCAATATATAGAACATCTCATTCAACACAGCTGGCGCTGATCAGCGGTAACGAGCCATGCTGATGAGCCGCGCCCATTCATACAACACGCACACACATAGCAAAGGAGAGTCAGTGAATCCATGAACCGTGACAAACAGTGTATATACCGGTTCTATATATTTGAGGAACAATTTGATTGGTTTGTATGATTTGAGAAAACTGGATTTGGATGAAATAAAAACATATGCAATTAATTAGTAATCAACTATCATAGCCTAGTAAATACCTAACAACAATACATTTAAAGGCAGACATGGTTACAGAGGTTAATAAGGACACAGAAATGCAAATGTACCTTTAGAGGGCACCCTATGCAAACCTACTTCTGTTTGTCTTCCTCAAAAGTCTCCACGCTATTCATCTCCAGATACAAAACTTGTGACTTTGATGCATCAGCTTGTTCTTTTCATAACATGACAATTGATATTGTGTCTAAACTAGGTTTTATCTTCATGTTTGCTCTCACAGAATGTAAGAAGGACTCCTAAAAAATGTATAAAAATTGATAATCAGACTTATTCATGTGCACTATAAATGTTGATGTTGAACTGTTTGTTTTTCAGTCTGTTGGTGTCAAACACTGACTGAGTCTGAGTCAGTGGTCATTAAACCTGGAGGATCTCACAGACTCACCTGTACAGTCTCTGGATTTAGTGGAGACCCAGACTTAGCTTGGATCAGACAGGCTGCAGGAGGAGGTCTGGAGTGGCTGGCATACATCTCTGGTAGTGGTGGTATATACTACTCTCAGTCTGTTCAGGGACGCTTCACCATCTCCAGAGACAACAGCAAGAAACAGATGAATCTGCAGATGAATAATATGAAGAATGAAGACACTGCTGTATATTATTGTGCAAGACAGACACAGTGATGAATACAGATACAGCACTGCACAAAATATTACAGCTACAGCACTGCACAAATTAAACTATTTTTATGTGCCTGTATTTACTAAACTACAACCCACTGAAGCCCTACAACTTCACAAATTAAATTTTATTTCACAGATCACAAATAGCTTATTGCACAATACATTTAAAAAATTGTAATGGGCTACCAATAAACCAATAAAAGAAACATTGATACCCATTTATAACCAAATACCTTCTTTATAGGGAGTATTGTAAATGTTGAAAAGAACGAAAGAAAGAAAGAAAGAAAGAAAGAAAGAAAGAAAGAAAGAAAGAAAGAAAGAAAGAAGGAAAAACTACAAGAGTGTTAACATAAGAACAAGAGACACTAAATTTTACATCACTGAAATGCATGAAAATCTGCACTGAAGATGATTTTGGCACTGAAATCTGTTTTGTAATAATATCTGTATGTGTTTAGAGACTAAACCAGTTTATATATTTGTGTTCAATGTCTTATTTCTTGCTGAACAGTACAGAAATAAGTCAGGTTGTAAAAAAAAATAAAAAAAAAATAGCTCAGTACTTTGAGCAACTGATGAACACTCTAGTGCTGTCAAACGCATATATATGTGTTTGACAGCACACACACACACACACACATGCATGTATATATTTAAGAAAAATATTGTACGTTTAAATATATTTATATATTATATAATTCATATGAATACAAATATATACATGTAAATATTTTCAAGATATGTGCTGTATGTATGTGTCTTTATATATACATAATAAATATACACAGTACACACATATATATATATATTATGTAAATAAAAACTTTTATTTTGGATGTGATTAATCACGATTAATCGTTTGACAGCACTATTTTATACTTGATCTTTTTAGTCTATGCAAAACTGCTCAGAGTTTCCGCCTCTCAGGATGTTTTAAAGAGAGCCGTTTGTATTGTTTATCTTCCAGTAGAGCCGAGAGAGAAATCAACACAAATCATGCTCCCGACATCTTTACTGCTGCTTTTGGCAGCAATGAGCTGTGAGTGTCTTTATCAGCAAGTAATATGAAACAGATATGTGGACAGAGCTGTATAATGTCATTGTTATTTTCTCTTTGACAGGTGTGGAGTGTAACATTGTCCTGACACAGATGAACTCTATAGTTCTGCAGCCGGGACGCTCACTTACTCTCACATGTGAGGTGTCTGGATATTCTGTTACTGATGATAGCTACACAACAGCCTGGATACGACATCCTGCAGGAAAAGCTCTGGAGTGGATTGTGCACATATGGGGAGGTGGAGGCATAACAAAAAAAGACTCACTGTCAGACAAGTTCAGCATCTCCAAAAGTGACTCCAGCAACACAGTGACTCTTAAAGGACAAAATCTACAGACTGAAGACACAGCTGTGTATTACTGCGCCAGACGACCACAACATGAGAAAACGGCACAAGCTC
Source organism: Acrossocheilus fasciatus (assembly GCA_036784905.1). Classification (NCBI taxonomy): domain Eukaryota; kingdom Metazoa; phylum Chordata; class Actinopteri; order Cypriniformes; family Cyprinidae; genus Acrossocheilus; species Acrossocheilus fasciatus. The sequence goes on along the minus strand of JAXUIB010000029.1, from coordinate 143,658 downwards.
TGTACATGAACTGCTAGTAAACATCCAGTATATGTGTCTAAATAAAATCATTTATGATTATATTATCACTCATGTATTGATTCGTCAAACATGATACAGGGTAGTTAAACAGGATAGTTCAACTCAACTTGTAAAAAATAAAAAATAAATTAAAAACTGCACAAGTACTGTACATGAACTACTACAGTCAACTCAACATCCATTACCTTTACAAAAAATATATATATATTTCATAATTATATTATCACTCATGTATTGATCCTTAAAATATGACACTTAACAGGATAGTTCAACCAAGAATTTAAAAAATTCAAAAATATTTACTTACCTTATGTCATATCAAACCTATATGACTTTCTTTCTTCTGAGCAACCCAGAAGATTTTATGAAGAATATTTTAACTTGTTTTCATTATATGGAGAGAATTTTTTTTTTTTTTAAATATCTGTTTTGTGATTCTCAGAAGATTGGAATGACATTTGTGGGTGAACTATCCCTAATGTCTAATGAGCTTTAATGAGTGGATGTTGTTCAGTTCTAAGCCATAAATACAAGCCATGCAAACATGATGAATGTAAAAGACTTGTGTAATGTTACCCCATTATTGCCTGAATATGGTTGTTTTTAGCTCTTGGATGTCTTTGTGAATTCCTGAAAACCGGCCTATGCAAAGCAAAGATGCCAACGCTGTATGAAAGCATGTTAGCTCACTGAAATTCAAGCTTCAAAATCAGATCTTTATTTAACTCAAGTAATGATATGCAAATGTTCACCATCCACTTGAGAGAATAAGAGTGTCAGTTTCCTCCAGCACAGGGGCAGTCCACTAACACTAGGATAAAGCTGTGTGGATTTACTGCCTGATTCTGAGATCAATCATGAGTCAAACTCTACTCTTTTTATTTGCCTTTTTGCCATGTGAGTTGATTCATTCAGTCATATCAGTGTGAATCTTTGTGTTGCGGACTGTATTTATACACTTTTATATAGTTAACAGATGTAATATGAGACTGACTCTGAGTGTGTTGTTCTCTTTTACAGATGTTTCTGGCATCTCACTGAGCTCGTCTCCTGCACAGACTAAAGCTCCTGGTCAGTCGGTGAGGTTGTCCTGTCAGATCTCTGGATATGCCCTCACAGACTATGGCACAGCTTGGATCAGGCAGCCTCCTGGAAAAGCCTTGGAGTGGATCGGGATCATATGGGGCAGTGGATCAATAAACTCTGGGAATTCCTTCAAGAGTCGCTTCACTATTTCAAGAGACACGGGCCGAAATGAGCTGTACTTAGACATCAGCAGCCTGCAGACTGAAGACACAGCTGTGTATTATTGTGCAAAGACATACACAGTGGATCAGTTCAGTGTGAGAAACTGACAAAAACAGAGCTGCAGCTCATCAACACTGTTTTGAACACACAACGATTGGCCTTCTTCATGTTCAGGATCACATTCAGACATTCAAAGAGCAAATATCTTTTCAGGGACTCAGAATAGTAATATCAAATGTTATAACATTATGGCTACTTAGTGTGTGTGATAATGTGTCTGAATGTGATCCTGAACATGAAGCAAGCCATTCATTGTGTTCATAACTGTGTTGATGAGCTGCAGTTCTGTTTTTGTCAGTTTCTCACACTGACAATATATAGTTAAAGGGATAGTTCACCCAAAAATGAAAATTCTGTCATTAATTACTTACCCTCATGTCATTCCCAACCTGTAAGAACGTCCCGTAAGTTCATCTTCAGAACACAAATTAAGATATTTTTGATGGAATCTGAGAGCTCTCAGATCCTCCATAGAGAGCAAGTGTCCTTACACAATCAAGGTCCAGAAACGTAGCAAGGACATCTGTAAAATAACCCATGTGAAATCAGGGGTTCAACCATAATTTTACGAAACTACGAGAATAATACTTTTTGTGTGCAAAAGGAAAAAAAACAAACAAACAAACAAACAAAAAAAAGCATATGCTGTTCTGTGTGAGTCTCTGTGGAGGAGGGTCAGAGAGCTCTCAGATTCCATCAACAATATCTAAAATTTGTGTTCTGAAGATGAACAGAGGTTTTACTGGTTTGGAACAACATGAGGGTAATTAATGACAGAATTTTCATTTTTGGGTGAACTATCCCTTTAAATAATAAACGTAACTAATAATAGAACACAATATAGAAATGTATTGTAGAAATGTAACAATACTAATAAATGTATATTGTATGTATTTTAGCAGAGGGAGACAAGAGGGAGTTTCATACCTATATTTAAAACAACCTGTTTCTGAAAATTTTCAGAAAATTATATAAATTCTGATAAATAATCAAAACCAGTGTACTAAGAACATAATTAAATCACATGAAAAGATGAAAACATGGCTAGAATGGAGTCTAAAGGAACAATTCCAGACATCATCTTCATTGTCACGTCTTTATCTTTAGCAGAAGCATCCGAGTAGCAAACATGTTAACAATGGAGTCATGGAGTATTTGGCATTTCACCTGTTATGGAGTGAACAGAGGAAGCATTCGGATCCATCTGCAGAGCTTTATTCATGAGCATGGTCGGAAACAGGCAAATGGTCAATACACAGCAACAGTATGGCGTAGGCAAGACAAAGAGTAATCCAAGACTAGGAAAACTAGGGCAGGCTCCGTAAAGTAGCTATCAGCTAAAACGAGATAAATGCTCAACAATACTCAGTGATCCGAAAGAGGAAGTAAAGTGTGTTTGATTGGTTGCAGTTGTGTGTGTAATCAGTGCAACTGATGATGGGAAATGTAGTCCAGGTGACATGCAATAGTTTGTGTATTAATCTAGCACTTTGATTAATAAAAGCTCTTCATTCATGAATTTTTTGTCTTTAATTCCACAGGTATCAGCGGTAATGAAATCCAGGTGGATCAGTCACCTGCTGAGATAAAGAGACCTGGAGAAACAGTGAAGATCTGGTCTTATAATGACAGATTACAGCATGCACTGGATACGACAGAAACCAGGGAAAGCTCTGGAGTACAGGGCTGGACTGGGGCTAAAATTTGGCCCTGAATGTTTTTGCTGGGGTTAGGGCCAGAGAAAATGGAGAATGGAGGAAAGAAAAAAAAAAAAACTGACAGAAACAAATAATGATAGATATTATTGAATGTCCTGCAAATTAACAGACTTAAAATTGTATTTTTGTCACATAGAAACGCACTTGACAGTAAATCATTGATTTTGATCTAGGATACCGTGAAGTAAATTTACTGCTGTTAAATTGTCTTAATTTACACACCATAGTGTTGTTCTTAACCTATATGACTTTCTCTCTTCAGTGAAAGAAATTTTGAAGAATGTTGGTAAACAAACCATTGACTTCTATTATAACAAAAAATACAAATATAAATAAATAAATATAAATTCTCAAATGATCTTTTATGTTCCACAGAAAGAAGTCATCCAGGTTTGGAATGACAGTAACATTGGTAAGGAGTTAACACGCAATTTATGTAAGACATTGACAGGCCTGTTTATATTTCAGCAAGCTCTAACTGAATTAACATTTTACTCAGTTAAAATTCATTAGAATTAATAAAAAGTTAAACTATTAATAAGATCATAATCACAGTAAAACCATGCTCCTTGTTTTAGTTTATAAAATAAATAATAACAAACTATACAATTTACAATAAAAAATCGTGTAAGCATATGTAGAAATTATGAAAACAACCTCTATAAAAGTGATTTATATTTCCTAATAATTAATATAAGTAATAACAGCAACATTTTTGTATAACAAAATTCTGAGTCAAATCTGAATGGATCAAGTGACTTGCACAGTTTATCAGAGCTGCAGAAGCGCACGGCTGGTGGATGCACAGTTTAATCGGGTAGCACTGTTTCATCACACATACATTTGGAGTATTTTCTTTTTGCAGTTATCGATGTGCTGCATTTTAAAAACAGTGCTTTGTATAGGGGAGGGGGGAGATCTCCCGACTGGCCCATTACTCAACTGGGGAAAGTCCCTATGGCCAGAACATGCCTGGGTGTATATCTGTCTCAATTGCATATTATGCTCAGTCTCAAAAACATGCTGTATTCAGAGGCCAAAAGACTGAAGACTGCTTTTTATTACTGTGCATGAGAGCCACAGTAAGACTACAAGGCTCAACAAAAACTGTTCATGCATAAAATCATCGCTGGCCTGGTGGCAAATTTATATGCCTTCACAATGATATGAAATAAGTTTGTTGATTTACACAGGTACAAAAGACAAAAATGTTCCAAAACACAGACATAAAGCTCAAACTGAAAAAAAAGTGAAAACTGGATTATTTTTGACAGATATTCTGTCCTCCTGTCATTTAAAAATAAACTCTACAGACTAAATAAACCACTGAATGAATAAAGAAAGAAATAACACAAATCTATAGATTATTGGGGAACGTGCTCAAGCACTGACCACAATCTGGTCATATGTCAAACTAGATAGTCACTAAATCATTTTGTGTGGCATCATCTTTAATTTTTCATGCTTCTTTTTTACTTTATACCATACTCAACATGCAAATTCAACTCCAGCTCGCTCTTACGCTAGCATAACAGACTTTACTATCTCTGTTTTTCACATGGTGTTCAATATTTAAGCTAAAACTTTCAGTAATCATGTTATCATATGTTTTTTTTTTTGTGCTGTTGATATGGACACATTATCCTGTGAATTAACTAAAGCCAAACTAAACTAAATGACACATTCTCCTTTTCAGAAAAAACTGAGCTCACCCAGCCAGGCTCTGAAGTTGTGAGGCCTGGGTTCTCTCTTGTAAGGTGTCTGAATACTCTCTTAAAAGACGATAGTTATGCTGCAACAGGTTGGATTTGACAACTCATAGGAAAAACATTGGAATTTATTAATTACATCTGGGGAGATGCCACCAGAGAGATGCTTTGAAAAGCAAGTATCGCAAAGAATACCACCAGCAGCATGTAACTCTACAGGGAAATAATCTGCAGATTGATGACACAGTTGTATTACTGTGTCAAACACAATAAAAAACATACAAACAAAAAAAACATATGGAGGTTATCAATTGCATGTAGTACAGAATATACAGCCTGACATATCTTCAGAACCAATAAAATAATAACGTAAAAACAACACAGTTATGAAAATAAAGTAGTCAGGGTTATACATATATATGGTGAACTGTGATTAATGCTGGGACCCTGAGGGCAGCGAAGCAGATTGAGTTTTTAAAGACCCTCCCTTATTCAAATTAAGTGTAAAATATACAGTACAGTCAGTTCTCTCTAATGAACACTTGGATTTATAAAAGCTTCATCAAACACCAGAAGCATCATTTTTGCATGAAACTGCATTGATCTGAAGATGAATCTGAGTTATTTTACTCTGCTCGTACTCGTTTCATGTAAGTTGAAATCTGTTCACCATTAAAAAATATTATTAAAAATATTATTTTAAAAAGTCTTGAATGTGAACATTTACACCCAAAGTTGTAATTACATGAAAATTCTGTCTCTGTTCCAGATGCACATGGTCAGTCACTGACCTCCTCCGGCTCTGAGGTAAAGAAACCCGGAGAATCAGTCACACTGTCTTGTGTGGTTTCTGGACTCCCCCTTAGCTGGTTGCACTGGATCCGGCAGAAACCAGGGAGAGCACTGGAGTGGATTGGGCGTATTGACAGTGGCACTGGCACTATTTTTGCTCAGTCTTTACAAGGACAATTCTCCATCACAAAAGACACCAGCAAAAACATGGTGTACTTAGAGATAAAAAGTCTGAAAACTGAAGACACAGCTGTTTATCACTGTGCACGAGAGTCACAGTTACGCAAAAGACTGCAGCGCTCATCAAAAACCTGCATGCATGGTGTTCATGAAGTCAATCAGACGTGACTTGAACATTCATACCCCTGGGGAATTAAAGAGTTGCTCTCTTTGAGGATTCTCTGTCAGCTTTATTGGCCACTTTCCCACACAAATTAAATATGATATGTTTTATTATGTTTTAACATGTTTTAAACACATATGCAAACTATGGTAGTCAACATTTGAAGTGGGTCAAAACCTTTCATCAAAGATATACATGAAGATGTTGACTACTGTAGTTCAAGACCATCAGAATATAATGCACTTACTGATGATTTAATGAAGGAGCAGGCTAAGCAGAAATATGGAGTATTATATTCACAATATAACAAATAATCAAACTACATTGCAAGGCATTTACTGCAAGGGCATATGTGAAATCATTTTAAAATTGTTAATGTCTGATTCAACTGAATTCTGCTGCTTACATTGGAGAGAAGCATGAACAAATTTCATTAGAACTATCCAGTGAAATATAGAAAGTCATAATCACTTGAAAAATAACTTGAAACAGTATGAAAAACTCTGTAAAGAGTAAATTCTTACAGATTTCATAAAGTTTTGTCAACAGAAAAAAAGTACACAAAAGGTTTTGCCAGGCATATTAAAATGTGTTAACATCTACTGTAAATAGATTGGTTTTATTAAAAAAAAAAAAAATGAATCAATGTATCAACCTGACTATAGCAGCTTACAGTAACAAATGTGTTTTCTTTTAGATAGTAGAAACTGAAGCACTGATTAGGCTGCAAGAGAGTTGGTGAGCCTTCTGAGATTTCTGGTGGTTCACATTTCTCTTTATATTTCAGCCACTAGATGGCACCCCAAGTATGCAAAGTGTTTCTCATCACAATCTATTTAGAAACACACAAATACCTCCACTCCTCCTTATCTGCATCATTTCTAACACAACTTCTTATGACAACAGGTTAATAATGAAGCAGAGGACGATTTTCTTTGTTGTGCTAATGATCTTTTCATTACATGGTACACCAAAAATATTGTTAAATATATCTGTGCAGACTTTAATTTGCACACTAATATGCAATAATGAGTCTAAATTCTGCTGATTTCTCCATTTTCAGATTGCAGGAGCCAGACATTGGTGGAATCTGATGCTGTAGCCATTAAACCAGGAGTGTCACATAAACTGACCTGTACCGCTTCTGGTTTTAACTTTGGTGGCTCCTGGATGGCTTGGATCAGACAGGCGGCTGGGAAAGGACTGGAGTGGGTAGCAACATTATCTAATGGCAATAGCTATATCTACTATTCTGACAAGGTTAAGGGACGATTTACCATCTCAAGAGACGATAATAAGAATCAGTTGTACCTTCAGATGAGCAGTCTGAAAACTGAAGACACTGCTGTTTACTACTGTGCAAGAGACACAGTAAGACAAGAGCGTGTGGTGGTGTACAAAAAACACTTCTGAGAAGCAGCCAGCTGTATATTAATCTAAAAAAAATAAATGTCCTAACTTCATTTCAGTTAGGGATGTGCCCGAAGCCGAATACCTTATTCGGAAAGGCACGGATAATGGCTTCAAAATGAATAACGGATTTATCCGAATAACAGAAAAAAATATTCGGCAGACACAATCACATGTTTGCTGGAACAGCACTACATTAGTGAGGTCTGCGTTGTTAAGATTTGTGCAATATTAATGGCTAGTACTGCTTTGATAGAGTTTGACACAGTTTGGTACAGATAATATCATGGTGATCATTGCGTTTGTCTTATTAATGTGGTCTCCTCTCTCCTCAGCAATAAACTATCCGCTCGCTCCTTTTTTAATTGCTGCCCGTCAGTGCCGGTGAAGCAATGTTGCCAGATATTGCTACAAAAACCAAACACAACCAATCTCCTGAAAAATTGAAAAATGCACCAAAATAAGTTTAATTCTTATATTTTGCAAATAGGATACAGAATCTCTAACCTCAACCTTCATCTTCCCACTTTATTAATGCCCTAATTACTTTATTAACGCTGTTACAGTAAGTATTAAAACAATCCAGCCACGCTTATAATAACTAGATCTGGCAACATGGCGGAGCGGAGTGGAGGTTGCATTTGCGCCAAGCTGCTGCGAGTCAGCCAAATGAATTTATTCAGCGACATGATTTTAAATAATTTTTTATATGTTTTTAAATTTTATTTTTGAACATGAAACATTTACAGAGGTCTGGACCTCATAGCTGGCTATGGGCCTGGATGTGTAAAGTGAATGAGTGTAAACTATAGCCTATATGAATGAAATGAGTGCAAATCAGTAGCCGCGTTGGGGTCTATGCACTTCTCTCAGAAATCAGAGCTTTGTCTGGAGTTATATCAACTCGACAAAAATATCCTAAAAACGATCCTAACTTCAAACCTTTTCGAAATCCAACTGTAAAAACGCATTATATTAGCTCTTTTCATGAATGGCATTACATTTAATTATACAAGAAGAAGAAAAGCGATGTTTGATCAAGGGTTTGGAGGGTCAAAAAAAAAAAAAAAAAAAAACTCGTAAATGATCAACTCCCGCAACACATGATCTAAGTTAAAGTTCAAGCGAGCTTTATTGTCATTCTGCTATGAGTAGGCTTCTGAACACTTTATTTCCATTTCTCTCTCTCTCTCTCTCTCTCTCTCTCTCTCTATATATATATATATATATATATATATTTTTTTTTTTTTTTTTTGTCTACTAGTGATCTTATTTTAGAGTGTGGATGCTTGTCTCTTGTCACATTTGTACACAAAGTTTCACTGGAAAATAAGAAGAATAAAGTTATTTTTCTTTTTTGATAAAGTTTTAAATAAAATATATTTACAAAGTTATAATTTTAATAAAAAATAATACTTTATTTATTTATACAAGGCATATTTGTTAAATAAAAACTACGAATCGAACAGATTTGCATTTAAAATTGTCATGTAATTTGACGAACTTCCGTTTAAGCCACGCCCACTTCCGGATCTACCCGAATACAGATACAGATACAAATCATTTTGAGATTGTCACAGATACAGATACAGATACAGATACAGATACAAATAATGGCTCCGCTGCACACCCCTAATTTCAGTAATAGGCCTATGCCTGTTTTAGTCATTCATGACATGGTTAATTAAACTTATAAAGAGATGGGTTAAAGTCTCGAGTTTACAGGTTTTCATATTGTAAAACTGACACTTTTGTTGTGTTTTTGATTAAAGCAGAGATTTTTTAACTTTGAGTTAAATAAATGATAGAATAAATTTAAAAAATAAAAACAAATATGAATAACACGTTAAACAAATCAGACAAACATGAATAAAAACTATACATGTTTGCAATTATACCCAGAATTAAAATATCACACCAAAAATTGTCAGTCTTACCTCTAGATAAACTTTAATATGAACTAACTTTAATATAAGCATGTCAGATTCTATGTTCCAGCTAAAACAGTCACAGTACAAATACTAGCACAAAGTAAAAACTTAATAAATGTACCAGAACATAATGAAACCTAAAATAACCACACACTCTGTATACATATATGTATACAGAGTGTGTGGTTACAAATGTGTTGGTTTCATTATGTTCTGGTACATTTACGTATACTTAAAACAAAAAGTTTACTTTGTGACACGAGTCCCCATGAGTCTGTGTGTATTCAGGTTTAAGTCCCCACCTGAATAGAAAAACAGGTACACACATACATACACGCACACACACACACACACACACACACACACACACACACACACACACACACACGCGTACGTACGTTTGTTTCTGTGAACTGTGGGGACTTTCCATAGCAGAAATGCAGAAATGTTGTCCATCTTCAGTCAACACACACATTAGTTTGTTTCATTCGTTTCTGAATAAATCAGCAGTTTGAACAAATCGAATGATGACAGTGACTGATTCATTAAAGACTTTTACCGCCACCTACTGGCAGTTTTGGTTTCATTAGTATTATTTAATTAAAAATGAATTTCCTTCCATGACAAAATAATAATAATAATAGCTAATAAACAGATAGTTCATTCAAAACAATAAACTAAATTTAAAAAAATAAAAATAAACAGATAAATAGGCTAAATAAATAAAAATTAAAAACAATCATTCATGGCCGTTGTCAAATATAGACCTATATATTTCCTAAAGCTACTATTTGTAATGCCTTTTTCTTGTAACACAACAATGGCTTAAATTTTTATTTCTAGGGAAATATTTCAGACCAATTTGATGTGCATTTAATTAGATTAATTAAGAGCCACATTGTGTAATAAATTACTTTTTTTTTTAAATTATCATTATTATTATTAATTAAAGGGGTCATGAAATGCATTTTTGTCATAATGTTTCCTGAGGTGCACTTATAATGTTAGTATGATTTTTACATGAAAAATTATAATAATTAAGAAATAAAAGGACATTTCTACTACCCTAATTTTAGCCCTCTGATTCTCTGTCAGAAGGAGCTTGTCTGTGAGACTTCAATGTAAACGCCCACAGTAGTTTATTAGGCTACTGTGCACGAGGTTGACCATTTCAAGAAAAGCAGGGCTGCTCAAAAACAGTTTTTGGGACAAGTAAAAAAACAAAACAAAACAAACAAACAAACAAACAAATAAACACGTTACACTGAAAACACAGAAGCCTGCAAGCCCCGTATATTAACGCTAGAGGGCGAGGAAGCCACTTCTCGTGACGTACGTGACATACAAAACGACTGTAAAAGAGAGAGAGAGAGAGAGAGAGAGAGAGAGAGAGAGAGAGAGAGAGAGAGAGAGCAATAATATAGCATATGTTATTTACAGTCTGTTTTCTTTGTTTGTTTCTTTTTATAGGAATTTGATAAGAATTACTTAAACATTTTGCCCGTGTGTTTATGAGCTCTTTGATTAGTTTGATCAGTGATGGTCCATCGACGTCTGTGCTCGCCTGTTTGTCGACCTAAAAAATTTAATTGAATAAAGAAACTGAAATATTTGTTCATTTATGGAGAAATGTGAAAATAACATAATCCCTTTAAACGCGAATGCACTTACATTTATGCTGAATTCGTTAAGAATGACAAATAACACGCTGACACTGGTTTTTGTACTTGTGTATGTCACTGTGACTGGGATGGCACGGTGTTAAAGCCCTGTACAAAAACTGATCGATTAAAACACATGATATTTTTAGAACCAGCGTGGAGAAACAGATCCGTTTACATGGATCAGTAAATGAACCAATGGGATTTATGCATTTAAATGCTCGCAAAATGTAGTCTTCATTTATTTAGTAGCCTCTTACCATTTTATATGCATTATGTTTTTTTTCTGCATATTCGGCACGTCCTTCAGTCATGAAAGAAACATAGAAACATTATAGCCTATATAGGCTACTGTATATAGGCTATTATCATTATATATATATATATATATATATATATATATATATATATATATATATATATATATATATATATATATAGCCTATTATCAGCTATATATCAATCCGATAGAGCACCTTCATGATGTGGTGAAACGGGAGATCTGCATCTTGGATGTGCAGCCGACAAATCTACAGCAACTGTGATGCTATCATATCAGTATATGGACCAAAATCTCTGAGAAATGTTTTCAGCACCTTGTCGAATCTATGCCTCAAAGAATTAAGGCAGTTCTGAAGGCAAAAGGGGGCCCAACCTGGTACTCACCAGCACTAATAAAGTGTATAATAGGCCTATACTGCATAACACACTGTCAAGAATACAAATGAACTAAGTCTACTATTTATAAACATCCTCTATAAACATCCTCTCTTATGAGAGAGAGAGAAAGAGAGAAGTTCTACAATGGCAATGGTATGCCTAATATACAAACTTTGCCTTGAAAGGTGCTGAATCCACAATGTTGTAGTCTTAGTATAAGCCCAGGTCAACTTTTTCTCTTTTTGAGGACCTCAATCTAGATTTATTCTGTTTCAAGAACCTTCGAAATTAATATTTAAAACAGTGCGAGATGAATGATTTTCATCAAAAATAGAGATCTATTATTATTATCTTTTTTCCCCTGTTATTTTAGTTGTTCAAAAATTAATACTGATTCAAACAATACACGAATCACATATTCATATGATTTAGCCCAGCGGTTCTAATCCTGCTCCTCGCGACTCCCGCTTTGCATATTTTGCTCGTCTCTCTTGTTTAACACACCTGATTTAAATAACCAGCTCGGTGGAAGGGAGCTCCATGAATGAACTGTGTTCCCATTGACATGTTCCCTACATAGTGTTCACTGCTCTCTACTCCCTGCACACGGAAAATCGGCTATTTTTATTTTTATTTTTTATTAATGCATTTTCATTTAACCATTAAAATAGAGTCCAGGCAAATAAAAACTGAAAGAAAACAAAACGTAATAAATAAATAAATTAGGGGAAAAAGATAGGGTTCTAGGTACAGTGGGTTTTTACTTCACATGTGTTTTTCTCGGTGGTTGTATTTAAATTTAATCTCACCAGTGCAGACGCACATCTCACATTCAGCAACTGCTGTTGAGCACTTAAGGAAAAAATAATAATAGCCAAACAGTAATGAAATAAACAACCCTTACGAAAACGAAGTTTATTCAAGTAGCCTACTTCTTTTAAACTAAAAAATAGGAAAGTATACTTTTAGTCTATTTTCAGAAATGGGCTTTATGTACACTTCTCAGAAATATACTTAAAATTACATTTAAGTACTTGACTTAGGCTATACTTAGAAAAAGTCTAAATGGGCTATATTTGAGCTATACTTCGAGAATCCGGCTGTGTTCGAAATGGCATACTTGCTTACTGCTTACTGCTTACTGCCCAGTACACAGTGCATACTACCTACTATTTTTTAAAGAATAGTGTGTGAAACAGTATACAATAAGCAACAAATGTTTCAGAGTAGTATGCTTAATTGTCACATGACAAACACAAACATTAATTCAGCACAGCTGTCAAGGTTGTTACCTTACAAACAAATGTGCTAACTATTCTTTTTACAAAGACTTGTTAAGAAGGCTTCATATTAGTAAACAATGCTATATTGACCAGTTGAACTCATCATAATTGAAGAACTTTACATAGGCTATTGGACTGAACTGAATCAACACTGAGCTGTCTTTAACTGAACATTGATATTTTTGTTAAAAAAAGAAAAAAGTGATATATTCTAGTTACACTAAGTGCAACTAATGATAAATTATGTTTACACTAAATTGACAAAAGGCAAACTCGAACTCAGATCGCTAGCATCAACAACACGCATCTCGTGTCTTTTACTCACTGTGCCACTGATACTATAGTAATACACGTGTCTTCTGCAGTGCTGTTTATCGCAGTCAGGCTTTGGTGGGTGGAGTTAATGTAAAAAGCCTCGGCTAACAAATTGGTCTATTTGTCCTTAGAGTAAATACACTCGTTTCTTTTGCTTGACAGCGGAATTTAATTCTGTTTACATAATTGAAATATTAACTTTATTTATATATTATATTACTGCAATATTAATATTATTATTTAATATCTTTGAAACAATGTATAAAGCGCTACAGAGATAAAGGTGACGTGATTTGACTTGATCGGAAAAGTGCCATAGAGATTAAAGTACAATTTATGTCCTAATGATATTGTTTTTACATGCACAGCGATGGTTTGTAGTTTGATGTATATACTTACATAGGCTATACAAGTCTTGCATTTATAACTATTCCCCGCCTCCAGTTCACTCACGCGTTTGAAGATGAAACGTCACGTTGCGTTTGCGTTGCGTTGCGTTCTGGGAAACAGTATCCCACGCAGTGTCTTCAGATGCATACATCAAATTTCAGAATATGTAGCAGGTAATCCGGGCATTTCATGCATACAGAAAATTCACATACTATTCACAGTATTCACACAGCATACTGCAATAAAGCAGGAGTTGTATGATAGTATGCCATTCGGAACACAGCTTCTGTACTGATTTCAGTGTACTTGAGTTATATTTAGCAGATTTTGGCAAATATAGTAGGTCATCCGGGTATTTCATGCATACAGAAAATTTGCATACTATGCGCAGCATACATACTGGATACTGCAGAAATAGTAAGAGTAGTATGATAGTATGGCATTTCGAACACAGCCACTGACTCGGGGGCTTTGTTTTCAAGTGCACATTTCATGGCATTCGCTGTTCTTCTGCTGGCGGTTATCAAACAGCGCTGCATTACTGCGGGCGCCCCCTTCTGGATTGGGGGTGAATTGCCTGTATTCGTCGTGAATCCTCATGCACCGAACCGAGAAGCCCGTACCGTGACGGTTCGGGACGAATACATGTACCGTGCCACCCTTAGTCTATATGTATGTTCGCGCGAAACTGTCTGAGGCAAAACTGTCTGAGCACAGGGCTACATTGCGCATGCGTCGAACCGTGCGACGCACACACGAACCGAACCGAGACAAGCGAACCGAATGGTTCGGGTGTTTTTTCATGTACCGTGCCACCCCTACTGCTAATGCTCATTAAAACACTTATAACTTACTTGAATTACATGTTGTGGTCTATCCAAAATTATGCCGTTGGAAACATGGTGAGAATTCAGAGTGTTGTGATCATTTGACCAAGTAGGCTATTCTCGAAGGATTTCAGAATGTCAAAATTAGATCTATTCGAGAGTGTATCAGGTCTCTCTTTCTTCCCCTTTTTTCTCACACCTGCTGAAGTGAAACTGCGTTCGTGTTGATGACAAACATTTCTTAGAAAGGTTAAAATTTTCAAATTTAAAAACAATTAAATACTTATTTTATTAGCTGTAGCATGGTTTATGATCCCCATACATGCCCATTTATGCAAACTTATAATGCAATATATAGAAAATCATGTTATAAAATTATATTTGACATGAACCGAAGTTAATGAACATGCATGTCTTCAGTCATCAAGAGAAGCCGATGACGCAGTTTTTGAGTTTTTAAATGCATTTGGTGTATAAATTGGAATGTATACCTTTGTCAGACTTTCCAAACTTTCGATCCTAAACTGTGAACAAACATTAATAACAATAATAGTTATTAATAATAGTTATAATAGTAACCAGCTATCTAAACAAAAATCTATAAATTAGAGAGAGTGAAGTCAGCATGCCAAATGTCCCTAAAATGGAAGAAACAACCTCACCATAAAGGTCATGCCCATTTAGGCAAACTTTCATATCATCTAATTTATGAGCCATACCAATAAAGCCTTAAAGGGGCAGTTCACCCAAAAATCAAAATTTACTCACCCCTCACGTTGTTTCAAACCAGTATTCTTTGTAGTTTTCTTTCTTCTTTTGAATAGAAAAATATATAGCCTACCATCAACCATTACCAACATTTTTCAGAGTTCTAGTTAAATGTATGACATTACGCAGCTAAAAAGCCTTTTAACATTTTAATTGCTACACAAACTTGGAGCAGAATTAAAGGAGAATGTGCTGTGTCCATCAAAAGTTTATGTAAAGCCTGTAGCATGACGAATATTTGAGGAAGAATGTATCACTGTGCCTGGGGTGGTGGCCACAGTGAAATCTTTCACTACATAATCCAACCTGGTCTCATAGAAATACGTACCTCTGCGCACTTTTTGTGCGACACCGTTTTACGTACCTTGCTGCACGTTTCGTCGCAGTTTCAAATAGAAATGTCCACTGAGTGGCGCTAAAACACAGGTTCAATATGTGAACCCTGGCACGTTTTTATACCGTAGATATTGGTACGTATTGCTGTTTTTTTTATTGTGCCAAAATTACGCTTTATTAATCGCAACTCTGTAAATTTGTGTGAAAATGTTCATTTATTTTGGAAACTGCAGTGGTATGTACTTATTGGTACGTATTTCATGGCACGCTATAAAAGTGCACCCAGGTACGTAAATGCCATGAGACCAGGTTGACATAATCCCCTTAAAACACAGATATTTGATTTAATCAACTGAATTCTAGTCACTGATTCTGCATAATTTGTTTGGGTGCACAGTATCCTTTCATACACATAAAACTGCATTTCTCTGTAAATAAATGGCACATAGTAGAAGTACAACCCTAGTGAAAAATAAATATAGTAAAATGTATTTGAGATGCTAAGTATACTACATTTACATAGTTAACTGCTTAATAAAAACACCCTGCAATTGCACTTTTAGTATACTAAACTGATATAGGCCTTAAAGTCTGCAACTGGAACAACTAATTTTGTACTTAATGCACTTTAATTATGTGGAAGTATAAAGTCCAACTAAAGATATGAAGTATATTTGATTGCGCTAAAGTGGAACTATATTGCAAGTATACTTCAGGTACACTTTAAATATCTCCCATTTAAAGACTGATATTATTAAAAGATCATGCAATTGTCATCAATAGTGATGTTAAAACACATTTTAGGCTTAATATTAAGACATATAGTATAAAAAACTAGTACTCCAAATAAAGTTTAATCATAATTTATATTTCAGTAAGTCTTGAGTTCTATGTCAGTAAATATATTTATAGATTTGAACTATACTTGAGTATTAAAAAAATGTATTTTAAATATTACCTTTAATATTACTTTTATTAGGGAAATCATTTACTTCAAGGGAAAGTTCAACAAAAAAAATTACAATTATGTGTTGCATTAGCTAATTTTAATTATGTAAATTGAATTTTCAATAAATGCCTTTTGATAGAAGTCTATTTGAACAATTTATTTTTATTATTTTCAATAAATGAGTATAACACTAATCTCTAAAAGCAGTCATCAACAAGCATTTATGATGCAGAATATTATTTACGCTGTAGAATATTTTGTTTTATTTTGTTTTGTTTGATCATTTTTATCTTGAATCTTTTTCAGGCATATTAGCCTAATAGATAGTGGCATTAAGAAATCAATATGCAAATGTAGTGATTGCTAATCCTAAAGTCAGATAAATGTGTTTTCTGATAACAGGATCTGTTTTTGTTATGGACTGTCTGTTTGTGTATATGGGCTGGGGCACAGTATTTCAACCCATTACAAAAAGGTTACAATATGGTCAAAAGGTCAAAATGATCACAATAGTGAATCTATAATGTGCAGCTAAATAGATTTTTTTTCTACCATCATTTTTCAAATAATGAAATAATGAAATGAAAATAAATAAATAAATAAATAAAACACCTTTATCTAAAAAAAGCAAAAAAAAGAAAATAATAATCTTCACAAAGTGCAACAAATTAAATTGAAATTAAATTTGCAGGATATAACACTGAGTTTATAACAGAAAACAATATTTTCAGAGTATGATGATGTTTAACGATCAGATTTGAGAAGTGACAGCTCTTTGATACATAGACAATACATCCATTAAAATTTCAAATGATATTTGTAATTTGTCTTTTTTTTTCCCATTTTCTTTCAGCTTTTCTGCATGTTTGTTTCAAAGTGTGAGTATTTTGATTATATTTTGGCGCACTAAGTACATTAAAATGCAGATCAGGTAGTGCTGACTCAAGTGACAAGGGAGTACAGACCTCGTTAAAGAGCGCATTAAAATCTTTGCAAAAATGAGGTGAGTAAAAGCATGTTTGTTTTGTATCAAAAGCTGATTTCTGAGAAGGCTGATGAAGAGACAGTAGTTTAGTAGTAGTATTGCACCAGTGATGTAGACTTAAATATATTGTGTAGTAGCTAGAATAACTATATTGAGTCTCAGACATGTAAAACTATCTCAAAGAAATCTTTTTCTGGTTAACTATTATCTAGCAATAGCACAAGAAGAAAAACACAGAATACCCTACTGCCATCAATGTACTACTGTATACACAATAACTGCTTATTAAAGCACCTATTACAGCCCTCCTGGAACCATCTTTATATACACAATTTACAGTATGGCGTATGTAGTAGTTTATTTTATTATATACTATCTTAATATTACTTTCTAAATTCGCTCAAACACCTCATTTGTGGACCCCTGATACTGATATTTCATAATTTCAAATATACCTTTATTGTTTTTTATCCTCTTATATTTAAGTAGGTGGAATGTTTTGTGGCGTTTTAATGTTTTCTTGTTAATTTTGGTCATGTCAGTCTTTTATTTTGAAATTTTTGTTTCTTGCTGTTCAATTCATTTGTTCTCTGACCCTTCCCTGATTGAGTTTTTTAATCTTTACTTCTGTGTATTTATAAAGCCCTCACATTTTCCGTTTGCTTTATTTATTGTTTTTCGGTTTGTTTGTTTGTTTGTTTGTTTGTTTGTGTGTGTGTGTGTGTGTGTGTGTGTGTGTGTGTGTGTGTACTCAACATTACTCAATACACCCTCAAAACATGGATGATATTAATGACATCTGTTTTGGACAGTGAATGTTTATGCTGGAGTGTATCCCAAGGTTATTTTCGTAAACGAAAACTGAAACTAAGACTAAAACTATTGGTCAAAGAACATTTTCGTAAACTGAAATCAAATTAAAATTTCTAAATAAATGAAAAACTAAAACTAAACGAAACTAACAACAGTAACTGAAAAACTAACGAAAATAAAATAATAATTAGCAAAAATAAATAATCGTGTTCGTGATTTAATAAGCTGTCTTTCTGTGCCAGAAAATCGGACCTGTGGTTGTTTAGGGAAATAGATGGCGCTTCATGCACGTGAGCTGTGTCCTAAGCGGCTATTCACAGAGAATGCGTTTTTGCATTTAAAAAACAATGGGGCTATGAAATGGGAAATAATAATAATGCACACTTTACAGCGCGCGAACGTTTAAAAGCGTGCTTGACGTGCGAGAACAACATGAGAGTGATGGTATGGCTCTTATCGTAAATCTACTCGTTGTGACGGTGCCTTTGACTACTGGGGAAAGGGAACAACGGTGACTGTAACATCAGGTAAGAAGTCAGATTTTTGTTTAGTTAGAGCCAAACTTCAAAACAAATATGCTAAATAAATAAAATGTTTAGTAACAGAGTTTTTAGTCCACTAGTTTTAAAAGAGAGATAGAGAGAGAAATCATGGACAATGTTGCATTTAATTCTGAAATAAGTAGGATTGTAGCTGGGTTTGCTGATGTTTTTTATTTTTATTTTTTTAAATCGTTCGAGTTTTTGTGCACTGAATAAATTAAAAGTATCACTGTGACTACGCTGCCTTTGACTACTGGGGGAAAGGCACGTCAGTCACAGTGACATACAACAAGCCAGAAACATATTAATATCTGCAAAAAACAATTCAACCCTAAATTCTTAAATATTCGCATTAAATCCAGATGGCAACTTTTCTTTGGCCAGGCAATGTTTTTGAACAATTTCATGCAATGTGATCATATCATGTAAATTCTTTATTACTATGCTGAATTTTGCTTAGACTTAATGCAGTACGCATCTCAAATATGAATGTATGTAAGTTGATTGTAAGTGTAGTGTTTTAGTATTTTCAATAGAGCAGTTTTTCAGTCAGTTAAAAGTACTAAAACTGACTTCTTAAAGCAGTCTTCAAACTCTGACTAAAAAAGTCAGATAAATGTGTGTGCTCTGATAACAGGGTCTTTGTTTTTGTTATGGACTGTCTCTCTGTGTATTACGGGGGCACAGTATTTCAACCCATTACAAAAAGCTCAGAAGCATCTGTAAATTAATGATCACAATAGTGAATCTATAAGGTGCAACATAAATAGATTTTCTTTATCATAATTTTTCACCTTACTTCATACAGTAAAATAATCAAAATTCTGTATTGACTACATTACCATATGGACTACACTAAAGTATGACACAAAATGCCATCAAACTGTATCCATTTTGCAGTTTTTATATCTCTCTCTTTCTCTCTCTCACACACACAAACACATTTACTTAGCTATCTAAATGGGGACATCTCATAGGAACAATGGTTTTATACTGTACAAACCGTATTTTCTATCACCCTACACCTAAACCTACCCCTTACAGGAAACTTTCAGCATTTTTACTTTCTCAAAAAAAACTTTGTTTAGTTTATTTTTAAACCCGTTTTACAAATGAGGACGTCCCCAAAGGGAAGTTTTTGGAGATTTTGTCAGGTTTACCTCACTCTTGGGTACAAATTTTATTAGGTACACACACACACACACACACACACACACACACACACACACACACACACACACACACACACACACACAGACAGTAAAATAAGGGCTTTATAAATATATATTAAATGACAATAATGTGCAACAATGTAAAGTGAAATAGTGAAACATTAAACTTCATAATCATAAACCTCTATAAAACAGACATTTTTGTTGTTGTTGATTTAATCAACTGAATTCTGGCCACTGGTTCTGCATAATTTGTTTGGGTGCACAGTGTCCTTTCTCATTATAGTTTAAATAATATTATTTTGTGTTAATCAGATGCAATTTTAATTAAGTAAAGAGTACATGTTTAATGTGCATGTTAGAGTCTGCAGATGGTTGTCTGAGAAATAAAAAGCTACACACTGTATCAGTTAGGGTTAAGAGAATTGTTGCTAAACATACAACATGCCAGAAACATATTAATCACTGCAAAAATAATTAAATCCTAAAATCTTAAGTATTTGCTTTAAATCCAAATGATGAGTTTTCTTTGGCCAGGCAGTGTATTTGAACAATTTCTTGCAATGTGATCAAATCATACAAAATTTTGATGACCATGCTGAATTTGGCTTAGACTTTGCACAATATAATTATGTTCTCATCTCAATCATGAATGTATGTAAGTTGATTACAAATGTATTGTTTTAGTATTTTCAGTAAAGCAGCTTTTTCAGTCAGTTAAAAGTACTAAAACTGACTTCTTAAAACAGTCCTCAAAAAAATGTTTATATTGCAGAATTTGTATTTTATTTTATTTTTTACTTATTTGTTTTAATTTGAAATTATACCCACATTTTTTAAAACTGCATTTTTAGGCATATTACTAAATAGTGGCACTGATAAGTCAGTATGACAATGTAATGATCCTAAAGTCATTGATCTAAAAGTCAGATAAATGTGTGTGTTCTGATACCTGGGTCTTTGTTTTTGTTATGGACTGTCTGTCTGTGTATACGGGGGGGGGGGTGGGCCACAGTATTTCAACCCATTACAAAAAGCTCAGAAGCATCTGTAAATTAATGATCCCAGTAGTGAATCTATGATGTGCAGCCTAAATAGATTTTCTCTGTCATCATTTTTCACCTTAAGACTTCATACAGTGAAATAATCAAAAGGAGCAGATTAAAATCTGTATTTACTACTATATAGACTACACTAAAGTATGACACAAACTGCCCTCATCTGTAGTCATTTTGCAGTTTTTATATCTCACACACTGTACTTGTGGGGACTCTCCATAGGCGTAATGCTTTTTCTACTGTACAGACTGTTGTCACAGGTGCGTGGTTGTAATATGAAAGTAAATGAATATAAATGAAAGACGGGAGAACGAAACGGCTTCAACTCACTTTTCCCATTTATTTAGACTCAAGATCGGACAAACACAAGGGGAGAACTGAGGACTTATATATGAATGGGAACAAAAGAGCAAACAACATAATTCAAATCAGTTGGGGATAATGAACTGACAATCAACTAATGAGAAATGGAACTAAACCAAATAGGGGCAAACAGGAACTTCAGACAGGTAGACACGTGACAACCGTATATTCTATTGTCCTACACCAACCCTACACCTAAACCTACCCCTTAATGGAAACTTTCTGCATTTTTAGATTTTCAAAAAAACTTCATTCTGTGTGATTTATTAGCTTGTTTACCCGTGAGGACCTCAATTTAGGTCCCCACCGTGACAGGAGTCCCCATGAGTCTGTGTGTAAGTCCCCACCTGAATAGAAAAACAGGCA
The DNA here is from genome assembly GCA_036784905.1 of Acrossocheilus fasciatus. Classification (NCBI taxonomy): domain Eukaryota; kingdom Metazoa; phylum Chordata; class Actinopteri; order Cypriniformes; family Cyprinidae; genus Acrossocheilus; species Acrossocheilus fasciatus. The sequence continues at coordinate 121,938 of JAXUIB010000029.1, read as the reverse complement.
CACACACACACACACACACACACACACACACACACACACACACTAAGAGTAAAATAAGGGCTTTATAAATAGATATTAAATGACAATAATGTACAGCAATGTTAAGGGGGGAAACCTGTTTATGATATGAAGATTCACTTTTTTTGTACACTGTGACAATTCTGTGTATTTGTTTGCATGTTGTGAATATTATTGCATTTATTGTGTGTATTTTAATGCATCTTTTCCTAATACTCCGTCCTATTTCCTGTCAATCAAAAGTTTCACTTAAAACCTAACCATTGAACTTCATTCTCAGTCACACTATTAGAAACATCACACACAGACTTTAGTACAAACCCGATTCCAAAAAAGTTGGGACACTGTACAAATTGTGAATAAAAAAAGAATGCAATAATTTACAAATCTCATAAACTTATATTTTATTCACAATAGAATATAGATAACATATCAAATGTTGAAAGTGAGACATTTTGAAATGTCATGCCAAATATTGGCTCATTTTGGAGGCTTTTTCTCTGGGCCAAGGCTCATTTAAAATGGTCTGTGGCAAAGTGGAAAACTGTTCTGTGGTCAGACGAATCAAAATTTGAAGTTCTTTTTGGAAAACTGGGACGCCATGTCATCCGGACTAAAGAGGACAAGGACAACCCAAGTTGTTATCAGCGCTCAGTTCAGAAGCCTGCATCTCTGATGGTATGGGGTTGCCTGAGTGCGTGTGGCATAGGCAGCTTACACATCTGGAAAGGCACCATCAATGCTGAAAGGTATATCCAAGTTCTAGAACAACATATGCTCCCATCCAGACATCGTCTCTTTCAGGGAAGACTTTGCATTTTCCAACATGACAATGCCAGACCACATACTGCATCAATTACAACATCATGGCTGCGTAGAAGAAGGATCCGGGTACTGAAATGGCCAGCCTGCAGTCCAGATCTTTCACCCATAGAAAACATTCGGCGCATCATAAAGAGGAAGATGCGACAAAGAAGACCTAAGACAGTTGAGCAACTAGAAGCCTGTATTAGACAAGAATGGGACAACATTCCTATTCCTAAACTTGAGCAACTTGTCTCCTCAGTCCCCAGACGTTTGCAGACTGTTATAAAAAGAAGAGGGGATGCCACACAGTGGTAAACATGGCCTTGTCCCAACTTTTTTGAGATGTGTTGATGCCATGAAATTTTAAATCAACTTATTTTTCCCTTAAAATGATACATTTTCTCAGTTTAAACATTTGATATGTCATCTATGTTGTATTTTGAATAAAATATTGAAATTTGAAACTTCCACATCATTGCATTTTGTTTTTATTCACAATTTGTACAGTGTCCCAACTTTTTTGGAATTGGGTTTAGTTTCAAAAAATTCTGACATTACACAGCTAAAAATATTCTTTAGAAGATCCTGCAGCAGAAGGAAATTGCGCTGCTGTGTGTAAAGCACGAGGAGTATTTGAGAACGCATGTATCACTGTGCATGGGGTGGGCACAATGAAACATTTCACTTCATAAACCCCCATAAAACACAGACATTTTTGTTGCTGTTGATTTAATCAACTGAATTCTGGCCACTGGTTCCACATATTTTTGGGGGGTTTCTTTTCTCATTCATATTGTTTAAATATAAGTAGTTTGTGTTAATCAGATGCGATTTTAATAAGTAAAGAGTACAAGTAAAGAGTGGGGAAGTCGTGGCCTAATGAGTTCGAGTTTCGGGGCGGCAGGGATTGTAGGTGGGGGGAGTGACTGTCCAGCGCTTTCTCCACCTCAATACCACGACTGAGGTGCCCTTGAGCAAGGCACCGAACCCCCAACTGCTCCCCGGGCGCCGCAGCATAAATGGCTGCCCACTGCTCCGGGTGTGTGTTCACTGCTGTGTGTGTGCACGTTGGATGGGTTAAATGCAGAGCACAAATTCCGAGTATGGGTCACCATACTTGGCCGTATGTCACTTCACTTAAAAAAAAAAAAAGTATGTTTAAGTTATCCCAACATAATTTAGCCATGTTAACTTTTATTTTTGATACAAAAAAAAGATTATGTTTTAGATTGTGTAATTTTTCTACTCCAGCACATCCTAAAGCTTCCAATGTGATTAAGATCAGGACTCTGTGGTGACCAATTCATGTATGAAAATCATTTCTCATGCACGCTGAATCACTCTTTCACAGTTTGAGCCTAATGAATCTTGTCATTGTCATCCTGGAATATGTACATGTGTACATCTTCCAACATGATTATCTGAGAAATAAAAAGCTGCAGTTAGGGTTAAGAGAATTGCTGCCAAACAGACAACATGTCAAAACCATATTAATCACTGCAAAAATAATGAAATCCTAAAATTTTAAGTATTTGCTTGTTTAAATTCAAACAGCAGCTTGTCTTTGGCCAGGCAGTGTATTTGAACAAGTAATTATTGCTTTATTTTCAAAAGAGTTAATTAAATGTAGTGGGTTAACAACACTGACTTAAAGCACACTGTTAAAAATGTTCCTGTTAAAAAACAGTAAAGAACTGGCAGCTTGGTTGCCAGCAAGTTACTATAAAATTAACAGTATCTTACTGTTGGGTAAAATTACAGTTGGCAACTGTTTATAAAAAAAAAAAAAAAAAAAAAGTAAAGAACTGTCAGCACGGTTGCCAGCAAGTTACTGTAAAATTAACTGTGTCTTACTGTTGGTGAAATTTACAGTTGGCTACTGTTTTTGCAAATACAGCATAACACTTTTTTTGCTCTTCTTCACAACTAAACTAACAATGTGTAAACTACAATACAAATATAATATACTATTGTAAAGATCTCACCTCTGCACTGCTGTTCCACTCCTGACCTGCAGGGGACGCTCTCCTTAAGCCTACTGGTTATGCTCCCTCCAAACCTGCAGATGGCACCATTGTACCTATTCCTGCTCAGTACTCTCCCCATTAGCCCTGATTCCCTTCACCTGTGTTTTACCCTTTATAAGTGTGTTTGGTCCCTGCTATTGTGTTCAGTCTTGAGCCTATGTCCTCCAGTCACCAGCTCTCAAGCTAAGTCTGTGCCTTATTATATCTTTTTGACCCTTGTGTCTATTTTTATTTCTCTGTTTGTGGAAGCTCGGCTATCCTAGTTTATTTGTACTTTGTTACCTTGGTTTCTTGAGTAAAGATAATATTTTTATTTTTGGAAGACTCAAGTCTCCTGGCTCATTACTCTTCTGCTCTTGGGTTTCAATACTTGGAAGTTAGCTCAGTAAGAAACACAACCCACTTTGAACAGCAGAGACCTGGGTTCGTGTCCCGCCTAAGGCGACCTCGTTACAGCAAGACTGAACCATGGAAGAAAACCCAGCAGAAGGAGCTTCACCACCATCTAATGTGGAACGTATTTTGGCAGCCCTCACGGATCAAGCAGTAACCATACAGCGGCATGATCAGGCACTGTCTGAGATCCTTCATCTTTTAAATCAACGGTCTCAAGCCTCCTCATCCCAAGAACCTCAATCTCCTTCTGAGTATTCTAACAGAACCCTGTTAGCCCTTCCGTCAGAGCCCAAGTTACCGGCACCAGAGAGGTTTGATGGCAGTCCCGAGAGATGCAGAGGTTTCATTACTCAGTGTACCCTGGTCTTCCAGCTCCAACCCAGCAGCTTTCCTACTGAGAGTAGTAAGGTGGCTTACATTATTACCCTTCTAACGGGCAAGGCTTTGGACTGGGCCTCTGCTTTGTGGGATCAGAGGTCTCCACTAACAACCAACTGCCATAACTTCATTTCTGAGATGAAAAGAGTTTTCCACCATCCAACCAGTAGGGGGGATATAGATCACCGTCTGCTCCACCTCACTCAAGGTTCTCGGAGTGCAGCAGAGTTTGCTATAGAGTTTCGCACTCTTGCCACCGAGAGTGGGTGGGATCAACGAGCCCTGAGGGCTACCTTTCACCATGCCTTGTCTCCTGAGATCAAAGATGAGTTAGCTTTCCGAGACCCAGCACCAGACCTTGAGTCCCTCATTGATGTGGCTATCCGGGTAGACCTTCGCCTCAGGGAACGTCAGCAGGAGCGACAGCAGGAGACTAGACTTCTTGAGTCTGCCAGCCCTGTTAAGTTGCCCCCATCTTTTAGTACCCCTGAGGAACCCATGCAACTGGGTGGAACTAGAATTTCCCAAGCCGAGCGCAACCGACGGATGAGAGAGAAATGCTGTCTCTACTGCGGCAAACCAGGTCACTTTCGCTTTACATGTCCTGAGTTGTCGGGAAAAGTCAACTCTCGTCCAGGAGGAGGGGGGCCGGGGCGAGAATAGGAACCATCCCCTGCTCAGCAACCTCAGGTTTAACGATCTTAACTACCATCGTCCAGGGCAACCAACTTCACCAAGTATTTGCCTTTGTTGACTCTGGGGCTGCGGGGAGTTTTATGGATTATGAGATGGCCAAGAAACTTGACATTCAGCCAGTTACCCTCCGGAAACCCTTAAATATCACGGCAGTTGATGGCAGTCCTCTGGGAACAGGAGAAGTCAGTCAATGTACTCCACCTCTCCAGCTACAGGTCGGGCAACACCAGGAACAGATACAGTTCTTTCTAATTCATTCTCCTAAGCTTCCTCTAATCCTCGGCTTTCCCTGGCTGACTTTACACAACCCACATATTGATTGGTCACAAGGGGTTGTTAGAACCTGGGGAACAAACTGCCAAGTTTCTGATAATACCTTCTGCCATTCTTCCAAGCTATTAGAGACTTTCCCAAAACCCTCAGTTGACATCTCCAGGAGAATATCTGCATCTTTTTCTGAGACCCAATCCACGGAAATCATGGCTGTTCCTGAAATGGAGCCAGACACGACCAAGTCTCTAGCTCATTGTCCCGAGTTATCCCGAGTTCCCCAGGAGTATGCTGACCTCCATGAAGTCTTTAGTAAAGCCAAAGCTGCCACCTTACCACCTCATAGGTCTTATGACTGTGCTATTGAATTGGTTCCTGGTACTTGCCCACCACGTGGAAGGCTCTATTCCCTCTCCAGCCCTGAGAGACTGGCAATGGATGAAAATCTCAAAGAAGCCCTGGACAATGGATTCATACGTCCATCCACTTCACCTGCGGGGGCGGGTTTTTTCTTTGTTGAAAAGAAGGATGGGGGTCTCCGACCCTGCATAGACTATCGCGGTTTAAACCGTATTACCGTCAAAAACCGATACCCTCTCCCTCTTATGACCACGGCTTTCGAGATCCTGCAAGGGGCTACTGTCTTCACTAAACTTGATTTGCGGAACGCTTACTATTTAGTTAGAATCCGTGAGGGGGATGAATGGAAAACGGCCTTCAACACCCCAACAGGCCACTACGAATACCAGGTAATGCCATTTGGCCTAGTCAATGCCCCAGCCGTCTTCCAAGCCTTTATTAATGATGTTCTCAGAGAAATGTTAAATAAATTTGTGTTTGTTTATCTGGATGACATTTTGATATTCTCTCGCAATTACCCAGAGCATGTTCAGCATGTCCGGCAGGTCCTGGCCCAGCTACTGAAAAATAGACTTTATGTGAAGTTGGAAAAGAGCGAGTTTCATGTTCCAGAAGTTTCCTTCCTTGGTTTCAGGGTATCAAAGGGCAGCCTTCAGATGGATCCTGGCAAGATACAAGCAGTCTTAGACTGGCCTCGACCAACTTCAGTAAAACAGGTACAGCGCTTTCTGGGCTTTTCCAATTTTTATAGGAGATTCATTAGAAACTTCAGCTCTGTTGCCCAGCCTCTTTCTGCATTGACCAGGAAGTCAGCTAAGCCATTTGTGTGGACCTACAGAGCAGATCAAGCCTTCAACAAACTTAAGCAACTCTTTACGTCTACCCCAATTCTAACCCTCCCTGATTCAGAGCTGCCTTTTGTGTTGGAGGTGGATGCCTCAGACGTGGGAGTGGGAGCCGTCTTGTCACAGAGAAGTAAGAGCGATAACAAGATTCACCCATGTGCCTTCTTCTCCCGTCAGCTTACCCCAACGCAGAGGAATTATGATATTGGAAACCGGGAGCTGCTGGCTGTTAAGATGGCTTTGGAGGAGTGGAGGCACTGGCTGGAGGGGGCCAAACACCCATTCCTCATCTGGACTGACCACAAGAATCTCACTTACATCCAGGAGGCAAAGAGACTGAATGCCCGACAAGCCCGTTGGGCCCTCTTTTTTAACCGTTTTAACTTTACTCTCTCCTATCGCCCAGGTTCTAAGAATCTCAAGCCAGATGCACTCTCGAGGCAGTTTGAGCCACCAGAAGCGGAGTCCTGTCCAGAACCCATTCTCCCCACTTCTAAAGTAGTTGCTCCCATTCAATGGGATGTTGAATCTGCCGTTAAGAGGGCCCAACTGCAGCAGCCAGGTCCAGGTAATGGCCCTCCAGGGCGCCTCTTTGTTCCTAACCCTCTACGTTCTGAGGTTTTGCAATGGGCTCATGGTTCTCTCCCTTCCGGACACCCTGGAACTACGAAAACATGCAAGCTCATCCAGAGGAAGTTCTGGTGGCCTAGATTGCAGAGGGACGTCCGGGACTTTGTTGCCGCTTGCTCGGTCTGTGCCCAGAACAAGGAGCCAAGGACCCACCCTTATGGCCTTCTGCACCCGCTGCCCATTCCAAGACGCCCTTGGTCCCACATTTCCATGGACTTCATCACAGGCTTGCCACAGTCTCAAGGAAATACGGTAATCCTAGTGGTGGTAGACAGATTTTCAAAGGCTTGTCACCTCCTACCTTTGTCCAAGCTCCCCACAGCCAGCCAAACTGCGGAACTATTGATGAGGCACGTGTTCAGGATCCACGGTTTTCCACAGGATATGGTTTCTGATCGGGGCCCACAGTTTACTTCCCGGTTCTGGAAGGCATTTGGCAGACTCATTGGATCCTCCATCAGCCTGTCCTCCGGCTTCCACCCCCAGTCAAATGGCCAAACTGAGAGGGTAAATCAAGAGATTGAGAAGACCCTAAGGTGCCTGGTTGCAGACAACCAATCAACATGGAGCTCTCACCTAATATGGGCTGAATTTGCACATAACACCCTTTACCATTCATCCATAGGCATGTCCCCTTTTGAATGTCAGTATGGTTTCCCTCCCCCTCTATTTCCTGGACAAGAGTCAGAGGTGGATGTTCCAGCGGCCACAAAGCTGTTCCGACGGTGCCGACGTTCCTGGCAAAGAGCTCGTGTTGCTCTATTGAGGGCTACCCGACAACAGCAAAGGCAGGCAAACCGTCACCGGAGGGCAGGACCCACGCTTCGTCTAGGACAAAGGGTATGGCTCTCAACTAGAGACCTTCCATTGCGGGTGGAATCCCGCAAGCTGGCCCCTCGATACATTGGTCCTTTCAAGATCCTCAAAAAGATTAATCCAGTTTCGTATCGACTCCTCCTGCCCAGGTCTATGAAGATTCATCCCACTTTTCATGTTTCCCGTTTAAAACCTGTTGTTTGCTCTACTCTGTCTTCAGCTAGGAAACCCCCTCCACTACCTCGCATCATTGATGGCCAGCCAGCTTACACTGTCCGAAGGCTGCTGGATTCTCGAAGGGTCCGTGGTAGGGTTCAATATCTTGTGGACTGGGAGGGCTTTGGCCCAGAGGAGCGGTCCTGGGTTCCTGCTCGAGATATTTTAGACCCAACTCTCATCTCAGAGTTTCGCCGAGGCCAAGGGAACAGTCAGAAGAACGTCAGGGGCCGTTCCTAGGGGAGGGGCTCCTGTAAAGATCTCACCTCTGCACTGCTGTTCCACTCCTGACCTGCAGGGGACGCTCTCCTTAAGCCTACTGGTTATGCTCCCTCCAAACCTGCAGATGGCACCATTGTACCTATTCCTGCTCAGTACTCTCCCCATTAGCCCTGATTCCCTTCACCTGTGTTTTACCCTTTATAAGTGTGTTTGGTCCCTGCTATTGTGTTCAGTCTTGAGCCTATGTCCTCCAGTCACCAGCTCTCAAGCTAAGTCTGTGCCTTATTATATCTTTTTGACCCTTGTGTCTATTTTTATTTCTCTGTTTGTGGAAGCTCGGCTATCCTAGTTTATTTGTACTTTGTTACCTTGGTTTCTTGAGTAAAGATAATATTTTTATTTTTGGAAGACTCAAGTCTCCTGGCTCATTACTCTTCTGCTCTTGGGTTTCAATACTTGGAAGTTAGCTCAGTAAGAAACACAACCCACTTTGAACAGCAGAGACCTGGGTTCGTGTCCCGCCTAAGGCGACCTCGTTACAACTATTGTGTACGCTATTGAGTAATGGCCTGCTAGTAAAAAGGACAACATTCTCTTCTTGGTTTTTAATATATATTTTTACCCTTTGAAATAGTGACTTGAAATGTAACACAAGAAAAGCAACTTTAAAGTGTTGTTTCAATACATGTCTCTGCTTTATTAAAAAATAAATAAATAAATAAAAAATCTTTCTTAGAAAAAAACATTAAAGAAAATGATTGAAATTTAAGGGGAAGAAGTGGTCATAAAAAATATTCCCCAAATCAGATTCTGACTTACAGAACAATGGTACAAAATGAAAACAAATTGTAAAATAAAGCCCAAAGCTTATTACATTTTTGACAATAAATGTACATTTCAGCTGTATAAATGATAAATAAATTGCTTTAACAACTCTTTAACAATTCATTCTAATAGGACATGCAGGCTGTGTGTGATTTGAGTGTGGTCTGTGGTGTGTAATACTTGTATAAAGTCCCACTTAAATTTCATATTTTTTTTAAGCAGACTGGAGACACAAGGGTTCACGGTTTTCTTTTTCTGGGTGACCTTCCCCGTCCGCTTTGATATGACTCCTCCAGCCTTGGTCCCCTTTTCTGGATTTATCCTGATGAACCACCTGAAAAACAAATGTGTGTGTTTAGAATTAGTGTGGAGGGGAAAAAAGATGGTAACACTTTATTTTAAGGTCTCTTAGTTGCTTATTAGCATGCATATTACCAGAATATTAGCCATTTATTAGTACTAATTAAGCACATATTAATGCCTTATTCTGCATGACCTTATTCTACATCCCTAATCCTACCCAATACCTAAAATTAACAACTACCTTACTAACTATTAATAAGCAGCAAATTAGGAATTTATTGAGGGAAAAGTCATAGTTAATAGTGAATAAGTGTCCCTATTCTAAAGTGTTACCAAAAAGATTACTCACGGATAACATATAAATATTAAAAATATATGAGTCTATTCTTGTATCAAGAATACTTCGCTTTACTTTGTCAGGAAATGAAAGCTTTCTTTACAAGCTCCAACACTGAGATCTTTTGGGCTGAATGATGTGTTTCAGTCTAGATTAAAGATATCTTTTTGTTCAAGCATTAACATAACACATCTTATACCCTACTATTTTAGCCATGTCTTATAGAACTGTAACATATGCACATGATTATCATTTTAATGCTAAAGAAGGATGGGTCCTAGATGAATCTGCTTCCTTTCAAGGTTTCCACCAACATCTCACCACCAATGGACATTTTATTTCCCTGACATATTCACCTACTGCTCTGGGGCTCAAATATTTGATAGGAAATTTCTCTATTTGATGCTAGATTCCCTGTTTATTAGGACCAAATGTTTCAATGAAACATACATTTTCTGTAAAGCTGCTTTAAAAATATACGTATTGTAAAAAGTGATATACAAATAAAATGTGAAGTGAATTGAATGTATGCATCCAAGTATCTAACCTTTGAATAAATTCCAACATGTACGCGTCTTCAGCTTGATATTGAAGATTGAAATTAAGTAGAAAAATCAGCTGCAAACCCAGACAGAAAAGCCGGCTGGATGCCCTCACAAATGATGTGCTCCTCAAGGCTGATCATCCAGTGCTGATTCTTCTTCCTGGTGTTTCACCTGAACCTTTAAAAAGAAAAACACATTAATGTTTTAATTTAATTCACATTTAATTTCAGCATTGACATAACATTAATTTGACATTGCCAGATTGCAAATGAATGCAAGGAAAACTAAAATAATTTTAAACAGTCACAGTCTGCACTTCTGACATAAGAAATGCATAATGTATAGCAAGTGTATACTGTAAATTGTGTAAAGTAACATTTATTTCACCCCCAAAATAAAACCCTCTCATCAATTACTCACTCTCATGTTGTTACTCTCATTTATATTCAGACAACAAAGAAAGCCCATCCACTGAAAGTCCACACAAGTGCATGGTAAATAAAAACTCAATTTCAAACATGCTAGCTTTACACATGAAAACACTGGTTCTCATACTTAGCTTTCGTGATTACATTTTTAAGTGCTCCAATCATATGATTTCCGATTCAGAAATCCAGCTGATAAATATTCCAACCACAAAACCAACTTGGATTGATGTAAAAACATAACCAACATAAAAACAACAAAACAAGCACAACAGTAAAAATCCTTACAATAAACATGTCAAACTAGAACATGCTTACCCAAATTTTCAATCACAATAACACAGAAATTTTGAGTTTGTTCATTTGTTTGTTTGTTTTTTCCAAACAGTGGAGGTGTAACGCCTTAGCAAAATCTGCAAACTGATAGCCTATTAGCGAACAACACCGGCCATTTCAGCGCGTTATAGAGACATCAATGTGATTTCAATGCCACAGTGTTTGAAAAGTTAACTTTGCATAAGAATTATCTCATGACGAATGAAACTCACCGTGTAATTGGTAATAATATAATCCGAGTCAGAAATCCAGTTGCACTCGATGATATTTGCCGCGTTTATCACTGAAAAGAGCAAATAAAAGATAGTGTCACTTCCGATATCCACTATACAGATTAGTTGCAGTAGCAAATGTGAAATTGCGCAAAGCAAAGGGGAATTTACCTGTTAACAAGAAGGATGAAAGTCACCGCGTGCTCACTGCAGTTTACAAAAATACTGGATAGTAATGTTTTATTTCCTTCGAGTTATAAATACAGTAGAATGCCGTCATATTGTGTCTACGTCATTTCACAAAAACGAGAAAAAAAACAGTAATGTACTGCTTTTGAACATAACAGGATTATACTGTTGAAATTCTGCTGTAAATTAACAGTAATTTAACAGTGCAGTCCAGTTCTAGTGCTATATTAATTATGGTATTTATTTATTCATTCATTCATTCATTTGAAATTATACCTATACATTTTTAAACATTAAACCTGCTTTTTTATTGAGAATCAGATAAATGTGTGTGTTCTGATAACAGGGTCTTTGTTTTTGTTATGGTAAAGTATTAAAGTATTTCAACCCATTACAAAAAGCTTAGAAGTGTCAGTAAATTAATGTTTAGTGAATCAATCATGTGCAATCAAACAGATTTTTCTTTATCATTATTTTCACCTTAATGAAGCCCTTATTTTACTTTTGTGTGTGTGTGTAAGTAAGATATAAAAACTGCAAAATGGTTACATATGATGGCAGTTTGCATCATGTTGTAGTGTAGTCTATGGGCATGTCTCTTTTTGATTATTTTACTGTATGAAGTCTTAAATTACAATAATGCACAAGAATGTTAAGGGGGGAAGCCTGATATGAATATTCACTTTTTTTGTACACTGTGACAATTCTGTGTAATTTGCTGCATGTTGTGAATATTATTTAATTCAGTCTGTATATTTTAATGCATCTTTCCCTAATAATGCCATCATTATTTTATTTCCTATCAAACAACAGTTTCACTTAAACCTTAACCATATTTAACTATTCACAATGACACTATTAGAAACATCACATACAGACACACAAAATTTAGTTGTAGTAAATGAAGAAATCATTATATTTATATAAGCTGATAGCATGTTGATTTATCTTTATTCTGTGGCATATGAGCTCAAATGAACCTGAAATGGGTGTTAATACAATTTTTAACAGATCGGATAGATGCTTCCAACCAAAAATGCAGGTGTTTCCTGGTGATACTGTCAGAATGAAACCTCCGAGCCCTTGATTGAACTGTTGAAACAGCCCTATGCTTTTCATCTCAAGATGTTCACTGACATTTGGTGTTTAACAATAACCTTGTTATTTTATATATTTTGCATCAAACATTTAATATTTATGTAGTTTAAAATATACTCTAAGCAAATTTGGACTTGTCAAATGAACTCAAACTAATATTTTTTTTCAGAATTAGATGCAAGAACACGTGCAAGAACATGGCATATATATGACAAATATACGAGTAGCCGTCAGGGGCATGTTTAATGTTTTCAGGGCACTAAGCAAGAAGCTCTGCTTAATGGAAATCCCATCAGTGGAAGTCACGTTCCCCCATGGGACCCCCGTGGTTTGCATGTTTCCTAAACATGCAATTGGTACACTGTAAAAAATTTGTGTAATTTTAACTGTAAAATATTGTAAAAAAAAAAAAAAAAAAATCTTATTATATAAGTTAACAGTTTACATACTATTATAATAAATTGTAAAAGATCTAACCAGACATTTCATAAAATGATACAGCAAAATGCTGTTAATTGTACAGTTTTTAGAAGTAAAATCAATATATCATTTAAAAACTGTCAAAAACTGCAAACTGATATTCCAAGAATTCCCTGAATTTCCACAGCTGCCAAAATTATTTTCTGAAAAAGCTATGGATTTTTTTTTTTTTTTTTTTTACAGTGTAGCTGTGCAAAATGGATCCATCTCAGCACAGATATGATTCTGATAGGAACTCATCTCACATGGCTACTCAAAAATATTTGACAGCACACATATGTAATTAAATAGCAGTGCCTTTAAAAAAACTACTTCCCTCTGCCATGGATTCAAATCTCAGGTTGACAGTTTATCAGATGAGCCCAAGCCTCTAAATAGAAAACATCACTTCAGAACTAACAAAGGAATGTTGGGTTGCTTTATTGAAGTGAACAGTTTTCTGTATTATGTAGGGGTTGGTTAAGGTTATTATAGCCTAAAAATGGTCTCCCATTTTAATATCAGTCTTCATATTTTGGAGTGATATACTGTATTTTTAGTGCAAATCATCTTTCTGACCTACAGCAAAAGAAAGGCAGGCTGAAGAGATGTTTTCACTGAATCCATTTAAAAGAAAGCTGAAATAACAAATGTTGGCTTTGAGGTTTGATCACACGAACATTGCTTCTTCTTGTGGGTTTTTGGTTAGTAACTCAAAGGCACCAGTCACTGTGTCTACTTCGACTACTGGGGGAAAGGAACCACAGTCACCGTTTCCTCAGGTAAGATATTGTTGATACTCTCTGTTATTCCATTTTTATTCAATTTTGAAGATCAGGTAAGTGGTCTTGCCACAAAATAACATGCAGACGTAGTTACATTTTTTGTCTTTGCTATTAGTGGAAAGGGGGCGTCGGTAATCGTAAACAATATCGAGTTCAACTCTCAGATTAAAAAAAAAAAGGAGCGCACTAAAATGTCTCAAAACTAGTCGCTTTAATAACGTAGGTCTATGACAAGACAGTGTAAATGTACTGTAAGGGTAATGGTATGGCTCTTATCGTAAATCTACTCGTTGTGACGGTGCCTTTGAGTACTGGGGAAAGGGAACAACGGTGACTGTAACATCAGGTAAGAAGTCAGATTTTTGTTTAGTTAGAGCCAAACTTCAAAACAAATAGGCTAAATAAATAAAATGTTTAGTAACAGAGTTTTTAGTCCACTAGTTTTAAAAGAGAGATAGAGAGAGAAATCATCGACAATGTTGCATTTAATTCTGAAATAAGTAGGATTGTAGCTGGGTTTGCTGATGTTTTTTATTTTTATTTTTTAAAATCGTTCGAGTTTTTGTGCACTGAATAAATTAAAAGTATCACTGTGACTACGCTGCCTTTGACTACTGGGGGAAAGGCACGTCGGTCACAGTGACATCTGGTAAGAAGTAAACTTTATATCTTTCATAAACTTTGACATGCGTCTTAAATATAGCCTAATAGGAAAACTAAATGTACAGACCGCTTCTCCGTTTTGCAAGAAATAAACTTAGACTAAATTAAAAGGATAACTATAGTCGAATTTGTGGATTGGGATAATAAAAAGTGACTTGTCATACGAGCGTAATACGTAATAGCTATTTTTGTACAATATCCATGGGTAAAACTGTCAGTGTGACTATGCTTTTGCCTACTGGGGGAAAGGAACCATGGTCACTGTCTCGTCAGGTAAGAAAAACCTACTAAAACAAAATCTGATGTAAGTACGAAAAATTGTGACATGTAGGCTAATTTGTCAAAACGTTTATATATATATATATATATATATATATATATATATATATATATATATATATATATATAAGCAACATTTAAATGGCTATGTACTCTAAGATTAGGACAATTAAAGTCGGGACATGTCTTTAGAGTTTTGCTAGAAACGCAAAGATTCACATTAATTATGAATAATACAGTTTTACATAATTTGATTTGTAGGCTACACTCATTCATATAAAACAACGAATCGGCTACAGATCATTTAACAGATACTGAGCATTTTTGAGTTGCATTTTTATACTAACGCTGTAACATTAAGAGAATATTGTGTAACTGGGCTTTCGACTACTGGGGAAGCGGCACCAAAGTCACCGTAACAAACAGTAAGATTTTATTATTAATTGCAAGGTTGTATCGTAAAATAAGACAAAACTGTTACTAAAACATATAATGTGGCTGTTTTAAATAAATAAATAAATAAATAGCCTAAATAAAACAATGGCGTAGGTCTTTGATCGTTAACCAAAGGCTAAATATTTGCAATTACAAATCTATTTAATTATCACTTTTTCACATGATTCCATGGTTACAAACTGCTTATAGAGTGCTGTTATTTCAAATTCTCAAAAGGTTGGCATTGTTTTAATTTTGTTTGTTTGTTTGTTTGTTTGTTTGTTTGTTTGTTTGTTTGTTTGTTTTAACTTAAAAATTTCGTAGGTTATGTGAACTGATCCATTTGAAACAAACTAAAAAGTAATTCTGCAGACAAAAAAATCCAGTGATAAATTGAAGAGTTCAGATACAAAAGCCTCTAAGTGCCGTCTGAAATTTTCATCTAAAATAAGCATTTTTATCAGGCTCCTATGTTTGGGTTCAGTAATTTTACTCTTAATGGGAATGTATATGTAATTTTCTATGCAATTAAAGTGAAATAACTGAACATAAATATTCGAGAGTGATTAAAAATGCTCATTTTAGAAGAAAATTGCAGACGGCACTTAGAGGCTTTTAAATATAAAAATATAAAAATATATATTTCACCTAATTTGCGAGATTTTGTGTTTTATTATGCGGCTCATCGAAATACTTAATTCTAATTGGTCAGTTAGCATCTAAAACTAAAATAACAGGCTATCCAGTGTAACACTAACTGTGTGCTAATCTGGGAAACCTGTTTCAAAATAGCTGTGTTCCTGCTCTGTCTCTCCGGTCTCCACAGTTTTAAATTAATATTTAATATCCATGTAGTAAGGTTATTTGTTAAGTAGCTCGTGTGCGGCATAACATACTGAGATGATCATTCCTGCAAAGTTAACAGGATGATCGGGACTTCAACGCAAAGTGAAGAGGCTACTCCGTGGTGTCTGTCTTCTTGTGTAAAACCAGTTAAACTAATCATTTTGTTGTATTTTATGTTATTTTATAATCTATTTCATTTTATATTATTCATTAATTCATCCATTGAGTCATACATTTGAGATGTAGCCTAGCTCTCTAATAGGTCTAATAATGTTGTACTTTATGAGTTGTCTGAGAAAGATGTAATGTCTCAACAGCTGAACAATCTGCACCAAAGTCAATCTTCAGCATGTCTCAGTGTACTCCTGATTCTGATGGATTCGTCACCATCGGCTGCTTGGCAAGAGGTTTCTCACCTGCGGACTCACTTACTTTCAAATGGAAGGATACTAATAAAGATTTGAGTGAATTTGTGCAGTATCCAGCATTCGGGCGGGATGGAGACTATACCAAAATCAGCCATATGCGTATCAGAAAAAGCGACCGGGGTCCTCAAAACCCTTACACATGTCAAGCTACAAATTCTAAAGGCTCACTAGAGGCTAAAGTTGAAGTTCGAGGTAAGTCTCGTCTCTAAAATGTACATTTCTAAAAATACAATGGCTGGATGTTGGATTTCTTCCTTCTCTATAAACTAAATAATAATAATAATAATAATGAACTAAACAACATTTAACATTGATGTTCAAACTCAACTATAAGAGCATCCTGTGCTTGCTTATTAAAGCATGTTTCACTGTTTTATTTTGCTTTTCATGTCCTCTCTGCTTTCTCCTATATGTTGTCAGCTACACCAAAAGCCCCACCAACAGCTCCACCAACAGCTCCACCAGCAGCCCCACCATCAGGCCCATGTACACTGACACTGAAGCCACCACTTCAGAGAGAATTATTTGTTCATAATAAAGTTGTCTTGGAAGCTGTTTTTTCTGGAGACATAAAAGATACAGTGTCATGTACAGTGAATAATGCTGAGAGACAAAAAGTCGATTTTTCACAGTCTACAAAAAAATTCAATGTCACTGTTGATACAAAGAAATGGTTTAATGGTGAAAAAGTCACTTGCACCATTCGTGACATAAATAACAAAGAAATCAAGCAGGAGATCAGTTTTAAAAAAGGAGGTAAGTCAGTGCAAAACGTATAATTTACTTTGTGGCTCTATGTGCAGTTATAAATGCTGAAAGGTTGTAAACCGTTTTATTGCCTGCAAAACCATTTGAAATGCTTTCGCAGTCAAAAAAGCCTAGACTGCCTTGATACACTATTGCTATTCATTATTATGTGATTTTCTGTTTGTTTAATAAACCTTTATTCCTTCCTCCAATTCAGATGGAAAGACACCCAGTGTTACCATTTACAAACCTGATAATATTGGCACAGGTCCTGTCTCTCATGTGTGTGAGGTCACCAGCCCTAACCTTGGCGATGTCTATATCATGTGGAAACTGGATGGAGGGCATTACATAGAGGGCACAACCAGTGCTCCCATCCATCAAAAGGACTCCGAGTCTGTTCTCAGCATCCTAAAAGTTTCAAAAAAAGATTATGAAGATCCCAAAACCATCATCACCTGTGCAGTCAAACATGCCAACATGAAAAATATAAGTGCTCCATTACAAGTGTCAACAAGCAAAAGTAAACAGCCAGAATTTTCATGTGATTAATGTTCAAGCTCTTTATCTGTTGTTCTACGTTTCATTGCTTTTGTCCTGTTGCTCACTTGTTATGTTGATTATGAATCTTCGATGTTGTTTTTTGTGCATACTTCTGTCTGTATGTCTGTATCACTTTACTGCATGGGTCAAACATCAGTCAAATTACACTCATGACTATATGTTTAATTTGATATTTACTTACATGTTGCATGTAAGTAAATATGTTCACATGGAAACATTGTCAGAACATTATCATAGAGCTTGTTTATGTTTTGTTCTGTGCTTACTGTACTGCTGTTAGTCTATCCATTCCTCTAATATAACATGACATTTTTGTGTTGTTTTACAAGCAATAAATATTTGTGTTTGCATGATTTAGTCCAGCTTTCATGTAGTTTTCCTAATCAGAAACTTTGTGTGCTTCACTTTCTGCTCCGTTTTTTTTTCTTCTCTTCAGTATTTATAGAATTTTTTATTTTTTGTCTGTCTACAGTAAAGACACTTATTCAATTCTAAAGGTAACTATCAAAGTCACATGGGATTATTGACCTTTTCAATAAAACATACAGATGGTATATAGGATATTTCTTTAGATATTTTTTTTATGTGCACTTGTATCATTAGTATGTCAGTATTCGATACTAAGTTGAAAATAGTGTTAAGTATTTAAGTACACTAAGTAAGTAGTGATAAGCACACCATAAATGTAATATGTATATTTTTATAAAGTGTATGTTCTAATGCACCAACAATGTCTAACAGACAGGCCTATAATATAGTGTATGATTGTCTCATCAGGGAACACTCAGTTGTGTGTGCAAATGAATGTATGGCCTGATGTATGCAGTACATAAAGCCATTATGTGCTCAGGTGTTTATATAACACTAAATAATACTGGACCTTAAATTCAGGATGCATGATTTACTTTCTCATATATGTGTCGCTGCTTGTGCTTACTATACATATGTCTCCTGTACATGTGTTTTCTTTTTCAGGTGAGCCACCTGAGCCAGAGAATGGATGTGCTCTAGACTGCAATAAAGATGATCAGGAGGAGGATGAGTTCAGAAGTCTCTGGTCCACTGCCACCTCATTCATCTTCCTCTTCCTCTTTTCTCTGACCTACAGCGCTGTGCTCAGCTTCTTCAAGGTAATCTAATGGTCACTTCATAATGTACAAATCATTTTAAACAAGCACTTTTGGAACTCTTTTACTTGACTGTATTATGCATATTGTTGCAGTTATAAACATGCTTCAATTTAGATTATATTATGTCTTTAATGTGTTTTTAACTATAGATACATTTCTTCCCAGGTGAAGCAGTGATGATTTGTTAAAAGAACAAAGACGCCAAGGTTTCTTATTTGTTTTGTAACTGTAATTAATGTTAGTCTAATCTCTCTCTCTCCTTTGCTCTGTCTGTTCCTGTCTTTCTGTAAGTTTGTCTTAAAAACATATAGGCTCAATGAAATGTTGAAACTACATAATTTGCCTCTGTGCACACATTCTTGAAGACACTGACAAATATGTACTGAGTGTTCACACTCATCAATAAAGACTTATTATGTCTCTGTCAAATCATCTAGATTTTACTCCTTCAAATATTATATCAGCCTCTTACTACAAATGACATTATCTTGCATTTTCAGTAGATGTTACTATGATATTAGTAGAGCTCTGTCAGAAGATACAAAACTGTGAGAATATGAGCTATAAAGATGTATAGTCATGACCTCAGTCTTGATGTGTTTTCTCAGCTGCTTATCAAAAGCATGAGGTTTTAGATGAAAGGCTAAGTTAAACAGATTAATAAAGTAAAGCTTTCAAACTCCATTGGGATGTTTTGAGGAGTGTCATATCTCAAGCAGATCAAAAAAATCTTATAAAATATTTGTTTCTGTTTGTTTAGTTGTTCAGAAACTCAAGAGTCAAACCGCACAGAAATGACATGTTCCTAGAAAAGTAATGTTTCACATCACATTTCACAGTGTTTTTTTTCTTGGTTTTCAGTTGATATATTTAAATATTTAATCTCTGGGGATCCACCAGTGCAGATGCACATCTCACATTCAACAGCTGCAACTTGTTGAGCACTCAACTTTTTTTTTTTTTTTTTTTTTTAAATAGTAATGAAATATTAATAAACTGAACAACCCATGTGCAGTTTCAAACAAGCTTGATGAATTACAAACAATTCAAAACAAATGGCCATGCTGTGAAGTATTTTTATTTTATTTTTTTTACACATTGTTCACTCTGTGATCTGATTTAATTGCAACATCCTCTTTATGTGTACACTCTAAAAAAAATGGTGCTAAATAGCACTAAAAGTGTTATGGTTACTAAAATGGTTGCTTTTGTGAGATAATGTATATGTGAGTATGTATAGGTGTGTCTGCATGCAGTGAGTTTATATGTACCATATGTGCGTGTGGTGTTGTAGGTGTATATGCATGGATCGAGTTTATACGTATAAGCGAGTGTCTATAGGTGCATGCATGCATCAAGTTTATATGTATATGCAAATTATTCACAAGTGTATATGCATTCATTACTAACATAAGATGTACTGGTATGGATTTCATATTAGTGTGCACGTGTATTTTATATATATATTTTGAACATCCAATAGTATACATGTATATGTGAGTAATTTATAGGTGTATATGCATGTGTTTTATGTATGTATTGATAAGTGCAGTTTGATTTAAATCCTACATGACGCCTCATAAGAAAAAGCTGTATCTTCAATAGCCAGCTAAATTAATATGAATTATTTTAAATATGATTACATGTGGACGGTATTGTTGTAAGCAGTTTAAAGGCCTCTTCACACCAAGGATGAGAGCAAAACTATGTGTAAATGAATTGTGGATTACAGTTTGGAAAAATAGGAAAGGAAAGGAAAAGCTGAGAGAGAGAGAGAGAGAGAGAGAGAGAGAGAGAGAGAGGACTACAAGGGATGGCTTCTTAAATGAGCTGTTGGATTACAGGTTGTTGTGGAGTATGTGATCTGATATAACTGCAAGACAAAAAAAATATTGAATTACAATCACTTCACAAATAGCATTGTGTTTACTGTGCTTTACAAATAGTATACAGTAAAAACACAGTTACTGTGGTAAAAGCATGGTAATTGTTGTTGTTACTGTGCTTTAACTACAAACACCACAGTAAAATTACGGTTACTGAGGTAAACTCATAGTACGTGTTGTGGTTATGTGCTTTAACTACAAATACCACATTAAAAATACAGTCACTGTGGTAAAACCATGGTAAGTGCTGTGTTATACTGTGCTTTCAATACAAAGACTAGACAGTAAACAGTTACTATGGTAAAATTACAAGTGCTGTGGTTACCATACATACAAATACCACAGTAAAACTACATTTAAGGTGAATTATGGTATATGGTGTGGTTACTGTGCATCCCTTACGAAAATTACCCACATGAAAAAAATACTATAGTAATTTATAGTAAATACTATATAGTTTTTGATCCACTATAGTAAAGTGTATTATACTGTATATATTATAGTATTTACAACATTTTGTTAATGAATGCTACAGCACAGTATTAACTATAGCGAACTTAATAAACTGTAATAAATACTGTAGTATACTTTAGTTTTAACTACAGTAAACTGTAGTGTATTTTAGTATAATATACCCTATAGTTGTAGAACAGTATTGGAAAAAGTGATTTGTTTATATTACTATAATTGTTATATTACAACAGAAACTATAAATTACCACAACAAATTAATTCAAGTAATTTACTATAGTATGGTTCAAAAACACTATAGTATTTACTATAAATTACTATAGTATTTTTTTTAATGTGGGCATGGCTACAAATTAAACCAAAAAACATAGCTGCTATAGTTATGGTAACCACAAACTAACCATAGTTTAACCATGGTATTTGTAGTAAAACTGTGGTTATACAAATGGTACCAAATACGGCAAAAAAAAAAAAAAAAAAAAAATTACTGCAATTTTAATACAATAAAACCATGGTTAATTTTCGTAAGGGATTGACTACACATGACATGGTCAAACGACAGTTATTATGGTTAAAAAAAAAAAAAGGTAAATGTGTGGACTTTTAAATGGTCCCTTTCCCACGACATGGGACATGGGACAAAACATGTCCAGCAATTGTAAAAAAAATAAAAAATATTTTTAATTGTAAATATTATGGGGAAATGTTATATTAATAATAGAATGCATTTAACACAATTATCCCCTTCAATTTAATTTTATCATTATTATGTGAAATTTATTACACTTATTGTCTTCTCACTACATCTAAAGCAGTGTGTCCACAGTGAAGGGTTCAATCATTTATATGCAATAAAATGGATAAAAATGTTTGGTAACACTTTATTTTGATGGTCCCTTTTGAACATTCTGTTAACTCATTTTTGTGATGGTTTCCCAACAGACACTCTACCTACTGTAAGTAACTTTGCAAGTACATGTCAACTTATTCTAACCCAAACCCTACCAGTCTACTAATACTCCACTAACACTCTAATGAGAGTTAGTAGATATGTAGGTGCAATGTTACTTATAGTCAACAGAATGTGTTAAAGAGACCATCAAAATAAAGTGAAACCAAATGTTTTTTAATGATAAAAATAGCTTGTTTTATTAAAAGCAACACTTAATAATATCTCATATCAAAGCAAGGTTGTTTTTCAGTGACACATGCATGTTTCATAAGGTTTCAAAGTTGTGTCCCCACTTTTTGTGAACACCGTCAGACATTTATTAAAATGTAATAAAATCAGGGAATATCAGGGGCAACTGTTACTCTAAAGGACCCCCTTGCCCCAATCCTCCTCTGCAGAGAGCATCATTGTCAGACAGACTCTGGTCAGTTTTATAGTTTTAGAATATTTTAAATCTTAATGTTAATATTTCCTGGTCACAACCATGATATGTCAACACCATCTTCCAATTTCTTAGGAAATTATTTGAAATATTTAGATCATTTTATTCTCCTGACGTGGGTTCCATTAGCATCTAGCACAGTGATGGGCAAACTTGGCCCTTCCAGGCCACTTTCCTGCAGAGATTTGATCCAGCCCTGATAAAACTCACCTGCCTGTATCCTTCTAGTAGTCTTGAAGACAATGATTAGCTGGTTCAGGTGCGTTTGATTAGGGTTGGAGCTAAACTCTGAAGGAAAGTGGCCTGGAAGGGCCGAGTTTGCCCACCCGTGATTCTAGCATCAACAGAAAAAAAAACAAAATTGCCACTACATGAACTCCATTTGTTTTGTGAAAGAATTGCAAAATTTGTCAACATCGTCAGATGTCACCACCGTCAGATTTTGTGTTCCAATAATATATCAAAATACTTAAATGTGACTCTTGAAAAAAAGCTTTATAAACAATAACATACTCACTGTTTGTTGTGTTTGTTTTAATACAGTAATTGATTGATGTATTTGATAGTTAAAAAGACTACAAATTCAGGTTTTTGTCACCACCATCAGATGTGTCAACATCTGTCACCTCCTTCAGAGGAATATTTTGATAATATTTCATTATGATATTTTATATTTGTTGAGCAATTGTTGGTCACATGTGAAAGTGTAATCTGTCTGCTAACATGACAATGTGTTTTGAAATGTTAAAAACATCTTGAATGCTGTTAAAGATAAAGTTGAAATTATATTACACAGCCCAAGGTAAAAAAACACATTTTGTTAAAAAAAGAGAGAAAAGTTGGGAGGTTGTATCAAAGCATTGCTCAGTAGCTTAGTACATATAAGGTACATAAATGTAGTTTCATTTGTCTGAGTACAAGGTTTTATTTTTTCAATTTTGAACAGTAGCCTAAACATAGGCTATTTCTTCTAAATCAGGAATTTCGTAGGGAAAATGTTTAATTACAAATGAAACTTACATGGAATAGGCTATTGATTCTGATTGGTATTCAGCTGTCTGACTGAACCGGTGCAAATCCGAAAAATGACAGCCTGCCAGGTGTCTATCTCGCGGACTGGCTCTCGAAAATGACATGAAATGACATTATGTAACCTAATATTGTTGCAGTGTAGGCTACATTGGTTAAGCTGGTTGCACGTTAAAAACGTTGGTTTAGATATATTAAATAGTTAAATGTAAAAATAGCCTAAATGCATATTTTGACCAATAGATCTTAATGATTGAGGTTGTGATGCAAGCGTAAAAACGCATAGCCTATTTGTTTACAGTCAGTGATTATTTTTGACGCAGGCCTAGACAGTTTGAAATTATTAGCTTTATAATAGGCCTAAATTGTTTCAGTCAGCAGAATTTTAATTGCTGGTGGTGAGGGGAGGTTGGTAGATAATTGACAGAGGAGCGGAGCCATTACTATTTAATATGAGCAAAAAAGGTCTTTGTGCTGCCCTTGGTATATGTACTGTACATAACTTGACAGCCAGGTAAACTCTTCCCTAACATCAAGACTCTGAAGACATAGACTCCTGGTCCACAGGTTTATTGACGTTGTAAGGAAAGGTGAAACTGAAACATACAAAATGTGTACGCAAGATGTATGCAACTATCTTAGTATAGCTTCAGATACACTAAAACATACTACTCTCTGAGTCATGCTTGCTCACTTCCTTATTAATGGTCACATGGTATGACTCTTTACAGAAACTTAAGATTCTTAAAGGGACCACAACCAAATAAAGAAAAGCATAGAGATTAGCTTCAAAATGAAAACAAGATTTGAAACATAATAAATGGTAACAAAACACTCCCCGCCTGATGTGCTTACACATCACTCAAAAATGTATGACTATCCATTTACTTTAGAATCTGGGGGAAGTAGAAGCACTATCTCTGTAACAGGCCTGAGGAAAAGGGTAGAACCTCCTGGTTTGATGACCTTGACATCAACTTGATGCACCTTCCAATCTTGGCTAGGGAAAGTCTGTGTTACCAGTCCAAGAGGCCATTCATTCCGTGGTACTTGGCTGTTCTTGAGGAGGACAATACTTCCTGGTCTGATATTTGGATGGACGGACTGCCATTTTTTGCGTGCCTGTAGGGTTGGTAGGAATTTCTTCCACCATCTGTCCCAGAATGTGTTGGAAAGGTGTTGAACTTGCCACCACTGGCACTTGTACATGTCTGCAACTCCAAACTCACCTGCCGGTGCATCAACAGAGTTCACCTTTTGTGTGAGAAGAATCGCCGGGGTGAGTATGAACGACTCATCAGGGTCCGTTTTCACAGGAACAAGGGGCCTGGCAATGATAATGGCTGCTACCTCTGCCATGAAGGTCACCAGTACCTCATGGGTAAGTTTGTCTTTCAACTGGAGGAACATGGAATCAAGAATTCTTCTTGCAAGCCCAATCATTCTTTCCCATGTTCCACTGCAATGGGAAGTATGCGGATTATTAAAAGTCCAAGTGCAGCTTTGGTCTGACAGATGTCTTCACAGTTTTGCTGTCAATGTTTGAAGGTATCTTTAAGTCCTTACATGCACCGACAAAGTTTGTGCCACGGTCTGAACGAATGTGTTTGACAGGTCCACACACAGCAAGAAAACGTCTAAGAGCATTGATGAAGCTGGATGTGTCGAAAGATTCTATAACTTCAATATGAACAGCTCTTATGCTCATACATGTAAAAATTACAGCCCACCTCTTGCTGTGAGAGAGACCTCCTCTCGTCCGACATGAGGAGACACTCCAAGGGCCAAACACGTCCAATCCAACTTTGGTAAAGGGAGGGTCTATTGAGAGACGATCTGCTGGAAGGCTGGCCATTTTTTGGATGCTGAGTGGAGCTCTGAGCCGTCTGCAAGTAACACACTGATGTATGATGCTGCTCACCCTTCATTTTCCACCAACTATCCAAAAACCAGCTGCTTCAGTAAAGTGACGGCCTTGATGGTGGA
The DNA here is from genome assembly GCA_036784905.1 of Acrossocheilus fasciatus. NCBI lineage: Eukaryota > Metazoa > Chordata > Actinopteri > Cypriniformes > Cyprinidae > Acrossocheilus > Acrossocheilus fasciatus. The sequence goes on along the minus strand of JAXUIB010000029.1, from coordinate 96,886 downwards.
TACGCTCATGGTGGTGTCTAATGAGCAAATTGGCAATGTGATGCTTGCCAGGAATTATCAAAGGAGTTGTCTCACTCTGATTAAGGCTTGATCGGTGGAGACGACCTCCGACCCTCAGAAGACCTTGATCATCAATGAATGGATCCAGAGTATGAAGAGGACTACTTTTTGGAATCCTCTCTTGCTTTTGAATACATCTGATCTCTTGACTGTAAACTTCTTCTTGTGCCACTCGGATTATGATTGCTGAAGCTTTATTGGATTCCTCCACTGTGAATTCTGCTTTGCAGTAATGCCAGCCATTGCAAAAACTGTTTTCCTTTTCAGGTGTCTTGAAATGATGAACTATGTGAATAAGGCAAGTGATGGCACCTGTTAGTGACTTCCAAGAAGAGAATTTGGCAAATCGCTGGGAACCAAGCTGCTTGGATAATGCTGTAGTGCTTAAAGTGGACACTAGAGGACATACATCTGGGTCTGAACTTGGACCAATGAGGTTGTAAGTGTTCTCAGAGGTACCTGGTTCTGGTATGAACAGAAATTTGGGTCCACTTAGCCAATTGGTGTTTTGTAAGTGGGCTGCAGGAATGAAACGCGTTGCATGATCTGCCGGGTTCTGGTCTATTGGCACATATCGCCACTGATCTGGATTGGAGGACCTTCGGATAAGTTGTACCCGGTTGCTGACATAAACGTAAAAACGCCTGGTTTCATTACAAAAGTACCCGAGAACCACCTTACTGTCAGAGTAGTAGCTTATAGCATCAAGCTGAAGGTCCAGTTCTGCAGAAATTAAGTCTGCCAACTCAACAGCAAGCACTGCCGCACAAAGTTCAAGTCTTGGCACTGTGTGCTCAGGCCAGGGTGCAAGTTTGGCTTTCCCCATTATGAAGCCAATCTGATTATTTCCTGCAGCATCTGTGATTTTTAGATACGTCACTGCAGCAATGGCTTTGTTTGAAACATCAGAAAAGACACACAATTCCCTTCTGACAGCTGCCGATGGTGAAGTCTCAGTATAGGCCCTGGGGATGGAAAGACTGGGTAGGTCTGACAAGGAAACTCTCCATGAGGTCCAAGCTTCTTCCATTTCTTTTGGTAGTGGAGCATCCCAGTCACCATTCACAGAAGTAAGTTCTCTCAGAATAGCCTTGCCTTGGATAGTGACTGGCGCTACGAACCCAAGAGGTTGTTGATAGTGGATAAGACACCTCGCTGGGTGTAAGATTTTACCTCCTCACAGACACTGAAGAGGAAACAGTCGGTATGGAGGTCTCAATTAAGTCCAAGACTACACTGCATTGGCAGCATGTCTGACTCAAAGTCTAGATCTTTCAGATCACTTGCATGGTCTGTGGACGGAAAGGCCTCCATGACCTCTTTGTTGTTTGCTGCGATCTTATGTAGTCTCAGATTTGATTTGGAGAGAACATCTTGAGTTTTTTCTAGCAAACTGATAGCAGCTTCTACTGTAGGCAGGGACTTCAAACCGTCATCTACGTAGAAGTTCACAAAACGCTTGACATCAGGGTCGACATGGAAATCGCCAATCTGAACTGACTGATGTGGGCAATGTATAGCCACTGCAGGCGAGGGGCTATTACCAAAGACGTGGACCCTCATGCGATAATCCACGATGTCTTGAGAAAGGTCATTGCCTTGGAACCAAAGAAAACGTAGAAAGTTTCTGTCTTCTTCCCTTACCAAAAAACAGTAGAACATCTGTTCTATATCCGCAGTAAAGGCAATGGCTTCTTTCCTGAAGCAGATCAGTGCTCCCATCAGAGTATTGTTCAGGTCAGGCCCGGTTAAAAGCACATCATTAAGTGATATATCATTGTGTTGGGCACTAGAATCAAAAACTACTCTGATTTGGGTAGGTTTCTTCAGATGGTACACTCCGAATGCTTGCAGGTACCATTGTTCATCTCCGTCACTCAGAGGAGGAGCTAACTCAGCATGGCCTTTTTTAAATATCTTGTCCATGAAGCTGAGGAAGTGTTCTCTCATTACAGGCTTCCTTTCAAGGTTGCGCTTGAGAGACTTAAGACGTTTCAGTGCTTGAGGCCTGTTGTTGGGGAGACGAGGATGTGGATTCTTAAAGGGTAATGGCAATAACCAACTGTTGTTTGAATCCTTTCGTAGACCTTGCTTCATGATTTTCATGAAAGAGGTATCCTGAATCGAAGGAGCCACCTGGTTGTCATCTTTGGTTAGCTTAAACACAGAGCATCCCAGTTGGTCAGCATCACAGAAAGATTCATCCACAGAATATGTCGAGGAGTAGTTAGTTATTCGGTTGTCTTTATATGTTTCCTTAACATGGAACACATTAGGACATGATCAAAGAGCGTCGGGTGATTTGGTTCTGTGGTGATTGTATGGAAGTTTCTGATTGTCAGTGGTTTGTGGACATTCGCTAGACACACATTGCCTACAATAACCCATCCCATATCCAACTTCTGTGCATAGGGCAGGTTGTGTGGGCCGTTTAGGGACTTTATGAACTCTTATAATGTCCCGACTTAAGAGAAGCATAATTGGTGCTTGTGGGTCCTGTTCTGGGATGAGGTGTGCCACAGACTTTAGTTGTGCGTGACTGCGAGCCACATCAGGGGTTGGAACCTCATCTCTATTATTAGGTATGTCATTGCATTCTATAAGGCTCGGTAATGGGATGCAAAGTTCCATCCAGTGATTGTACTTCATAGTTCTTCCAACTGACTCCTTTACTCCAGCGCATGTTCTTATTATGTAAGGAGCACTTGGACTTTGGTCACTGAACACTTCAAAGAACTGTGAATGAACCAGTGACCTATTGCTCTTTTCATCCAGAACTGCATATAGTTTCACTGCCTTGTCTCTGCGGCCAGCTGGAAATACGCCGTACTCAGTAGCAGGGTCTGCCTCTATCTAGGGTGCAGGCCCAGGGTGGAGTGCCGTGTGGTGTCTTTCGCTTTTACATTCAGAACATTGGCCTTTAGTCTTACAGTTCTTTGCAACATGTGATGTCAAAGCACAGCATTTAAAGCACACATTATTCTCTCTTAAAAAAGCCTTGCGGGCGTCAATGGGCTTTTCTCAAAAAAGCACGGCATTTATTCAGAGGATGCAGTTTTTTATGAATGGGACACTGTTGATCGCAGTCATCAGATTTTTTTGCAAGCTCGCCAGCATCATTGGGAGCTCTTGAAGATACTGCTGTCTTGTGTACAGAGATTTCTCGTTGTTTACTGGGCTTCCAAGCTGTCTTTTCCATTTTGGGAGTCAAGTCTATGTGAGAGACAAAGTTGAAGCTTGGATCGTTTCCAATGCTTGCCTCCTGGCTAACAAAGTCTATGAAGTAGGCAAAGGGAGGATAAGGAACATGGTTTTGACGCTTGTAGGCTGCACCAACTGATGCCCACTTCTCTTGAAAACCAAAGACCACTTTTGGTGCCCAGACCACTCCAGACCCAGAGCCCAGCCCACCAACTCCCGAGAGAGCCGGCGACAATGCCTACCACGAGGGGGCATGCCGTGAACGGTGTGAGCGTGGAGTGGAGCTCCACCCCCTGCATCACGACTGAGGGTGAGCTGATCGAGCATCTGGGGCTGCTGGACTTGGAGGGGGATCTATATGACTGGGAGACAGATCTGGAGACCGACATTGCCCCTCTCCTCTCTCCTTCATCCTGGCGTGTCCCGTCCAGCCCTCCTTCATCTCCGCTGGTCCCGTCCAGCTCCGCGCTTCCAGAGCGCCCTCCAGTGCCCGATCCCCGAAAGTGGCCTCCAGAGCACCCTCCAGTGCCCGCTCCTCAAAAGGGCCCTCCAAAGATTAGCCCTGAAAACCCGGAGGCTCACAAAAGCCCTCCCACTCGCTCCTGCCTCCTCCACCGCTGTCGTCTGGCAGCCCCTCTCCTCGCCCTCATCCCACCATCAATGCGGTGCGAGCCCCACGGGACTGCCATCCTCCAGCAGCTGGAGTATCCCTCACCTCTGCCTCCAGAACTTCTCGGCCCAGACTCCGCCTCGGCCATCACCCGTCAGTCCTCCAGCTCCACCGGCTCCCTCGTCCCTCCGGCTCTGCCTTGGTCGAGCGTTGACCCGCCATCGCCTCAGGACTCCGCTCCTCCAGCTGCACCTCGTCGCTCCGTCCCACCGGCTCCTTTGGGCTCCGTTGGGTTCCTTCCTCCCACTAGCTCCACCTTGGTCCTCAGTCGCTCTGGCTCCGCCGCGGATCTCCAGAGCTCCACCTTCGCCTCGGTCGCCAGAGCACTCAGCTCCACCCTGGCCCCCCGGATCCTCGGCATCCCTCTGGCTCATCAGCTCTCCGTCTCCACCTCAGGCTCCTCGTCCACCTGCTCCGCCGCCGTTGGTCGGCCCCCTGGAGTCGGCGGCCATCCCTCCTCCATGGCTCCTCCCTCAGTCGGCTCCACCGTGGGCCATCATTATGGCCTCCTCCTGCTCTGGGTCCCTCCTGTCTCTCCTCTGGCTCCTCCCTCCTTCGTCACCTCCCTGGTCTCTGTCAGCCGGCCCCCTCCTGAGCCTCCGCCTTTGTTCCCACCCATTTTCCCCCCCTCTGTTGTTCCACGGTGCGAGGACGCACCTTCCGGGAGGGTGGAGTAATGTCACGGCCCTGGACTGTTTTGTTGTGTTTTTGCTCCCTATGTGTTCCGTGTGACCCAGTTTCTGTCTCCCAGTCTGATTGTTAATTTGATTCCAGGTGTGTCTCCTTAGTTCCCTCGTTTACCTGTCTTTAAAGCCCCTGTCCTTTCAGTTCTTATTTGTTGGGTCTACTGGTTACTACGTGTGTGTGTGTGTGTGTGTGTGTGTGTGTGTGTGTGTGTGTGTGTGTGTGTGTGTGTGTGTGTGTGTGTGTGTGTGTGTGTGTGTGTGTGTGTGTGTGTGTGTGTGTGTGTGTGTGTGTGTGTGTGTGTGTGTGTGTGTGTGTGTGTGTGTGTGTGTGTGTACACACCTGTTTTTCTACTCAGGTGGGGACTTAAACCTGAATACACACAGACTCATGGGGACTCGTGTCACGGTGGGGACCTAAATTGATGTCCCCGCAGGTAAACAAGCTAATAAATCACACAGAATGATTGTTTTTTTTTGAAAATCTGAAAATGCAGAAAGTTTCCTGTAAGGGGTAGGTTTAGGTGTAGGGTTGATGTAGGGCAATAGCACATACAGTTTGTACAGTATAAAAACCATTATGCCTATGGGATGTCCCCACAAACGTGTGTGTGTGTCCCCGTTCCATTGTGGATTATCTCCTGAGTTCCTTGATTAAAGACTGTTTAAACGTTTCCACGACTCCTGTGAGCTTCCTCCACAGCGCACCGTGACAATAACTCAGCTAAAACTGGAAAGCAAACAAAATGAAAATACAGGTTATTACAGAGCATATTACAGACAGCCATGTCACCCTGTAGCCCAAGACTGGTTACTCACTGAAGCTAAGCAGGGTTGAGCCTGGTCAGTACCTGGATGGGAGACCTCCTGGGAAAACTAGGTTGCTGTCGGAAGAGGTGTTAGTGAGGCCAACAGGGGGTGCTCACCCTGTGGTCTGTGTGGGTCCTAATGCCCTAATATGATGACAAATTTCAAAGGTAAGTTATCTAATGTTGGTTTGCTATCTCTGGTTCATGCATTGATTTCTATTTCAAATTCACACAGAGATACACTCCTTTAAACTGGTCTCAGTTCACATACATATTCATCCAAATTTATAGATTAAGTACTGTTTACTTTCTTACTCCCTTGTTGCTAAAATTACACTAACACTGAAGAGAGATTCAGAGAGAAATATTTGTGAATGATAGAGTTGTCTTGGAAGCTGTTGTTTCTGGAGATGTAGAAAAGTGCAAGACGCTTCACTATCATGTAAAGTGAAGGATGTACCTGTAACCTCTGAAAATATCACACCAGGAAATATCATTTTTTCCAAATCATATTTCACAGTTTATAAGAACTCACAATGTCCTCTTTGAAACAAAGAAATGGTTTGATGGTGAAAGGGTCACCTGCACCATCTGTGACACAAATAATGAAAGAAGATCCATTTTGATAAAAGAGGTAAGTCAGTGGAAAATCTGTGGCTCTATGTGCAGTTATAGATGCTGAAAGGTTGGAAACAGCTTTACAGACCATTTGAAATTATTTTGCTCTCAAAAAGGCTAGACTTCCTTGATACACTATTGTTATTCATTATTATGTGATTTTCTGTTTGTTTAATAAATCTGTATCACATCCTCCAATTTAGATGGAAAGAAACCTATAATGTTAACATTTACAAACCTGAAGGTAATGGAAAAGATCCTGTCTCTCATGTGTGTGAGGTCACCAGGCCTAAACTCGTGATGTGGAAAGTGGGTAATGAGCTTTACATGGAGGGCAAAACCAGTGCTCCCATCCATCAAAAGAACTCAACATCTGTTCTCAGCATCCTAACATTGACGAAAGAAGAGTAGCCTATAAAAAGCCCAGCACCACCATCACCTGCGCAGTCATTCACGCCGACATGAACAATAGAAGTGCTCCATCACAAGCGTCAACAAGCCAAAGTAAACTGATAGAGTGTCCATTAAACAGTGACTACTAATTTTCACTTGTACGTTCACCAGTGCTTTTGTCCTGTTGCTCATTTGTCAGATTATGTATCGTTGATGTTGTTGTTTGTGCATATATCTGTTTTTATGTCTGTCATTTTACTGTAAACATCAGTCAAATTACACTCATGACTATGTTTAATTTGTAATTTACTTAAATATAGTCACATGAAAACATTGTCAGAACAATATCATAGAGATACTTTTTGTTCTGTGCTTACTGTACTGCTTTTAGCCTCTAATATAACATACCTTTTTTGTCTTGTTTTTCAATCCAGCTGTTTTCCTAGTCAGAAACTTTATATGCTTCACTTTCTGCTCCCGGTTTTTCAGTATTTAGAGAAATGAGAATATTTTTTTGTCTCTGTCCCTAGTAAAGCCACTTATTCAATTCAAAAGATAACCATCAACGTCACAAGGAATTACTGACCTTGTCAATCAATAAAACATACAGGTGGAACATGATTTTGCACTTGTATTATTAGCAGAGCTGGGTAGATTACTTACAAATTGTAATCCGTTACTGATTCCAGATTACATGACAAAAATAGTAGTCAGTAACGTAACCCGTTACATTACACATTTCAGGTAATATAATCAGTTTACTTTTATATTACGTTTAGAATACTTTTGATTTAACTCGTTTATCACATTGATTTAAATAGCATTATCTTGTACCATAATGATGTAAAAAAAATGCAAAGAGTAAGAAAACCTGTTCCATTCATTGTAATTTACAACATGAAGTGCATTAAATATTATAATATGTTAAAAGTTTCCCAAACTAGGGTTCGGAAAGAACTGCAGGGGGGTGTGAGTTTAATTAAAAGTTGACAGTTAATTAAATCATAAAAAAAATAAATGAAAATAAATCATTTTAAAACAGCTCCTGCAAGACCTATCTTAATGAATGGGGGAATCCTAAAATCTCAAAAACTGCTTGCAGAATTTACAATTAAATTACGTATGTCAAATCAGCAACAAGAATCTGAAATTTATTGCCCCATGAATGTTGTTTCTTATGCTCAAATAGCGTTTAAAAAGCTTATTTATCAGGCTAGACCAGCCAATGTGCATGTGGAGTCATAATGTGTTTATACTGCACATATGCAATGGCTGGTCTAGTCAGGTTTCTATGGGAAATTTGGCTCTTTCATTTAGAAGGTGGGACTGTTCCTCCATATTGCGCGTTGCAGTTTCTCCCATTCATAAGTATAGGAGAGAACCGTCTTTGCATTTCTATAGTCTTTGTTTTAAATAAAACACTTAATCAACATCTAAGAAACCGTGAGCATGCAAATGTGTTACTTAATTATGGAAATATTTATTTTAAAATCTCAGAGGTACTTAAAGCAAATATATTTGGTGAATAAGGTTTAGATGACAAAAAGTCTTGGAATGCCTGCATTACATAACTAAGAAATAACGTGAATGTGTGCATTTTAATTAGTTATAATTAAATAATACATGGTTAAAAAACCTACTGAGTGATAATTCAAATAAAAATGAATGTGTTCATCAGTAGTTGATGCAATGTTGAAACCCTTCTTAAACCTGAAATGATTTTTGTAAATCCAGTGTTCAAATGCTGTCGCCACCTGACTAATGACTGATCTTTGTGTGAATATCCACAAAACTGGACTATATATACATACTGTATATATAATTGCTAGGCTATTTTAGAAATGAAAATTTAAAAGATGAAAAAGAGAAATTAGGGAGAATTAATGATTTATGAATAATTTATTGCTATTGTGTGAATAATGTGTAATCATGCAATCCATAAAAAAGTAACTGTAGTCTGATTACGAGTATTTTCAAATGTAACTTACTCTGATTACAAGTACTTAATTTTTAGAATCTGATTACGTAATCCAGATTACATGTAATCAGCTACTACCCACATTCTCAGAAATAAAGGTATACAAAAGCTGTCACTGGGACGGTACCTTTTCAAAAGGTACACTTTTGTACCTATTAGGTTCAAATATGTACACTTTAAGTACTAATATGTATCTTTAAGGTACCAAAATGGACCCTTTAGGTACAAACATGTATCTTTTGAAAAGGTACCGCCCCAGTGACAGCTTTTGTACCTTTATTTCTGAGAGTGCAGCTCTTATTATTAGTATATGTCATCTGAAAATAGTAAGTTACTTGATAAGCATACCATAAATGTAATAATATACCTATGTAGAGTTTTATAAATTGTAAATTCTAATGCACTAACAATGTCTAACAGACAGGTCTATAATATACTGCATGATTGTCTCTTCAGTGTACACTCAGTTGTGTGTGCAAATTAATGTATGTGAGTACACATATGCAGTACATAAAGCCGTCATGTGCTTAAGTGTTACTAACTAGAAGTCTAATAATACTGGACTTTAAATTCAGGATGTATGATTTATGTTCTCATATATGTGTTGCACCATGTGCTTACCATACATATGTCTCCTGTACATGTGTTTTCTTTTTTAGTTTACGCCTTTTGGAACTTTTATTACATGTTGTTAGTGTTACATGCATGCTTCAATTTAGATTATATTATGTCTTTAATGTGTTTTTAGTTATCTAAAATACAGTATACACAGCCATGACCTCAATCTTGATGTGTTTGCTGCTTATCCAAAAGTATGTGGGCAAAAACATAAATATATTTCTGATGAACTGCTAAATCAAACAGATTAATAAAGTAAAGCTTTTGAACACCATTGGAATATTTTGAAGAGAGTCATATCTCAAACAGATCTGAAAATTCTCCATTTTTACAATTATTTTTATGTTCTTTTAAGACTGATTCAAACTGCACACAAATTCCTAGAAAAGCTAAAATTTAGAGTAATGCAAATGTGCATTTGTCTCTCCCTTGTAGCTGTTTGTTTCTCTCGCGGTTTTCGGGTGTTGTATTTGAATAGGCTATTTCATCTCTGGGGATCCACCAGTGCAGATGCTCATCTCACATTCAGCAGCTGCAAACTGTCGAGCACTCAAGGAATGTTTTTTTTTTTTTTTTTTAAATAATAGCCAAACAATAATAAACTGAAGAACCCATGTACAGTTTCTAACAAGCATGATGAACTGCAAAGAATTCAAAACAAATTGTAAAGTTGTAAAATGCACATTTTATAAACATTATAACATTGATCTGATACAATTGCAACAACATCCTCTTAATATGTAGCATGCTCATTAATACACTTAAGATTCACTTTAATTACATTTTGTGGTCTATCCAAAATTATGCCCCTTGAAATTGAGAATTTGGAGTGTTGCAATAATACTTTAAAATGATTTTAATGTCCAAGAAATGCTGCTTTGCTGATATATGCAAATAAGCTGGGCAAGTGTTTCATTTGACTAAGTAGCCTACCCTCGAAGGAATTTCAGAATGTCAAAATTAGATCTATTCGAGAGCGTCTGTGTATTCAGGTCTCTCTTTCTTCCTCTTTTTTCTCACACCTGCTGAAGTGAAACTGCGTTTGTGTTGATGACTAAAAATTCTTAAGAAGGTTGAAATGTTCAAATTTAAAACCGAAACCAGCAACAACTTTTTTTTATTATTAAACTTTATTAATATTTATATTTTATTTATATTTATTAATGCTATACATGGTTTATTTTACACTTATAATGCATAATTCAAAAATGTGAAGAAAGCTAATTTAATGTGGAAAAGATGTAGGGGTAGAGTGGGGGAAAATCCCCCCTTATAGATTGTGTCATTTTTTTTTTTTTTTTCAGTGAAACAAAAGTTAAATGTGTGCAGAAACGTTATCATAGTTTTAGTGACAATGACATAAATTATAAACCAAGTATGAAAAATGTCCAGAGGTTTCATATTATTAGAATTTTAACAAAAATGTAATTTGTGCACCTCATCTATGGGGCAAAACGACCCCATGGGTGGGGTAAAATGCCCCCCCAGTCTGACAAAGCAATTTGCTTTAAACATTTACAGCAAAATCACAGTACAGGCAGCATTAGCTTTAAAAAAAAAAAAAAGGAATATAATCAATAATTATGAATTACAAAATGATAGCCTATTTGAAAAAAATGTTAGCTGATGATTTTACATGATTTATTCAGGTAGATTCCATTAAAAAAAAAAACAAGCCTTAAAACTAACTACTCAAAAATATTAAGTGTAATATTGTTAACATAATTTTTTTAATTAAATAGCCCGTTCCATTTTTTACAGTGTGTCTAGCTAGCTACCTGATGCTAACTTGAGGTATAGCCTAATTTTTAAATATAGAGTCCAAATATGTTTATTCAACCAACTAGTTAGAACTACGTTTGAGAAAAAAAATTATGTCATTCTGAAAATATAATTATATTTTTATTAAATAACACGTACTCTCTATCTACAGGCCCTACTGTTCTCATATCATATATAACTGTGATGTTCTACAAAACAACAAGCTTTAAAACACTTTTTGTTTCTTACTGCTGAAAATTAGATCATTTACTGTGAAATCCGTTTCTCTCCGGTACATCACCAGTGAAAGCTTCACAGTGAAAGCTTCTACATCACTCTCGTCAACGTAGTCCATAGCTGCAATAAAAATGTATCTTGACTTTATCTTGTAGTTATTTGGGGAAAAACAGTAGGGGGGCGTTTTAAATTTATTGCCTCCTAATCACTATGAATAAAAACGTTTATTAAAAAAAAAAAGTAGACTACTTTTCTTAGCATTTCCTAAAAAAAAAAAAAAAAATGTTATGGGTAGCCTAATGTAGGCTAAGTCTTAAAAATAATAAGTTTTAGGTAAAGTAATTCTTAAAAAATAATAACATGGCTAATAATATGTTTTTTTGTTTTTGTTGTTGTTGGGTTTTTTTAACTTCTCATCTGCTGATTGCATATAGCGCTAAAAAGCAGAGTCCTCCAAATGCACTTTAATGGTAGGTCTTAAACGTAGCCTACTTGTTTTTGCATCTTGCTGACCCTTGCGCCCTCCAGTGGTGAAAACTATTTACATTGATGTCTGTTACAGAGTCCTCAAGTGAAGCCGAAGATGTTGTAGTTAACCTATATGACCCATCTGAGTTTTAAAATGCATTTTGTGAGTAGGTTTGATTGTTTTACCCTTGTCCCGGACCCTGTTTACTATCTAAACAAAATTATACTCATCAGATAAGTTCCTGAAATGGAAAAAAACAACCTTCCCATAACGGTCATACATGCCCATTTATGCAAACTTGGATCACATGATATGAACCAAGAAATCGTAACAATACAGCCTTGATAGAAACAGAAGCCATTAGTTCAGCACTCGTGCGTTTATAATGCGGCAGGTGCACGATCGGATCCACACAGAGCAGACAAATGATTCGTTCACCTCTGCGTTACACACATCACGTGACAGCGGCACACTCTCAGATTAAAAAAAAAAAAAAAAAAGTACAAAAACTGTCACCGGGGCAAAAATAAAAATAAAAATAAAAAATGAAAATAAAAAAATTGCACCTATTTTTTCTGAGAGTGCATAAATTCTTATCATAAACAACACAAAACCAAACAAACAAACAAACAAACAACTAAACGTTCATATTAAAGCCAGTACTAAACTAACAGTGCATACAACTTTTATCTCTTTTTCTTTCAGAAATGAATATAAAGGTTTTGAGATCTACTGACTCGACTGATGAATTGATTTTGTGTATTGTGTTGTTACTGATTAATTAATAGAAAACTCAAGAGTCGGGTCTCCTGAAACAAGATTCCTTCAAAATGAATAACTCAGCTAACAAAAATACGTAACTGTTACGTAAACACGTGTGTGTGTGTGTGTGTGTGTGTGTGTGTGTGTGTGTGTGTGTGTGTGTGTGTGTGTGTGTGTGTGTGTGTGTGTGACTGCAATAGAGTGCATTTTTATAGAAACTGGCATATAAAATAGACAAATTTGGCATAAATCTGAAAATTTCCACTCATAAATGAAGAACTGGTACTAGAGCGCAAATGCAACATGGAACAAGCATGTTCACTCACACACACACACACACACACACACACGGGTGTGACATTGGTGTCCAGGACATTTTTTTATTTTGGCAAATAAAATGCACAGAACATAAATGCATAACAATGTGAAGGGGTAGACATAACACACACACACACACACACACACACACACAGAAAGAGAGACATTTCTGCAAATTTATGTAACATAATTTGCAAAAGCAGACAATTCAAAAGACATCAGACAACAACAAATTCTAACCTTTGACAAAAATAAAGATTTTTAATATATTTTAGAATGTTTACATATATATTCACAAAATATAGATAAGTTGAAACATGAAGAAAAATTGACAGAAAATGAATGAGTCCCTATGGACCTCAGCTGGATATATGTGGTCATTGCACTTTCTTTCTTAAACTGTACAGGTGCTGGTCATATAATTAGAATATCATCAAAAAGTTGATTTATTTCACTTATTCCATTCAAAAAGTGAAACTTGTATATTGTATTCATTCATTACACACAGACTGATATATTTCAAATGTTTATTTCTTTTAATTTTGATGATAAGGGCTTATAGCTCATGAAAGTGAAAAATCAGTATCTCAAAATATTAGAATATTACTTAAGACCAATACAAAGAAAGGGTTTTTAGAAATCTTGGCCAACTGAAAAGTATGAACATGAAAAGTATGAGCATGTACAGCACTCAATACTTAGTTGGGGCTCCTTTTGCCTGAATTACTGCAGCAATGCGGCGTGGCATGGAGTCGATCAGTCTGTGGCACTGCTCAGGTGTTATGAGAGCCCAGGTTGCTCTGATAGTGGCCTTCAGCTCTTCTGCATTGTTGGGTCTGGTGTCTCTCATCTTCCTCTTGACAATACCCCATAGATTCTCTATGGGGTTCAGGCCAGGCGAGTTTGCTGGCCAATCAAGCACAGTAACACTATGGTCATTGAACCAGCTTTTGGTACCTTTGGCAGGTGCGAAGTCCTGCTGGAAAATGAAATTGCATCTCCATAAAGCTTGTCAACAGAAGGAAGCATGAAGTGCTCTAAAATTTCCTGGTAGATGGCTGCGTTGACTGTGGACATCAGAAAACACAGTGGACCAACACCAGCAGATGACATGGCAGCCCAAATCATCACAGACTGTGGAAACTTCACACTGGACCTCAAGCAACATGGATTCTGTGCCTCTCCTCTCTTCCTTCAAACTCTGGGACCTTGATTTCCAAATGAAATGTAAAATTTACTTTCATCTGAAAAGAGGACTTTGGACCACTGAGCAACAGTCCAGTTATTTTTCTCCACAGCCCAGTTAAGATGCTTCTGACGTTGTCTCTGGTTCAGAAGTGGCTTGGTAGCCCTTTTCCTGAAGACGTCTGAGCGTGGTGACTCTTGATGCACTGACTCCAGCTTCAGTCCACTCCTTGTGAAGCTCTCCCAAGTGTTTGAATCGGCTTTGCTTGACTGTATTCTCAAGCTTGCGGTCATCCCTGTTGCTTGTGCACCTTTTCCTACCCAAATTCTTCCTTCCAGTCAACTTTGCATTGAATATGCTTTGATACAGCACTCTGTAAACAGCCACACCTTTCAGTAATGACCTTCTGTGACTTACCCTCTTTGTGGAGGGCGTCAATATTCGTCTTCTGGATCATTGCCAAGTCAGCAGTCTTCTCCATTATTGTGGTTTCAAAGAACAAGAGATACCCAGAATTTATACTGTAGGGATGGTAATTTATTCAAACTCAAATGTAAATATTCTAATATTTTGAGATACTGATTTTTGACTTCCATGAGCTGTAAGCTCTAATCATCAAAATTAAAAGAAATAAACATTTGAAATATATCAGTCTGTGTGTAATGAATGAATATAATATACAAGTTTCACTTTTTGAATGGAATTAGTGAAATAAATCAACTTTTTGATGATATTCTAATTATATGACCAGCACCTGTAATTCCTAAAGTTTTCCCTCTAACCTGCAGATGGCAGTATTCTATCCCTAACACATGAGCCAATATCTAGAAACCTTTTATATTTAATTTAGCTTATCATTTAAGTGATTTTTAAGCCAATTTATGGCGTAGTTGAGTAATTGTGCAGTAAATAGGTAAAACACAAAAACACAGCAAAAATGTATAGTTGAGAAGTAAATTTAAAAAATGATATATAGTTTGTCATATAATTTTTTTTTTATTTCCTTATGCAATCGCTCAGTAAAAGTTTGGGGACTATCTGACCCCAAGGACCTTAAACATAAACCCTACTCAAGGGACGATTTAAATCAAGAAATCAAATTTTGTAAAAGTTTTGGACTTTGTGTATGAAGTAAGAAAATTCACAAAGTGCCTTGAAAAACAAATTTCTCTGACTGAATCACACATAAAGCAAGAGAGCTCCTTTTATAATCACTGAAGTTGTTGGTGTTGTAGAATTTTCCTTGTTCAAAATAAATTGCTAGAGAGGTTTTGAAGCCAGACTTTATTGATCAAACAACAAAGTCAAGTTACAGTTTGCAAAGGTTACTCCAGAATGGCTCTTTTACACTCGTATATATATATATATGCCTGAAGCTGTTCCAAAGTATTCCATATATGCTCTGTTGTATTTTGGGACAGTCATCTTTTACCATATATGTGTCCTTGAAGGTGATCAATAGCTTGTCATTCATGTATTCCTAGCTCCTGAACAAAGTCTTTTCCATATGGGTTTTTCAAACTTTAAATAGTTAACTCAGTTTATGGCCCACACACACCTGTTTCACACAGTCAGACTAATAATAGAGACTAATAATAATAATAGATAATAGTGGAATAGTTTCTTCTTACAAATAGGCATAATTCTGTATTATATTAATTCAAGATTAATGAAAATATTCTACATTGGTCAGTTCCGTATAATACTACAGAAGAATAATGGTACATTTAATAAGAGTAGAATATATTCATTTTCTATATAAAACTTACATTTTGCACATGTTACTGTTGTTAATAAAAGTACATTTTGTGCTTTAATAAAAGTAAAATGTGCATTACCAAGAAATAAATGTGTAATATTACTAGTAACTACACTTATTAATGCAAAACTATAATAATTTTATGATTTAATTATCTTTATTTTTAATACCGCCCACACACCATCCCCAGTGCTACTAAATCTGCTTCTGGCGACACCGTGTGTACAGTCGTGGCCAAAAGTTTTGAGAATGTCATAAATATTAATTTTCACAAAGTCTGCTGCTTCAGTGTTTTTAGATCTTTTTGTCAGATGTTACTATGGTATACTGAAGTAAAATTACAAGCATTTCATAAGTGCCAATGGCTTTCATTGACAATTACATTAAGTTTAAGCAAAGACTCAATATTTGCAGTGTTGACCCTTCTTTATCAAGACCTCTGCAATTCGTCCTGGCATGCTGTCAATCAGCTACTGGGCTACATCCTGACTGATGGCAGCCCATTCTTACATAATCAATGCTGGGAGTTTGTCAGAATTTGTGGGGTTTTGTTTGTCCACCCGCCTCTTGAGGATTGACTGCAAGTTCTCAATGGGATTAAGTTCTGGGGAGTTTCCTGGTCATGGACCCAAAATTTCAATGTTTTGTTCCCCAGGCCACTTACTTATCACTTTTGCCTTATGGCAAGGTGCTCCATCATGCTGGAAAAGGCATTGTTCGTCACCAAACTGTTCTTGGATGGTTGGGAGAAGTTGCTCTCGGAGGATGTCTCATCTGAAAAGAGGACTTTGGACCACTGGGCAACAGTCCAGTTCTTCTTCTCCTTAGCCCAGGTAAGACGCCTCTGACGTTGTCTGTGGTTCAGGAGAGGCTTAACAAGAGGAATACGACAACTGTAGCCAAATTCCTTGACACGTCTGTGTGTGGTGGCTCTTGATGCCTTGACCCCAGCCTCAGTCCATTCCTTGTGAAGTTCACCCAAATTCTTGAATCGATTTTGCTTGACAATCCTCATAAGGCTGCGGTTCTCTCGGTTGGCTGTGCATCTTTTTCTTCCACACTTTTTCCTTCCACTCAACTTTCTGTTAACATGCTTGGATACAGCCCTCTGTGAACAGCCAGCTTCTTTGGCAATGAATGTTTGTGGCTTACCCTCCTTGTGAAGGGTGTCAATGATTGTCTTCTGGACAACTGTCAGATCAGCAGTCTTCCCCATGATTGTGTAGCCTAGTAAACCAAACTGAGAGACCATTTTGAAGGCTCAGGAAACCTTTGCAGGTGTTTTGAGTTGATTAGCTGATTGGCATGTCACCATATTCTAATTTGTTGAGATGGGGAATTGGTGGGTTTTTGTTAAATGTGAGCCAAAATCATCACAATTAAAAGAACCAAAGACTTAAACTACTTCAGTCTGTGTGCATTGAATTTATTTAATACACGAGTTTCACAATTTGAGTTGAATTACTGAAATAAATGAACTTTTCCAGGACATTCTAATTTATTGAGATGCACCTGTATATGAATTGCAAATGTGGTACAATTAAAATTACTATGCAAGTCCTAAAAAAGTCAGCTGCTGAAATGTTAAAGGGATAGTACATAAAAACTGTACCAAAACGGTGACTTTAAAATGGTTCTAAAAACCAAACCAAATATAAATACTGAGTTGTGTTTGACATTCAAAAAAATGAACTTACACAGCAAAATATGCAGTGACCTGTGGCTGAATGGCCTTTGGTTTTATTTAGCTGTGATTGACACACAAACAAATGGGGAAAAAAGATAATAGCGTCACTGAATATGAGTGAAATATTGCATATTTCTGTACAAATTAAAGTGTACTCATTCTTCATGCGTGATTATTAACTAATCAGCATGTCAGGGGTTTTCAACTCTGGCTCTCAAGGTCCACTGTCATACAGAGGGTACGTCTCAATCAGCTTCATAGTTCGCTATGTTGTGAATTAATATATTGTGTACACAAATTCAGGCACTGGTAAGGACAGTGGCTCACTACACACTGGAGACTATTTCCATCCTCATTGTACAACATCACTACTGACATTAAAGGAACACTCCACTTTTTTTGGAAATAGGCTCATTCTCCAACTCCCCCAGAGTTAATAAGTTGAGTTTTACCGTTTTTGAATCCATTCAGCCGATCTCCGGATCTGGCGAGAGCACTTTTAGCATAGCTTAGCATAGATCATTGAATCCAATTAGACCAGTAGCATCGCGTTCTAAAACGATCAAACAGTTTCGATATTTGTCCTATTTAAAACTCGACTCTTCTGTAGTTATATCGTGTACTAAGATCGGCGGAAAATGAAAAGTTGCGATTTTCTAGGCTGATATGATTAGGAACTACTCTCATTCCAGCGTAATAATCAAGGAACTTTGCTGCCGTAACATGGCCGCAGCAGGCGTAGTGATATTACGCAGCGCCTGAAAGTAGTCCCCGGTAGCTGAAATAACAAATGTTATTTCATAGCACTGTTAATACCCAACTAAAAACAAAACATTGCAGCTGTTAATTAACATACATATACATATGTGCACCAAACATACTACCGAAAGAAAAATTTACCATCGGACCCATTTAAAAACATTTAACAATCTTTCAGTCTGGGTATCACACTAATGTGTTGTTAGTGTGTTAAATGGTGAATGCTGTGCTAGATACACGCCAGCAGCCTGATCTTGTTGATCCTCTGGAGGGATCTGGAAAGAGGAGCAGGTGTAGTGGAAGACAGCAAGTGCTGCGTTCTCGTGGAGCCTGTGGTGACCTGCAGTATTCCTCTTTCAGACGGGAGCAATATATTTTAAAAATGCATAAAACAAAGTTAAAAAATTGTTCCTCATGATACATGTGTAAATATGTGTACGAAAAAATATATTCCATGCCTTAGTTTTTAATGAATGTTTTTTCAATGCTTCTACACCACGTTTACCATTTCTAAAGCTATATTATATTATATTATATTATTTACGTAAAATTCTGCGTGACTTCTACGTGCTTCAATGGGCGAGCGCGCGCTGAACTGGAGCTGAGGAAGTCACCATGGAAACGGGGCAGCAGCTCAACCGTCAAGCAGCAACTTCGTCTCTCACTGTTGTTTTTACTAATTTCAGGTAAGTTTAGTCTCTAAAATCACACAAATAGTACATACAAGCGTTTCTGACACTTTCTTTCACGTAAATGACACGCTTCCGTTGAATATTTACTTTATAGAAATGGTTTAGTGTCTTCGGAAAAAGTCCGTTAGCATCTCAACCGTAAGCTAATTATAAGAGGTAACTATAGACTTGAGCTCTTGTTTATGAAAGTTTGGGCTTTTAATGTAATCTTATGTGTAGATGAGCGTTTTTTATATAAAGTTTTTGCTGGCAGTTTGTCAACGGATGAATGGAAGTAAGCTAATTAATTTAACCTAAAAGTATGCACTGTACAGTTAATCGGATACGTCACTTACATGGAGCGTGAAAATGTGCTGAAACTTAAAACAAGTTTTGATCTTTCATGGTAAACACATATTGATTCCACTTGTTCTGTGATTTCAGAAGCGTCAGAAAAAAACGCTCTACTATTACACAGGAGAAGTTCCTGATTTTAACATTTCTGAAGGGAGCTGCTGACAGAGAAATAGAAAACACAGGTGATCTGATATCGCCTATATCACCATGCATCTGTAATTTTCTTTTGCAAAATTATATATATACGTGTGTGTGTGCGCGCACGCGCGTTTGGTTGTTTGCTTGTTAGTTATTTTAAAAGGGCTTTGATGTCCAAACATAAGTAAC
The DNA here is from genome assembly GCA_036784905.1 of Acrossocheilus fasciatus. Taxonomy (NCBI): domain Eukaryota; kingdom Metazoa; phylum Chordata; class Actinopteri; order Cypriniformes; family Cyprinidae; genus Acrossocheilus; species Acrossocheilus fasciatus. The sequence continues at coordinate 77,563 of JAXUIB010000029.1, read as the reverse complement.
ACTGTAAAAGCATTACTAAATAAGTAAACCTAAAAATTTACATTCTGTTATTAAATTGTACATTCTGTAAGTTATTATTTTTCTTTTCTGCATTTCACCTCTGCTATAGTTTTAATAAACCTGGCATTGTGACAGATTGTTTATGTTCCTAGATTCCTCCATGCTGATGGCCGTGCACTCTAGACATTATGAACCATCTGTCTAGTAAGTAATACCTCAAATATACACTACCTAAAGTTTAAGGGTCAGATTTGTCATGTATTAGTATTTTATGCACACCACTGCTGCATTTATTTGATTAAAATGCAGTAAAACAGTAATATTGTGAAATTACCATTTTTTTAATAACAATTTCCTATCTCAGTATGTTTTAAAAAGTGATCAAAACTGAATCTACAGTCTTCAGTGTCACATGATCCTTCAGAAATCATGCTTTGCGAAAACAAGAATAAATTACATTTTACAATATATTCATATAGAAAACAGTTATTTTAAATAATAATATTTCACAACATTACTGTTTTTATTTATGATCAAATAAATGCAGTTTTCTTGGTGAACATAAGAGACTTATTTCAAAAACATAAACTGACCACAAACTTTAATAACACAGGGATTTGAATATTAATTCATTTATTCTAATAAAATGCAAGAAGCTCTTAAAAATAACGTAAATAGTCATTTTTTCCTCTGGTGATTTGTATTGTATACCCATAATGCAATGCACAGTGCCGTAGATTCCCATTCTCTATCTCCAAGCTTCACACTCTCACATCGTGTCTACAATGGATGTGACAAAGTGACTGTTAAAAACCGTTTGAACTTTTTGTCAGTACGTCATAAATAGAACGAGGCATCAGTTTACTGTCAGGGATTTGTTGTGTCGTGCCGCACTGCATCCAGTGTAGACAACATCATATAATAATAGGTTCTATTGTATTTTGTTGCGCCGTCTGGTGTAGACACGGTGTTAGAAATCTTATTAAATATCGTTACATATGATGTATGTATGATGCCATCCATAATTGATAGAACGTTTCTATTTCAGAGACTGAAAATCATCAATAAACCAAAAGGTAATTATAACTTATTTCAAGAATAAGAATAAGAATAACAAGAATAAATAAAAATGCATCTTTGACTTAATATTGCTTCTTATTTTTCAGTGAAAGTTGAAAGTTCTCATTAAACACATTGCTTTCTTCACATCTTTGTGCATTTTCAGATGTTGTGCATATTTATGAATCAAAATTTTTAACTTTATCTTTCTTTAACTTTTTAACATCAAATTAACATATTAATTGGTTGTCTTCTTTCTCTTTTTTTAGTTTGGTTTAGCTCCAACCCAAGTTAAGCAGACCTGAGCAGCTGATCAAGTATCACCAGAAACTCTGCAGAAGGTTGGTCCTCCATGCCCAGGACTGGACACCAGTGTTGTAAGTCATCTATCTAGAAGTCATCCTGCCTCTCTGAATTGTCATGTTCAGAATAGATTGCAGGAGATCTCAACATTGTCTCTCAAGGTCCACTTACATGCAGAGTTTTACTCCAACCTAGTGCAGTGCACCTGAACAAACTAATCACGTTTTTCAGTTTTACTAACTTTAAAGTCACAAACAGGTGAGTGTGATCAGGTGTGGACCTAAACTCTGGGTATGAATCACTCAGGTCCCTTGCTCATTAGTCAGTGGTTAAGGGCTGTCTCAATCACAAAATTTAGTTTGCTCTCTAAAAAAGCTGTGAAAACCAGGAAGCATCGATGCTCACTATGTTCCCTTATAGCAAGTTCTGAAGCTCAAAACTTGCTACAAAATGACACATGATAGATTTTAAAGGGATCCCTGGGTATTAAGACTTGTATGGCTTAATATAACGTAAATTATGTCTCTTACTTAAATATGCAGTAAAAAACCCATTATAGATGTGTTATTTTAAAAAATCACATCGTTTTATACATAGTATTTTGAACTATGGGGGCCGCCATTTTTCTCATGATGTAAAAGGGTTGCACTCGGTGAGCAACTAGCGCTATTTTTACCACAACACAACTCGGAATAGACAACTCGGGAAATAAAATATGACCACAGCTACTGAAAAAGCTTACAGGTGGAGATGGATATAATCATAGGCTTAAACCAAATACTATACCATCGATTTTTCTCCACAAGGAGTGTAAACACCCCGGATATCGAGGGAAATCCATGCTGAGAAACTCCTCTAGCGGCCAAGCGTCGGCATGTTTACATCCTAACAGATGGCATCTAGCGTTTCTTGTCTCAGCCGTTTGTAAGCTCTTTCAGTAGCTGTGGTCTACTAAAGACTCAAAGGCATCAGGGCTAAAGTGGAGAGAAAAAAGAAGCGGGTCTTTAGGAAGTTTTATTCGTCCACAGGCATCTTCCCATTCTTTTCTCCTTTTTTTATCGCTAGGAAAGCAGTAAAGCCTTACATCGCTCAGTCTCACAATGTGGTATCGTATCAGTATTTTATTTTCTGAGTTGTGTCGCGTTAAAAAGCACCAGTAGTTCACTGAGTGCAACCATTTGACGTCATCGACGCAGAATTTACTGTGCACATAAAATAATGGTGCCCCCCATAGTCCAAAAACGATGTCGATTTTCTCAAATAACATACATTTTCATGGGTTTTTTACTACATATTTAAATAAGAGACATCATTTACGTTATATTAAGATATACATGTCTTAATACCCGGGGATCCCTTTAAAACACAAACCAATATTTATTATATTTCAGCATAAACATGCATCACTAGACAGGTAATGTCTAATCTAGCAAATCTTTATTTATGACTGAAATCTTGCACATACATGTAACAAAGTATTTATCATAACATGCTGTAAATAGTTTTACTGTTGTGCATAAATGTCAGTAGTGATGTTGTACGAGGACGGAAATAGTCACCTGTGTGTAGAGAGCCACTGTGCTTACCAGTGCCTGAGTTTGTGTACACGATATATTAATTCACAACGTAGTGAACTATAAAGCTGATTGAGACGCACCCTCTGTATGACAGTGGACCTTGAGGGCCAGAGTTGAGAACCCCTGACATACTGATTGTTCACTCATGATCCGGGTTGATAAACGGTCCGCGCTGCACAGCTCAAACGAGTAGCGTGGTTTCACTAGCTTTTGTTTCGCTTGCTGTTTGATGTTTCTCATATGCAACAGAAATAGCAGCGCTTATGAGGTGAGGCAATGTAGTGGTCATCCTAGTGTGATTGCTCACAAAATGTAGTCGCACCGGCAGAAAAAAACGGTCACAAAATGCAACCATTTGGTTGCAGTCTGGAGCCATGTATAGGAAGTGACCAAAAACTGTAGAAAATTCTAGAAAATTGTTCTTATCCTGTAAGTCCCCACTCTTTTGTGCCCTGAGGTGGAAATGCCTTAAGAGGAGGGAAAACTCAAGTGTGTACTTTTACATTTTGGACAACCATTGTTTTTTTTATTATTATTATTTTTACATTTACATTTTGGTTATTGTTTTCTTTCTCACTTTAGATGGTGGTGAAAAAACCGCCAGACTAAAGCATTCAAAGTGGAAACTTCTGTTGTGGCTCAGTAATCCAGAATTGTGATGGTGGAAGCAGCAGAAGAACCAGAAGATCAGAGATCAGGCAGAGATCTACTGGTGCGTCTGAGGGAATGTCTTAGTTAAACCAAATATTCTTATCACTCACCTCCATGTCGTTCCAAACCTGTACAACTTTTGTTCTTCTTTGAAACATAAATGTATATCTTTTTAATGAAATCTGAGAGATTTCTGCCCCTCCATTTCACAGTTTATGCAACTACCACTTTCAAGCCTCAGAAAGGTAATAAATACATCATTAAAGTAAACCCACGTGACTCCAGTTGTTTAACCTCAATTTATGAAGTGATGTGAATGATTTGTGTGCACAAAAAACATTGCATTTTTATTTACAAAATAACATGTTCACGAGAGCACCATGATGCATCAGTGTTGCGTTGGCGTGAGAGCATCTCATGGTTCTTTTGTGAAAATGCTTTGGAGATACATAATTTGTGAATAAAGACATACTATTTTTGTTATTGCTGTTTTTTGCGTACACATGACATCTGTTAAAAAATATCTTCATTTGTGTTCTGCACAAAAGGGTCTTATGGGTTCGGAGCGACATGAGGGTAAGTAATTAATGACAGAATTTACATTTTTGGGTGAAATATGTTCTAATGTGGTTATAATTGGTCATTGTTATGTTTTAGAAACATTTTCAATATTTTTAAGGTTTATTGTTTTGAAAAATGATGTTTATACAGTCTACTTTAAGTGCTTTTGTTGGCAACACTTTACAATGTGTCATTTGTTAACATTAGTTAATGTATTAACTATCATGAACAAACACTGAACGATGCATTTATTACACTATTTATCTTTGTTAATGTTAGTTAATAAAAATACAGTTGTTCGTTGTTTATTCATGTTAGTTCACAGTGCATTAATGTTAACAAACACAACTTGTGATTTTAATGCATTAGTAAATGCTTAAATTAACATGAACTAAGATTAATAAATGCTGTAGAAGTAATGTTCATTCTTAGTTCATGCTTACTAATGTTGTTTACTAATGTTAACTAATGAACCTTGTAAAGTGTTACCCTTTTGTTAATATCAGTACCTCTGTGATTATGGTATCTTTCCTTAATTATCTGAAATGTCTGCTAGCAAATATTATGCTAGTATATCTGTTCATAATGATGCTGAGCACGGAACGTCCTGAATGCTTTCATTCATATTTCGCTGTATATCCTGTTTTTATTAATGATTTGGGTGTATTTTACTGTTCATATTTGTGTGTTTTTCAAAATAAATGAACTGAATTCATTTTGAGTCTATTCATCATTCACAGCTGTTGAAAAAGCCTTTACATTAGTTTGGGCATATGAGGACATAAATTAGGTTTAACTACTGCATGTCCGCCCATAGAAAATAAATAATTATAAACAAATTACCAGCTGATTACCAGCACACAACTATGATCCGCTACGTTGCCACGACGTCGCAGTTACGAACTGGCAACGTCACAAAGTTACGTTGTGGCGACGTATACGCACCTTTCACTTTTCCGGTTGCCACGACGTAACTAGTTACGTCGCCACGACGTAACTTTGGTCACCAGATTACGTTGCGGTTACGTAACAGTTACGTATTTTTGTTAGCTGGGGAGTGCCTCCCTCTCTCTCTGATATTACAAGTGTGCGTTATGCAGTGTGAACGGTGGACACCGACCGGCAGAAACATAAATCTGCACCTATGGCATGGAGGACGAAACAAAACCTTGTCAGAGCCACAATGCGACGCAGAAGTGTGTGCTTGCCGTGCATCTACATTTGAAATAACGAACCTGAGTGCGCAAAAGACACGATGTGAACGGCAATTTTTTCCGTGTGGGGGTCCGTTTTTATGATGAGAGGAATAGAAAGGTTGAGAAAATTTTGAAATGTACCAGGTTTATCTATCTATCGATCTATCTAGTTTTTTTTTTTTTTTTCTGTTTGATAAGCAGTTAAATGTGTTTGTTTACACACAGAGAAAAAGAAAAGTGTAAGCTTTTAATAAGTCCAAGAATAAAATGATTAATTAATCAATGCTTTCTGGTTTTCACCGCTTTTTTTATAAATTTTCCACCTGCAGCTATGTCACAAACATCAGTGAATGACAAACAAAATTTTGTAATTGAGACAGCAGGGCTCTACAGTGCGACCATTTCAGTCACATTTGACTATGAAAAAATATTTAGGAGCACCTGTGCGACTGACCCGATCAGCATATTTGTGTTTGCGCTTAGGGAGCTTCAAAGGTTTCTATCGTAGGCTACTTGCAACGTGTTTTTGTTGAGTAATGTATCACAGACCTCCCATTATAACAAACAAAGTGTAGACAGGGTGTAAATAAGAGATTCACTGTGCAGCAGGGACGTGCACAGGGGGGTTGCTCAGGTTGCCCGGGCAACTGCCCATATACCCTTCTCGACTCACGTTGCCCTTCCGAGGTGGAAAAAAATAAATAAAAAAATCGTACAATGGATGCAGAATTTCACTGCCGTCCAGTGGGGTATGTGAATAATGGCAGTAAAAAAAAATTAACCACAATTCTTAGCAAATAATAAGACTAAAGGAAATTGCATGTAAACGGAAGTAAGAGCTTTGCTCTTGACATGTAAACATCATAATGCGATTAAGTCCTTACTATTCATGCGCATGTAAACGTAGTCATTGTCAATTTGGAGCTGGACTGGCAGATGCATTAAGAGACAGGCTTGTGTGTGGAATGCACAATGAAAGCACACAAAAAAGATTGTTGACAGAAAAAGACTTGACACTTGATCGTGCACTGAACACAGCAATATCCATGGAGAGTGCAGCAAAAGATGCATTGGAATTGCAACAAAAATCAGTGGAATGTGCAACAAATAAGCTGTCACTGAAATCAGAAAGAAAACATAAATGTTATCGCTGCGGAAAAATGTGTCATGATGTGAATGACTGCTGGTTCAAGGATAAAGAGTGCAGGAAATGCCATAAAAAGGGGCACATCGGATGTGTATGCAAAACGGACAGACAGAGGATACAAAAAGACAAAGTGAAATGTAAATCTGCCACTGTACATCAAGTAACTGAATATGAAGCAAACACAAGTTCATGTACGGATGATCTTTCATGTTTGGAACTGTACAATATTAAGGAGATAGATCGAAGGGTTATTTGGCTTACACCAAAAATGTCAGGAGTCAAACTCAAAATGGAGTTAGACACTGGATTGGCCTTATCGGTCATCTCAGCAGCTGATTACCAGCGACTGTTTTCAAAAATACCACTGCAAAGCACATCAGTGATATTAAAGACATATACTGGCAAAAAAGTGTCTCCAAAAGGGAAATTACCAGTAACTGTGAACTACAAAGAAAATCAGCAACAATTGAACTTGTATGTGTTGGAAAATGGAGGGCCTGCATTGTTCGGACGTGAGTGACTGAGGAAAATACCTCTGGACTGGCACACAATAAAAAGCCTGAATGTGTCCCAGCAAGTCACAAACAAAAAGACACAAAAAACTCACAAATTATAGAAAATGTAGAACCCGTGTTTCAGAAAGGAATAGGAACACTTAAGGGACTAAAAGCGAATCTGGAGTTGAAAGAAGAAAATTCTCCAAAATTCTTTAAAGCTTGCACAGTTCTGTATGCAATTCATCCCAAGGTGGAGGCAGAGCTCGATTATTTGGAAAAAATGGGAATTCTGACAAAGGTCGAATGGAGTGAATGGGCAACACCTATAGTCTCAGTGATCAAAAAGGGGAAGGCAGGAGATGTGCGTATTTGCGGGGATTTTGAAGTGACCATTAATCCAGTGCTTCATGCAGTACAGTATCCCCTGCCACGTATTGACATTTTTGCTTCCTTGTCCGGTGGAGAACACTTCTCAAAAATTTACCTGGCCCAAGCTTACCTCCAAATGGAGATGGATGAGCAATCCATGAAATTCTTGACCATCAACACACATAAATGGCTCTGTCAGTACAACTGTCTTGTTTTTGGAATTGCCTCAGCCACTGCTTTGTGGCAGAGAGCGATGGAACAGGTGTTGCAGGGTATCCCGGGGACGCAGTGTTACCTGGACGATATCATTGTAACGGAGAAGGATGATACAGATCACCTCCGAAACTTGCAATGGGTGCAAATGAGATTGTGTGAATATGGACTAAGAGCCAACAAAGAAAAATGTGAGTTCTTTACGTCTCGGATTTCTTACTGTGGTCATGTGATAGACAAAGATGGTCTGCACAAGTCACAGGACAAAATTGAATCTGTGTTAAATGCACCACAATCACAGAATGTGTCTCAACTCCGATCATATCTCGGACTTGTGAACTATTACCACAATTTTTTTCCAAACCGCTCCACTGTACTACATCCTTTGAATGCACTGTTGCAAACAAGGACACAGTGGAAATGGTCAGACAGCTGTGAGCAAGCTTTCCAGAAGACTAAAAGGCTCATACCATCTGATGTAGTGTTGACACACTTCAACACATCTATGCCCATCAGGCTGGCATATGATGCGTCGCCATATGGAATTGCCGCAGTGCTGTCACACAAGTTCCCAGATGGCACTGAAAAACCGATAGCCTTCGCATCTAGATCACTAACAACAGCAGAATGTAACTATGCCCAAATAGACCGTGAAGCACTTAGTCTCGTATAGGGGTGTAAAGAAATTCCACCATTATCTGTATGGTCAACGGTTTACCCTGATCACAGATCATCAGCCCTTGGTCTCGATCTTCAACGTTCGGAAGGGTGTCTCAGCGATGGCCTCGGCATGGCTGCAGCATTGGTCACTCTTCTTGGGTGCTCACCAATATGATATTGAGTACAAAGGCACCAAACTACACGGTAACGCAGACGGCTTGTCGCGTCTTCCACTTAAGTTGACCGTAGAGTCAAAGGCAATGGATCCAGCTGACGTGTTTCACACCTCAATCGTGAGTCAGCTTCCAGTGACGAATGCCACTATTCAGAGAGAAACCTGTAATGACCCAACATTGTCTAAGGTCTATGATATCACAGTACATGGATGGCCAACACATGGGAACTCACTGTATCCAGCATTCTCAGCTAGGAGAGAACAGCTTTCTGTGTGTCAAGGAACTCTAATGTGTGGATTACGAGTCATCATTTCCTCCAAATTGCACTGTAAGATGTTGGACACACTGCATGAAGGACATTTGGGCATGGTAAAAATGAAGAACCTGGCCCGCAGTTATTTGTGGTGGCCTGGAATCGACAAGCAGATTGAGGATCTGGCAAAGGCTTGTCCAGGATGTCAAAGGACCCAGAACTCTCCACCATTAGCTCCCTTGCACCCCTGGAAATGGCCGTCAACACTGTGGCAAAAAGTGCACGTCGACTTTGCTGGACCATTCAAGGACTCCATGTTCTTGATCGCCGTGGACGCGCATTCTAAGTGGCCTGAAGTTGTTCCAATGAAGACGACCACATCTGAAAAGACTGTTTCTGTGCTAAGAACAATATTCTCCAGGAATGGGCTGCCAGAAAAGATATGCACGGATAATGGATGACAGTTCTTCTCAGACGAGTTTCAGAAATTCATGAAGCTGAACGGAGTCAAGCACATTGCTTCCGCACCATACCATCCTGTAGGGCTGTGCAATTAATTGCATGCGATTCTCATGCGCATCTCGTCAGTAAAGCCGGCTCCGTGATTGGCGGTAAATCTCCATCACCTGTTTTCAAATGGAGTTAATACACAGAGCCGTAGTTCACTGACAAGCTACGCGATATCGCATTCATAATCGAATGCGATTCATCTGCGATTTTGAACGCAATATCGCGTAGCTTGTCAGTTATAATGCAATAACTTCATCTCATCCTGTTTGGAGTGATTCCACTGCTGCTCTACAATAATGTATTCATTAAGCAGATGAAATTTTCCAAATTAAAATCAGTGTTAGCAGAGTTGATGGTTATGTTATGGATTGGTTTACTGTCTTTATATCATAATAATGCACTGAAATCAGACGTTTGTCTTGTGTTCTTGCTCTTCTTTTAGGCCACTATTGCCCCTTCAAAATGTTAACCTTCCTCCTACCGTTCAGTTCCTTCTCCATCCAAATGCAGCCACATGACCTCTGCTCTTCCACTTTTTTACAAATCACCAAAAAACATCAAATATCTGATTTAGATGAGCTGAATATGTATAAAACATGTGTAATTGATAACTTTTTAAAGATGTGCCCCTCCAAGACAAGTCATGACATGATACATTGACAACTCATGAATTCATGTTAAGTTATAAGTAATTAATGATGAGTTAATAATATTGTGCCCCAACTCATCCAAATGATGAGTTTTCCTTAATAAATCATTAACAACTCATAGACTAACTAACATAAACTCATGCCTTGTTAATGTATCATAATGCCATGACTTTACTTGGGGGGGGGGGGGGGGGGGCACAATATTACTAACTCATCATTAACTTAACATTAATTCATGACTTGTTAATGTATCATAATGTCATGACTTTACTTGGGGGGGCACAATATTATTAACTCATCATTAATTACTTATAACTTAACATGAATTCATGAGTTGTCAATGTATCATGTCATGACTTGTCTTGGAGGGGCACATCTTTAAAAAATTATCAATTACACATGTTTTATACATATTCAGCTCATCTAAATCAGATATTTGGTGTTTTTTGGTGATTTGTAAAAAAGTGGAAGAGCAGAGGTCATGTGGCTGCATTTGGATGGAGAAGGAACTGAACGGTAGGAGGAAGGTTAACATTTTGAAGGGGCAATAGTGGCCCAAAAGAAGAGCAAGAACACAAGACAAACGTCTGATTTCAGTGCATTGTTATGATATAAAGAGAGTAAACCAATCCATAACATAACCATCAACTCTGCTAACACTGATTTTAATTTGGAAAATTTCATCTGCTTAATGAATACATTATTGTAGAGCAGCAGAGGAATCACTCAAAACAGGATGAGATGAAGTTGTTTTTAATTATGAATGCATCATTGTGCGTTGGATGAGTTAGGTTAAACGTAAATATTGCAAGAAATCCACTGTCATTCACTGATGTTTGTGACATAGCTGCAGGTGGAAAATTTATAAACAATTTTGCAGTGTGCCATTTTCATGAATCTTTCTTCTAGAGCATGTTTGATTTAGTTTACCCCAAAGTGTTAATTAATACATTAACTAACATGCAGGAACTAACATGTAATTAAGGTGGTGTTATTCATGAGGTAATTAATATGACTCATGTCGTAGTTAAGTTAGAATTCATTAGTTCTTGATTAATACATGTCTTAACTCTTCATTAATTCATAGTCAAGTAATTATTAATTAAGGTATTAGTACATGATAATTCATGTACTGTTATTGTAAAGTGTTACCGAAATATGTTGTGAAAGATGCATATAAAGTTATTTAATAAGCTTTCTCAGATCACCTGTGTTTACTATTTCTCTGTCAGCAGTTCCCTTCAGAAATGTTTAAATCAGGAACTTCTCCTGTGTCATAGACGGTTTTTTTCTGACGCTTCTGAAATCACAGAACAAGTGGTATCAATATGTGTTTGCCATGGAAGATGAAAACCTGTTTTAAGGTTCAGCCCATTTTCACGCTCCATGTAAGTGACGTATCCGATTAACGGTACAGTGCATACTTTTAGGTTAATTTAATTAGCTTACTTCTATTCAACCATTGACAAATTGCCAGCAAAACCTTTATATAAAAAAAAACGCTCATCTACACATAAGATGACATAAAAAGCCCAAACTTTCAGAAACAAGAGCTCAAGTCTAGTTAACCTACCTCTTATAGTTAGCTTACGGCTGAGATGCTAACGGACTTTTTCCAAAGACACTAAACCATTTCTATTAAGTAAATATGCAACGGAAAGTGTCACAAACGCTTTCTAAATTGACCTGAAATTAGTGAAAACAACAGTGAGAGATCGAGTTGCTGCGAGCTTGACAGTTGAGCTGCCGCCCCGTTTCCATGCACTGTAAAAAAAAAAAAAGTTGAGCTAACTTAAAATTTTAAGGCAACAAACTTCAGCAGATTTTTGAGTTCTCAACTTGTCGTTTTAAGTTTATACAACAAAAATGTGAGAATCTCCCACAAAAACAAGTTGAGCAAACTCAAAAAAACAAAAACACATTTTTACCAGCTTCAGCAGATTTTTAAATTCGCTCAACTTTTTTTTTTTTTTTTTTACAGTGTGGTGACTTCCTCAGCTCCAGTTCAGTCAGCGCGCGCGACTATTAAAGCACGTAGAAGTCACACAGAATTTACTTAAATATAATATTGTCACGATCCTCTCGGGATTCAGGGAAACGAAGAGACGAGGGATAACAAAAACTAGATTTTATTTTAACATAAGAGACACGGAACATCCAAACAGACAGGTTGACATTTAACAGCTGACATAGAGACAGGGAAACACAGGGCTTATGAACACAAGGAAATCAGACGAGAAGAACTCAAACAGGTGGGGAGCAAATCAAACACGGATGGCTACTAATCAGAGGTGGACAGTAACGAAGTAAATTTACTTGAGTATTGTACTTAAGTACACTTTTTGAGTATCTGTACTCCTACTCGAGTATTATTTTTTCTGGAAACTTGCGACTTTAACTTCACTACATTTGAAAGACAAATATCGTACTTTTTACTCAACTACATTTATATCAAGGTCCCCAAGTAGAAAGTCATTATATGTAGCAGTTTTTACAATGAGTGCATTTTCAGATTCACTGAACCCTTTTTTTCTGCGAAAATCCGGCCTGCGATCTGCCGGGACCTTCCTGTGTTGCCAAGTTTTACAGTATTTCTAACCCTGCAGTTTTCCGCCTAGCTTTGAATGGACATTTGGCTGATATTTTTACGCAAATCTGGCAACCTCGGGATCTTCCCCACTAAACTAATGTAAACGTCCGCGCTACAGCACAGCTAAAAGCGCTCTAAAAAGGCATGCGTTAACTCATTAAAGCCCTTTGGAAAATTAACCATGTTTTTACTATAGTAACCATAACTATGGTATTTGCAGTAAAATCACAGTATCCACAAACTTACTATTATCTCACTATAGAAACCTATAGTTTGTTTTCTTTTCAATGTTTGATTTGTTTACCTAAAACCATATCCATATCATAGACTTCAATATCTCTTTGAAAAAGAACTTTGTAACTTTTAAACAAGTATTAAAATGAGTTCAATGTAGGAGTGTTAGATAAAAATAAAGATGATTATCTTCATTCAGTTGTTCCCTTTTAATATGTTTTGTAACATAAAAGCTCTTAATTCTAAAGATAATACAAGCTAATAAGTGTATTCAGTAGGTTGCATTAGTGGCATATGGTATTGTAAATACACAACAATACGACAATGCATTTACTTTTGATACTTAAGTACTTTTAAAAACATGTACTTCCGTACTTTCACTTAAGTGAATATTTGTCTTTACAACTTTCACTTGTAGTGGAGTAGTATTTGACCAGTAGTATCTGTACTTTCACTCAAGTAAGGAAACTGTGTACTTTGTCCGCCTCTGCTACTAATCAACTCATAATGACAGGAACAGGAACAAACCAAATATGGGCACGAGATGAGGGGGAAACACAAGACAGGACTGACAAATATAATATAATATAATATAATATAATATAATATAATATAATATAATATAATATAATATAATATAATATAATATAATATAATATAATAGCTTTAGAAATGGTAATCGTGGTGTAGAAATAACACTGAAAAAACATTTATTAAAAACTAAGGCATATATATAGAATATATTTTTTTCGTACACATATTTACACATGTATCATGAATAATTTTTAAATTTTATGTTTTATGTATTTTTAAAATGTATTCTCAAAATATATTTCAATATATTTAAAAGTGCTACATTCCAGTATGGGTGTAATTAATGTGATTTTATTAATATGGCTATATAAAGGTTATTATGGTGTTTGAACTACTGAGATGTTTAATATGTTTTTATGGATGCATTATAGGCAAATTACTATATAAATGATTGTTAATAGGTGTATACACAGCACAAGCGTTTTCAATAGGCTATATATTAAAAGCAATCGTCCATATTCTGACAAAATGACAGCTGTCACTGGCAGGAGACAACACACATTTCGTACATTTCAATATAGACTGAAGTGATTTCAATGCTAAATAGTCCAGTACCGTGACGCGCCAGTAGGCGGAGCTAAAAGGCAGTGCAATCACCATTGGTCATCCCGAAGCGTCTTGCTCTGTCTTCCCCAATAGCCTGCTAATAAATTTTTGATGCGATTTCGATATTTAAATTTCGGATTATGGAACCGTCTGAAATGCATCTCTCAGCAATTATATTTTTATTTATATATTTTTTTGTTTGTTTTTGAAAATTCAAGAAATTTTCAAGAGTTTCTGGAATATTTAATAAAGTATGAAATATTCGTGGAAAAGTTGGCTAGAAATTGGTCTTCGTAAGTACAATCTTTAGCGTATATTTTTATTTACATTGATCATTTTAATGCTCCATAAAACTCCATATATGCTTTTCTGCATGTCGGATTATTTGTTGTTTGAAACACCTTTACAATAATTTCTTGAAAAGTCTGAATTTTCCCTCTTACTCTGCTTTATAAACACTAGAAGTAGATCATCAGTTATTGTCTAGCTGTATGCTACTGTGATAACAACAACCACGCTGATTTACACCTGTACATAAACTCCATGAGACCCGAGACTAAATGAAACATCTAGTTCACGAAATCAGAAGGAGCTGAAACATTCATTGAGCAAAGCGAATGAAATTGTTTTTTTTTTTTTTTTTTTTTTTTTTTTTTTTTAAATAATAGAACAATATATTTCTGACTCTGCAAATATAGCATATACTGATTAGCTTTTTTATCAGTATGACATTTAGCGGGCATTATATCCTATTATTAAATATATAGGCCTAACGTGTTTTTCAGATCGTGGATCGAAATGTTCAATAGAATTCAGTAATTCTATGATGTTTATTCCTTGTATGGTTAATGTAGAATCTACTATAGGCTATTTGACAGTGTTTATATTAACATTTAAGTTTGAAAGAACATTGAAAAATCTCAATCTATCAGTCTATGAAGTAGGCCTATGGGTGTCATGTATTTGCTATTGTTCGGATCACTGTGCAATACAGCGGCCACGGTGATAAAAGCTATGGCAAAAACCTCAGTTCCAGTCTAAAACTGGTTAACGTTTTAATCTGTAATGATCCACTGCATAACATTGGCTACATTTGTAGTTTAAATAAATGTATGTCATTACACAGCTAAACTATGCATTTAAATGCTTTGAAAGAACCTGCAGCAGAAGGAAATTGTGCTGCTGTGTGTAAAGCTTGTTGCATGCGGAGTATTTGTTTGAGCATGTATCACTGTGCATGGAGTGGCCACAGTGAAACATTTCACTTCATAAACCCCAATAAAACATGGACATTTTTGTTCAGTTGAATTATGGACCCTGGTTCCACATAATTTGTTTGGGTTCACAGTATGTATTCACATAGTTTAATCAGATGAATTTTAAATATTGCATGCTTTGTTTAAGTTTTCATTGACATTATGAGAGTCAAACCACTCTCCCTGAATCACTCTTTCATACTGGAATGGGTCCGTCTTCCAACATGGTTGTCTGAGAAATAAAAAGCTACACACTGTATCGGTTAGGGTTTTAAGAGAATTGTTGTCAAACATACAACATGCCAGAAACATATTAATCACTGCAAAAAACAATTCAATCCTAAAATCTTAAATATTTGCTTTAAATCCAGATGGCAACTTTTCTTTGGCCATGCTGAATTTTGCTTAGACTTAATGCAGTAAGCATCTCAAATATGAATGTATGTAAATTGATTGTAAGTGTAGTGTTTTAGTATTTTCAATAGAGCAGTTTTTCAGTCAGTTAAAAGTACTAAAACTGACTTCTTAAAGCAGTCTTCAAACTCTGACTAAAAAAGTCAGATAAATGTGTGTGCTCTGATAACAGGGTCTTTGTTTTTGTTATGGACTGTCTCTCTGTGTATTACGGGGGCACAGTATTTCAACCCATTACAAAAAGCTCAGAAGCATCTGTAAATTAATGATCACAATAGTGAATCTATAAGGTGCAACATAAATAGATTTTCTTTATCAATAATTTTAATCAATAATTTTTCACCTTAAAACTTCATACAGTGCAATAATCAAAATTCTGTATTTACTACCATATATGGACTACACTAAAGTATGACACAAAATGCCATCAAACTGAATCCATTTTGCAGTTTTTATCTCTCTCTCTCACACACACACACACACACACACACACACACACACACACACACACACACACACACACACACACACACACACACATACACATACACACACAAACACGTTTACTTAGCTATAAATGGGGACATCCCATAGGCATAATGGTTTTTTACTGTACAAACTGTATTTTCTATCACCCTACACCTAAACCTACCCCTTACAGGAAACTTTCTGCATTTTTACTTTCTCAAAAAAAAAAAACTTTGTTTAGTTTATTTTGAAACCCGTTTTACAAACAAGGACGTCCCCAATGGAAAGTTTTTGGAGATTTTGTCAGGTTTACCTCACTTTTGGGTACAAATTTGTCCCTAAAATATGGTTAGGTCGGTATACACACACACACACACACACACACACACACAAAGAGTCAAATAAGGGCTTTATAAATAGATATTAAATGACAATAATGTGCAACAATGTAAAGTGATCATAAACCTCTATAAAGCACAGACATTTTTGTTGTTGTTGATTTAATCAACTGAATTCTGGCCACTGGTTCCACATAATTTGTTTGGGTGCACAGTGTCCTTTCTCATTATAGTGTAAATAATATTATTTCGTGTTAATCAGATGCAATTTTAATTAAGTAAAGAGTACATGTTTAATGTGCATGTTAGAGTACGTTTAATTATATATCCCAACATAATTTAGCCATGTTAACTTTTATTTTTGATTATGATTTATTTTTGATACATGTTTAGATTGTGTTATTTTTCTACTCCAGCACATCATAAAGCTTTCAATGGGGTTAAGATCAGGACTCTGTGGTGACCAATTCATGTATGAAAATGATTTCTCATGCACGCTGAATCAGCCTTTCACAGTTTGAGCCTGATGAAACGTGTCATTGTCATCCTGGAATATATATGGGTACATTTCCAACATGGTTGTCTGAGAAATAAAAAGCTACACACTGTATCAGTTAGGGTTAAGAGAATTGTTGTCAAACATACAACATGCCAGAAACACATTAATCACTGCAAAAATAATTCAATCCTAAAATCTTAAGTATTTGCTTTAAATCCAAATGATGAGTTTTCTTTGGCCAGGCAGTGTATTTGAACAATTTCTTGCAATGTGAACAAATCATATAAAATTTTGATGACCATGCTGAATTTCGCTTAGACTTTGCACAATATAATTGTTCTCATCTCAATCATGAATGTATGTAAGTTGATTACAAATGTATTGTTTTAGTATTTTCAGTAAAGCAGCTTTTTCAGTCAGTTAAAAGTACTAAAACTGACTTCTTAAAGCAGTCCTCAACAAACGTTTATAGTGCAGAATATCAATTATGGTTTCGAATATTTTCTGTATTTATGTATGTACAGTATGTTTTTTTTTTTGTGTTCGTTTGTTTTAATTTGAAATTTTACCCACATTTTTTAAACCTGCTTTTTTAGGCATATTACTAAATAGTGGCACTGATAAGTCAGTATGACAATGTAATGATCCTAAAGTCATTGATCTAAAAGTCAGATAAATGTGTGTGTTCTGATACCAGGGTCTTTGTTTTTGTTATGGACTGTCTGTCTGTGTATACTGGGGGGTGGGCCACAGTATTTCAACCCATTACAAAAAGCTCAGAAGCATCTGTAAATTAATGATCCCAGTAGTGAATCTATAATGTGCAGCCTAAATAGATTTTCTCTGTCATCATTTTTCACTTTAAGACTTCATACAGTGAAATAATCAAAAGGAGCAGATTAAAATCTGTATTTATTACCATATAGACTACACTAAAGTATGACACAAACTGCCCTCATCTGTAGCCATTTTGTAGTTTTTATATCTCACACACTGTACTTGTAGGGACTCTCCATAGGTGTAATGCTTTTTCTACTGTACAGACTGTATATTCTATTACCGTACACATAAACCTACCCCTTACAGGAAACTTTCTGCATTTTTAGATTTTCAAAAAACTTAATTTTGTGTGATTTATTAGCTTGTTTACCCGTGAGGACCTCAATTTAGGTCTCCACCGTGACACGAGTCCCCATGAGTCTGTGTGTATTCAGGTTTAAGTCCCCACCTGAATAGACAAACAGGTACACACACACACACACACACACACACACAAAGAGTAAAATAAGGGCTTTATAATAGATATTAAATGACAATAATGTACAACATTAAGGGGGGAAACCTAACTATGATATGAAGATTCACTTTTATGTACACTGTGACAATTGAGTAATTTTTTGCATGTTGTGAATATTATTTGTCAATCAACAGTTTCACTTAAAACCTAACCATTGAACTGTATTCTCAATCACACTATTAGAAACATCACACACAGACACACAAACTTTAGTAGTTTAAAAAAAAAAAAAACATTACACAGCTAAAAATATTCTTTAGAAGATCCTGCAGCAGAAGGAAATTGCGCTGCTGTGTGTAAAGCACGAGGAGTATTTGAGGATGCATGTATCACTGTGCATGGGGTGGGCACAATGAAACATTTCACTTCATAAACCCCATAAAACACAGACATTTTTGTTGTTGTTGATTTAATCAACTGAATTCTGGCCACTGGTTCCACATAATTTGTTTGGGTGCACAGTGTCCTTTCTCATTATAGTTTAAATAATATTATTTCGTGTTAATCAGATGCAATTTTAATTAAGTAAAGAGTACATGTTTAATGTGCATGTTAGAGTAAGTTTAATTATATATCCCAACATAATTTAGCCATGTTAACTTTTATTTTTGATTATGATTTATTTTTAATACATGTTTAGATTGTGTTATTTTTCTACTCCAGCACATCATAAAGCTTTCAATGGGGTTAAGATCAGGACTCTGTGGTGACCAATTCATGTATGAAAATGATTTCTCATGCACGCTGAATCAGCCTTTCACAGTTTGAGCCTGATGAATCGTGTCATTGTCATCCTGGAATATATATGGGTACATTTCCAACATGGTTGTCTGAGAAATAAAAAGCTACACACTGTATCAGTTAGGGTTAAGAGAATTGTTGCCAAACATACAACATGCCAGAAATACATTAATCACTGCAAAAATAATTCAATCCTAAAATCTTAAGTATTTGCTTTAAATCCAAATGATGAGTTTTCCTTGACCAGGCAGTGTATTTGAACAATTTCTTGCAACGTAATCAAATCATATAAAATTTTGATGACAATGCTGAATTTTGCTTAGACTTTACACAATATAATTATGTTCTCATCTCAAACATGAATGTACACTGTAAAAAAAACATTTGTAACATTTACGGTAAAAAAAAAACAGCAGCTGTGGTTGCTGAAATTCTACCGTAAAAAAATATATGGTAGTAACATTTTAGGTTTTACAATTTTAACTTACATTCACAGTTAAATACCGTAATTTCATTAAGTTATATAATGTTAATATACCAACCTATTGAAGTACTGAAATCTGTTTTGTACCTTTGTATTACACTGATAACCACTAAATGCAGGTGGTAATGAAAAAGTCACATGATGAACCAAAGCCCATCACAAGCAGATTTTAAATAATAACATATATAGAAGGTGTCATTCACACAAACACTAAACACCATCATGGTGAGACTCATTAAACTGAAATATGCAATAAACATTAATTTAACAACATTTGATATAACATACAACCCTAATAAACATAACTGATAAGAAAAAAACTAAGAAGAAACCTAGTTATTTCAAAGAAAAACATCAAATTCAAACAAAATTTGAAATGCAATGCAAGGAAATCTGGGAATTTTTCCCTGTACATTTTACATTCTTTTTCACTTCCAAAAGCGGTATTTCACCATAAAATTGTCTGAAATGTCTATTACAGTTTTTCACCGTATATATTACGGGAACTTACATTAACCATTTAACAGGTTTTTACCATAGATTTTTCACAGTTTTTTACCGTTAAAATCACAGTCATTTTTTACAGTGTATGTAAGTTGATTACAAATGTATTGTTTTAGTATTTTCAGTAGAGCAGCTTTTTCAGTCAGTTAAAAGTACTAAAACTGACTTCTTAAAGCAGTCCTCAACAAACGTTTATAGTGCAGAATATCAATTATGGTTTCGAATATTTTCTGTATTTATGTATGTACAGTATGTTTTTTTTTTTGTGTGTGTTCGTTTGTTTTAATTTGAAATTATACCCACATTTTTTAAACCTGCTTTTTTAGGCATATTACTAAATAGTGGCACTGATAAGTCAGTATGACAATGTAATGATCCTAAAGTCATTGATCTAAAAGTCAGATAAATGTGTGTGTTCTGATACCAGGGTCTTTGTTTTTGTTATGGACTGTCTGTCTGTGTATACTGGGGGGTGGGCCACAGTATTTCAACCCATTACAAAAAGCTCAGAAGCATCTGTAAATTAATGATCCCAGTAGTGAATCTATAATGTGCAGCCTAAATAGATTTTCTCTGTCATCATTTTTCACTTTAAGACTTCATACAGTGAAATAATCAAAAGGAGCAGATTAAAATCTGTATTTACTACTACATAGACTACACTAAAGTATGACACAAACTGCCCTCATCTGTAGCCATTTTGCAGTTTTTATATCTCACACACTATCCTTGTGGGGACTCTCCATAGGCATAATGCTTTTTCTACTGTACAGACCGTAGGTTTAGGTGTAGGGTTGGTGTAGGGCAATAGAATATACGGTTTGAAAATCTAAAAATGCAGAAAGTTTCATGTATTTTTAGATTTTCAAAAAACTTAATTTTGTGTGATTTATTAGCTTGTTTACCCGTGAGGACCTCAATTTAGGTCTCCACCGTGACACGAGTCCCCATGAGTCTGTGCGTGTTAAGGTTTAAGTCCCCACCTGAGTAGAAAAACAGGCACACACACACACACACACACACACACACAAAGAGTAAAATAAGGGCTTTATAATAGATATTAAATGACAATAATGTACAGCAATGTTAAGGGGGGAAACCTGACTATGATATGAAGATTCACTTTTTTTGTACACTGTGACAATTCTGTGTAATTGTTTGCATGTTGTGAATATTATTGCATTTATTGTGTGTATTTTAATGCATCTTTTCCTAATACTCCGTCCTATTTCCTGTCAATCAAAAGTTTCACTTAAAACCTAACCATTGAACTTTATTCTCAATCACACTATTAGAAACATCACACACAGAAGTTTAAAAAAAAATTGACATTACACAGCTAAAAATATTCTTTAGAAGATCCTGCAGCAGAAGGAAATTGTGCTGCTGTGTGTAAAGCACGAGGAGTATTTGAGGACACATGTATCACTGTGCATGGGGTGGGCACAATGAAACATTTCACTTCATAAACCCCCATAAAACACAGACATTTCTGTTATTGTTGATTTAATCAACTGAATTCTGGCCACTGGTTCCACATAATTTGTTTGGGTGCACAGTTTCTTTTCTCATTCATATTGTTTAAATATAAGTATTTTGTGTTAATCAGATGCGCTTTTAATAAGTAAAGAGTACATGTTTAAGTTATCCCAACATAATTTAGCCATGTTAACTTTTATTTTTGATACAAAAAAAAAGATTATGTTTTAGATTGTGTAATTTTTCTACTCCAGCACATCCTAAAGCTTCCAATGGGGTTAAGATCAGGAATCTGTGGTGATCAATCCATGTATTAAAATCATTTCTCATGCACGCTGAATCACTCTTTCACAGTTTGAGCCTGATGAATCTTGTCATTGTCATCCTGGAATATGTACATGTGTACATCTTCCGAAATGATTGTCTGAGAAAAAAAAAATAAAATAAAATAAAAAATGCTGCAGATAGGGTTAAGAGAATTGCTGCCAAACATACAACATGCCAAAACCATATTAATCACTGCAAAAATAATTAAATCCTAAAATCTTTAGTATTTGCTTGTTTAAATTCAAACGGCGGCTTTTCTTTGGCCAAGCAGTGTATTTGAACAAGTTTTATTGTTATATTTATTGTTATATATATACAAAATAAATATTGTTTTATTTTCAAAAGAGCAGCTTTTTTCAGTCAATTAAATGTAGTGGGCTAACAACATTGACTTAAAGCAGTCCTCAAACAGTTCTAGTGCTATATTAATTATGGTGTTTATTCATTCATTCATTCATTCATTCATTCATTCATTCTTTCATTCATTTGAAATTATACCTATACATTTTTAAACCTGCTTTTCATTGAGAATCAGATAAATGTGTGTGTTCTGATAACAGGGTCTTTGTTTTTGTTATGGACTGTCTTTCTGTGTATATGGGAACTGGGGCACAGTATTTCAATCCATTACAAAAAGCTTAGAAGCGTCAGTAAATTAATGTTTAGTGAATCAATCGTGCAATCAAATAGATTTTTCTTTATCATCATTTTCACCTTAATATTTATTATAAAGCCCTTATTTTACATGTAATAAATACAGATGTTAATAGTGTCTTTTTGATTATTTTACTGTATGAAGTTTTAAATGACAATAATGCACAACAATGTTAAGGGGGGAAGCCTGACTATATGAAGATTCACTTTTTTTTGTACACTGTGACAATTCTGTGTAATTTGCGCATGTTGTGAATATTATTTAATTTAGTGTGTGTATTTTAATGCATTTTTCCCTAATAATGCCATCATTATTTTATTTCCTATCAAACAACAGTTTCACTTAAACCTTAACCATATTTAACTATTTACAATGACACTATTAGAAACATCACATACAGACACACAAAATTTAGTAAATGAAGAGATTGTTATATTTATATAATCTGATAGCATGTTGATTTATCTTTATTCTGCGGCATGAGCTCAAATGAAACTGAAATGGGTGTTTATGTAATACAATTTTTAACAGATCGGATAGATGCTTCCAACCAAAAATGCAGGTGTTTCCTGGTGATACTGTCAGAATGAAACCTCCGAGCCCTTGATTGAACTGTTGAAACAGCTCTATGCTTTTCATCTCTAGATGCTTTTCAGAATTAGATGCAAGAACACGTGCAAGAACATGGCATATATATGACAAATATCATACGAGTAGCCGTCAGGGGCATGTTTAGTGTTTTCAGGGCACTAAGCAAGAAGCTCTGCTTAATGGAAATCCCAACAGTGGAAGTCACGTTCCCCCATGGGACCCCCGTGGTTTGCATGTTGCCTAAACATGCTATTGGTACACTGTAAAAAAAATGTGTAATTTTAACTGTAAAATATTATAATATCTTTTGTAAAATGCTGTTAATTGTACAGTTTTTAGAAGTAAAATCAATATGTCATTTAAAAACTGTCAAAAACTGCAAATTGATATTCCAAGAATTCCCTGAATTTCCACAGCTGCCAAAATTATTTTCTGAAAAAGCTAAGGAGTTTTTTTTTTTTTTTTTTTACAGTGTAGCTGTGCAAAATGGCTCCATCTCAGCACAGATGTGATTCTGATATGAACCCATTTCACATGGCTACTCAAAAATATTTGACAGCACACATATGTAAATAAATAGGAGTGTCTTTAAAAAAAAAACTACTTCCCTCTGCCACGGATTCAAATCTCAGGTTGACAGTTTATCAGATGAGCCCAAGCCTCTATTACTAAATAGAAAACATCACTTCAGAACTAACAAAAGAATGTTGGGTTGCTTCATTGAAGTGAACAGTTTACTGTATTGTGAGTATTATGAGAGAGAAGGACTGAGCGAGTGTGACCTGCATCTGATATAGCTTTCATTCTTCAGCCCAGTCTCATATTCACAATAAAACATCAGTTTGAATGTCCACTGAAGAAAGAGATCTTTGTTGCAGGATCTTTTCAGCTGTTACAGTTTTTTTTTTTTTTTTAATTGCTTTGGCACGATTTTCACAAGCAATTGGTAAATTTTCAAAACTCTTATATCACAACAGATCATCAAAAGTGCACTTTTTTTCAAACAGTTCAGCATATTTTCATTTGTGTTAGTACAATACACACAATCACAAAATATCCTTTTCACTACACAAAATAAGTGTTTCATCTATATAAATGTTTCATTCACAGTAACTGCCTTTCATAAAGTTATTACTATCAAACTTTTCATTAGCATGACTTCTCATTCAGTTTAATACGTTTGTCTGTTATTTCATCTAACTCATCTTAATGGTTAATCAGTGAATCATTTGGTGCATCTATAGATATAGATTCAATAGATACTTAGTTTCTATAGAACACGATTTCAAATTAGGGATAACCAAATGCACTGAATTATTTTTACAATAAAAGTGATTTATCGAAGATGATAACCACTATTTTGTAAGGGTGTGTGTGTGTGTGTGTGTGTGTGTGTGTGTGTGTGTGGTTCAAGTAAACCCTATTTTAAAGATGGCAATATCTGAAATCATTGTCCTTTTTTGGGTCCAATGGGAATTTTTTTTTTTCATTTTTTTTTTTCATAAGGGTAGGTTTAGGTGTAGGGGGAGACAGTATAAAACCCATTACTCCTATGGAATGTCACCATAATGATAGGAAAACCTGTGTGTGTGTGTGTGTGTGTGTGTGTGTGTGTGTGTGTGTGTGTGTGTGTGTGTGTGTGTGTGTGTGTGTGTGTGTGTGTGTGTACTGGTTTTTGTGGTTTACGAGGACAAAATTTGTATAATGACATGGGTATGACAGAGGTATTACAATTTGAAGGTGGTTTATGAGGACACTGCCTATGTCCCCGTAAATCAAAAGGCTTAAAAAACATACTAAATGGTGTTTTTTTTTGTTTGTTTGTTTGTTTTAATCTAAAAATGCAGACAGTTTCCTGTAAGGGGTAGGGTTAGGTGTAGGATTGGTGTAGGGCAATAGCACATACAGTTTGGGAGAGTCTCCGTAAACCACTAAATTAAACAAACGTGTGTGTGTGCACCTACTTACGTTACAGTAAACAATTTTTGGGGACAAATTGGTACCCAGAAGTAAGCAAAACTTGACAAAATCACCTAAAACCTCCCTTTGAGGACGTCCTCATTTGTAAAACCGTATGTTTTGCTATTTGTGAACATACAGCTGGACACAAGAGAGAGGAAGTGATCAGAAAGACAGATGGCATCAAATACAGCATTTTACATTACACTGTGGCATGTGATACAGTATATTGAAGCATTACCATGGTAAAGACTGCACATTACTATAATTCACCCTTCATCTGAAAAATTCAGCTAGAATATAGATTCAGTCGAATGGCACAGTGAGGACATTTACTGCATTGACAGTAAACTCTGTTCTAGCACAAAACGTTATGGCCATGTCATACCTTCAGCACCTTTTGATAACACACTGGATAAATACTTTTACAAAATATTATTGATTTTATGTGAGATATGCACGTTAGGTAATTTAAGTGTATTTTCTAACATGACAATTATTGCCTTTATTACTGTAATTATTTCAGCAACAAAGGTGATTTGAAACATGAATCTTGCATTGTTCGCTCTTGAATGAACTGAATGTTAAACGTACTAAATTGAAAGAAGATCATACTGTTGTGTTTTGCTGATTAATTCAAATGTTCTCAATACATATCACAATGATCTTGTGTTTTAAAACAATGATTATGTGGAATGAAAATATTTTAAATAAAAAAAGATTTTATATTTCGAGGACCAGAAGTAACAGTTGATTTTTTTTTGTATGTAGGCCTATGTATATATGAATTAATGAATTAATTAATGAATGACAATAAATGATGCAAAACTTAAGAGAATCTCAAAGTTTTTTATTTTTTATTTTTTTAGTTGTGATTATTAGGGGCAGATGCAGGAAGAGGTTGGTTCAGGTTATTATAGCCTAAAAATGGTTTCCCATTTTAATATCAGTGTCTTCATATTTTGGATATTAGTGATATACTGTAGGCCTATCTTTAGTGCAAATCATCTTTCTGACCTACGCTGGAGGGCAGCAAAAGAAAGGCAGGCTGAAGAGATGTTTTCACTGAATCCATTTAAAAGAAAGCTGAAATAACAAATGTTGGCTTTGAGGTTTGATCACACGAACATTGCTTCTTCTTGTGGGTTTTTGGTTAGTAACTCAAAGGCACCAGTCACTGTGTCTACTACTTCGACTACTGGGGGAAAGGAACCACAGTCACCGTTTCCTCAGGTAAGATATTGTTGATACTCTCTGTTATTCCATTTTTATTCAGTTTTGAAGATCAGGTAAGTGGTCTTGCCACAAAATAACATGCAGACGTATTTACAATTTTTTGTCTTTGCTATTAGTGGAAAGGGGGCGTCGGTAATCGTAAACAATATCGAGTTCAACTCTCAGATTAAAAAAAAAAAGAGCGCACTAAAATGTCTCAAAACTAGTCGCTTTAATAACGTAGGTCTATGACAAGACAGTGTAAATGTACTGTAAGGGTAATGGTATGGCTCTTATCGTAAATCTACTCGTTGTGACGGTGCCTTTGACTACTGGGGAAAGGGAACAACGGTGACTGTAACATCAGGTAAGAAGTCAGATTTTTGTTTAGTTAGAGCCAAACTTCAAAACAAATAGGCTAAATAAATAAAATGTTTAGTAACAGAGTTTTTAGTCCACTAGTTTTAAAAGAGAGATAGAGAGAGAAATCATGGACAATGTTGCATTTAATTATGAAGTAAATAGGATTGTAGCTGATTTTTTATTTCATTTTATTTTTTAAAATCGTTCGAGTTTTTGTGCACTGAAGAAATTAAAAGTATCACTGTGACTACGCTGCCTTTGACTACTGGGGGAAAGGCACGTCGGTCACAGTGACATCTGGTAAGAAGTAAACTTTATATCTTTCATAAACGTTGACATGCGTTTTAAATATAGCCTAATAGGAAAACTAAATACCGCTTCTCCGTTTTGCAAGAAATAAACTTAGACTGAATTAAAAGGATAACTATAGTCGAATTTGTGGATAAGGATAATAAATAAAAGTGACTTGTCATACCAGCGTAATATGTAATAGCTATTTTTGTACAATATCCATGGGTAAAACTGTCAGTGTGACTATGCTTTTGACTACTGGGGGAAAGGAACCATGGTCACTGTCTCGTCAGGTAAGAAAAACCTACTAAAACAAAATCTGATCTGAGTACGAAAAATTGTGACAGGTAGGCTAATTTGTCAAAAGTTTATATATATAAGCAACATTTAAATGGCTATGTACTAGAACAGTTAAAGTCGGGACATGTCTTTAGAGTTTTGCTAGAAACTGAATAGTTAAATTTTACATAATTTGATGTGTACACGCATTTAGATAAAACAACGAATCGGCTACAGGTCATTTAACAGATACTGTGCATTTTTGAGTTGCATTTTTATACTACCGCTGTAACATAAAGAATATTGTGTAACTGGGCTTTCGACTACTGGGGAAGCGGCACCAAAGTCACCGTAACAAACAGTAAGATTTTATTATTAATTGCAAGGAAAGTTGTATCCTAAAATAAGACAAAATGTCACATGTATGTGTTATTATTTACAGTTTCCCTATTATATCTTAAGAGTTTTCTATTTATTGTTGTCGAATGAATGGTTATTAGAAAATGTTAAAGATAGGCTACATCATTTTATAATGTTTCGTTGTAAAGGCCTAGCTGCTAAAAATATGAACAAAAATCAATATCAGTAGTTACTGTTAAACAACTACTTTAACTGTTCATTCGTCTCGCATGTGGTGTTAATCTGTGCAAATATTAGAAGCTGAAAACAGCTAAATATCACTAAATAACTAGACTGCAACGTGTCTCGTGCGTTAAAACTTTTTATACTGCTATGACCACTAGGCCTACTTGTTATATTTTAAAATAATAAACTGAATTCCGCTATTACTAAAATAATACAATTTCTAAAATACAAATTCAGTTATAAATTAATAAATAGGCCTAAGTAAAACACCGTCGTAGGTCTTATGTCTATACCCGACCGCTATTTAATAAATAGCCTAATTACAAATTGATTTAGGCTAATTATCCCTTTTCAAATTATTCCAAAGTTCAATGTTACAATAATGCTATATATATTATGTATCCTATGTATTCATTAATTCTCGAAAGGTTGGGATTGTTTTCGTTTGTTCGTTGGATCACATTTTATTTTAAGGTCCAATTCTCGCTATTAACAAACCATTAACTACGACTTTTGCCTCCTAATTTTATTTAAAGTTAGTAAGGTAGTTGTTAAGTTTAGGTATCGGATCGGGTTAAGGAATGTTGAATATCGTCATGCAGAATATGTGCTTTATAAGTCGCCTACTAATAAATATGTTAATAATAGACATGCTAATAAACAACTAATAGCCTGAGAATTGGTTCCTATACTAAAGTGTTATATTTGTTTGTTGTAACTTACACAGTTCATAGGCTATGTGAACGATTCATTTGAAACTAACTGAAAAGTAGCTAATCATACAGTCAAAATTTCCAGTAATAAATCAGTTTAGATATGAAGAGTTCAGATGTAAAAGCCTCTAAATGCTGTCCGAAATTTTCTTCTAAAATTACAATTTTTTTATCAGGCTCCTATATTTATGTTTAGTTATTTCACTTTAATTGCAAAGGACCTATACATTGCCATTAGAGTAAAATTACTGAACCTACATATAGGAGCCTGATAAAAATGCTCATTTTAGATGAAAATTTCAGACGGCACTTAGAGGCTTTTGCATCTGAACTCTTCATATATAGGCTAACAGTTTATTTATTACAGCATCCAAGAAAGAAAAATAAATATTTCACCTAATTCGCAAGATTTTGTGTTTTATTATGCGGCTCGTCGAAATACTTGATTCTATTTGTTCAAAATGTATTGTCTCTACAGCTGAAGAATCTGCGCCAAAGTCAATCTTCGCCATGTCTCAGTGCACTTCTGATTCTGATGGGCTCGTCACCGTCGGCTGCTTGGCAAGAGGTTTCTCACCTGCGGACTCACTTACTTTCAAATGGACGGATTATGCTCAGAAGGAGTTGAGTGATGTCGTGCAGTATCCAGCATTCGGGGGGGATGGAGACTATACCAAAATCAGCCATATGCGCGTGAAAAAAAGCGATTTGGATCCTAAAAAACCATACAAATGCGAAGCTTCAAATTCTAAAGGCAAAAGAGATACTCCTGTTCCTCTACTTCCACCACGTAAGTTGCATTTTTAAAATGTCTAACATTTTACATTAGCTACTTCATGTGTCTCTCCATGGTATCTTGCTGTTGGATTAAGGTTATGTTGTTGTTGTTGTTTCTTTGTGGAGGCTCATGTTTGATTGGAAATTTTAGCTCACTCTTTGGTTTATTTTACCTGCTGTTATAACTGTGGATGTCAAGCAGTTTTCCTTATCACAGTCTGAAGTCAGTCAATGTTTACACCAGCGGAGAAAAGCAAGACTAAAAATGCTAAAACAGAAAAGCACGTTATAGGTTACATGATTTCTTTAATCAATGAAATGCCCCTAGGCTTTCAGAAATAGGCTACTTCAGTAGGTAATACAATGACATATGAGATGTTTCCCCGCTGTATAAACCAAAATAGGAGAAGAAGAAAAAATAATTTAAATATAAATACAACATTTAACTTTGACGTTCAAATTGAACCACAAGAACATCTTATTGGCTTGCTTTAAAAGGTATGTTGCACTATTTTCTTCTGCTTTTCATGTCCCCTCTGCTTTCTCCTGTATGTTGCCAGCCCCACCGCCAGATGTGCGTGCAACTGTGTACTTAACAGTACCTACAAAAATGGAGTTAGAAAATGAAACAGCAACCTTCATGTGTTTAGCCCAACGGTTTTCGCCTAAAACATACAAGTTTAAGTGGTCTCTGGATGGTAATGAGGTGACAAAAGAGATAGACAATTGTGACAAAAGTGAGAAGAAAGGCTCAGTAACCGAATATAGCGCCACGAGCATTTTGCAAATCAGTGCCGGCGACTGGAAGCCAAACAGCAAAATTAAGTGTGAGTTCGTGCACAAGGCGGGAAATGAAGAAAAAGAGGCCGACAATGCAGGTATTTTTTTCTCTTGAGAACTGTGAATGTTCTGAAAATAGAAATGTATATTTTATTTTTTCTATTTCTTTATTCATATTATGTTAACATCTTCCCAAATCTGTCTGCTTTTTGTACCCAGTTATTTTTCCAGATTGCAGCGATATTGCTGTTGATATAGTGCCTCCCTCCCTTGAAGCCATGCTGAAAAATAGAACAGGCGTTCTGAAGTGCAAAGCTTCAGCAGAAAATTTGGGATTCACCAAAATAACAATAGAGGCGAATAATAAAGTCATCGCTGAGACAGAAGTAAAAGGCAACAAGAAATATGTGGAACTTGACGCCCCAATAGGCTATGAAGAATGGAGCAACGGCACTGAATTTACATGCACCGCTGAACACAAAGAGCTAGCAGAGCCCATGTCGACTACGTTCGTCAGAGAAAATGGTATGGGTTTTTCTTTCTTTAAAACATCATGCAGTTCATGCTTTCACAACGTCTCTTGATTTATACCATCTTTCATTACAATTGACGTTAATATAGAGTTTGACAAAAAAATAATAATAAGGAAATGACTCATGACTCATTCTGGTCTTAACTGTGATCTTGTATTACTAGGTAAAAAACCTGAGAAACACAAGAAACCCACTGTTTTCATATTAGCACCCCCAGAGCAAAAACCGGGTGAACCAATGACCCTGACATGTTATGTGAAGGACTTCTACCCCAAAGAGGTGTTTGTGTCTTGGCTTGCTGATGATGAACCCGTGACTTCTAAATACAGCACTAGCCTCCCAATTCAGAAAGATCAAATCTTCTCAGTCTACAGTCAGCTAACAGTTAATGATTCCAAGTGGAAGAATGGTACAGTGTTCAGTTGTGTTGTGTATCACGAAGCCATTGATGAAAAAATGCGCGTACTGACAAGATCTATTAATGATAATACTGAAAAGGCAGGTGTAATTAATCTAAGTATGAATACCCCTGCATGTTGCAAGGCCTAGAGCATTGTGTATGTGGTGTCTTCCTGTTATGCCTGTTAAGTGTTCATCTTGTTTTCTCTTTTTTTTTTCTTTTGGTTTTTGGGTTGCATGTCCGTTTTGTAATTGTGTTGGTCTTTAATGTTTGTGGCTTCTTGCTTCTTTGAGATACTTTCTTGCACATTACATTTAGGAAAATACTAATAAAAAAAGAAACAAAGCATAATTCTTGTGCATTTAATTTCTGTTATTATACCAGTTTATCTTATTTCTCTGTCACAGCATATGTGAGCATTAAAGATCACAAACATCATAAAATAACATAACATAAGTTGCAATAAAAAAATGCATATATTTATTGAATGACACAAAATGGATTCAAATTAAAACATGAAACTTCAGCTAAAATATAAAAAATGGAAGAATAATAATCAAAGCAAATTTTGAAACTAATTAAGAAATATCCATAAATAAAAAAATCTCTCTATATATATTTTTTAAATATATCAAATCTAAATATATAACTTTGCATTTAAAAAAAGATAAAATGTAATTAAAGCTGTACCATTAGCTGGCACTTAAAATGTTTAATAATAGAAGGAAATGTTTGTCAGTGTGTGTGTGCATATTGTATGTCATTTGTACTGTTTGATATTATAATCACCTAAACACATTATGCTCTTCATAACAGTTCAGTTATTCGAGATTGATCATTTATAGCAATCAGTTCGTCTACAGCATGCCAAGACACATTCAGCTGACTTATTTGAGGTTGTCAGGGTCACCCTTCTTTGCTAATATTTCTACTATGTTTTAATTATGTAGTAAATGTGCTACATAATTAACAAGATGAAACATGGCAGATGAAAATCCTCAAATTTCAAAACAGTAATAAATAAACAATAATTCAATCAAGGTTCTTTCTCTGTCACAATATTCTAATTGGTTTCCTTTTACTGGATATTCCTGCCCTCAGTCCACTTGTCTAATTTTATATGAGGATGGGCAGGTGAAGTGATTAAAACATTATAATTATAAGAGAACACGTTTGTGCTGGACAGTGGCGTTGTTGTCCTGTAAGTCATTCAAATGTGTTCTTATCTGTTCCTGCAGCATGGATTGTGTGGATAGAGTGTCCCCTGAACGAAGCCATTGATGCAGATGATAGTGGCATTGCAAACACCGCTATAACCTTTGTTTTCCTGTTCCTCATCACCTTGTTCTACAGCATAGGGGCTACTTTTGTTAAGGTATACAATTTTTAGATTTTTTTTTTTTTTTTTTAGATTTTTAATTTAGGATAAACATGAGACTAGATTTTATAGGAACATTTTGATTTTGAGTCCAATTATTTAGTCATTTTGGGGAGAGATGATTTTTAACATGTATTTAACATTGACATACATTTAACATATGCATGTTAAACAGAATTAGTTTTTCTGCCTCTAATTGGTGTCAACTTGTGCTTTCAGGTGAAATGATTCCTCTCACATGCAAGACATGCAAGATCTCTCAGAAAAACAGCTCTATTCTTTTTTCATTATTGTAAATATGTGATTGTGATGTTTGTTTTTAAATTTTACTTTAATAAAAGAAAGAAACCATTTGATTGCTCTTGTATTTTTTTTCTCTCAAGTTTACAGAATTTCATCTCAAGGAGAAACTCTAATTTGCATGATCAACTCTAATGCTGCTCTAAACATGTTAATTTAATCTGCATAAAGAGTAACATTTAACACAGAGAAGTATTTAAAAGCCCTTTTGAAATATTTCCCTGTTTTCTGAATGTAAAAGCTTACACATCAGCTTAATTTTCTCTAAATCTGCAAGACTTTGTTCTTTGTGAGATGTGGATATTTCTGTGTGTAAATATTTCATGCTGCAAAGTATATTAAAACATAAATTGCATAACAAGCAAGTCGTTTTATGTAAATGGCCAGGTGTCTTTCCTGTGCAGATGTGCTCAACCATGTCTCAGAGATGCAGATGGTTTTCAGTTCCTTCTTTTGGTGGCTATTTCAGCTTGACTGTTACTTAACGTTTCCATCTGCTATTTGCTATGTTCACTGAAGCATGATTCTGATTTCCTCTTCTGTTCGTCTTTGTTTTCAGTATCTGCAACATTTAAAAACTCCCATGATGTAAATTACCACCACACTGAAACATCAACAGCATTAATTTGCATGTCTATTTGAATTTATTGAATAAGCATTTTCATAAACTTTGAAGCTTTTTTATACCACACTGCCTAAGTTAACTGATTTTCATCTCTATTTTAATAGCAATACGTGTCTCTAAGCCTAATATTACTCTGCTGAGTAGAGAGGAGGGTGGCAGGATTGTGTTGGAATGCCAGTTGAGTGACTATTTCCCAGACAAACTTAATGTACAATGGCTTGAGGGTGGTACATCTGTCAAAGGTCAAATTGATAAAAAGTTTCAGAACACTGATAAAGGCGAGAAAAACTACACTTACATAAGTCAGCTATCTATCAGTGCCCCATATGAAAACAAAACTTACACTTGTGAAGCCACCCACAACTCTAGCAAGTCCGAGGAAATATACAACACGTGCAAGGGTAAGTTGAGCAAAATGAAGAAAATAATGAACAAGTTTCAAAACCTAATATCTGGCTCATAGATATGCTTGAAAGTATAATTATTGTATAAGCATCATCATGTGATATTCACCAGAATGTAAAGCTAACTTTATTTATTTCACCTGTACAGCAAAGTCTTTGTTCAAACCTTCAGTCCAAATAAAGAAATATCATCTCAGAGACATCATACAGGAGAATAAGGTCACAATTTCCTGTGTTGTTGAAGCACCAGACAACACTGAAGTGTCATGGTTAACAGACAGTGTAAGTAAAAGTGCCACCAAAGAAGTCAAAGACCAGGCCAATAACATTGTGAGCAACTTGACTTTGTCCAGAAATGAATGGTTGACCCTTAAGTCTGTTGTTTGTTCCGCTAAACATCCATGTTTCCCAGAAGAGAAGGATGAATTTAAAGCTGGTAAGTGATTTCCTTTGAACTGATCTGCATTTCTCAAAGCACTTGGTGACAATTTTGCTTCTAAAACCTACATATCATGTGATAAAGAGTATTTTTGCTCCTCAGATGATATAAAGAAAGATCCTGTAGTGGTGATCAGGAGGCCTTTCGTGAAATCAATGCAGACAGCCAGTCCTGTGCTGGAGTGTGTTGTAAATGGTCTCCCCTCTGGTGAGGTCTGCATCACCTTCCAGGCTAATAATGTTGATATCTCAGAATTAAGTTGTGTGGATTGGGCCGCGTCCGAAAACATTTGGTCCTTGACCACACATTTCACAATACCTAGAGAGCACCAGAGGAATGGAAAAACTTTTACCTGTAAAGTTCATTGGCCCTTCAAATCCTGGACATCCACACCTACTGGAAACATTTTTGGTGAGGAATGAACGTTTCATCAATACCTCATTTACTTTACTGGGGACAGTATTTGATGTATCGAATTTTATTGATGATGCTTTAGTTTTCTTCACTGAACATTTGACACTTTTTCCTCAGGCGATCCTACCATGGAGCTTGCTGTTGTTCCCAGTGTGGGTCGATCTAGTTCAGACCCACAGAAGCTGCTGTGTTCTGTGACAGGATTCAACCCAAAAATCAAGTGGCTTTCAGAATCTAGAGAGAAAACTGGCAGAGCTTTAGACCCTACAATGATGGAAGATGGACGTGTGAAAGCATTCAGTGAGATATCGGTGCCACAGCAAGAGTGGAATCAAGGGTTCACTTACACCTGTCAGACTGATAACGGACACAGTGGGAAAACTGCTGAGAAAAGCACCAGTATTTGCACAGGTAAACATGCCAGATGTGACAGGAACCCAGTTGTTCTGCAGTCAGACATCAAGTAATATTTTGAAATGAATTCCAGATGATTTTTCAGACATGAGATCTGGTTTGTGACATGACACAGTACCTTTGTGTTGTTCCACAGCAAAGATGTCTTATAGAGTAGGGGAACTATGACGTCACTTTGTATGTGGATCGGCTGTTAGCATGAAACTGGTTCCTGCGACAAAAAGCCAATGGGATTTTTCCATTGGCTTTTGGATAATTGCAAAAAATAAGCTCTGTGTTCAATTACAGTTCATGAAATTTACACGTTTTGTCCATCAAGATAATCTTCACAAAATAATATAACTTTGATAAATTTTGAAGCCTAAATAAAAGCGCCAGAACTGAAAAGCTAAACTTAGGCTATAAACGAACTACAGCACCACAGTCGCTCGCCTTCAGCGTCACGACCACAGCGCTCTCGAGAACTATTTCAAACTTATTTTTAGCATGTTTAGTGAAACGTATTTACTCTGTATATGAATTTTAATCCACACTACATGAACCTTTTCATATAAACTGGAATAAATACAAAACTAGAGCCAAAATAAAACTGAAATGAGAAATTAGTAATAAATAGTATAGTGAATAAATGAAATAATCATAACTAAAGGACATTTAAAGCACGTATTTCTGTACATTTCGAAATAAGGTGCATTGAAAGTCAATATATCCTTGATTAATATGAATATTTTAATTAAAAACGTATCCCTGCGTTTTTAATCTTTTAAATAATAGCAGAGTGAGCTAGTCTTTGGATGTGGTAAGATTAAACTTATTTTAGTGAACAAAGTACCACATTTCAGCTCTCATTTTGGGTACACACAATATTATTTTATCCTTGCTTCTACAATCTCTTTCTAACAACTTCATGCGGCCGTACACATTTATTTTTGATGTGGCTTTAAGCACAATGCATCATTAAAGTTTCACTTTCACCACGTAAAGCCAGTAAATGTGGTGTTTACATGTAATAATCATAATATGAATTTACCTTGTGGTACGAACCCAGAGTCTCCACATCAGTAAACGATAAAACGAGATTCTTCCCTCCAAAGACATGTGTTGCATTTCGGGGGAAAGCAAAAAAACATTGTCGAACAACAATATAAAATTCTGTAAACTATTCATTGGTTATCCTAAAATTAATTGCATTATAAATTATACTACAACTTGAAAAGTACTAAATTGATATACTGGTCGGCGTGATGACGTTTAATGTCTCCGACAGCGCCTGTAGTCCCATTTAGCAACTTGTTAGCAACCGTCTTTTTTAAGAAACGTAACAGCTTAAAAAAATCATGAGTGTGGTGTGACTGGTGTGTTTTATGTCGTAGAATAAAACGTGAAAGTATCTTGAGCCCGTGTGAACCACGGACCTTATTTTAGGAATTTAACCAAAATCTCATTCAAAAAACCTATTGACTCCGAGGCGATGGAACCGGAAGTGCTAAAATGTTAACTCGCTTCTGGGTTTTCGCCTACAAAGTGACATCATAGTTCCCCACTCTATTTGTTCTCAATATTCTTTTCAAAATTTCTACTAACATTTCATGCTTGACAATATAAGCATCATCACATGATTTTCAGCTGAATGTAACGTTAACTTTATTCCTTTTACCCTGTACAGCACAATCATTGTCCAAACCTTCAGTCCAAATAAAGAAATATCATCTCAGAGACATCATACAGGAGAATAAGGTCACAATTTCCTGTGTTGTTGAAGCACCAGACAACACTGAAGTGTCATGGTTAACAGACAGTGTAAGTAAAAGTGCCACCAAAGAAGTCAAAGACCAGGCCAATAACATTGTCAGCAACTTGACTTTGACCAGAAATGAATGGTTGACCCTTAAGTCTGTTGTTTGTTCCGCTAAACATCCATGTTTCCCAGAAGAGAAGGCTGAAATTCAAACTGGTAAGTGATTTCCTTTGAAATGATCTGCATTTCTCAAAGCACTTGATGACAATTTAGCTTCTAAAACCCAGATATCATGTGATAAAGAGTATTTTTGCTCCTCAGATGATATAAAGAAAGATCCTGTAGTGGTGATCAGGCCTTTCGTGAAATCAATGCAGACAGCCAGTCCTGTGCTGGAGTGTGTTGTAAATGGTCTCCCCTCTGGTGAGGTCTGCATCACCTTCCAGGCTAATAATGTTGATATCTCAGAATTAAGTTGTGTGGATTGGGCCGCGTCCGAAAACATTTGGTCCTTGACCACACATTTCACAATACCTAGAGAGCACCAGAGGAATGGAAAAACTTTTACCTGTAAAGTTCATTGGCCCTTCAAATCCTGGACATCCACACCTACTGGAAACATTTTTGGTGAGGAATGAACGTTTCATCAATACCTCATTTACTTTACTGGGGACAGTATTTGATGTATCGAATTTTATTGATGATGCTTTAGTTTTCTTCACTGAACATTTGACACTTTTTCCTCAGGCGATCCTACCATGGAGCTTGCTGTTGTTCCCAGTGTGGGTCGATCTAGTTCAGACCCACAGAAGCTGCTGTGTTCTGTGACAGGATTCAACCCAAAAATCAAGTGGCTTTCAGAATCTAGAGAGAAAACTGGCAGAGCTTTAGACCCTACAATGATGGAAGATGGACGTGTGAAAGCATTCAGTGAGATATCGGTGCCACAGCAAGAGTGGAATCAAGGGTTCACTTACACCTGTCAGACTGATAACGGACACAGTGGGAAAACTGCTGAGAAAAGCACCAATATTTGCACAGGTAAACATGCCAGATGTGACAGGATCTCCCTCTCTATAATCAACATTGCAATGAGATGCAGAAATCTGATAATATTATAGTTTATACAAGAATGTTTGGTTTCTTTCCTTACCTTTGAGTCAGCGAATGTAATCTCTCAACACATGTGTTCACTGTCCAACAGTGATTGCACCGTCCAGTCAGCGGGCAGAGGTCTACTTGGTGGGTCCATCCCTCAGTAGCCATCCCTCAGTAGACACCTCTGTGAATTTGAAATGTGTGGTTGTTGGTCAGAGTGTTAAGTTTTTCTCCATTCAATGGAAAGTGAATGGTATTGTTTCCAATCCAAATGGCCATGAACAAGAGCCTAGAGTTCATGACAATGGGACTCAAAGCAAAGAAGGTATTTTGAAGGTTTTAGTTTCAGATTGGAATGCATATGATCTCTTTACCTGTGAGGTTAAGCATCTGTGCTCAAATGATACACAGCAGAAGAGCATCTCAAAAACCCGAGGTGAGCACTCACAGTTCTCAACACTGCCATTATAGAGAATACTTCCTGATTACTAATTGTTGCCTTATGCCTGCAGACCCCAAACAACCCACTGTGAGAATCCTCAGACCCTCAGACAGTGATCTCTCTGGACTCCAAAATGCCAGCCTTCTTTGCTTGATCACTGGTTTCTTCCCATCTGATATCTTTGTGCAGTGGCTACTAAATGGGACACAACTAGATGTGTCTCAGTTCACTAACAGTCCTGTGGCTGCTCACACTTCAGGAGGTTTTGCAATGCATAGTGCCCTAATGCTGCCTGCATCAGAGTGGAAGGATGGCATGTTCTCGTGTGTTGTTTCTCATGAGTCATCCCAAACTTCAATCACCGCCACTATAGAGAACTTGTATGGTGGGTGCCATGTGGAAGAAATTGACCTGATAGTTTAAATAGGATTGATTCTATTTATTTCCTGAGATTGTATTCATGTCGGTTTCATATGGTTTTGAAAAACTTTGATACCATTATAAAGAAAGGTTTCAATTTAAGTTATATAAATACAATTTATCTAAAAGCATAATTTAAAAAATATAAATAAAAGAACACTTTTAACACATTTATTTATTTATTTTTTTAGCCTCGTTGATTCACTCTGCTCCATCTGTAGAGCTGCTGCAGGGTACTAACACTGTGCCTGAGCTAGTGTGCCTGGTATTTGGTTTCAGCCCACCTGCCATCAACATCACCTGGTGGCTAGGTAAGAAAGAGGTGTCTGCCCACAGGATCACTAACCCTGCAAAAGGCCCTGATGGAAAATTTAGCATCCGAAGTCACCTGGATCTCCAACCTTCAGACTGGACACCTGGTGAGGTGTACACATGCGAGGTCACTCATGTTACTGGCATCCTGTCGCCTAACGTCTCAACGAAAACAGGTACCCCAGATTTCAAGTACTAAAACAATTTTATCAAGGAAATAATGAAGTTTAAATGTTAACTTTCTTATGCTTTTTACAGCATTATCTGAAGAGGCTATATTTATGAATGAGATCAAACCTGAAGCTATTGCACAGGATACAGTTGAAGAGGCCTGGAATATGGCCTGTGCCTTCCTCATCCTCTTCCTCCTCTCTCTTCTCTATGGGTGCACAGTGACTTTGGTCAAAGTCAAGCCTACATGAGCAATATTTTGAGTGTGTTTATGTCTTCTAGATTCCTTTGCTTCTTTGTTGTTGTTTTGTTTATGTCTTTTAATTTACATAACTTAGCAAACATTATATGGTAAATATCAGCTTTTGGCCTTGTGGCCATTTAAATATGAATAAATAAATGGTTTTAACACACCTTTTGTTATTATATTTGCAATGCACGTAAACATCACATATTTGTCATTTTGTCTTTTATTTTATTTATTTATTTTTTAATTATTCCTAAATGTTATCTCAAATTGTTTTTGCATTGTTTTTGTTTTTGAATAAAATATTCAACTCTTTTGTCTTGGGTTCGTGTACGGACCCTGTACCTTCGGATAACTCGTTTTTTGATTTAATATTGAAATCTGAAAAATGAAAAAAACGCCACATTTTTCGTGTTTCATTTGTTCAAACAAAACGAAAAATCAAGAATTCAGTTTTCGTATTTACGTTCAGGGACAGAAAACGGATAAACTACTTGAATATTCGATCTCTACAAGTGGGCGGAGTGAAACGCCCCTCTCCGCTGATTGGTCAACCAAACATTACAACATAATAATAGTCCTTAAAAATAATAATAATAGTCCTCTGCTTTTACAGATTCTTAACATGTTTATTTCTACTACATTTGATCTCTTCCTCTTCATCAAACAGCCAGATTAACCAATGGCTTGACACAAACCGTACCGAGGCAGAGCCTTTCAGTCCTCTGGCACACGGCCTGTTTTATTAGGAAATGTATTGTAGTGAAGCCCAGACCAGTATCAATGTATGTGAACGTACACAGGAGTCATAACTTTTGTTTTAGACAATACGCTGCGTTTTGTACAATGGAGGAACCTAAATAATATGACGGATATGAAAATAAATGACTTTGTGTAATTTACCTTCACAGCACATCTATTAGATATTTTTCTATTTTGAGTTTATTTCACAGAGCACTTTAGGAAATCATATGTTGTTATCCCACTGGCATGGGACTATTTGTTCCTCCAGGGTGCTGTTTTAGTGAAATGTGAATGTGACGTCATGATTTGAAGCTGGCACCTCATGTTTGCGGCTAAATGCAAATTATCATAATTGATGGACAGCTATGCCCGTGAAAAGACATCAGCAATCCGGCTGTTGATGTTAATAACGTGTTTTAATGTCGGTAATAATTTCACCACCATCAACGCATCGAATGTTCTCTCTGAGTTTCCATGTTCCCTTACGAAAATTAGCCATGGTTTTAACACGAATAAAACCAAAAGATCATTGTTCTGGTAACATGGTAACCGTAAATTAGCCATGGTTTTGTTAGGGCCTACTTCAAACAATAATTTACCAAGAAGTATTAAGATAATATTTTTTTGTGGTTATAAAAACAGACCTAAACCAACAACAGCCTTTAAAATGACTTAAATTGCATTATATAAAACAAAGGCAATAATAATGAACCAGCGGCCCTGGTTCTGTGGTTTAGGTGGCAGAGAAAATACAAATTTTGTATGCCATCAGTTAGCTGGCCAATACTCGATATTAATTAAATAAACTCAGCTTATTGTCTAAAACTACATGTTCACATACACTAGTATACTCAAAGAATGTAATATATTACTCATTACTAGTTACTCCTTTCAAAAGTAATATTGTTACTTTACTTATTACTTTCTGGCAACAGTAATTAGTTACACTACTAGTTACATTACTTTTTCTTCACGCCCACCACAGAAGTTGTAACTGTGTATCTTCCAGATAAAATTCTTCTAGAATATTACTAACAACATATTTCTGCCTCATCATTTGACCAAAATCCACGTTGGATCGCAGTCAGAAGTTATTACAAACACTCACTTAACTTAACAGTTCGGTGGGGGGTGCTAAAAATTAAAATTAAATTGAGTAAAAGTAATGAACGCCTATAAGCTTCAGCTATGTAAATAGCATGCAAATTCAGCCACCTTGTGTGTTTATATATATATATATATATATATATATATATATACAGCAGCTTCGAAAAAGGCATATTTTACTTGTTTGTTTTTTTCTGCGGTATTAAACTTCTCATATACCACTGTTATTAGTAATGTAACTTTTTTTTTTTTTTTTTTTTTTTTTTTTTTGTAATGTAACTTCTAATACCAACTGCCAAATATGACACTTACAAATTAATACAATTTATGAACGCACATAGAAAAGAGAGTAAGTAGGGATTTTTTTCTTTGTTTTATTTATTTTTTTACACATCTATTTAGCCATTTTTTTCTGACCATCAAGTGTCAATCACTTTCAATTACAACTGGCAGAAAAACATGGTAAATTCTAACCATTTTTTTACAATAAATAAAGTGCCGACAATTCATACAAATATTTCCACACAGTGGCATAGCAGACGGACTGCGGTGCGGTGGGGCCCTGCGATAACCTCCCCGTGCTGAGTTGCGTCGTATCATGTGTCGACAATAGCAGAGATATTGTCAAAAACATAAAAAATGGCAATATTAAGATGATTTAGCATTTCCAATTATTATAGGCCTGTTACATTCTTCTTATTATTAGGCCTATTATTATTTTTACAGTGTAGGTTACTTTTATTATTAAATTAGCTACATGAAATTATTGCCCCGCGATAATTTCATAGCGCATCACCGCATGACGCGCTGTGAGGATAATTAAAGTTTAGGCTATTAGCTTACTCCTCATGGAAAATGTTTTTAAAAAGTTTTTTTTTTTTTTTTTTTTTTTTAAACAGGTCTATTAATTTATACAATGAATTATAGGCCTATAATTAAAATTATTAACACTGCAGTCATCAATGAAAATTAAGAGCAGCTTTATTTCGTGCACCGACTTCTCATGTTTTTCACTATACTGGCCACAAGAGAACTATTAAGGGAATAATTTAAGACAGTTATATACTGTTATCAGCAAATGTTGAAGTAGTTTCATCTCTCGTTGTCTTAGAGAATTTGC
The DNA here is from genome assembly GCA_036784905.1 of Acrossocheilus fasciatus. Lineage (NCBI taxonomy): Eukaryota > Metazoa > Chordata > Actinopteri > Cypriniformes > Cyprinidae > Acrossocheilus > Acrossocheilus fasciatus. Next base: position 35,456 of record JAXUIB010000029.1, on the reverse strand, counting down.
GCCGTTAATGCAGCGTTATAAAGCTCCGTCAGTTTTTTTTTTCTCTATAGTGAATTGACTGACGTTCACCGGCATAACTCTTGCGCACAGTTTGCGCGTTGCTTGCTTGTGTTGCTTGACCCCTCCCGCATATTATAAATTATGTATAGACCACATAGGCACTTTTTTTTTTGCCGGGGCTAAGGAAGTTTTTGATGGGGCTATAGCCCCGTCAAGCCCCGCCCTAGCGCCGCCACTGAATCGTGCACTTACGGTACGGGTGCTGAGAGCAGTCAAAATGCATGTAAAGAAGCTATTATGCCGGCGTTTCCTTTATACCTTTCCTTATTTTAAATTTTTCATTTGTTGTTGTAATGTTTGTAAATACATTAAATTTGTACATAAACGTTTGTATTGTACATTAATTATTATAAAACATTTATTAATGTTAATAAATGTTAACATTAATGTTTTTATTCATTCTTATTTTTTATTTTAATGTTTGTGTGTGTGTGTACACACACACACACACACACACACACACACACACACACACATATATATATATATATATATATCACATTTTTAAATACTCATAAAAACCTTTGCTTTACAGATTTGCTCATTCTTTCAATTTGTATTTGTTCAAAGTAATCCTGACTATCAGTGTATTTATTTTCAAGTCATTTTACTGTACAGTTTCAGAGAAAAGGCAAAATCACCCCAGACATTCTTGCACTTGGATTATTTGTATATATTCAAACACTCATAAAAGTGTTCCATTATAGGTTAGCTCATTCTTTCAATTGATGTATATTCAGAGTGACCCTGACTATCACTGTGGTCATTTTCAAGTAATTTTACTGTATAGTTTTGGAGAAAACTATAAAGCAAACATCAAAATGCATCCCAGAGTTTGCTTTTAGTTTTCTACAAAACTATACAGTAAAATGACTTGAAAATGAACACAGTGATAGTCAGGGTCACTCTAAATATATATATCAATTGGAAGAATGAGCTAACCTATAAAGGAACACTTTTTATGAGTCGTTGAAAATGGGACATAATCCAAGTGCCAGGATGCATTTTTCAACCCGGTCTCATCAATCTGCGTATAAATAACACGAGTTTACACTTTCAAATTGCGTGTAATCCATACGCCAAAGTCCACTTTTGCGTGCATATGACACGCCAATCTTTCCCATTAACTTCAGTGGAGAGCAGATGTATGGCGTTCTGATAGGTTCTTTATTATTACGCTGTAACATGCACTCGTCTCACTGAACGTCTCACTGACGTCTTAACTTTTTTTTTTTTTTCCTATTTAATCCATTGAATTTAAGACGCAGACGAGGCGCAGACGAGGCGTAGCTATGGAGCGAATTTTGTGCCAATAATCATCAAACAAATCCAGTGTTTTGCAAATAAACACAATCTGCTTTGCAAAGAAAAACTCGACTTTCAAACAAACGCAAACTGATTTGCAAATACAAAACTATCTGAGAGAAAATGCAGATGTATGGACAAATATGTATTGTGTGTTACAACTGTGAGACTCATTTGCCTTTTTATGACGAAATGTGACTTGATTTTCTCACAAATGCGGCGGATGCAGGCGGATTTTCTCACATGTGTGCAGATTGATTTTCTCACATGTGTGCAAACAGATTTTCTCACAAATGCAATCCAAAAACAGCAGATGGCGCTGTTGGTCAATTTATGCTAGTCTCTCGAGACCCGAAACACCTGTTTACCTTTTCAGGGAATACAGCAGACCAACATGAGTAGGGAACAGGTGAGTTTCTGTCTTACTATATCTATAATTAACCATTTAGCCTAGATGTTTTCACTAAGCATCCCCACTACACTGTTAGTGAGTGAAATTCACAATAAGTGAATACTACTTATTGAATACTACTATTTGAGCTACAGCTCTCCTGTAGCTCAAATAGTAGAGCATGGCGCTAGCAATGCCAAGATCATGGGTTCGATTCCCAGGGAAAGCAAGAGCTGATAAAATGTAAAAACTGTAACTTGAATGCAATGTAAGTCGCTTTGGATAAAAGTGTCTGCTAAATGCATAAATATAAAATATAAATATAAGTGCTGTAAAGTTGTTAACATTATTGATTAGTTCAAAAATCAGTAGTGACATGGCTAAACATTTAACTAGGCAGTCTTTCTCTATAAAAATTATCTGATCCATTCTCTGTACCTCTCATCCTCTTTTGGATCGCAGGATATAGAATATATAGGCTACATATGTTGATACAATTGTTCAACATTCAAAAAAATGCATGGGGTATAACAATAAATTGTCACAATATATTGTAATACTAAAATGCAGATGTATTTTGGATAGCGACAACTGTGTACCAAAAATGAATTTTATTTTTATGTTAGGTCAAGTAAGATTTATTGTCATTCTGCTATATATGTTGAGACATAGCCTACAGTGAAGAGAAATGTTGTAGGCTACCTCTGCAGTAAAAGTTTAAACAAGTATAAAACTACACATAGACAACGTACTGAAAGGAGTAGGCTAAACTAATTACAAATAGGCTACTACACTGTAAAAAAAAGTCCGTAAAAATACAGTACAATATTCCGTAATAATTTGAAGGAATTTTCCGTGTTTGGTTTTTACACATGTTTTTCCGTATTTTTTAAATTACGCTTTGCATTGTGGGAACAAGAAGCTCAGTCTATTATCGGCACGAAAACAGTGCTAGAGCAGGCGCCATTATTCACGGAGATAGTATCTGTCAAAATTTCATTTTAAAGTCGGATTTCGGGTTTGGGGAACTGTTCTTACACTTCCGTGGTAAATGAGTTTTTGTTAAATGTAACAAACTGTAACTTTAACTTAGTTGCTGTCTAGCTTGTTTGGTAAATGAATGTCGGAGCCCTCATATTCAACATTTTCAGCACACCGTCACATCTTACTCAACGAAGTGGAGGTAAGTTACTTGTTACAGTGTTCTCACTTTTAGTTTTATAATTAAAAGTTAACTAACTTTATAATTGTTGTTGCTGTGTATTTGTTAATGAGCGTGTAGTATCGGCACATAACTGAGGTGATGTTAAGCAGCTGTAAGAATGTTAAATCTGAGGTACAACTGTGTTTAGAGCACTTTATGCCTTCAACAGGAGCTGGCAGAGGAATTGTCAAGAAAAGAATACACCATTTATTTATTTTAAGAGATTAAGATACGACTAGGTGAAGGTCTGACATCGCAGAATTCTTCAAGGATAACGCCTTTTCTGCCAAACGAGGTAGATTTAACGTTAGACTTTTTATTGTCTTATGTATGTTAAACACACACGAGAAGTTAATTCGGTGACGTTACTGGCACGCTGTCTGTGAACACACGTCAAGCATGTGCAGAGAAGGCCGCTTTATTATTATTATTTTTTATTATTTCAGACAGCGCGTCAGTAGCGCACCGAGTTCTCTCTCGCACTTACATAGACAAAAGCACACAAAATTATGTAAAAATTAAACTTTTTGGCGAGTGACGGTCTTAAATAAGTTAATGTCTTGACTGATGTAAAGAGTTGGGATGTGTCAGGTGTGAGTCATGTTTTAAAGGGACAGCAGTTCATGAGATTCATGGTGTTTCTTTTGTTTTCTTTTCTAATGACAGGTCTAATTACTGTTGCTGTACTGTACACCCCAAGCACCCCCTGCATTTTTATCATGGGTTTGTATTCTGTTTTATTTATTAACTGTTTTTATTTTATTTACCATTAGGCCTGTTCAATACTGACAAAAATTAGTCATTGAGTCATTTATTCAGTTGACTTTTGTTTGTGTAGATTTAATCAATGTTTGGAGTGGTTTTCTGAATTCACCATGTGTTTTTATAATTTCTTATTTGTTACTGGTGATTCCAGATTGCTGTCATTGAAGAAGTTATCATTTCCTCCCCCATTGTGGCTGAGCTACACATTCTCTTTGTTTTATTTTAAACATAAAACATTCAGAGGAGATGGCATGAAGGGTGACAAAATATAGGACATGATAGCAACAAAATACCTTATTTATATCTAAAACAGCGGCTCATTAACACAAGCTAATCTATGGTATACATCTCATTTGTTTTCATTACAAGTTTGAACACTATGAGGTCTTGAAGTCAACAGCACTGCCTGCTCCATCTTCAGCAAAGAACTGCTCTCAATTGCTAAGGTGTGTGTGTATTATATACAAGAAAAGAAGTGGTTCCAGCCATACACAAGTTTAGTTCCTAGATTGAAGTAGACTCAATACACGTGCTTTGATGTTTTAAGTGAAGAACACAAAAGACTCCCTATGTACATTTATATTTACATACTTGCATATCATTGCTCTTTTGTTGATTTTCAGGGGTTGAACAGTTATAATTTAAAAACACTTGAATACTAGTTGTGCTATAACTATTATATGTAGTTGTAGCCTACTTATGCCTGAAAATACATTCAATTAAAATTCATTAAAAACCACCAGTAGATGGTGCTAAAGCTCAATGCCAGCACAAAATGACGCGTTAACACGTAAATACGCGTTAACACGCAATTACGCGTTAACACGCGAATTACGCGTTAACACGTAAATTGCGTGTTAACGCGTATTTACGTGTTAACGCGTTAATCCCACACGTTTTGGCCCCAACGGCCTTCCATAGGGTTGTGGTGTAGATGCGTATCATATGTACGCGAAAACTGCGTATCATATACACGCCAACAAATTGCGGATCATATGCACGCGAAAACTGAGTATTATATGCACGCCAAAAATGCGCGTAGCATAGACACGCCAAAGTCCATTTTTGCGTATTAATACCACGAGTTTTCGGGGTTTTTTTTGGCGTAATATTTATACGTATTTTCATGAGACCGGGCTGTGCATGCGGAGTATTTGTTTGAGCATGTATCACTGTGCATGGAGTGGCCACAGTGAAGCATTTCACTTAATAAACCCCAATAAAACGCGGACATTTTTGTTGTTGTTGTTGGATTTTTGCTCAGTTGAATTATGGACCCTGGTTCCACATAATTTGTTTGGGTTCACAGTATGTATTCACATAGTTTAATCAGATGAATTTTAAATATTGCATGCTCTCTTTAAGTTTTCATTGACATTGGAAGAGTCGAAACATTCTCCCTGAATCACTCTTTCATACTGGAATGGGTCCGTCTTCCAACATGGTTGTCTGAGAAATAAAAAGCTACACACATGCCAGAAACATATTAATCTCTGCGAAAAAATAATTCAATACTAAAATCTTAAATATTTGCTTTAAATCCAGATGGCAACTTTTCTTTGGCCAGGCAATGTTTTTGAACAATTTCATGGAATGTGATCATATTATGTAAAATTTTTATTACTATGCTGAATTTTGCTTAGACTTAATGCAGTAAGCATCTCAAATATGAATGTATGTAAGTTGATTGTAAGTGTAGTGTTTTAGTATTTTCAATAGAGCAGTTTTTCAGTCAGTTAAAAGTACTAAAACTATACCTTCTTAAAGCAGTCCTCAAACTCTGACAAAAACAGTCAGATAAATGTGTGTGCTCTGATACCAGGGTCTTTGTTTTTGTTATGGGCTGTCTCTCTGTGTATTACGGGGGCACAGTATTTCAACCCATTACAAAAAGCTCAGAAGCATCTGTAAATTAATGATCACAATAGTGAATCTATACACTGTAAAAAAAATTCTGTAAAATTTACAGTAAAAAAATGGCAGCTGCGGTTGCCAGAATTCTACCTTAAAATATATGGTAGCAACATTTTGTCACGGATCCGTCTGGCATTCCTCACCACGTCTTCACTGAGCACCTTCACCGGAGTCCTAATCACCTGCACCTGTCCTCAATCACCACAGCCACTTAGCCACAGCATAAAAGCGCACGCCACAGTTCACTCAGGGTCCGATCTCGTAAACACTATGTGGACTCTACTCCCAAGACCATCTCGCTGAGTATACTCTATTCCAAAGAAACTTACCTTTTGTGCCTTACCTCCTACCTCTGCTCCTTGTGTCCTCCTCTCCTCCTAGATCATCTGTCTCCTTGGTCTGTGTGCATCCAGAGGATTCCCTCGTCTCGTCCTCCCCACAAGTCTGTGGATATCAATATCGTTAATATCATCCTCACCTCAAGTCTTCATATCATTGCTCTATCTGCTCAATAAACGCTTACGTGCCATCACTCACCTCTGTGTCTGGCCATACATGTTACACATTTTAGGTTTTACGGTTTTAACTTAAATTTGCAGTTAAATACCGTAATTTCACTAACTGATATAATGTTAATATACCAACCTATTGAAGTACTGACATCTGTTTTGGACATTTGAAATACACTGATAACCACCAAATGCAGAAGGTGATGATAAAATCAATATGATGAACCAAAACCCATCACAAGCAGCTTTTAAATAATAACATATATAGAAAGTGTCATTCCCACAAGCACTAAACACCATCATGGTGAGACTCATTAAACTGAAATATGCAATAAACATTAATTTCACAACATTAGATGTAACATACAACCCTAATAAACATAACTGATAAGAAAAAACTAAGAAGAAACCTAGTAATTTCAAAGAAAAAACATCAAATTCAAACAAAATTTGAAATGCAACGCAGGTAATTCTGGGAACGTCAATTTATATTTTTTCCCTGTAAATTTCCCTGTCAATTTTTAAAATTGTAACCATTTAACAGGTTTTTACCGTAGCTTTTTCACAGTTTTTTTACCATTAAAATCACGGCCATTTTTTACAGTGTAAGGTGCAACATAAATAGATTTTCTTTATCAATAATTTTAATCAATAATTTTTCACCTTAATACTTCATACAGTGAAATAATCAAAATTCTGTATTTACCACATTACCATATGGACTATACTAAAGTATGGCACAAAATGCCATCAAACTGTATCCATTTTGCAGTTTGTATATATCTCTCTCACATACACACACAAACACGTTTACTTAGCTATCTAAATGGGGACATCCCATAGGCATAATGGTTTTTATACTGTACAAACCATATTTTCTATCGGCCCACACCTAAACCTACCCCTTACAGGAAAGTTTCTGCATTTTTACTTTCTCAAAAAAAACTTTTAATTTATTTTTAAACCCGGTTTACCAACAAGGACGTCCCCAAAGGGAAGTTTTTGGAGATTTTGTCAGGTTTACCTCACTTTTGGGTACAAATTTGTCCCCAAAATATGGTTAGGTAGGTACACACACAAAGAGTAAAATAAGGGCTTTATAAATAGATATTAAATGGAAATAATGCGCAACAGTGTAAAGTGAAATAGTGAAACATTATACTTCATAATCATAAACCTCTATAAAACACGGACATTTTTGTTGTTGTTGATTTAATCAACTGAATTCTGGCCTCATACTGTACAAACTGTATGTGCTATTGCCCTACACCAACCCTATACCTAACCCTACCCCTTAAAGGAAACTGTCTGCATTTTTAGATTAAAAAACAAAACAAAACACCATTTAGTATGTTTTTTAAGCCTTTTGATTTACGGGGACATAGGCAGTGTCCTCATAAACCACCTTCAAATTGTAATACCTCTGTCATACCCATGTCATTATACAAATTTTGTCCCCGTAAACCACAAAAACCAGTACACACACACACACACACACACACACACACACACACACACACACACACACACACACACACACACACACACACACACACGGGTTCGGTGCCTTGCTCAAGGGCACCTAAGTCATGGTATCAAGTGCTGTCCATTTCTTCTGATCATCCTTAAGATGGTTCTACACCTTCATTTGAGTCCAGCTGTGTTTGATTATACTGATTGGACTTGATTAGGAAAGGCCCACACCTGTCTATATAAGACCTTACAGCTCACAGTCATGTCAGAGCAAATGAGAATCATGAGGTCAAAGGAACTGCCTGAAGAGTTCAGAGACAGAATTGTGGCAAGGCACAGATCTTGTGTCAAATGTTCTCAATACATATCACAATGATCTTGTGTTTTAAAACAATGATTATGTGGAATGAAAATATGTGCAACTACAATGAAATCATGAGATCAGGTTTTGAAAGAATGACTAGTGGTGTTACAAGTATGATCAGTTTAAAGTTTTGTTCTAAGAGTTTTGAAAATGTACACCTTACTTGTGAAAATAGTACCAAACCGATTTTAAAAAAACTGTAAGAGGATTTCCCATGATAACGGTGGTTAATGCATTTGTTGTTTGCATCCAGGTGTTGCTGAAAGTAAAAATAATGTCCTTGTTTACAATTTCAGTCTCTTTTACATTAAAAAAGATTTTATATTTCGAGGACCAGAAGTAACAGTTGATTTTTTTGTATGTATGTATGTATGTATGTATGTATGAATTAATGAATTAATGATTGAATGACGATAAACGATGTAAAACTTAAGAGTATCTCTTTTTTTTTTGTTTGTTTGTTTGTTTTTTATTATTAGGGGCAGATGCAGGAAGGGGTTGGTTAAGGTTATTATAGCCTTAAAATGGTTTCCCATTTTAATATCAGTGTCTTCATATTTTGGATATTAGTGATATACTGTAGACCTATATCTTCAGTGCAAATCATCTTTCTGACCTACACTGGAAGGCAGCAAAAGAAAGGCAGGCTGAAGAGATGTTTTCACTGAATCCATTTAAAAGAAAGGTGAAATAACAAATGTTGGCTTTGAGGTTTGATCACACGAACATTGCTTCTTCTTGTGGGTTTTTGGTTAGTAACTCAAAGGCACCAGTCACTGTGTCTACTACTTCGACTACTGGGGGAAAGGAACCACAGTCACCGTTTCCTCAGGTAAGATATTGTTGATACTCTCTGTTATTCCATTTGTATTCAATTTTGAAGATCAGGTAAGTGGTCTTGCCACAAAATAACATGCAGACGTATTTACAATTTTATTTTTTTTGCCTTTGCTATTAGTGGAAAGGGGGCGTCGGTAATCGTAAACAATATCGAGTTCATCTCTCAGATTAAAGAAAGAGCGCACTAAAATGTCTCAAAACTAGTCGCTTTAATAACGTAGGTCTATGACAAGACAGTGTAAATGTACTGTAAGGGTAATGGTATGGCTCTTATCGTAAATCTACTCGTTGTGACGATGCCTTTGACTACTGGGGAAAGGGAACAACGGTGACTGTAACATCAGGTAAGAAGTCAGATTTTTGTTTAGTTAGAGCCAAACTTCAAAACAAATATGCTAAATAAATAAAATGTTTAGTAACAGAGTTTTTAGTCCACTAGTTTTAAAAGAGAGAGAGAGAGAGAAATCATGGACAATTATGAATTAAATAGGATTGTAGCTGATTTTTTATTTTATTTTATTTTTTAAAATCGTTCGAGTTTTTGTGCACTGAATAAATTAAAAGTATCACTGTGACTACGCTGCCTTTGACTACTGGGGGAAAGGCACGTCGGTCACAGTGACATCTGGTAAGAAGTAAACTTTAAATCTTTCATAAACTTTGACATGCGTTTTAAATATAGCCTAATAGGAAAACTAAATGTACAGACCGCTTGTCCGTTTTGCAAGAATGAAGCTTAGACTGAATTAAAAGGATAACTAGTCGAATTTGTGGCTTAGGATAATAAATAAAAGTGACTTGTCATACGAGCGTAATACGTAATAGCTATTTTTGTACAATATCCATGGGTAAAACTGTCAGTGTGACTATGCTTTTGACTACTGGGGGAAAGGAACCATGGTCACTGTCTCGTCAGGTAAGAAAAACCTACTAAAACAAAATCTGATCTAAGTACGAAAAATTGTGACATGTAGGCTAATTGTCAAAAAGTTTATATAAGCAACATTTAAATGTACTCTACGATTAGGACAGTTAAAGTCGGGACATGTCTTTAGAGTTTTGCTAGAAACGCAAAGATTCACATTAATTATGAATAGTATATTTTACATAATTTGATGTGTATTCTATACTCATTCAGATAAAACAACGAATCGGCTACAGGTCATTTAACAGATCCTGAGCATTTTTGAGTTGCATTTTTATACTTCGCTGTAACATTAAGAGAATATTGTGTAACTGGGCTTTCGACTACTGGGGAAGCGGCACCAAAGTCACCGTAACAAACAGTAAGATTTTATTATTAATTGCAATGCTGTATCGTAAAATAAGACAAAAAGCCACATGCATGTGTTATTATTATTATTATATCTTAAGAGTTTTCTGATAATTGTTTTCAAATAAATGGTTATTTAATTAGAAAATGTAAACGACTACATAGCCTAATTTTGGAAGATTGTTTCGTTGTATAGCTGCTAGTTATATAACAGTAGACTATTGTTAAACGACACCTTTAATTTTTCGTTTTTCTCGCATGTGTTGTCTTATCTTCGCAAATATTAGATGCTGAAAAGCAAGAGTATGAATAAGACTAAATAACTAGATTGCAATGTTTAAACTTTCTACACTGATACATTACGTGTAGCCTACCCCACATGAAAAAATACTATAGTAATTTATAGTAAATACTATAGTGTTTTGAACCATACTATAGCAAAGTACTCAAATTAATTTGTTGTGGTATTTCTATATTTACTGTGATAATAATATAACAACTATATAAACAAAATACTTTACCCAATACTGTACTAAGTTTTCTATAACTATAGGGTATATTAGGCTATACTACAATACACTACAGTTTACTGTAGTAAAAACTAAAGTGTACTACAGTATTTATTTCAGTTTATCAGTTCACTATAGTTAATACTTCAGTAAGGCTTGCTGTACAATTCATTAATACTACAGTAAGGCCTATGCTGTACAATTCATTAAGTGTTGTAAATACTATAATATACAGTATAATGCACTTTACTATAGAATGGTTCAAAAACACTTTATAAATTACTGTAGTATTTTTTCATGTGGACGTTACGTGTTATATTTTAATATAGTAGGCAAAATTGAAGTCGTGGCCTAATGGTTAGAGAGTCGGACTCGTAATCCAAAGGTTGCGAGTTCGAGTCTCGGGCCGGCAGGGATTGTAGGTGGGGGGGAGTGACTGTCCAGCGCTCTCTCCACCTCAATACCATGACTGAGGTGCCCTTGAGCAAGGTACCGAACCCCCAACTGCTCCCCGGGCGCTGCAGCATAAATGGCTGCCCACTGCTCCGGGTGTGTGTTCACGGTGTGTGTGTGTTCACTGCTGTGTGTGTGCACGTTGGATGGGTTAAATGCAGAGCACAAATTCCGAGTATGGGTCACCATACTTGGCCGTATGTCACTTTGTTTTTTTTGTTTTTTTTAAATTGCATCCCGCTGTTACTAAAAAAATATAATTTGGCGGTTTTAAATAAATAAATAAATAAATGAACAACGGCGTAGGTCTTTGGTCGTTAACCAACCAGTATTTAATAGGCTAAATATCTGCAATTACAAATCTTTTTAATTATCTTTTTTTCGCATGATTCCATGGTTACAAACTGCTGTATCAAATATATTTCAAATTCTCAAAAAGTTGGCATTGTTTTCATTTTGTTTGTTTGTTTGTTTGTTTTCACTTACACATTTCATAGGTTATGTGAACTGATCCATTTGAAACAAACTGAAAAGTAATTCTGCAGACAAAAAAAAATCCAGTGAACACTTTATAGCATCCACGAGAGAGAAAATAAATCACCTAATTTGCGCGATTTTGTGTTTTATTATGCGGAATACTTCATTCTAATTGTTCAATTAGCATCTAAAACTAAAATAACAGGCTATTCAGAGTAAGACTCACTGTGTGCTCATCTGGGAAACCTGTTTCAAAATAGCTGTGTTCGTGTTCTGTCTCTCCGGTCTCCACAGTTTTAAATCAATATTTAATATCCATGTAAGTAGCTCGTGTGTGGCATATGATCATTCCTGCAAAGTTAACAGGATGATCGGGACTTAAACGCAAAGTGAAGAGGCTACTCCGTGGTGTCTGTCTTCTTGTGTAAAACCAGTTAAACTCAATCATTTTGTTGTATTTTATGTTATTTTATAATCTGTTTCATTTTATATTTTATATTATTCATTAATTCATCCATTGAGTCATTCATTTGAGATGTAGCCTAGCTCTCTAATAGGTCTAATAATGTTGTGCATTATGAGTTGTCTGAGAAAGATATAATGTCTCAACAGCTCAACCATCTCCACCAAAGTCAATCTTCAGCATGTCTCAGTGTACTTCTGATTCTGATGGATTCGTCACCATCGGCTGCTTGGCAAGAGGTTTCTCACCTGCGGACTCACTTTCTTTCAAATGGAAGGATACTAATAAAGATTTGAGTGAATTTGTGCAGTATCCAGCATTCGGGCGGGATGGAGACTATACCAAAATCAGCCATATGCGTATCAGAAAAAGCGACTGGGGTCCTCAAAACCCTTACACATGTCAAGCTACAAATTCTAAAGGCTCACTAGAGGTTAAAGTTCAAGGTAAGTCACATCTCTAAAATGTCTAACATTTTACATTAGCTACATCATCTCTCTATTGTATCTTGCTGTTGGATAAAGATTGCTGTTGTTTCTTTGTGGAGAAATTTTAGCACACTCTTTGGTTTAGCTATTTAACCAGTGAACCTGCTGTTATATCAATCAGTTGTCCTTTATCAAAGTCTGATGTCAGTCAATGTTTACACCAGCTAAGAACAGCAAGTCTACAAATATAGCGAGTCTAAAGCTGCTAGAACAGAAAAGCACAACATTTCCATCTGCTATTTGCTATGTTCACTGAAGCATGATTCTGATTTCCTTTTTTGCAACATTTAATTTGCAGCATTAATTTGCATGTCTATTTGAATGTACTGAATAAGCATTTTCATAAACTTTGAAGCTTTTTTATACCACACTGCCTAAGTTAATTGATTTTCATCTCTATTTTAATAGCAATACCTGTCTATAAGCCTACTATTACTCTGCTGAGTAGAGAGGAGGGTGGCAGGATTGTGTTGGAATGCCAGTTGAGTGACTATTTCCCAGAAAAAATTACTGTACAATGGCTTGAGGGTGATAAATCTGTCAAAAGTCAAATTGATAAAAAGTTTCAGAACACTGATAAAGGCGAGAAAAACTACACTTACATAAGTCAGCTATCTATCAGTGCCCCATATGAAAACAAAACGTACACTTGTGAAGCCACCCACAAGTCTGAAGTATTCAAGAAAGAATATAACACGTGCGAGGGTAAGTTGAGCATAATGAAGAAAATAATGGAAAAAGTTTCAAAACCTAATATCTGGCTCATAGATATGCTTGAAATTATAATTATTGTATAAACATCATCATGTGATATTCACCGGAATGTAAAGCTAACTTTATTTATTTCACCTGTACAGCAAAGTCTTTGTTCAAACCTTCAGTCCAAATAAAGAAATCTCATCTCAGAGACATCATACAGGAGAATAAGGTCACAATTTCCTGTGTTGTTGAAGCACCAGACAACACTAAAGTGTCATGGTTAACAGACAGTGTAAGTAAAAGAGCCACCAAAGAAGTCAAAGACCAGGCCAATAACATTGTGAGCAACTTGACTTTGTCCAGAAATGAATGGCTGACCCTTAAGTCTGTTGTTTGTTCCGCTAAACATCCATGTTTTCCAGAAGAGAAGGATGAATTTAAAGCTGGTAAGTGGTTTCTTTTGAACTGATTTTCATTTGTCAAAGTTCCTGATGATGATTTAGCTTCTAAAACCTACATATCATGTGATAAAGTATATTTTTGCTCCTCAGATGATATAAAGAAAGATCCTGTAGTGGTGATCAGGAGGCCTTTCGTGAAATCAATGCAGACAGCCAGTCCTGTGCTGGAGTGTGTTGTAAATGGTCTCCCCTCTGGTGAGGTCTGCATCACCTTCCAGGCTAATAATGTTGATATCTCAGAATTAAGTTGTGTGGATTGGGCCCCGTCCGCAAACATTTGGTCCTTGACCACACATTTCACAATACCTAGAGAGCACCAGAGGAATGGAAAAACTTTTACCTGTAAAGTTCATTGGCCCTTCAAATCCTGGACATCCAGACCTACTGGAAACATTTTTGGTAAGGAATGAACATTTCATCAATACCTCATTTACTTTACTGGGGACAGTATTTGATGTATCGAATTTTATTCATGATGGTTTAGTTTTCTTCACTGAACATTTGACACTTTTTCCTCAGGCGATCCTACCATGGAGCTTGCTGTTGTTACCAGTGTGGGTCGATCTAGTTCAGACCCACAGAAGCTGCTGTGTTCTGTGACAGGATTCAACCCAAAAATCAAGTGGCTTTCAGAATCTAGAGAGAAAACTGGCAGAGCTTTAGACCCTACAATGATGGAAGATGGACGTGTGAAAGCATTCAGTGAGATATCGGTGCCACAGCAAGAGTGGAATCAAGGGTTCACTTACACCTGTCAGACTGATAACGGACACAGTGGGAAAACTGCTGAGAAAAGCACCAGTATTTGCACAGGTAAACATGCCAGATGTGACAGGAACCCAGTTGTTCTGCAGTCAGAGATCAAGTAATATTTTGAAATGAATCCCAGGTACAAAACTAAAACAGTTTTGCTGCAGAACTACACCAAAATACTGTGTCAGGTCACAAACCAGATCTCATGTCTGAAAAAGCACCTGGAATTCTGTTGAAATGATTTTGTTCTCAATATTCTTTTCACAATTTCTACTAACATTTCATGCTTGACAGTATAAGCATCATTACAGGATTTTCAGCTGAATGTAATGTTAACTTTATTCCTTTTACCCTGTACAGCACAATCATTGACCAAACCTTCAGTCCAAATAAAGAAATCTCATCTCAGAGACATTATACAGGAGGGTAATGTCACAATTTCCTGTGTTGTTGAAGCACCAGACAACACTGAAGTGTCATGGTTGATAAATGGTACAAGTAAAAATAGCACCACAGAGCATAAAGACCTGACCATTAATAACATTGTGAGCAACTTGACTTTGACCGGAGAAGAGTTTACTCATAGCACCATTGTTTGTTCCGCTAAACATCCATGTTTCCCAGAAGAGAAGGATGAATTTAAAGCTGGTAAGTGGTTTCTTTTGAACTGATTTTCATTTGTCAAAGTTCCTGATGATGATTTAGTTTCTAAAACCTACATATCATGTGATAAAGTATAGCCGCTTTTCCACCATCGGGCCGAACGGTTCTAAGAACGATCAGGTACGGTTCCAGTTGTTTTTCCACGTGAGCCTGGTACGGCGCGGCACGATTACAAACCGTTCTCGGCCCGGAATTGACCTATCGGTAAGCCCCTCCCCTAGAACGTTGATGAGCCAATAGCAGTCGAGTATCAGTTGCATGGGGACCGGAACTCGGACATCTTTAGGTTTCAGCGCCATAGAAAAGCATTGGAAGATCGCGAGTTCTCGTTGGTTTTGTGGTGATTGTGCCGCAAAAATGGTAAAACGATGTGCCTGGGGCACTTGTAATACTGATTCGAGATATCAGGAGAGGATGAGCAATGGAATTTATTTTATTACATTTCCTGAATCCAAACAAAACAGCAAAATGTTCCCAAGTATTCACCCCAATACAAATGAAGACAAAAACGTTCATTTTCTGGTTGTCATACACTCATTAAGTTACAGTTTTCATCTGCTCAAACAGTACGTTAATGTTATCTTGTGCTTTAGCAAGGTATCTCTGGCTAAAACTAGCTAAAGGTAAAGTTAGTGATGCTAACATACAAACCTAAATAGCGGACTGTTCTCGGGTTTTGTACAGTGTACCTTAGGTCAAAAACACACAAACGTAGGTCTACATTTCAGTGCCTCTCCATATTAAACTGGTTAAATGTACATTAATTTAATCGTACCCTGCGATACATGAACAGTGTTGATCCTGCATGTTGTCATCCGCGATCGTGATGACCGACCGTAATATGAGACTTCTCCCGCTTACATTGTGATCTATAAACCCTCGCTTCAAGTTACACACCGTATTTATTTATATATAAATATATATATATTTATTTTTAAATAGTTTATAAATCCCTCCATGGAATATTTAAATCCCATTTGGTGGCCTTCTGTGTCCAAAATTGTGCAAAAACATTGTGGGACAAGGTTTTTCACACTGTAGCTGTCATTGAAAGACAGTGAGCGTTTGTTTGTCCGAGGGAGCAACAGTAACTAAGGGGGGCGGGGCTTACCGATAGGTCAATTCTCGGCACGGTTAGACAACCGTGCTGAACCGTGCTGGTAGAGTGCGTGTGCGTGACGTTGCCACTCTGGATCGGTCACTTGTCTGTTGCCTGGCTGCTAGTTTCTCCGTAGCTTGCTAAGCACGCTATTTTGAGCAATGTAAACACAAATTAGTAAAATCTGAAGAAATTTCAGATCATCCTCCATAAAGCGGTGGTTATTTACACCTCATATCATATGTAAACACGACTAACGCATTCCACAGAGATCCGTTATCAGCCCCGCAGTGGAAAACAAAACCGTATCCGTGCTGACTGGCCCGGATCGGCACGGAACGGAACGGTTAAGCAAAGAGAACCGTTCGGCCCGATAGTGGAAAAGCAGCTATGTTTGTCCCTCAGATGATATAAAGACAGATCCTGAAAAGCACACAAGTTACATTATTTTTTTTTTATCAATGAAGTGACCCTAGGTTTTCAGAAATACTTCAGGGAATACAATGACACGTGGGATTCCCCCCCCCCCCCCCCCCCGTATAAACTAAAATAATATACAACATTTAACATTGACGTTCAAAGTCAGCTACAAAAGCATCTTATTTGCTTGCTTAAAAAAGCATGTTGCACTATTTTCTTTTGCTTTTCATGTCCTCTCTGCTTTCTCCTGTATGTTGCCAGTCCCACCGCCAAATCATCCTGCAACTATGTACTTAACAGTACCTACAAAAATGGAGTTAGACAATGGAACAGCAACCTTCATGTGTTTAGCTCAGCAGTTTTCACCTAAAGATTATGCGTTTAAGTGGTTTCAGGATGATAATGCGCTGACAGATGCGATAGACAAATATGACAAAAGTGAGAAGATTGCCTCAGTAACCATGTATAGCGCCACAAGCATTTTGCAAATCAAGGCTGAAAAATGGAAGACACACAGCAAAGTTAAGTGTGTGTTTGAGCACAAGGCGGGAAATGAAGTAATAGAGGTCGAAAATGCAGGTATGTTTTCTCTTGAGAACTGTGAATGTTTTTAAATAAGTGTTTGGTTTTCTGTTTCATTATTCATATTATGTTTATATCTCCCCAAATCTGACTGCTTTTTTTATTACCCAGATTCCTGCGATAATGTTCCTGATATAGTGCCTCATATAGTGCCTCCCTCCGTTGAAGACATGCTGAAAAATAGAGAAGGATGGCTGAAGTGCAAAGCTTCACCACAAACTCCAGGATTAAAAAAAATAACAATAAAAGCAGATAATAAAGTAATTGCTAACATTTCAGAGGCAAATTCAGAGAACAAACCAGACATGGAACTTAATGCCCCTATAGGCTATGAAGAATGGAGCAATGGCACTGAATTTACATGCACCATTGAACACAGTCAGCTAGCAGAGCCCAAGACAGTTACGTTCACCAGAGAAAATGGTATGGGTTTTTCCTTTTGTAAAACATCATGCTTTCACAAGGTCTCTTGACTTCTACCATTATTCATTACAATTGACATAAATATAAAGTTTGACAAAAATAATAATATGAGAATGACTCATTCTGGTCTTAAATGTTATCTTGTATTACTAGGTAAAAAGAAGAGACCCTCTGTTTACACATTAGCACCCCCAGAGCACAAAGAGGGTGAAACGATGACCCTGACATGTTATGTGAAGGACTTCTTCCCCAAAGAGGTGTTTGTGTCTTGGCTTGCTGATGATCAACCTGTGGTGAATCTTGGGTACAGTTACAACACTAGCCTGCCAATTAAGAATGATCAAGATTACTCCGTCTACAGTCAGCTAACAGTTATTGATTCTGAGTGGAAGAGCGGTACAGTGTTCAGTTGTGTCGTGTATCACGAAACCATTGATGAAAAATTGCGCGTACTGACAAGATCTATTAATGATAATACTGATAAGGCAGGTGTAATTAATCTAAGTATGAATACCCCTGCATCTTGCAAGGACTAGAGCATTGTGTTTGTGGTGTCTTCATGTTATGCCTGTTAAGTGTTCATCTTGTTTTCTTTTTTTTTCTTTTTGAGTTACATGTCCATATTTGTAATTCTGTTGGTCTTTAATGTTTGTGGCTTCTTGCTTCTTTGAGATACTTTCATGCACATTGCATTTAGGAAAAAAACTAATAAAAAAGAAACAAAGCATAATTTCTGTGCATTTATGTTATTATACCAGTTTCATATTTATCTTTCACAGCATATGTGAGCATTAAAGATCACAAACATCATAAAATAACATCACTTCACATAAATTGAAATAAAAAGAAAAATTTATATATATTTATTGAATGACAAAATGTATTCAAAACAAAACATGCACCTTGAGTTAAAATATGAAAAATGGAATATATATATGTATGTATATATATATATATATATATATATATATATTAAAAATATATAAAATCTAAATATATAACTTTGCAGTTAAAAAGGGAAAATGTCATTAAAGCTAGCTGGCACATAAAATGCTTAATAATGGAAGGAAATGTTTGTCTGTTTGTCTGTGTGTGTTTGTGTGTGTGTGTGTGTGTGTGTGTGTGTGTGTGTGTGTGTGTGTGTGTGTGTGTGTGTGTGTGTGTGTGTGTGTGTGTGTGTGTGTGTGTGTGTGTGTACATGTCCTATGTCATTTGTACGGTTTGCTGTTACAATCACCTAAACACATAATGTTCTCTGTAATAGTTCAGTTATTAGAGATTGATAATTTATAGCCACATCAGTTCGTCTACAGCATGCCAAGACACATTCAGCTGATTTAATTGAGGTTGTCAGAGTCACCTTTGTCAGAGAACTTTGCTCATATTTCTATTGTGTTTTAATTATGTAGTAAATATGCTACATAATTAACAAGATGAAAATGGCAGATGAAAATTTTCAAAAACAGTATAATTCAATCACGGTTCTTTCTCTGTCACAATATTCTAATTGGTTTCCTTTTACTGGATATTCCTGCCCTCAGTCCACTTGTCTAATTTTATATGAGGATGGGCAGGTGAAGTGATTAAAACATTATAATTATAAGAGAACACGTTTGTGCTGGACAGTGGCGTTGTTGTCCTGTAAGTCATTCAAATGTGTTCTTATCTGTTCCTGCAGCATGGATTGTGTGGATAGAGTGTCCCCTGAACGAAGCCATTGATGCAGATGATAGTGGCATTGCAAACACCGCTATAACCTTTGTTTTCCTGTTCCTCATCACCTTGTTCTACAGCATAGGGGCTACTTTTGTTAAGGTATAAAAAATTTATTTTATAGGAGCATTTTAATTTTGTGTCAATTATTTAGTCATTTTGGGGAGAGATGATGCAAAAAAAGATGCCCTTGGTTTTTAACATATATTTAACTTTGACATACATTTAACATATGCATGTTAAACAGAATTAGTTTTTCTGCCTCTAATTGGTGTCAACTTATGCTTTCAGGTGAAATGATTTATTCCTTTAAGGACATGCAAGATCTCTCAGAAAAGCAGCGCTATTCTTTTTTCATTATTGTAAATATGTGATTGTGATGTTTGTTTGTTTTTAAATTTTACTGTAATAAAAGAAAGAAACCATTTGATTGCTCTTGTATTTTTTTCTCTCAAGTTTACAAAACTTCATCTCAAGGAGAAAATCTGATTTGCATGATCAACTCTAATCCTACTCTAAGCATGTTTATTTAAACTCTATAAGGAGTAACATTTATTAACACAGAGAAGTATTTTAAAGCCGTTTTAAAATATTTCCCTATTTTCTGAATGTAATAACTTGCACATCATTTTCTTAAATCCAAAGCTTAATTTTCTCTAAATCTGCAAGACTTTGTTCTTTGTGAGACTGAAGTTGTGGATATTTGTGAGTGTAAATATTTCATGCTGCAAAGTATATTAAAACATAAATTGCATAACAAGCAAGTCGTTTTATGTAAATGGCCAGGTGTCTTTTCTGTGCAGATGTGCTCAACCATGTCTCAGAGATGCAGATGGTTTTCAGTTCTGCTTTTGGTGGCTATTTCAGCTTGACTGTTACTTAACGTTTCCATCTGCTATTTGCTATGTTCACTGAAGCATGATTCTGATTTCCTTTTCTGTCCGTCTTTGTTTTCAGTATCTGCAACATTTAAAAACTCCCATGATGTAAATTACCACCACACTGAAACATCAACAGCATTAATTTGCATGTCTATTTGAATTTATTGAATAAGCATTTTCATAAACTTTGAAGCTTTTTTATACCACACTGCCTAAGTTAATTGATTTTCATCTCTATTTTAATAGCAATACGTGTCTCTAAGCCTACTATTACTCTGCTGAGTAGAGAGGAGGGTGGCAGGATTGTGTTGGAATGCCAGTTGAGTGACTATTTCCCAGACAAACTTAATGTACAATGGCTTGAGGGTGGTACATCTGTCAAAGGTCAAATTGATAAAAAGTTTCAGAACACTGATAAAGGCGAGAAAAACTACACTTACATAAGTCAGCTATCTATCAGTGCCCCATATGAAAACAAAACGTACACTTGTGAAGCCACCCACAAGTCTGAAGTATTCAAGAAAGAATATAACACGTGCGAGGGTAAGTTGAGCATAATGAAGAAAATAATGGAAAAAGTTTCAAAACCTAATATCTGGCTCATAGATATGCTTGAAATTATAATTATTGTATAAACATCATCATGTGATATTCACCGGAATGTAAAGCTAACTTTATTTATTTCACCTGTACAGCAAAGTCTTTGTTCAAACCTTCAGTCCAAATAAAGAAATCTCATCTCAGAGACATCATACAGGAGAGTAACGTCACAATTTCCTGTGTTGTTGAAGCACCAGACGACACTGAAGTGTCATGGTTGATAAATGGTACAAGTAAAAATAGCACCACAGAGCATAAAGACCTGACCATTAATAACATTGTGAGCAACTTGACTTTGACCGGAGAAGAGTTTACTCATAGCACCATTGTTTGTTCCGCTAAACATCCATGTTTCCCAGAAGAGAAGGAGAAATTTAAAGCTGGTAAGTGGTTTCTTTTGAACTGATTTTCATTTGTCAAAGTTCCTGATGATGATTTAGCTTCTAAAACCTACATATCATGTGATAAAGTATATTTTTGCTCCTCAGATGATATAAAGAAAGATCCTGTAGTGGTGATCAGGAGGCCTTTCGTGAAATCAATGCAGACAGCCAGTCCTGTGCTGGAGTGTGTTGTAAATGGTCTCCCCTCTGGTGAGGTCTGCATCACCTTCCAGGCTAATAATGTTGATATCTCAGAATTAAGTTGTGTGGATTGGGCCGCGTCCGAAAACATTTGGTCCTTGACCACACATTTCACAATACCTAGAGAGCACCAGAGGAATGGAAAAACTTTTACCTGTAAAGTTCATTGGCCCTTCAAATCCTGGACATCTAAACCTACTGGAAACTTTTTTGGTGAGGAATGAACGTTTCATCAATACCTCATTTACTTTACTGGGGACAGTATTTGATGTATCGAATTTTATTGATGATGCTTTAGTTTTCTTCACTGAACATTTGACACTTTTTCCTCAGGCGATCCTACCATGGAGCTTGCTGTTGTTCCCAGTGTGGGTCGATCTAGTTCAGACCCACAGAAGCTGCTGTGTTCTGTGACAGGATTCAACCCAAAAATCAAGTGGCTTTCAGAATCTAGAGAGAAACCTGGCAGAGCTTTAGACCCTACAATGATGGAAGATGGACTTGTGAAAGCATTCAGTGAGATATCGGTGCCACAGCAAGAGTGGAATCAAGGGTTCACTTACACCTGTCAGACTGATAACGGACACAGTGGGAAAACTGCTGAGAAAAGCACCAATATTTGCACAGGTAAACATGCCAGATGTGACAGGAACCCAGTTGTTCTGCAGTCAGACATCAAGTAATATTTTGAAATGAATTCCAGATGATTTTTCAGACATGAGATCTGGTTTGTGACATGACACAGTACCTTTGTGTTGTTCCACAGCAAAGATGTCTTATTTGTTCTCAATATTCATTTCAAAATTTCTACTAACATTTTATGCTTGACAGAATAAGCATCATCACGTGATTTTCAGCTGAATGTAAAGCTAACTTTATTCCTTTTACCCTGTTCAGCACAATCATTGTCCAAACCTTCAGTACAAATAAAGAAATCTCATCTCAGAGACATTATACAGGAGGGTAATGTCACAATTTCCTGTGTTGTTGAAGCACCAGACAACACTGAAGTGTCATGGTTAACAGACAGTGTAAGTAAAAGAGCCACCAAAGAAGCCAAAGACCAGGCCAATAACATTGTGAGCAACTTGACTTTGTCCAGAAATGAATGGTTGACCCTTAAGTCTGTTGTTTGTTCCGCTAAACATCCATGTTTCCCAGAAGAGAAGGATGAATTTAAAGCTGGTAAGTGATTTCCTTTGAACTGATCTGCATTTCTCAAAACACTTGGTGACAATTTTGCTTCTAAAACCTACATATCATGTGATAAAGAGTATTTTTGCTCCTCAGATGATATAAAGAAAGATCCTGTAGTGGTGATCAGGAGGCCTTTCGTGAAATCAATGCAGACAGCCAGTCCTGTGCTGGAGTGTGTTGTAAATGGTCTCCCCTCTGGTGAGGTC
The DNA here is from genome assembly GCA_036784905.1 of Acrossocheilus fasciatus. Classification (NCBI taxonomy): domain Eukaryota; kingdom Metazoa; phylum Chordata; class Actinopteri; order Cypriniformes; family Cyprinidae; genus Acrossocheilus; species Acrossocheilus fasciatus. The sequence continues at coordinate 12,687 of JAXUIB010000029.1, read as the reverse complement.
TGCATCACCTTCCAGGCTAATAATGTTGATATCTCAGAATTAAGTTGTGTGGATTGGGCCGCGTCTGAAAACATTTGGTCCTTGACCACACATTTCACAATACCTAGAGAGCACCAGAGGAATGGAAAAACTTTTACCTGTAAAGTTCATTGGCCCTTCAAATCCTGGACATCTAAACCTACTGGAAACTTTTTTGGTGAGGAATGAACGTTTCATCAATACCTCATTTACTTTACTGGGGACAGTATTTGATGTATCGAATTTTATTGATGATGCTTTAGTTTTCTTCACTGAACATTTGACACTTTTTCCTCAGGCGATCCTACCATGGAGCTTGCTGTTGTTCCCAGTGTGGGTCGATCTAGTTCAGACCCACAGAAGCTGCTGTGTTCTGTGACAGGATTCAACCCAAAAATCAAGTGGCTTTCAGAATCTAGAGAGAAACCTGGCAGAGCTTTAGACCCTACAATGATGGAAGATGGACTTGTGAAAGCATTCAGTGAGATATCGGTGCCACAGCAAGAGTGGAATCAAGGGTTCACTTACACCTGTCAGACTGATAACGGACACAGTGGGAAAACTGCTGAGAAAAGCACCAATATTTGCACAGGTAAACATGCCAGATGTGACAGGAACCCAGTTGTTCTGCAGTCAGACATCAAGTAATATTTTGAAATGAATTCCAGATGATTTTTCAGACATGAGATCTGGTTTGTGACATGACACAGTACCTTTGTGTTGTTCCACAGCAAAGATGTCTTATAGAGTAGGGGAACTATGACGTCACTTTGTATGTGGATCGGCTGTTAGCATGAAACTGGTTCCTGCGACAAAAAGCCAATGGGATTTTTCCATTGGCTTTTGGATAATTGCAAAAAATAAGCTCTGTGTTCAATTACAGTTCATGAAATTTACACGTTTTGTCCATCAAGATAATCTTCACAAAATAATATAACTTTGATAAATTTTGAAGCCTAAATAAAAGCGCCACAACTGAAAAGCTAAACTTAGGCTATAAACGAACTACAGCACCACAGTCGCTCGCCTTCAGCGTCACGACCACAGCGCTCTCGAGAACTATTTCAAACTTATTTTTAGCATGTTTAGTGAAACGTATTTACTCTGTATATGAATTTTAATCCACACTACATGAACCTTTTCATATAAACTGGAATAAATACAAAACTAGAGCCAAAATAAAACTGAAATGAGAAATTAGTAATAAATAGTATAGTGAATAAATGAAATAATCATAACTAAAGGACATTTAAAGCACGTATTTCTGTACATTTCGAAATAAGGTGCATTGAAAGTCAATATATCCTTGATTAATATGAATATTTTAATTAAAAACGTATCCCTGCGTTTTTAATCTTTTAAATAATAGCAGAGTGAGCTAGTCTTTGGATGTGGTAAGATTAAACTTATTTTAGTGAACAAAGTACCACATTTCAGCTCTCATTTTGGGTACACACAATATTATTTTATCCTTGCTTCTACAATCTCTTTCTAACAACTTCATGCGGCCGTACACATTTATTTTTGATGTGGCTTTAAGCACAATGCATCATTAAAGTTTCACTTTCACCACGTAAAGCCAGTAAATGTGGTGTTTACATGTAATAATCATAATATGAATTTACCTTGTGGTACGAACCCAGAGTCTCCACATCAGTAAACGATAAAACGAGATTCTTCCCTCCAAAGACATGTGTTGCATTTCGGGGCAAAGCAAAAAAACATTGTCGAACAACAATATAAAATTCTGTAAACTATTCATTGGTTATCCTAAAATTAATTGCATTATAAATTATACTACAACTTGAAAAGTACTAAATTGATATACTGGTCGGCGTGATGACGTTTAATGTCTCCGACAGCGCCTGTAGTCCCATTTAGCAACTTGTTAGCAACCGTCTTTTTTAAGAAACGTAACAGCTTAAAAAAATCATGAGTGTGGTGTGACTGGTGTGTTTTATGTCGTAGAATAAAACGTGAAAGTATCTTGAGCCCGTGTGAACCACGGACCTTATTTTAGGAATTTAACCAAAATCTCATTCAAAAAACCTATTGACTCCGAGGCGATGGAACCGGAAGTGCTAAAATGTTAACTCGCTTCTGGGTTTTCGCCTACAAAGTGACATCATAGTTCCCCACTCTATTTGTTCTCAATATTCTTTTCAAAATTTCTACTAACATTTCATGCTTGACAATATAAGCATCATCACATGATTTTCAGCTGAATGTAACGTTAACTTTATTCCTTTTACCCTGTACAGCACAATCATTGTCCAAACCTTCAGTCCAAATAAAGAAATATCATCTCAGAGACATTATACAGGAGGGTAATGTCACAATTTCCTGTGTTGTTGAAGCACCAGACAACACTGAAGTGTCATGGTTAACAGACAGTGTAAGTAAAAGTGCCACCAAAGAAGTCAAAGACCAGGCCAATAACATTGTCAGCAACTTGACTTTGACCAGAAATGAATGGTTGACCCTTAAGTCTGTTGTTTGTTCCGCTAAACATCCATGTTTCCCAGAAGAGAAGGATGAATTTAAAGCTGGTAAGTGATTTCCTTTGAAATGATCTGCATTTCTCAAAGCACTTGATGACAATTTAGCTTCTAAAACCTACATATCATGTGATAAAGAGTATTTTTGCTCCTCAGATGATATAAAGAAAGATCCTGTAGTGGTGATCAGGCCTTTCGTGAAATCAATGCAGACAGCCAGTCCTGTGCTGGAGTGTGTTGTAAATGGTCTCCCCTCTGGTGAGGTCTGCATCACCTTCCAGGCTAATAATGTTGATATCTCAGAATTAAGTTGTGTGGATTGGGCCGCGTCCGAAAACATTTGGTCCTTGACCACACATTTCACAATACTTAGTGAGCACCAGAGGAATGGAAAAACTTTTACCTGTAAAGTTCATTGGCCCTTCAAATCCTGGACATCCACACCTACTGGAAACATTTTTGGTGAGGAATGAACGTTTCATCAATACCTCATTTACTTTACTGGGGACAGTATTTGATGTATCGAATTTTATTGATGATGCTTTAGTTTTCTTCACTGAACATTTGACACTTTTTCCTCAGGCGATCCTACCATGGAGCTTGCTGTTGTTCCCAGTGTGGGTCGATCTAGTTCAGACCCACAGAAGCTGCTGTGTTCTGTGACAGGATTCAACCCAAAAATCAAGTGGCTTTCAGAATCTAGAGAGAAAACTGGCAGAGCTTTAGACCCTACAATGATGGAAGATGGACGTGTGAAAGCATTCAGTGAGATATCGGTGCCACAGCAAGAGTGGAATCAAGGGTTCACTTACACCTGTCAGACTGATAACGGACACAGTGGGAAAACTGCTGAGAAAAGCACCAATATTTGCACAGGTAAACATGCCAGATGTGACAGGATCTCCCTCTCTATAATCAACATTGCAATGAGATGCAGAAATCTGATAATATTATAGTTTATACAAGAATGTTTGGTTTCTTTCCTTACCTTTGAGTCAGCGAATGTAATCTCTCAACACATGTGTTCACTGTCCAACAGTGATTGCACCGTCCAGTCAGCGGGCAGAGGTCTACTTGGTGGGTCCATCCCTCAGTAGCCATCCCTCAGTAGACACCTCTGTGAATTTGAAATGTGTGGTTGTTGGTCAGAGTGTTAAGTTTTTCTCCATTCAATGGAAAGTGAATGGTATTGTTTCCAATCCAAATGGCCATGAACAAGAGCCTAGAGTTCATGACAATGGGACTCAAAGCAAAGAAGGTATTTTGAAGGTTTTAGTTTCAGATTGGAATGCATATGATCTCTTTACCTGTGAGGTTAAGCATCTGTGCTCAAATGATACACAGCAGAAGAGCATCTCAAAAACCCGAGGTGAGCACTCACAGTTCTCAACACTGCCATTATAGAGAATACTTCCTGATTACTAATTGTTGCCTTATGCCTGCAGACCCCAAACAACCCACTGTGAGAATCCTCAGACCCTCAGACAGTGATCTCTCTGGACTCCAAAATGCCAGCCTTCTTTGCTTGATCACTGGTTTCTTCCCATCTGATATCTTTGTGCAGTGGCTACTAAATGGGACAAAACTAGATGTGTCTCAGTTCACTAACAGTCCTGTGGCTGCTCACACTTCAGGAGGTTTTGCAATGCATAGTGCCCTAATGCTGCCTGCATCAGAGTGGAAGGATGGCATGTTCTCGTGTGTTGTTTCTCATGAGTCATCCCAAACTTCAATCACCGCCACTATAGAGAATTTGTATGGTGGGTGCCATGTGGAAGAAATTGACCTGATAGTTTAAATAGGATTGATTCTATTTATTTCCTGAGATTGTATTCATGTCGGTTTCATATGGTTTTGAAAAACTTTGATACCATTATAAAGAAAGGTTTCAATTTAAGTTATATAAATACAATTTATCTAAAAGCATAATTTAAAAAATATAAATAAAAGAACACTTTTAACACATTTATTTATTTATTTTTTTAGCCTCGTTGATTCACTCTGCTCCATCTGTAGAGCTGCTGCAGGGTACTAACACTGTGCCTGAGCTAGTGTGCCTGGTATTTGGTTTCAGCCCACCTGCCATCAACATCACCTGGTGGCTAGGTAAGAAAGAGGTGTCTGCCCACAGGATCACTAACCCTGCAAAAGGCCCTGATGGAAAATTTAGCATCCGAAGTCACCTGGATCTCCAACCTTCAGACTGGACACCTGGTGAGGTGTACACATGCGAGGTTACTCATGTTACTGGCATCCTGTCGCCTAACGTCTCAACGAAAACAGGTACCCCAGATTTCAAGTACTAAAACAATTTTATCAAGGAAATAATGAAGTTTAAATGTTAACTTTCTTATGCTTTTTACAGCATTATCTGAAGAGGCTATATTTATGAATGAGAACAAACCTGAAGCTATTGCACAGGATACAGTTGAAGAGGCCTGGAATATGGCCTGTGCCTTCCTCATCCTCTTCCTCCTCTCTCTTCTCTATGGGTGCACAGTGACTTTGGTCAAAGTCAAGCCTACATGAGCAATATTTTGAGTGTGTTTATGTCTTCTAGATTCCTTTGCTTCTTTGTTGTTGTTTTGTTTATGTCTTTTAATTTACATAACTTAGCAAACATTATATGGTAAATATCAGCTTTTGGCCTTGTGGCCTTTTAAATATGAATAAATAAATGGTTTTAACACACCTTTTGTTATTATATTTGCAATGCACGTAAACATCACATATTTGTCATTTTTTTTCAAATTATTCCTAAATGTTATCTCAAATTGTTTTTGCATTGTTTTTGTTTTTGAATAAAATAGCCAACTCTTTATGGCTAATTTCACAACCAGAATTTTAGTTTTTTAACAACTCCATGAAGCCTGTGTTGAAATAATATTTTTTGGAATAATTTGACAAAATTACAGCTTAAATATAAATTATATACAATAAAAACGTTGGAAATGCTTGAAACATAAAAGTGGTTTCTTTTCATTTCACTCATTGTTTAGATGATTATTGTTTAAAACGTCTGTTTGTGTTCATATGATGATTTTCATAGTTTAAGATTAAAAATCTGGGATGAGGGCTAAGTTTCCAGGAAGCAAGCAGATAGAATAGAAAATAACAGGGAATGCTAGTGTTAGAGGGCTTTTTTTAAAGTAAACAAATAGATTAAAAAAATTAGAATAAAAAGTGCTAATGTTAGAGGGTCAAAAAGAAAGAGATGTGTATTTAGCCTTTTCTTGAAGATGTCAAGGGACTCAGCTGCTCGGATTGAGTTATATATAATAATTATATATAATATAATATAATATAATATTATATTATATTATATTATATTATATTATATTATATTATATTATAGATAGATAGACAGACAGACAGACAGACAGACAGACAGACAGACAGACAGACAGATAGATAGATAGATAGATAGATAGATAGATAGATAGATAGATAGATAGATAGATAGATAGATAGATAGATAGATAGATAGATAGATAGATAGATAGATAGATCTAAGTAAGTGTGTGTAGTGTTTATTTTTCCTCTTTGAGATTATTGAGATTTACATAAATGAATACATACCTGTCTATACAAGAAAACGCTATTAGTTCAAGCACTGTTGGCTCTGCACACAGACTGCACTCACTGCAGTGCTCGCTTCGGTGCAGCAGGTGGCAGTGAGTCTCCAAGAAGCTGATGACAAGCGAAGAGAAGAAGACTTTTAGTTGTGGACGCCGGTGCGGGTTGCCTTTATCTCCTCCTTAAATGTGTTACTGTACCTTTATTTATCTATTTTTGGAAGTGAATTTACTCTTTCGTTTCATCGAATACCCAAATAGGAAAGGATATCAGCAGCTGGACGAGGTGATAGCTACAAGTTTAAGCGTTATAAAGTGAAGCAGAGCATCGGATGCTCTCTAGTTAAGTTAACGTTAGCCGATTGAAGGTACGTTCAGTTCACACATACACCAACATCCTTATAGTACAAGCAGATGGTTTATGGAGAGCTTAATGCGTTTTTACTTGTTCAAGGAATAATATCCTTGTTGGTGAATTAATCCAGCATAACAAGTATATTAAGAACATGCCCATTTCCCTTGTCTTTTAAATTGGGAATCATTTAGAGAGCTAGGCTTTTAATTAATGGGTTCGTTTTCCCATAATGCCTTGGGAGTATTTACCAAAATAAAATAAATATATGAGCGTGAAATATTGAGTCGATCCTAATTTATTATTTATAAAGGGGGAAAAAATCAATAACAAGTTACCGACGAACATTTAGAATGATTTATAAATGGTTGTTAATCTGAAATCCAGTTTACTTTTTCTATAAATTAGTTAAGTAACCTGTTCAACTACTGTATACTGTAGCTGAACTACTCACTTTTTTCTCTGTAGCTCTTCTGTTCTCCAACACTTTGGTTGTCAGAATAAGTGAATCAAGGCTGACTAGTGATTATTATTATTTTTTTTACAGTGTGGTAGGTGATGCTGAAACCACAATTTTTAGATGTAAACACAACAAGAGTCGTTAAAGTGCTCTGTTTTATGTATGTCGTGTGTATGTTCATACACTTGTATGTTCTTACAGGTTATTAACGGAACCTCTTGCTCTGTGGTGATGACGTCACTGGTAAGTTGTGGTTGATAGGATTGTTCAACACCAGCCGGATTTGGCAGAATGAAAATTGTGTGTCATTTTAGAAATTATGTCTACATTTTTATCTATTACTGTCATCATACTATACAAATCGGCAGTAAAACATTTTGTCAGTATTATAGTCTGTCAGGCCTAAGAGATTGTTCTTGTTTGCAGGGGAGCAGCAGTTCCTCCACAACGGAGTATGTTGTACGAGTTCCTAAGTAAGATTTGTATTTTATTTATTTTATAATTGTACTTCTATTAGAAATTCAATTACAGTTTCTATAGTGCTGTCAAAGAAAGTGGTTGATATCTGAATTCTGGTATTTTGCCCAACAGAAACACCAGTAAGAAATACAACATAATGGCTTTCAATGCTGGTGATAAAGTCAGTTGTTCCACATGGACTCAGGTAACAGTCATTATATATGGCCACTGCTTGCTCTTCCATGCCATATTTTCTTCACTGTATTTTTCAATTTGCCTTTTCTTTAATTCTCGATCTCTCTCTGTGTATATATGCAATGTTTAGGCTCGTATGGAGCGTGACATGAGTAATAGGCGTATATATGGTGAGGAGGAGAGCCAGGATGGGGCGGCAGGCAGTGAGTTTGGAAAGAAACAGAGAGAGGAAGCACGGAGGAAGAAGTATGGTATCGTTACGAAGGAGTTCAAGGTGGAGGACCAGCCCTGGATCCTTAAAGTTAATGGCAAGGCAGGAAGAAGGTACAAGTTTCTGCTTTTATCTTTTTCATCTTATTGAGACTTGTTTTGTGTTACATTTGAGTGAGTTTAGCTGTCCATGCTTCAGTAAAGCTTAATAAGCCAATAATTGTTGTTCTGTGTGAATGAATGGTGCAGATTTTCCTGCTACACATACTCAAGCAAGCATGACACTAACAGTGTTTTCATCATCTGCTCTCTAACTATCCAGCTTATTTTGCAGTGTGGAAGTAACCCAGTAAGACTTATGATTCATTAGCTGCTATAAGGAAAATAACTAGAAGTATAACAAAATGCAGTTAAAGAAAAAGTTATTTGCACTACAAACCAGTGTGTTTATGATTGTGATAACAAATACTAGTTTGCAATATCAAGCAGCAAAACAGACTGTTTTTGTATAGCTAAAATAACTGGAAGTGAATAACATAACACAGGAGACCTCACACATTCAAGTAAAAAATGGCCATGTCCACACTTATGTCAAAAATAAGCTGATATGAAAACACAAACTTCATCGCTAGAGCTGCTCTGAGAGTCACTTCAAACGCATTTCACAACTGCATTTGATAAAAACTATTGTCAGATACACGCAGAAGCTCAAAGTTTGGTTTGACTTGAATATATGACAGAAACCCTGTCCTACTGTACAATAGATTGTACTCCTCAAAGTAATAAAACAATGGTAATACAGTTAATTGAAACAATATTTTTAAGGAGTGTAAAACAATTTTTCATCCATGTTTTAATTTAAACTATAAACCTTTTTTAAAAAAAGAAAAAAGCACTTTTTTTCTGCCAAAAATCAAAGGAACTGTTTAAATTTCATTTGATTACATTTAATATGATTAATGAAAAAGTTTTATGCGTTCATTGATTACTGCCATTTTTGATAATATATTTGTATTAAATGTTAAAACACAGAATCCAGAAAAAAAAATCAGGGCACTATTATTGTTACAGTCTTAATAAATTAAAATATTGAAGTTTAATGAATTCAATTGATTAGACAGCCATTTTGATGATTCAAATTTCATGAACAGTTTAAATGGGAAAACAGAATTTGGAAAAAAAACGATTTCATTCAACTCTGCATCAAGACCAGTTTAAATTGTGATATAAGAGATGATTTTTTTAATCGCCGTCAGCATTTTATGTTCAGAGTTTATGTTCCATGCCTTTTATGAGGACAACACCTCATTAAATCACTGCCCTGTTGTTCCTCTTTATCACTCAGATTCAAGGGTCTGAAAAAAGGTGGTGTCACGGAGAACGCTTCCTATTACATCTTCACACAGTGTGCCGATGGGGCCTTTGAGGCATTTCCCGTTCACGCCTGGTACAACTTCACACCACAGGCCAAACACCGCACGCTCACAGCAGAGGAGGCGGAGGAAGAGTGGGGCAGGTGAGGGCAGGTTGAGTGGTTGCTTTCATGACAACTGCTCTGATGGCTCTCCTGAGTGTCAAATAATTGTAAACACGTGTAAAGCTTAGTCATCACATCTTCTTATTTTTCCATATAGGAGAAACAAAGTGGTGAATCACTTCAGTATCATGCTTCAGCGACGCCTGAGAGAACAGGAGCGAGGAGGAGAGGATGATGAGGAGGAAGGAGAGAAGGGGGGGAAGAAAAAAAAGAAAAAGGGAGGCAGGGGAGGAGACCTGCGGATACATGACCTTGAGGAGGATTTGGAAATGAGCAGCGATGAGAGTGACGGCAGCAATGGGGATGGTGAGCAAAGGCTCTGAGAGAGCGAGAGGAGTGTCAAATGTAGGGCTTTCTTACCAAAATGCCTTCTTTCAATGCAGATGATGAAGCCAAGTCAAAAGCTAAAAAGGACAAAGGCCCCAAAGGCAAGGGAAAGAAGAAGAAGAAAAAGGGCAGCGACCTGGAAGGATTCGAGGATAGTGATGATGGTGACTTTGAGGGCTTGGAGGTGGACTACATGTCTGATGAGAGCAGGTGACTGCAGTTATACACACATCTTTATGTACAGTTACTATTGGCTCAGCCCTTTATCCAATGTCTCTCTTCATGGTTACTGCAGTCTAATCATTATCATTCTTACTTTGCTCCAGTTCTGAAGAAGAAGAGCCAGAGAAGACCAAGCCAAATAAGGGAGAGGATGTACCTAAAGGTTAGTGACTCTGAAAGTGTTTTTTTTTGTTTTTTTTTTTTTGCAAGAGTGCACTTCATTTAATATTGATGCTTGATTTGAGACAACTCCATGAAGCTCCAATGGCTTTTTTCAGGAATTGATGAAATGTCTGACAGTGAGGAAGAGAGTGAGGAAGAAAACAAGAACGAAGAAGATGGCAAGGAGGAAGAAGAGGAGGAAGATGGAAAGAAGACACCTGTGCAGGTGGAAAAGAAGAAAAAGAAAGGTAAAGGCAGTCTCATTTTGGGTTTTTTTTCTTTGTATTTGAAGGAGTTAGTTATGTTTATTGGATACTAGGCATACCACTTAAAAATAACAAATGAAGGAATTGATTATCAGTTCATTTAAAAATAAAACCGTTTTTTTTTTATATATATGAAACCTTGAAAAATTATTTCATGTTTAAAAATAAAAATAGACATTCATAATTCTAGTTAAATGTAACAGTAAAATAATGCATTGAATTATTTTAAATATAACTTTTACATTTATACTCAGGGTTCCCGCGGGTCCTTAAAAAGTCTTAAATTTAATTAATCAAATTTAAGGTCATAAAAAGTCTTACATTTTACAAGCATGTCTTAATTATGATTTCAAGAGGTCTTAAATTTGGGTAAAGACCAGAATCGCAATACAGCTTAATGTGACAATTAAACTTCAAAAGTCCAGTGCTGTGCTTTGTGTTCTGCCGTTTCCGGGGCAACGGGTCCAAAAGCGCCTCCTGCTGGCAGAGAATGAATGTGCATGTTCAATAAGGCTGTTGTTGTGTGTGAGTAGGGTATTCCTGCAATACCGGAGGCTGTAGTTTCAGAACTGGATTTCTAGGACCTTTTTTATTTATTTTTAATTTATTTTATTTTTATTTTTTTTTGTATGTATGTATTATGTCAGGTCTTCCAGCCAGTTCTATAAAACCTTTACAATTAATCCAGAACGCAGCAGCAGCAAGATTAATTTTTAATGAGCCAAAAAGAATGTAAGAGAGAATGAAGAACGTCACACCTCTCTCTATTCTAATTATATTCTTTAAACAAACAAACAAACAAACAAACTTGTCCCTTTTAGACTTGCATTCAAAAAATAAAAAATAAAATAACACTAGCTTTTCTAATCTCTTTGAATTCTATCTGTTTTCTTTTTATTTATTATACAATTAACAAAAGCAAAAAAGGCCTCTAACACTAGCTTGCTCTATTCTTTTTCTATTCTATGTTTTCTTTTTATTTATTATATAATTAAAAAAAAATCTCTTGCTACGTGTGCTGCATTAGGCTAAATGAGACTTGTTATAGCACTTGCATATCGTTGCTCTTTTGTTGATTTTGATTGCTTCCATTGTCCTCATTTATAAGTCGCTTTGGATAAAAGCACTTGCTAAATGACTAAATATTAGTGGCTCATACTATTTTATAGCACTTGCTATTCAGTTCTGTATATTATTATTTTTATGGAATTATGTAGTTATTTAATTACTTAATTATTGTCCTAACCAACTCCTAACCCTAAACATACACGTTGGTAACCCTCTTGAAATATTTAACCTAATTTATTTCAATATATTCAGTATATTCTGGTTTAAAATTCAGTTTTCTTGGAAAGAAGACTTGTGTCTGTGTGAGACTTCAGTTAATTAGCTGCAACGCTTCACGTCTGATGTGTTTTATTACAAGATTACTGCATGTTCTCGTGTTCCTTGAAAAGGGCAGATATATCGATACTCGAAACCGCGGTCAGCAATGCAGCGATTGGCTGGCGGCAAGACAGCAACGTAATGACATCATATCATTAAAAAAGACACCTGATGAAAAACGTTACAAATTTCTGGACCTTTATAAGGAAACAGCCAAGTGTACAAACCTACATCAATGTTATAATAGATAAATTAAATGTGAACTTTTTTTAATTTATTGGTAATTGTTTCCATGATTCCCAATTATTTATTTTCACAATTTCTAGTATTTACATTTTTATTTCAATGTTGTAATTAGCAATTCATTTAATTTTATCTTTGAAGCAAATTTCTTATGTGACATCATTAATTTCATTAGTTTCTTAGAGGTCCAGTTATCTGCATCTCCTGCGCTCCATCAAGCCACTCCCATAATATCTGTCACCACTCAAATTAATGCACAACTCAGATTAACTGTATAGCATGTGTGTAAGCCTCCAATACAATTATAAAGTAATTATTTCATCACTAATTAATCTTTCAATGAGTAAAACTGGCTGTGTCTATAGTATTATAGACTACACAACATAGTTGTTATTATTATTCTTAAATTCATTTTTAAATTATTATTATTTTAAATTATTGTCCCTGGACCAGTAGGGTACTCTTGTAATAAAGTAACGCTGGCTGGGATAAATTTTAAGTATAAATTCTGCTTAAAAAGATGCAATCTAATCCTGTTTACATGAAATAAACCTGCTCCCGAGCAGGTTTAAGCATACGGACCTGTTGCTATGACAACAAGTCCGGGATGAGCTTCGAAGAACCAAACAATCCAAGATCAAGCAAAATCGTCAACAATCAAATCCAGTTAACTGAGTTAGCGACGTACGAAGAACGGGCCCCAGTTCTTCTATAATCCTCTGTAATGTTGACATTCTCTGATTTATTTTTTTCCCCATTTTGTACGTTGTTTCAGAC